>JAQQTO010000027.1:10367500-11037500 GCA_029884595.1 Ormosia semicastrata | reverse complement strand
ACGAATTTGTGTATCAATTGTTAATTGAATTCTAGATGATTGTCTAGTAAGAATTCTGGATTTAATGCTGAGATCTCGGTTAAACCCAAGTTAATCATTCAAATGCAATCCAAATGTTTGTTTAGTGATCTATGATAGAATCCACCAAATTTCGGATAGATTTCTAGATTGATTACGCTTTTCATTGATTGTTCTTTCCTTAATTCTGTTATATCATATTCTGTTTCTCACTTCCCCAATCTCGGCTTGGTTTGATTACGTTGCAACTAAGATCCTTAAGAGACGATCTGGTGTTAACTCCTATGCTACAAGCCATAGGTACAACTCAGTTTTAATTTTGATTGAGTTCGGCGCTTGTCAAACCCCATCACAAAATCCATCGTGATATTATCCTACTTCCATTCAGGGATTGCTAAGGATTGAAAAGGTCTAGAAGGTTTTTGATGCTCTATCTTAACTTTCTGACAAACCAAGCACCTAGGCACAAACTCTTCTATTTCCTTTTTCATTCTTGACCACCAAAACATTTTCTTTAAATCTTCATACATCTCAGTGACTACGGGATTGATGGTGTTACCAAGTGGCTCCAGTACTTAAGAGGGGGGTGAATTGAGAATAGAAAATTTTTGCAAATGCTTTTAAAATAAAACAAATGTTGAAGCTAATAAATAAAAGATATGAAAAAGAGAGAAGAAGAGGAAAAACTTAAGAACAACAAATAATAAAATATGCAATAATATTAAACTGTAGTAAATAAAGAGATAGAGAAGAGAAGAGCAGGCACAATATTTATCCTAGTTCGACCACCAAACCACTTGTGGTTTACGTCCAGTCCTCGAAAATATCTGAGATTTTTCACTATGAATACAAGCTTCAATAGGTGCTTGCTACCGTTACAAAATAGAGCACTTTTCACACACAGGGATACTCTACCCTTGTGCTAAAGCCTCAGCCTACAGGGATACCTCACCCTTATACAAACCTTGAGGGATACCTCACCATCGATACAGAAAAGTAGAAGATAGATGAATAGAAACTCTCACACAGAGTAAATATTACAACTTGAAGTGCTAAAAGGCTCTTTAAGGATATCTCAAAGTTTTCACAAAAAGAGCATAGAAAATATGTTAAAATTATAAATCATGTTTTCAAACAAGTGCAAAATCAAGCAGATAGCTGGGCATGAAACACAAGAGACCCATGGTCTCTATTTATAGAGTCGTAGAAGAAAATAGCCGTTGAAACAATTAATTCACGTAATTAATATGAAATATGGTCGTTTCTTTCTAAAACAGGAATTATGTTTATTTGAATAAACATTAAGCTATTCGAATAACACGTTTTAAAAGAACCAGTTCTGAAAAGGGTTATTCGAATAACTCATTAGTTATTCGAATAATACTATTTTAAAAAAGATTTCTGAGAGACTAGTCTATTCGAATAACTCAATAATTATTCGAAAAGCTTATATAAAAATAAGCCATTCTGAAATATTGTATTTGAATAACAGAAGTGTTATTCGAATAACACTTTTAAAAACAGAGGCGCGTAGCAGTAAATTTTAAAACATTATTTGAATAACTAATTAGTTATTCGAATAACTCAGTTTAAGCATATATTTTCTAAACTTGATTTATTCGAATAAAGAGTATTTTATTCGAATAACTCTGTATCAAAACATTTGAAAAAGCTTTGAGAAAAGGCCCAGATGATTAAAACACTTTTAAACTTATTTTGTAAAACCATGAGATATCCAAAAAGATCCCGTACAAAGAGACTCTAAGTCCTAAAGTTAATCTTGAAGTTCTTGGACTTAGCCTTCTTATCATCTTCATGTTTGTTATCATCAAAACTAACTTTCATTGTAGCATAGTCAAAAACATTCTCCCTCTTTTTGATGATGACAAACTATCATTGAGAAAATTATTAGTTCACATAAATTAGAATTCACAAAGATAAAGTTTGGAGAACTTACTCCCCCTCTTTTTCAAAAGAGGTGTTTGAAAATATCAGATGTACACAACTTCCCCTTTCTTTTAGAAACCAATATTTTTATTTTACCTGACTTTTCTCAAGAATTACTTGTTATTAATTTTCTCCCCCTTTGGCATGATCAAAAAGCACAAGGGATCAAGGCAAAACATGTAATAGACATGGCAAACATATAGTATATATATAATCATATAAACAGATAACATGATCAAAACATCAATGGTATTTATATTAAATTTCCAAATTCATGTATAGCCAGGGCAAAAACAAATACATCAAGAAACAAAATAAAAGCAAAACAAAGCAAAGCAAAGCCTAAAAGTAGGCATCCAATGGCGGAGGAGGGGATTCAGGAGCTCGCTGGGTCAGTAGAGAATGAAGAGCAACCTGCTCACGCTCCACACCTTCTATTCTATCAAATAGAATAGAAAAGGTGTTCTCCATGTAGGCCCTGTTGTCTTGCAAGGCTGCCATGATTTGATCCAAGGTGACTGGATCAAGAGTAGTAGGAGCAGGAGCAGGTGCATCAGCAGCAGGGGCAGCAGGGACTTCTTCTTGGTCTTTGTCTTCAAGTTCATCAGGGTACACCCAGCCCTCAGGAGTCTTGACCATCTTCATTTTATTCAGGGTAAAGGACCCAAAAACATGATGGTGAGTTAATTTTATCGCCCACTCAGTTTCCAATATCTGAGGGTACTTGGCTAGGAAGGCAGAGATGATCAAGCCATAGGGTAAATCAGATCATTCTGTGCCCTCTACCTTCATCATACGCTTTATGATAAAGGCAGGCCAGTTAACCTAGTAACCTCTCTTGATAAGCCATATCATAAAGATGTCATCTTCACTCAAGTAGGCGTAGTTGCCTCCCCAAGGTGCTAGGATGTGAGCATAGGCGTAGTGTAAGAGCCTTTCTTGGCTCTTCATCATGCCTCCCTTGACGCCCTTAGGAGGCAAGGCCAGGCCAGGCTTGAGCAAGTGTTCAATGGCTTGAAGCTTCTCATATTCTTAATCCAGAGCATCGATATCATCATCAAGGTTGTGCCCAATGGTTTGCAACTCAAACATCTGTTGCCAATCACTGGGAGTGATGACTATGTGCTGATTAGAGACATCTGAATGAAGGTCGTCACCAATAATCTTCATGTTGCAATAGAACATCTTTACTAAGTCTGGGTAAAGAGAGGCTTGGTGTGAGCAGAAGCGAAGAACACCCTGTGTGGCCAGAAGGTTGAGGAAGTCAAAGCCGCCTTCGTTCTGGAAGAAGTTAAGGTCCATATACTTTGGGTACACAAGGTTACGCTCCCGAAATTGCGTGATGAAGCGACCCAGTTCCTCTTAGTTGTTGCAGGGGGCTGTCTTCATCCATGGGTGCTTGGTATGTGAATAGGAGGATGCCATGGTGTGATGGTGGTTATAGAGAGAAGAGTTGAGAAGAATATGGAGAGGAGCAAAGGTGATGGTGAGGGGCGCGTAGAACAGAGAGAGAGAGAAAGAAGAGAATTTATAGAAAGAAGGGGTGAAAACAGATAGAAAGACTTTTGGATAGCACTGGGAGTATTTATAGAACCCGTATTTATTCGAATAACTAGGGCATTATTTGAATAAAATAGCATGGAAGCCAACGGTCATGGCGTTTCAGCCACAAGTTATTTGAATAACTTTGAGTTTATTCGAATAACCAAGCACTGTGAAGGAGCTTTTCTGCCAAGGATTTATTTGAATGACCTTATGGTTATTCGAATAACCAAAACAGAACAAATGCCTTGAAAAGGCATTTATTCAAATAAGGGCTAGCTTATTCGAATAAGCCAAAGAAGGTAAAACACAGGATCAGAAAAACCACTTCAGGTTTATTCAAATAGATTATTGTTTATTCGAATAAAACATAAAAACAGAGGCATATGCATCACATTTATTCGAATAACAGTGAGTTATTCGAATGAGACAGATAAAAGGAAATAAAAACTATTGTTGCTTGACTCAATTTATTTGAATAAATTAAGGTTTATTTGAATAAAACTAATATGCAACACTTCTTTTTCAGCAGCTGATGGTGTTTATTCGAATAGCCACATGTTTATTCGAATAAACCTATCAGAAAAACATCATTAAACATGATCAGAAGGTAAATTTAAGAGTCAGAGACTTACCTCATGATGATTTATCTGCAAAAAGAGAATTTGGGGATATCTCTAACGCTCAAGTTAGTAAAATAGCTTAATAATGAAACAATAAATATAAGCATTATATGCAAGATTAATCTAGAATTCTAAGTTCTCTTCTTAAATGGAAGAAGGTGTCTTTAGGCAAAGGTTTTGTGAAAATATCAGTAAGTTGATTAGTTTTTTCAACAAATTCTAAAACACAATCACCTTTTTGAACATGATCCCTTATGAAATGATATCTTATCTCAATATGTTTAGACCTTGAATGCATGATAGGGTTCTTAGTCAAGTTGATTGCATTAGTGTTGTCACATCTTATAGGGATGTGATCAAGTTGAAGACCAAAATCTAGAAGTTATTGCTTCATCCATAGGATTTGAGTGCAACAACTTCCAATTGCAACATATTTAGCCTCAGCGGTAGATAAAGCCACATTATTTTGTTTCTTGCTATGCAAGAAACTAAAGAGCTTCCAACCAAGTAGCATGTTCCACTAGTGCTCTTCCTATCTAATTTGCAACCAGCGAAATCAAAGTTGGAATAACCAACAAGACTACAAGTGGCCCCTTTGGGGTACCACAAGCCCACTTGTGAAGTGCCACCAAGATATTTCATAATACATTTTACTGCACTTAAGTGTGATTCTTTAGGATTAGCTTGGTATCTAACACACATGCATACGCTAAACATGATATCAGGTCTACTAGCAGTGAGATAAAGAAAGGATCCAATCATACCTCTGTATTTGGTGATTTCAAAAGATTTACCTACTTTTATCCTTGTCTAAGTAGCAAGAGGTGCTCATTGGAGTGTCCATATGCTTTGAGTTATCCATTCCAAATCTTTTGAGGAGTTCTTTGCAATACTTGGATTTGTTAATGAATGTTCCACTCCTTGTTTGTTTAATTTGAAGTCCAAGGAAGAAGTTGAGTTCTCCCATCATGGATATCTTGAATTCACTTTGCATGATATTAGAGAAATCCTTGCATAGAGACTCGTTAGTAGCACCAAAGATAATATCATCTACATACACTTGTACAAGGAGAATGTCATGCTTATTATTTTTAATAAAAAGAGTTGTATCAACTTTGCCTCTTGAAAAATCGTGTTCGAAAAGAAACTTACTGAACCTTTCATACCAAGCTTTAGGAGCTTGTTTTAATCCATATAAAGCCTTTTTCAGTTTGAAAACATAGTTGGGTAGTTCATGACTTTCAAAACCTGGAGGTTGTTCAACGAATACCTCTTCTTGAATAAAATCATTTAGAAAAGCACTTTTAACATCCATTTGATATAACTTAAAATCCATGATGTAAGCATAAGCAAGTAACATTCTAATAGCTTCTAGTCTAGCTACAGGTACATAGGTTTCTTCATACTCTATTCCTTCCTTTTGATTATACCCTTTAGCTACAAGCCTATCTTTATTTCTTGTTATTAGGCTAGCTTCATCAAGCTTGTTCTTAAAGACCCATTTGGTGCCTATAATTGGATGATCGTTGGGCCTTGCAACTAATTCTCATACTTGGTTTCTTTCAAATCGATTTAACTATTCTTGCATTACCAAGATCTAATGTTCATCATCAAAGGCTTCATTTAAGTCTTTAGGTTCAATTTGAGAAACGAAATTCATATGGTTATAAGCATTTCTAATTGAGTTTCGAGTACTTACACCTTTGGATACATCACCTATTACTTGGTCAAGTGGATGGTATCTTGAGGTTCGCCATTCCTTGGGAAGGTCCATGGCTTATGAATCCTGTTGAATTGGGGGTTCCTTTTGACTTTTTTCTTGCTTCCTTTCTTCTATCTCCTTGTCATCCAAGTGGGTTTTTGCCAAAGCTTCTGCAACATCATCAACAACAAAATCCTTTCTCGATCCATTTGAGTCAGTTTCGTCAAACACAACATGAATGGATTCTTCAACAGTCATAGTTCTCTTATTATAAATTCTAAAAGCTTTGCTATGATTAGAATAACTAAGAAATATACCTTCATCAGACTTAGCATCAAACTTACCTAGGTTATCCTTTCCATTATTCAAAACAAAACATTTGCAACCAAAAACATGAAAATGTGAAACATTTGACTTTCTTCCCTTGTATAATTCGTATGAGGTTTTCTTTAAAATTGGCCTTATAAGGGCCTTATTCATTACATAACAAGCTGTACTTATAACGTCCGCCCAAAAATACTTAGGAAGAGCAGCCTCATTGAGCATAATTCTCGCCATTTCTTCAAAAAATCAATTTTTTCTTTCTATAACTCTATTTTGTTGTGGAGTTCTAGGGGCAGAAAAATTATGCTCGATGCCATGCTCATTACAAAAGGTTTCAAAAGCATGGTTTTCAAATTCACCACCATGGTCATTTTTTATAGAAGAAATAGAAAAACTTTTTTCGTTTTGGATAACTTTCACAAGTCTTTTAAAAGTTAGAAATGCATCATTTTTATTTGAAAGAAATAAAGTCCATGTGAACCTAGAAAAATCACCCACAATCACTAAAGCATAGTAATTCTCACCAAAACTCATAGTTTTAGATGGTCCAAAGAGATCTATGTGCAAAAGTTGTAAAGGTCTAGAAGTTGAAACTACATTTTTTGCTTTAAAAGAAACTTTTACTTGTTTTTCCTTTTGACATGCATTAAATAATTTATCTTTTATAAAATTGAGTTTGGGTAGTCCAATTACTAGCTTTTTAGAGACCAATTTTTTTAGGTGATCCATGTGAATATGTGCAATTCTCCTATGCCATAATCATGAATCATCATTCTTACTTAAAAGATATTTCACATCATTTGAGGATATATCATCAAGGCTAATCATATAAATATTATTACATCTATGACCGATGAACTTAACATGCTTATCATTTTTATCTTCAATTATGCAAAAATTTGAATAAAAAATTACTCTATTACCTTTATCACATAATTGGCTAATACTAAGCAAGTTATGTCTGAGTCTTTCAACAAACAATACATTATCTATTGAGGAGTTGGGACTCTTACCAACTTTGCCGATTCCCAGAATCTTTCCTTTGTTGTTATTACCATATGTAACATGTCCATCATTATTAGGAACAAGAGATGTGAACTTAGAGTCATCTTCAGTCATATGCTTGGAGTAGCCACTATCGAGATATGATGAGACTTTTCGTGCAAGTATACACGTCGCTCAAGTAATAACGTGAAGAGCAAGAGTCGATCCCACGAGGACTAGAACTAATTTCTAACCAAGTACTAGTATAGAAAGCTTTACTAATATCCAAACAATGATAAATTGATGTATAAGGAATAAAAACTTAGAATAATCTAACAAACAAGAAAATAAGCACGCAATAATAGTAATCAATTAGCAAATTCCCACAATGGTGAAAACCTAGGATTGCAACCCTTCTTGATATTTTGCTTAGTTTAAATCATACCCATTAGCCCACTCAATGTTACTTGAAGAATTAATCTAGAACTCTAGTGTAAACATATCCCTCTCCCGATGGCGATATATCCTTTCCCTCTTAATCAACACAAAATATCCCTATTAGAGTCAATTAACAAAGAAGCATTATATCGAACAAGTTATATGCAAGATTACACAAGGTCCTAAGCATATCCCTATGTCTTAGAATAAAACCCCTAATTCAACCTTAGAGTTGGACTTTCAAGTGTCACCCATTCTAGTTCTAGGTTCAATTTCTCTTTCCCAAGTTCAAATCAAATCCAAACATTTATCAATTGGTGGCCAAACAATTAATAGCATGAAGCATAAGAATGGATAAAAACTTCTCATAACATTGAAATGGGTAAATAAGCACCTAATAATCCAAGCTACATATCAATAAGAGTTACAATCCTGGAAACGAATTTAACTCATGTTCAATATTTGGGGACAATCAATTAAGTCAAATAATACATCCATCAAAGCCATAACACAGAAAATGAGAAAACCACAAAGAAACACAAGAGAAATGATGAAGAAGATGAAGAACAAGCTAGCTCCAATGGTGGAATGCCAACAACTCTTCAAGAATCTCCTTGTTGCCCAAACTCCAAATCAAGCTTCCTAGGTTTCTCCAAGTCTTCTGCGGTTGCCAAGGCTTAGAGAATGTCAAGAGAGTGATTAGGAATCAATGTCCCTCAAAATGGATGCCTTACTTCATTAAAAACCCTCTTTTTGGATCTAAAACGACATAGCAGAATTTTAACAGGATGCCGCGGCCTCCTAGAAGTGTGCCGCGGCCTCCTGCGACGGCTCTTCACAAACTGATGTACTATGTTGCGGCCTCCTGGAAGGATGCCTTGGCATAGTTTGTGGCTTCCACTCAAATATTATTTTCTTCATCAAAATGCAACCAATACTTGATTTCTTAAGTCCCTTAACTTGTTCCCTCAATTCAATGATCCTTCTTGAGCTTTTGCACTCTTCTTTTTCTCCAATTCTCTCCTTCAAAGCTTTATCTCCATTCTTCCAACTCTTCATGAACCATGGAATTCAACCACCTATCAAGCATGAAAATCAAGTGAGTACTCATTTAAAAAACATTTCATTAAAACTTGTTAATATTGATCAAAAGAGTGCTCAATAGGTTCCAACTCCACTATAGCTCCTACAATCAACTTCAAGCTCAATATATCAAGAAAATACGAGGAAACTAACACAAATTAACACAAATGGTGATCATTTAACTCTACTTTTGTAGAGTTATCAAGATACCAATTTGAGCTTCTGGCCTTTAAGCACACTTCATTGTCGCTTTCTTCTTCTTCTTCTTTGGCCATAAGATATAGATGAGCTTCTTCGCTATCTGAACTATCAGTGGAGTCCATATCATTGTCATCCCATGCTATGTAGGATCTTTTCCCTTTTCTATCCTTGAAGGGCTTCTTTTCAACTTTTTCCATTTTCTTTTGATAAATTAGGCACTCAATCTTCATGTGGCCCAGTTTTCCGCACTCGTAGCAAGTTAGGGTTGATGATGCTCCTTCCCCTTTATGATAAGTTTTCTTTTGAGGGAAAGGCAGTCTTCTTTGTGTTCCTTTCTTTTTTAGAAACCTTCCAAATTTCTTTACTAGGAGACTGAGGTTCTCTTCATTCAGCTCAAGGTTGTCTGCTTCGTCTCTATCATTTTCATCTTCATTATCGATATTGGAGGAGGTGGCTTTAAGTGCGGTTCCCTTTTTCTTCTTATCATTTTCTTAGCTTTAGCTTAACCTACTCAGTTCCAACTCGTGTTCATGCAGTTTCCTAAATAGGGTAGCTAATGTCATTATTGACAAATCCTTTGATTCTGATATGGCCGTCACTTTGGGTTGCCAAATCCTGCTTAGACATCTCAAAACTTTGTTAATCAAATATTCATTAGAAAACTTCTTTCCTAATGATGCAAGGTGATTAATAATGAGGGTGAACCTCTTTTACATTTCCTGAATGCTTTCTCCTTAGTTCATTCTGAATAATTTATATTCATGAGTAAGAGAATTTATTCTCAACCTCTTTACTTCACTAGTACCCTTATGGATGACTTGTAAAGTGTCCCATATTTCTTTAGCAGTTTTACAATTTAAAATTCTAAAAAATTCATCATACCCCAAGGCGGTGGTAATGATGTTTTTGGCTTTTAAATTGTGTTGAAATTTTCTTTTATCCTCATCAGACTAATCACTTCTTAGTATCTCGATTTTAACACCATCGACCTCTTTTATAGGTATAAATATGCCAGTTTTGACAGCATCCCACACATCGAGATCAATATCTTCGATGAAGATTTTTATTCTTTCCTTCCAATAGGCATAACCATCCCCATTGAAAAAGGGTGATCAGTTTATGGAAGATTCCTCTAAAAAGCCATTTGAGGAAGCCATGTCTCTTGAAGCTGCTAAGCTCTTTAATCAAGAGTCTAGCTCTAATACCACTTGTTACCAAGTGGCTCCAGTACTCAAGAGGAGGGGTGAATTAAGAATAGAAAATTTTTGCAAATGCTTTTAAAATAAAACAAATGTTGAAGCTAATAAATAAAAGATATGAAAAAAAGAAAGGAAGAGGAAAAACTTAAGAACAACAAATAATAAAATATACAATAATATTAAACTATAGTAAATAAAGAGATAGAGAAGAGAAGAGCAGGCACAATATTTATCCTGGTTAGACCACCAAACCACTTGTGATCTACGTCCAGTCCTTGAAAATATATGAGATTTTTCACTATAAATACAAGCTTCAATAGGTGCTTGCTACCAATACAAAATAGAGCACTTTTCACACACAGGGATACTCTACCCTTGTACTAAAGCCTCATCCTATATGAATACCTCACCCTTATACAAACCTTGATGGATACCTCACCCTCAATACAGAAAAGCAGAAGATAGATGAATAGAAACTCTCACACAAAGTAAATATTACAACTTGAAGTGCTAAAAGACTCTCTAAGGATATCTCAAAGTTTTTGCAAAAAGAGCACAGAAAATATGTTAAAATTTAAAATCACGTTTTCAAAGCAAGTGCAAAATCAATCAGATAGTTGAGCAAGAAATAGAAGAGACCCACGATCTCTATTTATAGAGTCGTAGAAGAAAATAGTCGTTGAAGCAATTAATTCACGCAACTAATATGAAATATGACCGTTTCTTTCTAAAATAGGAATCGTGTTTATTCGAATAAACATTAAGCTATTCGAATAACATGTTTTAAAAGAACTAGTTCTGAAAAAGGGTTATTCGAATAACTCATCAGTTATTCGAATAATACTATTTTAAAAAAGATTTCTGAGAGACTGGTCTTTTCGAATAACTCAATAGTTATTCGAATAGCTTATGTAAAAACAAGCCATTCTGAATATTGTATTCGAATAACAGGAGTGTTATTCGAATAACACTTTTAAAAATAGATCCCGTACAAAGAAACTCTAAGTCTTAAAGCTAATCTTGAAGTTCTTGGACTTAGTCTTCTTATCATCTTCATGTTTGTTATCATCAAAACTAAACTTCATTGTAGCATAGTCAAACACAAATGGTATATTGACTCCTATGAGCCTCCTCTAAGATCTTTTCTTTGATGGCAGAATCTCTTGGAATGTCAAGTCTATCTCTAAACTTAATCACTCTATCATCCGCCATATCAAACTCTTTTCGATTCCCTAAAAAGATCTACTCTTTTACCTCATTTAGGGTCTTATCATTGCTTTGAGCTTCTAGAATTTGAGCTCTCAAGTCATTAACTATGTCCATCTTACTCATAAAGAGGCTCTGTGGTGTCATAATTACCCTAAGGTTCAAGTCTCTAAACCTCTCAAGAAGTTCACCCTCTTGAATCATCATCTAAGACACATGTAGGGATTTCCTACTTAGTGCATCGGCCACTACATTGGCCTTACTTGGATGGTACTTAAGCTCAAAGTCTTAATCCCTTTAAAACTCCTTCCACCTTCTTTGTCTCATGTTCAGCTCCTTCTAATCCAACAAGAATTTTAAACTCTAATGATCACTGAACACCTCAAACTGGACTTTGTAAAGATAATGTCTTCATACCTTTAAGGAAAACACTATGGTGGCTACTTCCAAATGGTGGGTAGGGTAGTTGTCCTCATGAGGCCTTAACTGCCTCGATTCATAGGTAATTACTCTCTTATTTTGCATCAAAACACACCCTAAACCTATCTTTGAAGCATCACAAAACACCTCAAAGTTTTCATGAGGATTTGGAATAACTAAAACTAGTGTATAAGTCAACCTCAACTTAAGCTTTTGAAAACTATCCTCGCACTATTGAGTCCAAACAAAAGTACTACCTTTCCTAGTTAATCTAGTCAAAGGTAGCACTATCTGAGAAAATCCACTGATGAATCTCCTATAGTACCCAGCCAGGCCTATAAAACTCCTTATCTCGGTCACAGTGGTGGGTCTCTCCCACTATAACACTGCCTAAACTTTACTAGGGTTCATTAAAATCCCTCCTTGAGAGATCACATACCCTAGAAATTGTACCTCTGTAAGCCAGAACTCACTTTGATAGTTTGGCAAATATTTCTTTTCCTTAAGAACTTCTAAGACCATTCTAACATGTAGCTCATGGTCCTCCCCTGTCTTAGAATAGACTAGGATATCGTCTATGAGCACTACTACAAACTTGTCTAGGTAGGGTCTAAGAATCATGTTCATGGAATCCATGAATACTGCTGGTGCATTCGTTAACCCAGAGGACATCACGAGATACTCATAATGTCAATACCTAGTCTTGAAAGCAGTCTTAGGGATATCCTTGTCCCTGACTCTTATTTGGTGATATCCTGATCTTAGATCAATCTTTGAGAACACCGATGCTCCTCTCAATTGATCTATTAGATCATCTATCCTAGGCAATGGATACTTATTCTTGATGGTTACCTTATTTAACTGCCTATAATCAATGCAAAGCCTTATGGTACCATCTTTCTTTTTCATTAGTAACACAAGTGCTCCACAAGGATAAATACTCGATCTTATGAATTATTTATCTAGCAATTCCTCTATTTACTTTTTAAGCTCTATCAGCTCTAGTGGTGCCATCCTATAGGGTGCTATAGATATAGGTCCCATCCCAGAAGCTAAATCTATAGTAAACTCTATTTCTCTCATGGTGACAACTAAACTATATCACTCGGGAATACTTCTGGATATTCCCTTACTACTGCTATATCCTGTAGGCTCTATTCAACATCAACACTCAAGGAAAAAATGGGAACATATCCTATATCTCCCTCTACTAGACAGTGATTCACCTGGTTAGCATTGTGATACACTGACTCAGAAAGGACAACTTTAGTAGATATATTTGACAAAAACACTAGGGTTTTATCTGAACAATTTAAAATCACATGGTTATAAGACAACCAATCCATGCCGAGAATGACATCAATATTTATAAGAGGTAAATAGAAAATATTTTCAAGGAAGGTCCTATATTCTACCTTTATACAATAATCTAAACAAACTTTAGAAGTTGTAACTGATTTACTAGTGGGAGTAGAAACAGATAAGTCATAAGGAAGGTTTGTCATAAGTAAATCTAGCATTTCCACATAATCACAAGAAACAAAGGAGTGAGATGCTCCTGAATCACATAAAATAATTAAAAGGTGATTATGGATTATGCATTTACCTTGGATCAGATTTGACGACTGAGTCACCTTTTTATTGCTTAGAGTGTAAACTCTTCGTGCAGCTTGCAGTTTAGGGGTGAACGTTGCTTTCTGCTTCTTTGGACAATCCTTGGCAAAGTGTCTTGGTTGCTCACATGTGAAGCACACAGATTTGCCCGCCAAGCAGGGTCTATCACCATGTCGTTTGCCACATCTTGCACATTTAGACCCTTTAGAGTCCACCTGCACTTGCTTGTCCTTTTTTTTCTTTTTAAACTTCTTATCTATTTTCTCCTTCTTCGGTGGTGGGGTTTGTTCTAACTAGGGTCTAATGTCATTGTCTTCAACAATTCAACATTTGTTCACCATTGTTGGGAAGTCCTAAATCTCCAAAGGTCGAATAACCTTCCTGATATCATTTCTCAGTCCTTCTTCAAATTTAATACACTTCCACTGCTCATCTGGATTAAATCTAAAGCAAGATGAGAATCTTGATAACTCGTCAAACTTGGCCACATACTGACCAACAGATAACTCGCCTTGTTCCAACTTTAGGAACTCATTTCCTTATCATTCTATAAACTTTTAGGGAAATATTTATCCATAAAAGAAGTCCTAAACATCTCCCAAGTAAACAGAGTTCCTGATGCCTCAAGCAATCTCTTGGCACCTTTCTACT
This sequence comes from Ormosia semicastrata, assembly GCA_029884595.1. Taxonomy (NCBI): domain Eukaryota; kingdom Viridiplantae; phylum Streptophyta; class Magnoliopsida; order Fabales; family Fabaceae; genus Ormosia; species Ormosia semicastrata. The sequence continues at coordinate 11,023,548 of JAQQTO010000027.1, read as the reverse complement.
AGTTTTCTACTTCTCTTCGCAGTATATAAGAAGTGAAAGAAACCTTTTGTTCCTCAGAGCAAATCATCACCTTGAATATTTTCTCCATCTCACTAATCCATTCCCCTGCCTTCACTGGGTTGTACTGTCCTCTGAAAGGTGGAGGGTTTACCTTTCTAAACTCTGAAAGGTCTTGAAAGTTCTGATTCCTCCCCACTTGTACTTCTTGCGCTAGTTGTACAAGTGGTGGTGTTGGTTGCTGAGGTGGATTGGCCTCCATCCTCTCAAGCCTCTTTACATTTAAAGTAGATTGATCCCTCATAGTAATTGTAGTAATAGCAGACTACTTCCTCATCACGGTTGCTATTGCCATGCATGCTTCATCCATATCGACTGAACCCTCACTAGAAGAAGTTTTGTTTCCTCTGGTCCGCCTTGGTGACGCCATAATTTCCTATTCACACAGAACAATACATATTAAGTTGATCAGTCTTAATATCAGGTAACAGTAGCTAAAAACAATCATACCGAAGGCAAGTTATGCAATTCCATCATATACCTCATGAGACAAGAAAAGCACAACATACTATAAAAATTTCTAAAAATATGCCTAAGCATAGCCAGTCCATACACCGGCTCAACAAGATGAACTACTCTAATACCATAATGTAACACCCAAACTCTAGATACCTTAGTATATACAAAATATACACAGGCAAACAGAGTTAAGAGATTTACTTCTAACTGATAAACATTAAACATAAAACCATAATAACAATCATGTCATTATAGTGAGCCTTTAATGGAATATGCATATTTATACAATAAAAGCCTCAAAAGGAAAAAAATGTAATACATATCATCTCTGTACATCTCGAAGCTAATATAAACAAAATACTAGCCTTGATAAAAGAAACTAGCTATCTAATCCATTTGTTTCTTTTTCTTTTCCTTTGTAGGATCCTGCCTTGGATTTACATGGAAACATAAACGGGGTAAGCATTCATAATCCTCAGTACAAGTATGCCAAAACCAATCATTTATAACATTAAATACACAATCATAACAAATATAAAGTAAAACATGTTATAAAAGCTCTTACATGACTCATACTAAATATCTAAAGGAGCCAAGCTACATACACATTTATGAATCAATAAAGACTCAAGCTAATAATCTGCCATGATCCAATAAAGAATCAAGCGAAGTTCATTTCCATGGATCATTTAAGAAACAAGCTAATTTAGTTACCATAGCTCACTTAAGAACCAAGCTATATCCTACCATAGTCCATTTAAGGAACTAAGTTAATTTAATTACCATGGCTCACTTAAGAACCAAGCTATACTTCATTATTTTTCAAAAGAAACTTATAACATCTATTAGTATTTTATCTCATACTAAAAATATGCATAGAAGCCTTTATTGAATCATGGGTATTCATTTCCTAGCTTATACAAGCCTTACATGAAGCCCAAGGATGAAAAACTTTGCTTTCATAAGTCCCTAACCCTTATCCCACTTGAATACTTGGTTATGACAAGCTAAATTCTAATTTTTGACTTGCCCATAATCGATTATGGGGTCCTGATAATCAGTCATGAGGGAACTGATACCCTTTATGAGTTTTTGTTATAAGCCAATAATTGGTTATGGCTTTACTGCTAACCGGTTATTAGGCAGCAGAACTCTCTGACAAGCGCTAATAATCAATTAGGCCTTTTGCTGAATCAGTTATGCCTTAATGTGAAGTCATTTCTATATAGGGAATAATCAGTTAGCCTTGTGCCTAACCAGTTATCTACTACTCCCATGACTGACAAGTGCCAAACTCTATCAAAATTACAACCGAGTTATGCCTATGACTTGTAGCATAGGAAACAAAACCGAATCGTCTCTCAAGGATTGTAAATGCAATTTAATCAAATCAAGTCAAAATTGGGGGAAGGGATTTGAGAACTCAGAATATGAAACAACAAAATTAAAGTTGAAGAAATTTAATAAAAAGAACAATCAATTCAGAAACCTATCCGAAATTGGGTTGATTCTATCATAGATCTATCAACAAACAATTGAAGTACAATTGAATGGTTAATTTGGATTCAATCAAAATCTCTACATCAAATCTAGAATTCATACTAGACAATCACCTAGAATTTAATTAACAATTGACACAAATTCGCAATCGCATAATTCATGTTAGGATCTATGTTAATTTGATCTCTAAATTTAGTTAACCTAAGCACAAATCAGTAACTTAACCTATTTAATTCCATGATTAATTCATATCAATCAACCTAAATTCATCACAATTCTTAATCTTAAATCAAGATCCAATCAAATCAAATATAAACAGAATAACCATTTATGCATTCAAGATCAAGAAGAAGAGGAAGAAGAAGAGGAATCCAATTGCAATTCAAATACAAAAATAGAATAAAGATCTCAAGAATTCAAACCATAATTTCTTCAAGAGTATCCAAAATGATTACAGAAGCTTAGCCCTCCATGGCCATCACCACGAAGGAGCATGAGGAAGAAGATGGAAGAAGAGAGAAAAATCTAGATCTAGAGAGAGAAGGTGAGAAAAGTGTGAAATGAAAACTGATTCTTGAATTCTGTTTCTACAACTATAAACTACCTTCTAAATTGGCCTCTAGTGCCTCCTTACACTTTCCAAACACAGCTGGGCCTTGTAGGATTGTAATGGCCTAAGTCTCATCTGAATTGAATTTGAATTGACCAAGATATGCTTACTTTAATGTCACATGCTCCCCAAACCCGAGTCTGAATTTCCAGGCTCAATTAGGTCCACTAGACATCCGATTGAGACTTTGAGCTCTGCATTAATGTTGTAGAACTTCCTCTTAGCTTTCCTACAAGGTAAAATGCATAATTTTCAGATATCTAGAATTCAAGTTATGGCCGAAATACAGAAACAACGTCAAAACTCAATAATGCTGGGAAAAAATTAATTAGGCCCAATTTGAGCCCAAACTTACAAAACATGACCAAGAATTAATTAGTTAAGTATATAGAGGGTGTAAATGACTAAAAATGGGGGTTTATTAATATATAAAATATGTGATTTTCAAATTCCTCCACACCTAGCTTTTTGCACTCTTGGGCAAATTACAAAAGACCAAAACTAGGGAACAAAGAAACACAAAACAAACTCAAAAGCTAAAAACTCTAAAAGACTCAAATTCTAATGACATTCAAGAATGCAAAAACTATAAGCAAGAAGAGCAACCAAAGATTTAAGGGAACAAAGCATTCATGAGGTACAATTTCTTCATATCTCAATAAACAAGCATGGTATCTTCAATTTGAAAAGCATGAATCAAGAATGATAGATTCTCACAAGATACACTCTCAATCCCTCAAGTGTTTACAAGGTAAGTATTTCACTCAATTCAGCCCATGAAAATTGCACCACCATAAGCTTGCTTATCTTCTACTTCTCCACTACTTAAGCACATGCACACACAAATCAAGAGGACTTATTCAAGGTTGTAATGGGGCCAAGGTAAGGGAAGGAAACAATATGGATATGGCAAGTTAAACACCCAAGAGAATAAAAGAGCATTGGGAAGGAACTCAAATGACAAGTAACAAATATGAAATTTTATCCCCCAACTCCAAATAATGCACATTCTCTTTACATATTTCCTTCTATTTCCTTTTCTTATTTTTTTTTCTTTCACAACCTTTCTTGCATTTATTCTTTTTCTCTTTTTTTTTTTACATTCTATTTTTTTTTTCTTTTCATTTGGCTCTTTTTTTTTTTCACCAAACACTTGCATATTGCACATCAATTTGCACAACCCCCACATGTGAACTATTATTACCAATAAGCAAAAGAGCTCCTCCAATGAAAATGAACTAATGCTCTCCTATTTCTTAAGGTAAGGTAAAACTTGGTTTTTCACATAAGGCATATAATGAGCTAAGACAAAGAATAGGCTAATAGGCTCAAGAGGGTTAATCAAAGGGAAATAATGCAAGGTTGGCTATGTGGCCAAAGTAGCTAATTCAAGAAAGAAGGCCTCAATCATGTTTATGCATACAAGTGAAAATGTAACCTCAAAAAGAATTAAAGCAAGTTTTAGAATAATCAATTGACATGAGTGAAAATCACAAAAAGAAAGAGGAGAATGACATAAATGCTAAATCCATCCATCAAAAGGCTCAAAATCTCACAAGGTATGCATCTATCAAACTCAATTCACTAATCAAACATCCAAAACCAAGCATGTCAAATTTAAGAAGGAAGAAAATTTATTCAATCATGCTATGAACCTTGAATTTTAATTGCTTCAAACTCATAAACTTCACAAATCTCAAAACATCATTGGAAAGCAATTAAAAACACAATTTTGTTCTTTAAAATAGAAAACATAATTAAAAATAAAAAATAGAAACAGAAATAGTAAAATTAACAACAAAAATAGGAAAAATAGAATTAAAAAATAGTAAACAACAAAAATAAAAAATAGAATGCTAAAATAGAATTAATTAGAAATAGCAAAATTTAGCAACAAGAGACAAAATAGAAAACGGAAAATAGAAATAAAGTAGAAACAATAGAAAAATAATAGAAACAAAAATTAAAAGAAAAAATAGAAGAAACGTCATAAACATCAAAACAACAAAAATAGTAGAAAATTAAACAGTAAAATAAAAATAGAAAAATAAAATAGCAACATTAAAATTACAAACAACAACAAAAACAGAATGCTAAATTTCCTCCCCCACACTTGAATTTGACATTGTCCTTAATGTGAAGCTCAAAAGACAAACAACATCCATCAAAATCATTAATTAATGTAGGACAAGTAAAATAAAGGAGAGAGAAAGAAAAGAAACGTCCTTATCAAGTGAAGAGACTTCCACCAGGGTCCCATTGCTTGAAGTGTAATGAACGAGACCAAGTTAAGTTAGAAAAATGATTGAAAACATGACTTGAAGTAGGAGAGCTTCCACTGGGGTCCCATTGACCTTCCTTAATTTTCATGTCTACATCACTAGAATGCAATATGTGTACTTGATCAACTTCATTTTCCTTGTTTATGTTGGACCATGGCTCAAAAACAAAATCCACCACAACCGCCATTTGGTTCTCTTCTTCTCCCTTTTCTAAAAGTTCTTCAATGGCTTTCAACTTAAGGGTAGGTGGTTATTACACTGAAGGTATCGAGCTAGTTGGAGAAATTAATTCTACTGATTTAACTGCAGCATCACCTGTAATCTGTGTAAATCTTCCAAAATAGCATGATCATAACTCAGAATAAGGAAATTTCGAACATGCAGTAGCATCTTCCACAACAGCAAAAATTTCAAAACATACACCACGCATACTAGTCTTATCACAATTAGAAATAACACATCTAGAATATCCAAGAAAATCAACACTATCCAGATATCCCATAATTTCAGGAAATTCAACTAGCATATCATCATGCATATCATCAACAAACAAATCAATGACATCTAACTGAAAAATAAAATGCTCTTCTAAAGGATGTTTCATGGCATCAAAGATATCGAATTGAACTAAGTTATCCTTAAATTCTATGGAAAGGGTACCAGCATGCACATCAATCTTAGTTTTTGTAGTTTTCAAAAAGGGTCTACCTAAAATCAATGGCAACTGACTAGATGCAAATTCCTCATCCATGTTCAGAACATAAAAGTTTGCTAAAAATATTAAATCATTTACCTTTACCAAAACATCCTCAAGCACTCCTACAGGAAGAGTTGTGTTCTTATTTTCCAGCTGAATTATTACTCGGTTGGCTTTAACTCTCCAAGCCGCAGAGATTCAAAAACTAATCATAGCATCACATTAATCGAAGTACCCAAACCCAACATTGCATGAGGAAATTGCTTGTTACCTATTATGCAAGGAATGGTGAATGTTCTAGGATCCTTGCATTTAGGAGGCATGTTTGGTTGGATCAAGGCAGAAACATTTATTCCCATGCTCACTTTCTCATTTCCTTTCAATTTCCTCTTATGAGTGCACAACTCTTTCAAGAATTTGGCATACTTTAGAATCTGCTTGATTGCATCCAGGAGGGGGGTTTTGATTTCCACCTTCCTGAATGTCTCTATGACTTCTCTTTCCATTTCTGCTTAAGCTATCTGCTTGGACTATATAGCCCTATTTGGGAAAGGTAGTGGAATGGCCAAGTCTGAATTGTTTGCACATTTCTTCTGTGTTGCGAATTTCTGGACTGAGCTATTTATTTTGTATGAACTTTGTTATTTCTGGTCAATGTCTGGTTGCTGCACTAGGAGCTCTAGTTATGATAAACTAGGACCATCAACTTCTCTACCACTTCTCAAGTGTTAGTCATGGCAACCATTACCCAAGAGGGGGGGTGAATTGGGTATTAAAAACTTTTTCACAAATGCTCTTAAAATAAACACAAATATTTAAGCCAGAATTACGAGATGAAGAATAAAAGCTTTAAGAATAGCAAATAAATAAATGTGCAATAATATAAAATTACGTAAAATAAAGATTGCATAAAATTAAAGAGAAGAAGAAAGTACACGATATTTATCCCTGACTTGTGGTCTACGTCTAGTCCCCGAAACACGGTCAGATTTTTCACTATATGTACAAGCTTCACCGATTGCTTGCTACTAGGAGCTACCCTTGTGCTAAAGTCTCAACTGCAGTTATGATAAACTAAGGACCATCAATGTAGAAGAACTTTTCTCGAGTAAGTAATACGCTAAGAGGCTCTTCTCAAGAGCAAATAAAATCACAAGCACAAATTATAGTGAGGGCATTTCGGATGAGACCCACGGTCTCTATTATAGAGCCGACTTGGGTGTAATTAAATCCGTGATTATTACGAGAATATGTCCGTTAGTTTCATATGTATTCGTAAATAGCATTGAATAACCTGTTAAAACCATCGTACTTTTTCAACAACCTCACTCAAATAACTCTTTAACAAACAGAGTGGAAACTTGCCAACTACTGCCTTTCCCATTTATTCGAATAAACATTTGGTTAGTCTGTAGATTTTGAATGTATGTTATTGACATAACCCTTTGCTAGAATTGAACATTATTTGATGGCCATATGTTTCATTAAATCTTCCAAGGATAACTTTACCATAACTTCTTCATTTCTTATCCGGACCATCATTGGAAAGATCTTTGAGTTAAGTTTCATCAAAGTATTTTGAAAGATATAATTAAAAGAGTGACCAAAGGTCAGTTTTGCAAAACTGCCATTTTTCATAAATTTGAACTACCACCATAAATAACTTTTCAAAACTTATTTGTTGGGTATTTTAGCATAGGAAAAACATTTGTAAAAATATATTTGAGATATCCATAAAGCTTAGTATAAGACCCTAAGTCCTATAAGCTATAAATCTTCCTGGTGGTTGGTATCATAAATTGGCATTCATTCCTTGTTGTTGAGCTAACCGAGAATTCTCACTCTTGATACTTGGACTATCTCAAAGTTTGAGATGTTAAGTCCCAATATATTCATATGCCATGAATCATAAATGTTATAATTCTAGTTAGCAAATTCAGATCATATTTGGCAACAAAGTTAAGCAATATATTCTTTTATCTTGTATTTGTCATCATCAAAACTTAACATATAAAACCATTTGGGACACCACATAATATTTGGAAATAACACTCATATTGCCTATGGGTTATTGGTTAACTAACGTTGGTTGCCAACCCGCTAATCTGAGTCGATTTTGAATGGTAGCATTGACATCCATATTTGTGGCCATAATGGATAGCTCATTTTTATATTTTCTATGAGTTATAAATTGAATTTCCTAAATATCTTGTTTTATTTTTTCTATGAGTTATAAATTGAATTTGGTTCGGGAGTATATTTGTTGTTGTGTGATTTGCTCGAGTCGAAAATAATAATTTTACTAGAAAAAATCTTATTTTAATTATTCGGAGTAAGGGGATCTTACTAAACCCAATTCCGAGTGATGTGCATATTAATCTTTTAATTTTTAAGATTTAACTGTGTAATAAAATAATTTTATATTATTATAATATTATTTTAATTGACAGTACCTACTGTCTCAAAAATAGTAAAAATCTGCTCCAAAATGACCATGGACCCGGAAATGTCTGTGAGACCCGCGTTTAGAAAAGCAGTCAACATTTTTTACTAGACTAAATTCTACACCAATAAGAGTTGGTCAAATAAAGTGGCATGGACTTCATTGTGGACCATTGGATGAACAACTTGATTTAGATGCCTTTGATCATAACCATTGATCAGATCAATGGTGTGAGAACAATCCTGATAAAGTAACCAATGATATCCACCTTAGATTAAATCAATGGATAGGAAGTGAAGTTAATTTCAAGGGCTACGATTTAGTCAAATATAATGGCTTGACTAGTTACTAAGTAACTAAGTAAACCTAATTTAGTTAGCTTAATTGTCTAATTAGAGAAACTAAGTGTACTAACCTAGTTACTAATTAGTTATAATCTAGTTACTAATCAAATATCTTAATTTCATCTAGAAGTCATGACTAAGCATGACATATGCAATGACCTATTTAATTAATTGGTTATGTAATTAGATAGTTAATTAAGTGTAATTAGGAAATTTAAGCTAATTTACTAGCTATCTAATTAGCATGTAATTAAGGTGTAATTGAAGTCAAACCAAGTCCCTAATCCCCTAGTGTTCCACGGCCAAGAGGGGGAAATTTTACCAAGTTCTATAATGTTCTAGGTTCATCCAAGTGATCATTGCATGAGCAATTGGTGACATAGGCCATGTGCCTTGTAAATGTGAACACAATAGGATATTTACTATGAAAATTTATCTCTCAATCTCTCCTACAAGCTGCCTCACGGCTGCACCTCTATTTTTCACTCTCAATATTTACTTTTTCTCTCACCTAAAGACTTAGCTTTATTTTCTCTCAAAATCCCCAAGAACCCAAGAACACTTTTCTTTCTTTTTCTTCTTGGAGTTTCGGCCCCAACACTCAATCTCACCATCAATCTTCTATAATTTTTCCTCTTCACATTTCTTAAACCTAAACCACCTCCTAAACACTTTTCATTTAGGAAGTTTTGTGAAAATCCTACTCCTAGTGCTTCAAAATCCAAGTTTTATCTTACTTCCCTAAAGGTAAACTTTTGATTTTATGGTTTAAAATTTAGTTTTTGATTTTCTAAACCTTGATTGTTCCATGGTTTTTCATTATGAAGCCTTATTTGTGATTTTGATAATTGTTAAAGAATTTTAGGGAATTGTTTAAGGGTCACACAAAAAATCAAAGAGGAGGAGGAGACTAGAGAATTATTGTCTTCAAGAAGTAAGAGAGAGATTTAATCTCATCAACCTTATGTGGTGATGAGAAAATGGATTGTATGTGTAGTGAAGAATCCATAAGGATTCACTTATGTGGTTATTTAATGCTTTCCTATTTGTGATTGATTTTATTTGTGAGCATGTCTATAGCTTTAAAGGTATATTGCATGTGTTTATAAATGTATTAATATTATTGTAGGATGTGAATAACATATAAGGATTACATGAGTGTTCGAAAGAACACAAAAGAAGCTCACGGCTTCTCCAAGAAAATGAGAACCAAAATGTTCTCAACCATTTTCTAAAATAATGATTTAATGAAGTTAGGTAAAATAATGAATTTGAGAATGATTTAGAAGATAGAAAATGATTAAATGATTAATTATGAAGGATAGGTTAAATTCGGCCAACATGCCATTCAATGTATATTTGATTTCCCAAAATTATTTTCTAAGGTAGTTAAGTAGCTAATCTACAAAAGCATTTAAATTAAATGAATCTTTGGGAAATAAGATGAATGAACTTAGTTTTAGAGATTCTAAATTAGAAGAATTTGTTATAAGTAAGAAATAAAGAAAACACTTGAAAAATACTAACGTAGAGCTCACTCTTTGAGTTTTGAAGTGCATTAGCAAGTTTCAAAGTGTGACTAAGGGTTAAGGTTAAAATATGCAGTATTTAGAAAGAAACGTAGAAAACACCATTTAATGGATTTTCTAGACAAAATGCTATCAAAATTTACTAAAATCAGACAAATAAAAAGGAGAAGGTTCCATAATATGTTTATAACGTAAGGAAAATATTCTACGTAGTTTAAAAGTATTAGAAATAACTTACACATATTTAAAATAAAGATTTTAGGCTATATGGTTAAGAAAACAATCTAAAAATCTCACGCGATTGAGAAAATGATTTAAAAACATTACGTGATATTCAAAAATGTCAAAATATATTTACGCGATTTAAAAACATTTATAAAAGTAATGCGATTGTGAAAATGCAATAAAATTTCTACGCGACTAAATGGAACAATGAGTTTTACTGTCGGGTCAAAGTGGTGGACCCAGACATGTTAAGATATGGTACTATTAAGTGGAGACATACTGTAATGGTGATATATCAAGATTGAGGGTATTTTTGTAATTATGGTTCTTAATCATACATTGAGAGTTGTGTCAATTTGGTTAAAAATTGGCGATTGATTGACGAGATGAATTACACCGTGTAGTGGCTGTGATAGGCGTAGTGTAGTTCATTAATTGAACATGGAGGCGTTAGTGTGCAAAAAATTCCACATGTGGACAGTTTGTAGCTCCTCTGGGCCGTGGTAACAGGCAACGCACTAATGATCTCGACAAGCACTATTCTTAACCAAGATCTTGTGGAGACTATTTGGTACAATGCTTGTAGTGCACGAAGTATTTGGACTGTGTACTACTACACGATGTTTTGGACTGTGGGCTATAGAGACGACGTTGGAAAGTGTAATAGTTTGGTTGGGCAGCCTGAGGTACTGATAGATCTTTTCGGATCATTCTCTCTAATGTTTGTGTTTAGCTCCACGGAGTAGGAGCGAGTCGGTATGCATTAGCATCCATAATCTGCATCTCAATGTTTACCATAATTTGTGATAGCATATATGATGTGTTAATTTGAGGTACTGTATATGATGTGACGATATGCATTATTATGATATTTGTTTGTATTGTCATTTTCTTTATTGCCATACTGGTAATGATGTAGATTGTCTCACCTCTTTGTATGTGTTTCTGTATTATTGTCATTATAATCTATAAAGAGTTTGAGGAAGAGGAGCAGCCTCTTAATATTCAGTATCCTGAGGAGTGCCAGCCGAGTGAGCAGTGCGAGGAAGATGAGCCGCTAGATCACCCCTACCATCTGGATTGATCTTGTGATCATGACGTTGCCTGGATTCTTTGGTTTTGTGAGACTTAATTTTCATGGAGGCTCGGAAGCCTGGCGACTGCGTGAGGATAGAGGATCGGTAGTCTACGTGGGGCGTCTGACTGTGTCTCTGCGTAGAGCGTTTGATGGGGAGCTTATTTTTACTACTACTCTGTATTTACATCTTGAGTTGCTTTTGACTCTTAGGCGTTATTGGGGAGGAATTTTCCATGCGCCTTGTAACACCCTCCTTAGGGCGTCACACTTCTTGTTACTCAATTACCAAATTACCCCTCTTTATGAATCGTGCTTGTAATATAAATACTAGTTGTAAAATTTCTTGGTGATAGTAAGATAAACTTAGCGGAAATTAAAACATTACAGCATCATTACAATATAATTTTACATTATATATACATAAGTCGTAGTACTGTCACACTTTAATATTTACAAATTGGACTCTAAAAATATTTACACATTAATTAAATTACATGATGCCCAAGTAACTCTAAACATACATAACCCTCGACGGGTCCTCCTCAGACTCCTCAACAGGAGGAATCCAACTTGACACAAAATATACAATACTAACCGTACCGAGTACGAGTAAGCTCCCTATTACCGTTTATGTGAGAAATACATTTTCCAGCAAGCTCGACGCACTATGCCTCCGGTTCCCATAAACCTTACGAAAACTCAGCATCTCCATCTCTTTAGAACTCAACTTCGTTCTTGAAAATCTGATCTTCCTTGCGTTCTCACTCAATGTCTTGCTCAATCTCTTTACAATTATAAATACAATACGGAAATAGACAGACAAAGAGGTGAGATCACCTACGCCAATACCAGTATGGTAGCAATGAAGATAAACACATACAAATTCTCATACCATACATCATACATAATTACAATTATATCATCAATATCATTATTCTAACACACATCATATCTCATATCAACACATCATACATAATTACAATTATGCCACCAATATCATTTATCTAACACATATCATTTATCATCATAATTCATACCATAATTCATAATTACATCCATGTCCTTATCAATATTCACTTATTCAATAATTCAGTTATCATAAACAATAATGATGATAATGCACTCAGGATTATCATCATCATTATTTTTCAAGTATTCAAAACAATTGTCATAACTCAATCAATATTCCTCAATTATTATATCACACGATGTAAATGCTCGATTTATGCATATGTACAAAGACTCGATTTATCAAAACAATTCTATGGAGGTTTTTCATAATTTCGAGGAGAATGCTCGTTAATCGTCCGGACTTAGCCCACGACAATCTCCAGGTCTTACCTGTTAATTGTCCAAATTTTAGCCCACGACAATCTCTAGTCTTCCGGTTAATTGTCCAACCTTAGCCCACAGACAATCTCCGGTCTTACGTTAATTGTCCGGCTTTTAGCCCACAGACAATCTCCGGTCTTACCTGTTAATTGTCCAGCCTTAGCCCACAGACAATCTCCGGTCTTACGGTTAATTGTCCAAATTTAGCCCATAGACAATCTCCGGTCTTACGTTAATTGTCCAAATTTATTGACCAAATTTCCATCGGACTTTTTCAATGCACATTCAAATACACTATGCACAGTTCATTTTCTTTATCTCATATTCTCAATTCATTTTCTTTATCTCATATTCGGGGTCCTCAAAATTGGCCCAACAATATTATTACAGTAATTTCATCGCGAAACCATATTTTTTCGCATTTTCTCAAATCACGTATCAATTTTTCATCATTTCTCAATCATGTAAAATACTCTTCACACGTTTTAAATCAAGAATACTAGTTTCCTCAATTAACACCAAAACTCAACTTCATTTTTCATATTTGCATAATAACTCCTCAAAACATAATATTTGCATTATAAGCCTCATCCAAATAATATTTTCACAACAATCCCTCATAAAAGTCACACTTACAAAATAGTCCCTTGAAAAATTCATATTTTACGAAATCATTCCTCATAAAATTCATATTTACAAAATAGTCCCTCAAAAATTCATATTTAAAAAAATGGTTTTTCATAAAATTCCTTTTTACGAAATAATCTTTCATAAAATTTATATTTTACAACATAGTCCCTCATAAAAATCCTATTGACGAAATAGTCCTTCATAAAATCACATTTACGAAATAGTTTCTCATACAAATTATATTTATGAAATAGTCCCTCAAAAACCATATTTACTAAATAGTCCCTTATAAAAATCATATTTACAATATAACCATTCAAAAATCAATAGTTACAACATGTCCCCATTAAACACAAAAATTACAATATTGCTCCTATAAAATCATAATCAGTATTGTTTCTCCAAAATCATTTCATCTTCTTTGTATTCGACTCTTCCAAATTCAATTTCCTTTTCTTTCAAATTCTAAATTCTCATTTAATCCATCATATTATTCACATCCTAATTTACACATACACTTACATGCATTCAGCTTCATACATACCAATATTTATCAAAACAATAAACATATTATCACACATGCAATCATAATTTCAAAGCCATAAACACCACAATCACAAACATAAAAATCAACAACAACACAATCACAACTAAAGAAGTAATTAAACAATAAGTGAATAAACCCTTAGGGGTTTTTCACCAGACACAATCATCTCCACACCACCAAAACTTGGTTGGTGAGGTTAAATCTCCCTCTTACCTCTTGAAGAACCTCCAAAGCTCCTTGTATGTCTTCTTCAAGCAAACTCCCTCCACCAAGAGCTTCAAGGCTTCAAACTTGAGCTTTGAAGAATAAGATAAGAAAATAGATGATTTAGGCTTAGGTTTTAACTACAAAATGTCTTGAAATGTAGGAAAGCAAGAAATAAGGTAGTTTAGAATTATAGAAGAGTGATTGATGAAAAGAGGGTGGAAGGCTGTGAGGTTGGAGAAGAAAAGAAGGAGGAAATTTGAGAGCTTTTGCTATTTGGAGAATTTTGGAGAAAAAATGAAGACTTTGACTATACATGGCCGTAAACCATTTTGAGAGAAAATGGAGTGAAGTCTTTGGGTGAGAGAAGGTGAATTTGTGAGGATGAAATGGAGAGAAAAGGAAGAAAAATGCTGCTCAGGTTCGTGGGATTTGAGAGAAAAGATGAATACTGTTTGATGTGAGAGAAAATGTAATTGTGAGAGAGTGAAATTTTTCAATGCTGCTGCCGTGGGATAAGCTTAAATAAAGTTTAGGATTTTCATGAAGTAAAATATCTTATTCTGAATGCACGTGGCTGATGTCATTCATTTGACTTTCAATGTTATTGGATTGTTCAAGAACCTTGTAGAACCTCCTTCAAGCTGCTACGTGGCCGACGTAGAACCCCTCCAAATTGCTGCATGAACGTGAGTTTCCAAGGAAATTTTTTGACGAAAAATGACATAACATTCGGTAAGATGGGAGAACATCATTTCCCCAAGAATGGTTAAAATCAAGTGTTGTCGGATGAGAACTCTGTCGAATGTTGATTCTGTCAAACGAAATGAAAGGCTGTCGGATGAACTTGAAAAGGTCAACAAATATCCTAATTCGTCGGACAGATGTTGATATTGGAGAAATATTCCAATTGTCGAATCGACAAAATACTATATGGTCAGAAGATCAAATTCGACGGATTTTGACATTAGAGAAGTTTTTCTACTGAAATCAGGAATTCTTACTCGACGGTCGTTAGCACCATAATTCGACGAACATTATCATTCAAATTCGACGGACATTGGTATCCCCACTCGACGGAAATTGACATTCTAACTC
Source organism: Ormosia semicastrata (assembly GCA_029884595.1). Taxonomy (NCBI): domain Eukaryota; kingdom Viridiplantae; phylum Streptophyta; class Magnoliopsida; order Fabales; family Fabaceae; genus Ormosia; species Ormosia semicastrata. The sequence goes on along the minus strand of JAQQTO010000027.1, from coordinate 11,008,513 downwards.
AACAGACATGAGCATCCTCACTCGACGAATATTGACATTTTCACTTAACTGATACTAGCATCTCACTCGACAAATTTTAACTTGGTACCTAATAATTAAAAGATCCAATTTGATGGATTTTAACATGGTACCAAATAGTAAGAAGATTAAATTCGACGTATTTGGATAGAAGTCCAAATTCGATGGATATGACATTGTCTTAAAAGATCCTATTTCGACGGATTTTGGTATTGTTTTAAAAGGTATATTTCGACGAATATAAACATCTTCAATTTGACTTGTGAAATCGTCCATCGCTTTGTCGAATCTGAGGACTTCTCCCATGTTTTGAATAGATGGTCTTCTGTCGGAAAGATGGTCTTGGTCGGAATAGATGGTCTTTGTCGGAAGAGACAGCCATAACAGCCAAAATCTTTGATTTCTGATTCAAGAATTGAGAATCAGTTTCATCCAGTCTTGAGGTATTTTGGGTTTTGTCGAACTACCGATTGATGTTGTCGGGAAAATGCTCTAAAGGTGTCGAATTCAACTCACTATTTAACTTATGCTTGCATTCAGTAATTAAATCCGACGGGATCAAAATGTTAGGAAAATTTCTTCAAGTGTTTGGATCTTGTCCAAATTCTGTCAATGTCAAGACCTTCAAAAATCTTGGATTGTCGAATGAGTTACGTGAGATTGATCTTTTGGATCCCTATAAGGCTTGAGAAAGACCGAGTCTATCGACAGAGTATATTCATAAAACCTGTCGAGCTTTGTTTGTCGAATAGGCTTGAAATGAAGTCAGTATCGACAAGAATCTATTCTCAAAAGAAATTGTCGAATTCGGTTTATCGAAACAGGTTTTGAAATGAAAATCATTTGGGAAAATGTTGAGGAACTTCTGTCGGATTGGGATTTCCAGAATTTTGGTCGAATTGGGAATTCCATAATTTTGGTTGGTTGAGTATAATGGCAAATTATAGTCGGATCGAATAATGCATTGCAATAGCAGCTATGCATCAAGCAACATATATTTATCAGTAAAATAGAATTATTTTACAGATAAATTCTAAAAATTAATAGATTCTTTTCGTGTTACTCGATTCGGGTTAAGTAAGATCCCCGTCTCTAAATAATCGACAAGAATTTCCCATTTGAAAATTATTATTTTCTTGACCAGAGCAAATCACACAAAATAATCACAAATAGTATCGGAATAATCAAATTATTTTTTATAATGCACAAAAAACACAAAGTAGTGTAATTCTGTCAGCTCTTGCAACATAGTCTAAAATTTGGGGTGTTACAACTCTCCCCCTCTAAAATAAGTTTCATCCTCGAAACTTGACACACTTAAAATAAAAATGGATACTACTCTCTTATCTTATCTTCTAATTCCCATGTTGCTTCACCACGTATATTGTTCCAAACCACTGTAACCAATGCGATTTCATTATCTCGAAGTTACTTTGTCCTTTGATCTTCAATCTTGACTAGAAACGTCTCGTAGGTTGAATTTTCCTTCATTTGTACGATATCTAACAGAGTATTCGATACGGTCTAATAAACTTCGGAGTGGGTTTCCTCGACTTAATCTCTTGTCCATCTCTTGTCATAGGTGTCACACGTAGAGACACATGGTCACCTTCTTCAAATTCGAGCGGTCTTCGTCTTTTATCTTCATAACTCTTTTGTCGTGTCTAAATTGTCCTTATTTTGCCTTAGATCGTCTTTACTTTCTCAGTAGTTTGTTGCACAATTTCTGGTCCTACCTCTGTACTTTCAACATCATGATGCTAACACAATGATGTTCTACATCGTCACTCAGACAATGCCTCATAGGGTAGGTACCCTATATTCGAACGAAAACTATTATTGTATGTGAATTCTATCAATGGTAGAAATTCACCCCAACAACCCGCTTGTTCTAGAACACAAGCTCTCAACAAATCCTTTGAAAATTCTATCTACCGTCTTTTCCTTATATCCTAGCCCCTCTTGATTTGTACAGGTACTTCAAACCCTTGAAATTATGGTAGACTTTATAGGAAAAAACATATCTTCAAATTTTCGTGACAAAACAACTATCGCATATTCTAAAATGTAAATCGAATGATTCTTCTCATGTACGTTCCACTGCCTTGAAGTATACGTCACCATCTTTCTATTTTATCTTAACACTCAATCTAAATTCACAAGTTGAACTTCTAACAGAACTTGCATTCGATTAGTTTTACGCATAACTCTTTCTTAATTGAGATACATGAAAGACACTTTGAAAGTGATAGGGAAAAGTAACAAGACTATTCGGTAGGTTACTAGATTAGTCCAACAAGAATTTGAAATGGTCTAATAGATTTCGAAATGAACATAGTCCAAAAATTTTAGAAATGAACTTTCTGGATTCAAATCCAAAAATCTCAGGTCAAGGAAACACTAAGGTTACCTTGTATCAATCTAATAGGATATGGTTGGAAAATAACCAATCCATTTATAAAGTCAGATTCTCAAATAGATGTAATTTTAGATAACCAAATCAAATCAACAGAAAAGATTTGATATTCAATAGGTATAGGATAAAGTTAGAAAACTTGAGTATAAACAACAAGTTTAACAAGAAGGATAGAAATACTCTGATCACATTATAACAAAGACACGGATAAGTCGAATTAATTTACTCAGTCTATTTGAACAAGAAATAGACAAACCAGATCAACGAAAAAGTTTCAAACTCCAATAATAATAGGGTAGTTTCGCATGACTCGAGTAGTAATAACAAGTTTAGAAGTTGAAGTAGTATTATGAAAAGAACAAAACACAGATAACCTAAAAAGATTTTACACAGTCACAAATCACAAAAGACTAGGTTACCTTACGCATTATACAATACATTTTTAAGATTGCCCTCTATGGCACAACTTCCTCGCTCGTTAAGTTTTGTATTTGAACGTTCTCACTACACTCTTTGCACCAGCTCTTTCTTCTTCTTCTTCTTCTTGAGATTTTGAATTACGTGCATCACTAATGGAAAGTTCCATCTTCAATTGATCACAATCTTTGGAGAAATGTCCAAGCTTCCCACATCGATAACAAATAAGCCCTTTATGCTGACAATCTTTGGTAAGATGATTTTTTTTTCCACACTTGAAACATTTCATGGTTGATGCCACAGTCCAACCAAAATCGTTATCACTAGTACTCCCCCTCTTTGCTCGTTGTTGCTTCCCCAATGGTCGTGCATACGACTTTTGCTGAACACGATCGACTTTACGCTTCCTCCCATCTTGGATTATCGAAGGTTCTAAGTTACAGCTTCTCATATCCGATGGCTGTTCCAATCCTAGTACGTTATGAAGTTCGATTATCAGTTCCTGTTGCTGAGTGATTATCCGTCTCTGTTGTACTGCTACTTCAATCATCTTTTGCATTACACTTCTAGCTGCGGCTATACGATCTTCATCACGTCTCGCCTCCACATGCTCATGTTCGCTACGTTCCATTATCTTCCTTCAAAGATAAATAAAATCAAAACATGACGAACTTAACGCAACTATTTCACAAAACATCGTCTCCTTTCGGAAACGAAAACATATCTCTGTGTTCAATATCAGAGATTCACACAGCACAAACAAGACAAGCCTACCCACAAACCCAAAGGACTCTAACTTGGGCTCTGATACCACCTAATGTAACACCCTCCTTAGGGCGTCACACTTCTTGTTACTCAATTACCAAATTACCCCTCTTTATGAATCGTGCTTGTAATATAAATACTAGTTGTAAAATTTCTTGGTGATAGTAAGATAAACTTAGCGGAAATTAAAACATTACAGCATCATTACAATATAATTTTACATTATATATACATAAGTCGTAGTACTGTCACACTTTAATATTTACAAATTGGACTCTAAAAATATTTACACATTAATTAAATTACATGATGCCCAAGTAACTCTAAACATACAGAACCCTCAGACGGGTCCTCCTCAGACTTCTCAACAGGGAGGAATCCAACTTGACACAAAATATACAATACTAACCGTACCAGGAGTACAGTAGTAAGCTCCCTATTACTGTTTATGTGAGAAATACATTTTCCAAACAAGCTCGACGCACTATGCCTCCTAGCTCCCATAAACCTTACGAAAACTCAAAGATCTCCATCTCTTTAGAACTCAACTTCGTTCTTGAAAATCTGATCTTCCTTGCGTTCTCACTCAACGTATTGCTCAATCTCTTTACAATTATAAATACAATACAGAAATAGACAGACAAAGAGGTGAGATCACCTACGCCAATACCAGTATGGTAGCAATGAAGATAAACACATACAAATTCTCATACCATACATCATACATAATTACAATTATATCATCAACATCATTATTCTAACACACATCATATCTCATATCAACACATCATACATAATTACAATTATGCCACCAATATCATTTATCTAACACATATAATTTATCATCATAATTCATACCATAATTCATAATTACATCCATGTCCTTATCAATATTCACTTATTCAATAATTCAGTTATCATAAACAATAATGATGATAATGCACTCAGCATTATCATCATCATTATTTTTCAAGTATTCAAAACAATTGTCATAACTCAATCAATATTCCTCAATTATTATATCACACAGATGTAAATGCTCAGATTTATGCATATGTACAAAGACTCAGTTTATCAAAACAATTCTATGGAGGTTTTTCACAATTTCGAGGAGAATGCTCTGTTAATCGTCCAAATTTTAGCCCACGACATTCTCCATCTTTCTGTTAATTGTCCAAATTTTAGCCCACAGACAATCTCCATTCTTACGGTTAATTGTCCACTTTAGCCCACAGACAATCTCCATTTTCTAGTTAATTGTCCAAATTTTAGCCCACGACAATCTCCGGTCTTACAGTTAATTGTCCAAATTTTATTCAAATTTCCCATCGGACTTTTTCAATGCACATTCAAATACACTATGCACAGTTCATTTTCTTTATCTCATATTCTCAATTCATTTTCTTTATCTCATATTCGGGGTCCTCAAAATTGGCCCAACAATATTATTACAGTAATTTCATCGCGAAACCATATTTTTTCGCATTTTCTCAAATCACGTATCAATTTTTCATCATTTCTCAATCATGTAAAATACTCTTCACACGTTTAAATCAAGAATACTAGTTTCCTCGCTTAACACCAAAACTCAACTTCATTTTTCATATTTGCATAATAACTCCTCAAAACATAATATTTGCATTATAAGCCTCATCCAAATAATATTTTCACAACAATCCCTCATAAAAGTCACACTTACAAAATAGTCCCTTGAAAAATTCATATTTTACTTAAATCATTCCTCATAAAATTCATATTTACAAAATAGTCCCTCAAAAATTCATATTTAAAAAATGGTTTTTCATAAAATTCCTTTTTACGAAATAATCTTTCATAAAATTTATATTTTATAACATAGTCCCTTATAAAAATCCTATTCACGAAATAGTCCTTCATAAAATCACATTTACGAAATAGTTTCTCATACAAATTATATTTATGAAATAGTCCCTCAAAAACCATATTTACTAAATAGTCCCTTATAAAAATCATATTTACAATATAACCATTCAAAAATCAATAGTTACAACATGTCCCCATTAAACACAAAAATTACAATATTGCTCCTATAAAATCATAATCTGTATTGTTTCTCCAAAATCATTTCATCTTGTCTTGTATTCGACTCTTCCAAATTCAATTTCCTTTTCTTTCAAATTCTAAATTCTCAGTTTAATCCATCATATTATTCACATCCTAATTTACACATACACTTACATATATTCAGTTTCATACATACCAATATTTATCAAAACAATAAACATATTATCACACATGCAATCATAATTTCAAAGCCATAAACACCACAATCACAAACATAAAAATCACCAACAACACAATCACAACTAAAGAAGTAATTAAACAATAAGTGAATAAACCCTTAGGGGTTTTTCACCGTTACACAATCATCTCCACACCACCAAAACTTGGTTGGTGAGGTTAAATCTCCCTCTTACCTCTTGAAGAACCTCCAAAGCTCCTTGTATGTCTTCTTCAAGCAAACTCCCCTCCACCAGAGCTTCAAGGCTTCAAACTTGAGCTTTGAAGAACAAGATAAGAAAATAGATGATTTAGGCTTAGGTTTTAACTACAAAATGTCTTGAAATGTAGGAAAGCAAGAAATAAGGTAGTTTAGAATTATAGAAGAGTGATTGATGAAAAGAGGTGGAAGGTCAGAGGTTGGAGAAGAAAAGAAGGAGGAAATTTGAGAGCTTTTGCTATTTGGAGAATTTTGGAGAAAAAATGAAGACTTTGACTATACATGGCGTAAACCATTTTGAGAGAAAATGGAGTGAAGTCTTTGGGTGAGAGAAGGTGAATTTGTGAGGATGAAATGGAGAGAAAAGGAAGAAAAATGTCTTTCTCAGGTTCGTGGGATTTGAGAGAAAAGATGAATACTGTTTGATGTGAGAGAAAATGTAATTGTGAGAGAGTGAAATTTTTCAATGCTGCTGCCGTGGGATAAGCTTAAATAAAGTTTAGGATTTTCATGAAGTAAAATATCTTATTCTGAATGCACGTGGCTGATGTTATTCATTTGACTTTCAATGTTATTGGATTGTTCAAGAACCTTGTAGAACCTCCTTCAAGCTGCTACGTGGCCGACGTAGAACCCCTCCAAATTGCTGCATGAACGTGAGTTCCAAAGAAATTTTTTGACGAAAAATGACATAACATTCGGTAAGATGGGAGAACATCATTTCCCCAAGAATGGTTAAAATCAAGTGTTGTCGGATGAGAACTCTGTCGAATGTTGATTCTGTCAAACGAAATGAAAGGTCAGCTTGGATGAACTTGAAAAGGTCAACAAATATCCTAATTCGTCGGACAGATGTTGATGTTGGAGAAATCTTCCAATTGTCGAATCGATGAAATACTATATGGTCAGAAGATCAAATTCGACGGATTTTGACATTAGAGAAGTTTTTCTACTGAAATCAGGAATTCTTACTCGACGGTCGTTAGCACCATAATTCGACGAACATTATCATTCAAATTCGACGGACATTGGTATCCCCACTCGATCGTGGAAATTGACATTCTAACTCAACAGATACACGAGCATCCTCACTCGACGAATATTGACATTTTCACTTAACTGATACTAGCATCTCACTCGACAAATTTTAACTTGGTACCTAATAATTAAAAGATCCAATTTGACGGATTTTAACATGGTACCAAATAGTAAGAAGATTAAATTCGACATATTTGGATAGAAGTCCAAATTCGATGGATATGACATTGTCTTAAAAGATCCTATTTCGACGGATTTTGGTATTGTTTTAAAAGGTATATTTCGACGAATATAAACATATTCAATTTGACTTGTGAAATCGTCCATCGCTTTGTCGAATCTGAGGACTTCTCCCATGTTTTGAATAGATGGTCTTCTGTCGGAAAGATGGTCTTGGTCGAAATAGATGGTCTTTGTCGGAAGAGACAGCCATAACAGCCAAAATCTTTGATTTCTGATTCAAGAATTGAGAATCAGTTTCATCCAGTCTTGAGGTATTTTGGGTTTTGTCGAACTACCGATTGATGTTGTCGGGAAAATGCTCTGAAGGTGTCGAATTCAACTCACTATTTAACTTATGCTTGCATTCAGTAATTAAATCCGACGGGATCAAAATGTTAGGAAAATTTCTTCAAGTGTTTGGATCTTGTCCAAATTGCTGATGTCAAGACCTTCAAAAATCTTGGATTGTCGAATGAGTTACGTGAGATTGATCTTTTGAATCCCTATAAGGCTTGAGAAAGACCGAGTCTATCGACAGGAGTATATTCATAAAACTGTCGAGCTTTGTTTGTCGGAATAAGCTTGAAATGAAGTCAGTATCGACAAGAATCTATTCTCAAAAGAAATTGTCGAATTCGGTTTGTCGAAACAGGTTTTGAAATGAAAACCATTTGGGAAAATGTTGAGGAACTTCTGTCGGATTGGGATTTCCAGAATTTTGGTCGAATTAGAATTCCAGAATTTTGGTCGAATTGGGAATTCCATAATTTTGGTCGGTTGAGTATAATGGCAAATTATAGTCGGATCGAATAATGCATTGCAATAGCAGCTATGCATCAAGCAACATATATTTATCAGTAAAATAGAATTATTTTACAGATAAATTCTAAAAATTAATAGATTCTTTTCTCGTGTTACTCAGATTCGGGTTAAGTAAGATCCCCGTCTCTAAATAATCGACAAGAATTTTCCCACCGAAAATTATTATTTTCTTGACCAGGAGCAAATCACACAAAATAATCACAAATAGTATCGGAATAATCAAATTATTTTTTATAATGCACAGAAAACACAAAGTAGTGTAATTCTGTCAGCTCTTGCAACATAGTCTAAAATTTGGGGTGTTACACGCCTAGCGAGCTTAGTAGTGAGTCGACAGCACGATCTCATGTCTGTAGAGCTGCGAGGCATCTAGGATTTCTGTTATCCGATGATCTATCTGAGAGTGATCCTTCAGAGGGTTAGGAATCTTTGATGTGCACTTGGGCATGTTATGTTTTAGTATTATGCAGACTCTTTACCGTTTTTGTTAAATATTCATAGTTGTAAATTATTTGTATACTTAAGACAAAATCATATGTATATTATGGCATGTGATTATGTTTTGCTTTATTTTGTGTTCTGAGTTATTTTGTTTAACGTTATTATGCATAAAAATGTGACATTTTATTATTTATGTATTAAACGTTTTATAACTTGGGTAACATTTTATTTTCTTGCATTAAAAATGTGACATCCCCACAAGGGTGTTACAGCTGTGACTGCGGGTACTAGGGTCTACCAAGAAAAATGCCAGCTCCTGCAACTAATTGCTCTAAAAAATAGAATCACCATCGTGAAGTGTGTGGCATGCATCAGTGGGATGAGATGAACAAGAGCAAATACCGCATACAACTACAACCATCTGTATTGGTGATTGTTGTCCCACTGCTAATTGTCGCACCAGTAAGGTTAATTCATCAAGCTTATTTTCCATCCTCTTCTGGTCTGCCTGAGCCATATAGATCTTATTTACACCTCTACTTGGAGTTACCGTTCTTGTCCCAAATTACTGTGAATTGGCAGCCATGTTAGCTATCAAGTCTTTGGTAACAATAGGGGTCTTATCCACCAAAGCTCCTCCACTGGCAACATCAATCATGGATCTGTCCATTGGCATTAGTCCCTCATGAAAGTATTGGGTCAACAACTGATCACTAATTTGGTGGTGTGGACAGCTTGAACACAGCTTCTTGAATCTATCCTAATATTCATTCAAGGTTTCACCTGAAATTTGCCTTATGCCACAGATGTCTTTTCTAATGGCAGCAGCTCTGGATGCAAGGAAGAACTTCTCCCAGAATAACCTTTTCATATCATTCCAACTCATGATAGAACTGGGTGAAAGTTAGAATAGCCAATCCTTGGCTGCATCAACAAGAGAGAAATGGAATGCCCTCAACTTGATGTGCTCCTCAGGAACCCTATGCAACTTTATGGTTGAACAAACCACATGGAACTCTTTTAAGTGCTTATGGGGGTCCTCACCTACAAGACCATAAAACTTGGGCAATAAGTGTATCAATCTAGATTTTAACTCAAAGTCAGCATCAAGATTAGGATATTGAATGCACAAAGACTAGTAAGTTACATAAGGAGCAGCAAGTTCCTTATGAGTCCTATTATACATGTTGTCAGCCATGGTTTCAGAATTACTTAAGCTCTCGGATGCACTAATAGATTCAATGTGAAAATCAAATTCAGAAGCAATTCTTTCACTTGGCCTACGAGCACGAATCAACCTATGTAATGTTTTATCAATCTCAGGATCAAAATCAAACAAGTTATCAGGATTAGACCTAATCATGCACCAATCAGGGCTATTTTGGTGTGAGAATGCCAAAAACACAAAAACATGCAAATCTACACTACAGAAATAGCTAGAAAAAATAAAAAACATATCAAATGAATTTTAAAAATCATGGGACTACCATAGAATGAAAACAACACTGATTTAGAAAATTATCATGCAAAGAAAATATTTCAAAAATTGAAAAATGATCTAAATGATGGAATTTGGGAAAATAGAGCATAGCTAGGGTTGCCTAAAGGGCTTTCTTGCCCTAATGATTTAGGTTTTTTTTCTATCAACTGACCAAAAATCAGGTTATTCAGAGATACCAAAACAATTGCAGAAATTATCATTATATCCCTTGTTTTCTCAAAACTCTTATCAAATGATGGAATTTGGCTAAAATCCGAGTGGATGATCCTTAAGAGATCACCTTGCTCAAAATGATTATTAAACCTTGGGGACCATGTCTCAGCTAAAAACTCCACAGTCAAATTAACACTGATCTGCCCCTACACCCGAAGAAATCAGAACTAGGAGAAAAATGTTAGCTGGGTATAAAATAGTGGTAGGCAGTTAAGAACACATCCAAAATGATTGCATGACATTAAGAGTGAGATCTTGCAATGCAATTATCAATAAAGGCATCAAAAGAATGATCACCACCAACAAAAACCAATGAAACAGTAACCAATGATCAACAACAGAATATAATGCAATAATTATGGATTAAACAAAAGTTAATTGTTAGTGAGAACAAGAGTTAGTATGGTCACTTAATATGATTAGATTTCACCTAACAGTCCACGGAAACGGTGCCAAAATTTTGACGAGCGTCGAACTCTATCAAAATTACAACCAAGTTATGCCTATGTCTTGTAGCATAGGAAACGACACCTGGTCGTCTCTTAAGGATTGTAAATACAATTTAACCAAATCAAGATGAAATTGGGGTAAGGGATTTTATAACTCAGAATATGAAAACAACATAATTAAAGTGGAAGAAATTCAATATAAAGAACAATCAATTCAAAAACCTATCCGAAATTGGGTTAATTTTATCATAGATCTTTCAATAAACAATTAAAGTGCAATTGAATGGTTAATTTGGATTCAACTGAAATCTTTGCATCAAATATAGAATTCATACTAGACAATCATCTAGAATTCAATTAACAATTGACACACAAATTCCCAATCGCATAATTCATGTTAGGATCTATGTTAATTTGATCTCTGAATTCAATTAACCTAAGCACAAATCAGTAACTTAACTTCTTTAATTCCATGATTAATTCAAATTAATCAACCTAAACTCATCATAATTCTCAATCTTAAATCAAGATCCAATCAGCTCAAATATAAACAGAATCACCATTCAAGCATTCAAGATCAAGAAGAAGAGGAAGAAGAAGAGGAATCCAATTACAATTCAAATACAAAAACAGAACAAAGATCTCAAGTATTCAAACCACAATTTCTTCAGGAGTCTCTGAATTGATTACAGAAGCTTAGCCCTCCATGGCCATCACCACAAAGGAACTTTAGGAAGAAGAAGGAAAAAGAGAGAAAAATCTTGATCTAGAGAGAGAAGGTGAGAAAAGTGTGGAATGAAAACTGATTCTCGAATTTCTATTTCTACAGCTATAAACTGCCCCTAAATTGGCCTCTAGTGCCTCCTTACACTTCCCAAACATAGTTGGGCCTTGTAGGAATGTAATGGCCTAAGTCTCATCTGAATTGAATTTGAATTGACCAAGATATGCTCACTTTAATGCCATATGCTCCCCAAACCCGAGTTTGAACTTCCAGACCCAATTAGGTCCACTAGACATCCGATTGAGACTTCGAGCTCTTCATCAAAGTTGTAGAGCTTCCTCTCAACTTTAGGTAGAATGCATAATTTTTAGATATCTAGAACTCAAGTTATGGCCGAAGTACAGAAACAGTGTCAAAACTCAATAATGCTGGAAAAAAATTAATTAGGCCCAATTTGAGCCCAAACTTACAAAACATAACCAAACATCAATTAATTAAGTATATGGAGAGTGTAAATGACTAAAAATAAAGGTTTATTAATGTATAAAATATATGATTATCTATGACCCTCTATAAAACATAAAAAATTGGTTAGCCTTGTGCATAACCGGTTATCTACTGCATTTTTTAGCAGAAAAATAGGGCAACTCTTGGCCCTTCTTCATCCAAAATCCCATATAAACTCAAGGAAACATTTCAAAACAGAAGTGCTACCAAAAACTAGTTTAGGTAGGGTTCCATAACAACAACCAAGTCATGTAACATGGATTTACCTTCTACTTACATCAATGAAATATCCATTTTTCAACTCTTAACTCAAGCATACAAATGGGTGTTTCTAAGTTCATAAACCATAACCGTACATAGGTCAAGCTAAAAACAATCCAAGCTCAGCCATTAAAGGCACTAAGCAAGCTAGAAGACAACCTAAGTCTCTCAAACCCATTATTCATCGCTCAACATACAACATACATGATGATGAAGATAGTAAGAGATGTTCATATAGGTTCAAGCACCCCTACCTCACTTGTAGTCTAGATGATCTTCAAACCTTAGCTTTCCCTTTGGCTTTTCTCTTCCTTCCCTCTTCTTCCTCCTTTTCCTCTTTATTTTGTTCTCTTTTTTTTTGCTCTATTTTTATTGTAGTTGTTAATGTGAGAGAGTGAATGAACTTGAGTATGAAAAGGAGAAGGAATAACCAAACATGAGTCATAAAGTGACTTGATTTTTTTTTGTTGAAATATTATATCCATTAAGAACACTTTGATTCTATGAAATCAAGTTTCCTGACTTCCTTAGGTATCAAAATAAATCCTAAGATTCATCTAAATACCAATTTCACCATTTCCATAATTTTTTATACTGCACCAAGTTAATCTGGTATTAAAACACACAACCAATGTACTTAAAAATATCAAACCAACTAAGTTTATCTTGAAACTTTAACTACAACTCATTTCATACATTTATGACCTAGAAATAAATTAACCATATTTATTTCCTTTAATTAAGCCATTAATGTCATTATACGAGTCATTTTAAGCTACTTTTCACAGTTTGTATTGCAACAAAGTACCTAAATTAACTCTGTTCATCACAAAATTAAGCAGACATGTCAAACAAGTATTATGATACCCCTACGACCATATAGAAGTCTAACATGCTAAAAGGAGGATTTTACATCTAGCACCTGCTTTAGTAATCAGGGGCCTTAGTGTTCAAGGTGGGTCTTAGATCGCCCCCCACATCCCATTTTCTCAATTCTTCACTTAAATTCCAATAGCTAGAAGTCTCATTTACTTTAAAAATAAAAATATAAAAAATAAGCGCATTGCATTCTACTTTTACTACTCAGATTTTGGTTTGAATATTGGGCTAATATTTATAAGAATTATAAGTTTCTCTAATAGAACCCTAGTTGGTTGATTTAATGGTAGATGAGTATGTAATGTATTGGTAAGCGCATCAAAAGTTTGAATTCCAACTACGCCAATTTCTTAGGATCAAACAATAAGGAATATCTTTATGAATCCCCTAGTTCTGTTGTGGATGACATGCCTTTAGCCAAACTAGGGAGGTGAATTAGTTAATGAGGTATGCACAAACTAACTCGAACACTACCTAAGTGCAATATTAAAAAAAATTATCTAATAGTACAACATTGATGTGTGGGTGCACCATTACAATTGTTCAAAAAAAATCTAGTTTAGAATAATCTAGCTCATGGAAGGAGGATTGCCCATGTTATTATAAGAGGTTCTTTGCTCATATACTCAACCAATGTGGGACTTAATAGTCCAAAACCAAATAGCTATTAAACACTTACATGTCAGTAATATTATTCAGTATTTTCAATCATAAATCATATTCACTAAGGAATCAGTACTAAACAAAAAAATATTCACTAAGGAATCTCAGCCTGATAGGAGTTGGGATCTTGAAGCAAGTTGTACTCACTAAGAAATTATTAGGTGCTTCTGAAGCACCAACTAGGATTATGCTCATTCCATTCAAATTATGACATCTAATCATGGGACTTACTTTTAACAAAAATTAAGAAAATAAAAATTAACTATGTTTAACCATTTTTTATTATTAACAAATAACAAAACTTCTTCCTTTCTCATCTTCTTCTCAATTTCTGATAACCCTAACCCCCAATCATCTTCTTCTAAAGTAGGCAAATTATGGACGAACCTCATTTCTTGTCGTAGGTGAACTAGAGGAAAAAAGGCAATGCACGTCGTTTCTATCGACACTAGCACAGGGAGATTCGCTTCACCAAAATAGAAGCTCGCACAGTTCGGGTTTCAATGGCAGTGCGTGTAATATCCGAATAATAGTACTAATGTCATATCCAGAATTACGCATTAGTAATTAGGATTGGCACATTACTTCAAAACTAATAACAATATTTGTGAAAACATGTATAATTTATATATGAAAATATGAGCCTGAAAAGAAGGTTATATTATACATATCCAGAGTTGTCAAAATACAAAGTTGTACATTATAAACAAAATTTGCCTATAAAGAGCAATTTCTACATCTATTTACAAATTCTTCCACAAAAAGGGATCAATCTATTCCATAGTCATATTCTTCCTCGTTCTTAGTTGAAGATCCCTTTCCTAGAATTATCATGGAATTCAAGCAAATGGGGTGAGAATCTTACAATTCTTAGTAGTTTATTATAAAAACCATGTCATCATAATAATTCTAGTTGTTTCAGGAAAAATTAAGTGAATTTTATTAATTAATTTTGTAGAAAGGTGGCTATTTCTAAAAATATTTCTTTTCTCTTCCCGAAACAAAAGTTCACTTTATATCCTTTATCAAAATCATTTGTAAAATCAAATAATTCATTGAGTCTCGTCATTTATCAGGAATAATCATTTATCATATATTATCATTTTTCTTATATCATCAATCATTATATCTCATCATTCATCATATCTTATTATTCATCATATCTCATTATTCATCATTTGTTTAAAAGGTATGGAGGGAATATCCATCCTCACAATACCATTCACTTAGTAGTAGTTTACTTTTAGGTTGGTGCACTTCAACCTATTTTTAACAGTCTTATCTTGTTACACAGAACTACTCTGAGTAACCCAGGTCACATCTAGTGAGGGAATGTCCATCCTCAATCTAGAGTTGTAGGTAGAGAGGGAGTGTCCATCCTCATCTACTTTGATAGGGAATGTATCATCCTTTCTCACATTATCATTGAATCTAGGATCACCTCAAGTAGAGAGAGAGTGTTCATCCTCAACTCCTTTTCATCTAGGGAAAACTCAAGTAAAGAGGGAGGGAGTGTCCATCATCAACCTCAATTACTTTGGTAGTAAGGGAGTGTCTATCCTCAACCACCATTTTCCAAGTCTTACCCTAGGTACAAGGATAATTTCCTAGACAATGGGTTACCTATGAAAGTCAAATAGCATCTCTTTATTATACATCTTAATTATCAAGTTTATCATTCATTCATTCTCAATTGATTCAAATGTATTTTGAAAACATATTCAAGATTGATTTGATGCATATTCATATCCCAAAAAGCTATTTATAATGCATTGATCCATGGTTTGGATTTGCATTTGGCTCCCATGGGTTAAAGAACCCTATTTCTCAAATTAGGGGCTTAGTAATCGATTACCAGCTTGGCAGAGGCTTAGTAATCGATTACTAACTCCATGTAATCGATTACCAGCTTAATTTTGGCAAGTCAGAAGCATAGTAATCGATTACCACATGATGGTAATCAATTACCATATCCAACCATGCCTCCAGGAACCAATTTGCAGGCTGGTAATCGATTACCAGTCCATGGTAATCAATCACCACCTAGGTTTTAGCTCAGAAACCAGTTTTTAAACATGTTATACCTATATCAAATCGTTCTAATCCATCCACAAAGCATATATTTCATACATATGCATTCAAATCAAGCTCAAGAAGACATTTCAAAGAGCGTAAACATCAAAACCCATTTCTTCAAACATCAATGCATAAAGTTTTATTGGAAACCAAAATCACAATCAAAATCATAAACATAATCACAAAGTCATCATCTTACTTCATCAATTCAATAATTATGTCATAATTCTCAATCAAGTACTTAAATCAAAACCTCTTTAGAAATAAGAGAAGAATAGATGAAGCAATTTAAAACACCCCTACCTTAGTTCCTATTAATGTTAGCAATTTTCCTTTTTCCTCTTTCTTCCTCTCTATTTCTTGTTTTGCTCCCTTTCTTCTTCTTCCTTTTCTTCTTTTCCCCTTCTCATTCTCACGATTTTTGCCTCTCTTTTTCCTTCTCTTCTCTTCTTTCTTTCTTTCTTTCTCATCTTCTTTCAATTTTGACCAAAGAAAATTAAAGATGAGGCGGTGGAGACCGAGTTGGAGAGATAAGGATGAAATTTTGCTAAAACTGTTGTATCTCTTAAGAATATTTTAATCCTCCATAACCTAGTTTTCTAACTTCCATAAGTATCATAAAAAATCTTAGGATTTCATTTAATCTCAAAACTCATCCTTTGACAATTATCCATATACACCTTTAACAGTTATTAAGCTCTATTACTCAATCTTGAGTTAAGTCAAACTTAAGGGGATAAACTAATAGGCTTATAGGTATCCACTTTAACATGTAACCATTTCCAAAATAACTTCTATCCTTCACTTAACATCCTCTCAAAATCTCATTATCTTCCCAGCCATTTTCCTACTTAATTCAGTCCTTTATATATATATCATGTGTTATTAAAAATATCAAACTTACTCAAATAATTTTTCAAAATTCCCCATAACTTATTCTAAGTATTTGTGGTTCAAAACTAAATTTTCTTCATTATATTCCATTATCTAGGTAATTTGTGCTAAATTTCAAGCTAATATGACCTGTTTTATACATTTTGGCTTGTAACATAATGCCTAAACTAGTTCAGAATAATCTCACAATTAATAGATGATTAGCACAATTATTATTGAGCTTCTATAGTAATTCTTAAAACTATTCGATCGAGGAGGATGTTACAGCGTGGGTGCATGTGAGCAGGATTGCGGTTGCCACTGGGTCACCCAACGTTAGAGAGAAGCTCGCGTTGCCGGAAACAATGATATGGGCTCACTGGCATCGCGACTTTAACCAAGCTCACCACTGTCACTCTGCGAGCTACCTTGACCCAGCAACCTAATTGTCACCCATAGGTGCACCTCTGTCTCCCTGTAATCAACACTATTACGCCACTGTGTGTCACTATCCTACCCAACCACCAACTCGTTGCCTCACACCACCAATAACCTCAAAGAAACATCGGTAACCACCCCACTCCACCAACAACCTCAAAGAAACGTCGGTAACCAATTGTCGTGCTGTCGTTCGCCATTATCACAACCTTAGTTAAGCAAATCCCTCACTATTGTCCATTATACCAAGATTAGGCTCCACCGAACCCATCAAGTTGAATCTAGTGTAATCCACATATCTCATTGGTCTTCCAGCTCTCCCACTTTATTGCATATGGTTAACCATGGTACAAGCAAAGAGAAAGGATGATGTTTGTCATGGAGATGAGGGTGGGGGTGATGGTAGGTGTAACACCCTCAAAAACATGTTAAGCTTGTATAGGGTTGCAGAGGTAGCCTAATACCTGCTTGAAATTTCTTTGTAGTTTTGTGATAAACTAAATTAGTTTAGGCACTTTGCAGCAACACAGAATGTTGAAAGTGGCTTAAAATGACTCAGATAGTGGCTTTAAAGGCTAAGTTAAGGGAAACAGATATGGATAATTTGTTTCTAGGTCAAAAATGAGCTAAGTATGTTGTAGTTAAATTTTGAGAGTAAACTGAGTCAGTTTAGTATTTTTAAACACACAAAGTGAGTGTTTTAATACTAGATTGACATGTAGCAGATATGAAAAAGTATGGAAGTGATGATTTTGGAAATTAGATGAATCTTAGGATTTATTCTAATACCTATGAAAGTTAGGAAACTTGATTTGGTAAAATCTAAGTGTTCTAGCAGATAAAAAGTTCCCGCAAAATATCAAGTTCTGCAAAGTCTTCCACGACTCTTTGGGAGCCACTATCCTTGACTTCTTAGAGATATTTTATCATCTTTCACTCTCTCTTTTCTCACAAAAATAGTAGCTATAGAAGGAGAAAGAGAAAAAAGAGAAAAGAAAGAAGAAAATGAGAGGGAAGAAAGGAAGAGAAAGGGAAAAGGGAAGGAAAACTAAGAGCTTCCATAGCCAAAGCTTGGTCATCTTCAAGAGCTAGAGGTAAAGGTGTTTTCCTTCAAACTCTTAGTCTTTCTATTCTCTTTTCATGCTTGAGTTATGCATGATTTGGGTTAAGGGTGGGTTTTGAGTGGTTTTTCCATGTTTTTGAGTTTGATTAACTTGTAGGAAAACTAGTTAGAGATTCATCATAAGTTGTAGGAGCATGGTAGTTGATTTGAATCCTAGGAATATCCTTGAAACTCTTTGTGGAAGAAGTTAAAAAATAGGTATTGAGTATGAAGGTTTTGGATCATAAATCCATGTTAGGTGAGTTACGAGTTTATCTGAAAGTTTCTATGAGATTAGGGACCTTAGTTGTGATTGGAAATCACATAGAACCCATGAGTTGATGAACAAATGAGGAAGGAGGAGTGTTTGCCCTATTTTTCTGGTGCATCATGCACCAAATAACCGGTTATAACAAGATATAATCTGTTATCTAGCTTTTTCCTTTGTTTCTGTTTGAGGCAGATAACCAGTTAGGGCGAAAGGCCTAATTGATTATTCTATTTAGTAGAGTACGTGGTTGCTTTGATAACCGATTAGCCAAAGTGACTAACCGATTATCTAACTCCTTCAAAAGGTTAGGAATTGAGTCCTAACCGATTATCAGAGTACATAATCAGTTAGGAGACTTGCAAAAAAATAAAATTTTGCATAGTTCTAATCAATTATTCATAGGGAATAATTGGTTATAGACTTTCAAGAACAGAGTTTTCTATCTTTGAGTTCTATTCAAAGTTTGTTTAGGATAACCACCTAGATTAAATAAGAAATCTTAGGCCTTTGACCATCCATTAGGTATGGAATACTATAGGTAAGTGTTTAGCTCCTTAAGCAACATAGTGTTGCAATTGAGATCACTTTATGAAGTGATGAAGAGGTGGATTACTAGTCACTAGTATACTAAGTTTGTTTGATAATAGTTGAGTGCCATAGTGCATTAAGTGCTTTCATAGAGTTGAGGTAGAGCTAGTAATGCAAGGGTAGACTTAGTATAGAGTTGATGTGGTGTTTATGTAAGAGTTAGACATAACTCCACATTTTTCACACACACTGGCTATTCCTACATAGTAATATGTAGTGGGCTAGTTAACTCATTACAAGATAGGTTAAGGAGTAACATATTCTCTCCCTACTAAGTAGGTTAAGGAGGTAAAACATTCCCTCCCTACCCATAGGAATAGTCAAGTTTCATGACATTGCATTTATACTATCACATACAATTTCATGACCATAATCATATATCATAACATAACCATTGCATTTACCTTTCGAATACAATTGTATGGGCAATTGTTTTTTTTTTTGTGGAATATGGTTTGTTTTGGTTATAAGTAGTGACTTATATACCTGTTGCGAACATGTTTCTTTGTGAATAGGTTGTTTGTTCTTTATGAATGTTACAACTACTAGTATTAGAATGCTATTACTAAGGATTATAAATTCTCACCCTGTGTATTGCCATGTAAATCCAGGTGGAAGCTCTTCTAATGGAAAGAAGAAGAAGTATGAAGACCAGTATAGTTTTATATGTTTAGTAGGCAAAGCTTATGTAATTATTTATATTTGCTTTGAGTTTGTAAATAGTTGTATGTATATTACTTTGCCTTTGAGGATTGATGTATATATATGTATTACCTTTTTAGTTTTAGCTCTCCATAATTATTTGATTAAATGTTAAGAGTTAGTGTTGTCTGTTTTGCTAGACTACGCAAGCGCACGTGTCAACAAGTAATAAAAGTGAGTAATCAAGTATCGTTGCCACGAGGACTATATTAAAATTTATGCTAAGTATTAACCAATTACTACTTGCTCTCTACTCTAGGTAAGCAAATTAATTTAAGGGATTAAATGATAGAACCACATAAAGTAACAATTTCAAAACAGGATAAAAATAAACAGAGAAGAAACAATGGTTTGGGCATCTAGGGTCTAACTTCACTTATTATTTTATTGGACTTCTTGCAATCCTTTCATTACTCTTGATCATAAATTGGTTATGTTAGCCAACATGTTTAAGCATTTACAAACCTCTTTTGATGGCCTTGTAAACCTACGGACCTTAATCAAAACACTATATTTCTATGTGAATTGACAAAACTCCATGCATTGAGAACAAACTTTAAACACTTGCTATGCATGACCAATAGGTATATTTCTACCCTATTGGCTAATCAACTCATCCATACAATTGAATTTAATTGAACATGCATTTTCTAATTCAAAGGTCCAACATCCAAATCCCTATGTCTAGTTCAATGGGTTCACCAAGACATCACAAATAATGGCTAATCAAATGTGAGCATTAAGCATAGAATTAGAAAACCATAACCAAAATAACCACAAGGGTAAGAAAGGATTACAATTAGTTCAAATTACATAATAAGGTTCATTAGACCTCAGATAAGAGAATTAGAACATCATAGTTACAAAGAAA
This sequence comes from Ormosia semicastrata, assembly GCA_029884595.1. Lineage (NCBI taxonomy): Eukaryota > Viridiplantae > Streptophyta > Magnoliopsida > Fabales > Fabaceae > Ormosia > Ormosia semicastrata. The sequence continues at coordinate 10,987,777 of JAQQTO010000027.1, read as the reverse complement.
ACAATCTCAAGAAAGAGCAACAAAAACATCATGAAAAATAAAGAGAAGATGGAAGAAAGAACTAGGTGTCTAATGGATGTATGGTGGTTTGTCAAGCTTCTCTAATTCTTCATCCACTCTTGCCACTCTCTCTGAAATTGCTCCTCCAGAAAGGTTTGTCCCCAATGACCCCTCAAATGTGCAATTTTCTAGTTTAAATGACATTGTGCCATCCGAACAGGGGAGCTACGACACAAAATAGAAGGAGCCATGGCTCATAAGTCTCGAGAGAATTAGTGCACATAACATGTGCCGCGACACAAATAGAAGAAGTGCCACGACATAAATGGATGTGTCACAACATAAATGTGGAAGTGTCGTGGCCTCCCTATGAATGGTCAAATTCTCACATGCCTTCATCCATCTTGTTCCCTTAACTTCTCCCTTGCTTCTTTTTATGTTCCTGGAATTAAGCAAATATCAAATTAGTCAAGCATTCAAAGAAAAAACTAGTGTGTATTTAAATTTATAAAAATGTATGCATAAGTATTCCTCATGCACTTTTTATCAAGGATTGAATGAAAGTGAGGTATAACTCAAGGATCTAGCCTTTGAATGAATCAGGAAATGCTTGAGTAATAACTCTATTTCACAGGGTTACCACACCTCCAAACCTACGATTTTGTTAGTTTTGAGCAAAACAAAACTAAATTGCCTTAACTTCTCAGTTTCACCGTCAAGCATCTATATATTCACATTCATATCCAAAAATTCTGATTCCGACTCATGATAATGTGACATCATTCTAAATCTCATATTCAATGGTTTAAAATTAATTCAATGTCAAGCATACATGCTATCTAATCTTTAGCCTACGCTGTCATGCTTTAATTTTTACGTAAAAGATTTCCCAAAAGATAATTAGAGAACCCTTTCCTAACTCTAGCATGCACATCCAAGAAAACTCATGATGATACCCAAGCAACTCTATCGTAGATTTCCTTAAAAATGTCTTTCATCTCTCTCTCCACTAATGTAGAACCAAGCATGATTAATGATCAAGAGGGTCAGCTTGTAGTGTAAGGCCACGGCAATGGGTAAAGAAATGAAAGGATGGATAAAACAAACACTGGGACACATAATCTTGCAAAATACCTAAATGAGCCACACAACAATTAGCACAAGGTGCATTTTCTAGCATAAGAACCCCAAAAACTTATATCTTTACTTTTTTTATTACATAACTTTCCATTATTTCAAACTTTTTTTTGTAATTTCTTACTTTTCTTTTTTTCATCATTTTCTTCATTTCAAACCACATATTTGTTAGGTTCTAAAATATGCCTATGGTAGTGCACTCTTGTTTCTTCTGACTCAATTAAGCATTTACAAGATATGTTCCCAACATTGACAATGATGGATAAACTGTAATTGAGGGGTACAAGGTAAGGATGATGTAGGTAAAGAACAAAACATAAAGGCCAACACATTCACAAGGCTCAAAATGGGACCTAAGGATATTCATGCATACATAGGTAGGCTTGAAAGGCTCAACCAATCCAAAGAATGCCTTAATCATTTCATCAACCATGCAAAGCCTAGGATTTCACCTCAAGAGATAATCATACACTCTTTCAGAAATTGAGTCTTCATCACAAAAGGGCAAGTCACCGCTTTCTTTAGATGGACACAACTATTGTTATTCCAGGATTTACAATCATGTAAAGGGAAATGTATTTACATATCAAAGAGACACTAAGGCTTAACTAAGATTCAAATGGCATGAATCCTTTCCCAGAATCAACATTTGATCCATAAACAAGAATGTCATAGATCAAGTCAACCATATCAACATTTAACATTTATTACACATTAGAAATATATGCATTAGTGACATATCAAATATTTCAATTAGGACCATAAAACATGCGTTGGTGCAACATGATAACCTCAACAATGAAAAATAAATTAGAAAACAAAATGCAACAACCACAACCACAACACATACTCTAAACAAAAACCTTAAACTCAAACTAAGATAAACAAAAAATCAAATGTCCAACAAAATCAAAAGAAAATAGATAACTATACTATGAATGTAAAAGCATCAATAAAGTAAAATAAAGAGAAGGTATAGAACTTGGGTTGCCTCCCAAGAAGCTCCATGTTTATAGTCCTAGACTAGACTTTCTCTGCAATGATAACCGAGAGATGTAGCTTTATCACCAAGATAAGCATAGCGCAAATGATAAGGTAACAGTTTGAGCTCCAAGATTGGAGGTTCCTCAATAGATGATTTGAATGAATTAACTGCTCTATTAGAAAGATCCAACGTCTCAAACTTGGGATTTCTATTCTATTTAGGTGAAGTATCCAATAAGTTCATGAGCTCTCTTAATTCCTCATCTTCCCTTTCACATGTAAAATCAAAGAAGCTTCAAGAGGGTCACATGGGACACTTGCACAAAATACATTAGATCTCATCCCATCAAGCACATTCACATACGAGCATTCTTCAAGATCTTGAGGAAATTTCATTACTTTGAAAATATTAAAGGTTACCTCTTGATCTTGCACTCTTATGGTGAGCTCCCCCTTTTGAACACCAATAAGAGTTCTTCTAGTTGCAAGGAATGGTCTTCCAAGGATGAGAGAGACATCTCTATCTTCCTCTATATCAAGGATAATGAAGTCCACTGGAAATATGAATTTATCCACTTTTACAAGCATGTCTTCAATTATTCCCCATGGATAGGTCAAGGTCTGGTTCATAAGTTGCAAGATAACCGATGTGTGCTTAGCTTCCTCTAAACCAAGTCTTTGGTATATTGAAAGGGGCATAAGATTTATGCTAGCACTCAAATCACATAATGTCTAACCAAAGAATTTCTCACTAATGGTGCAAGAGATGGTGAATCTTTCGGGATCTTTGAGCTTGGGAAGAAATTTGTTTTGCAAGATAGTACTACATTCCTCTGTAAGAGCAACTGTTTCAAACTCACTAAGCTTCCTCTTCTTTGATAAAATATCTTTCATGAATTTCACATAACTTGGCATATGCTCCAAAGCTTCTGCAAATGATATGTTAATATGTAGCTTCTTGAAAATTTCTAAGAACTTTTGGAATTGGTGATCAAGCTTTTACTTAGCAAATCTATTAGGGAATGAAATAGGAGGTACAAACCTTTTTTCTTCTTTTCTTTGGTCAACCTCCTTGTCACCATTTTTCTTTTCTTGAACTTTCATCACACCTTTATCTCCTTTGTCATCTTTCATTGAGGTATTCTCATCTTTCTTCAAGGCACTTTGGTCCAGAACCCTGCTACTTCTAAGGGAGATAACTTAGCAATGCTCTTGATGTTCACCTTTTGGATTGCTTTGAGTGTTGCTAGGCAAAGTGCCTTGGGGCCTTTTTTCAAAGCGTTAGCCAATTGATCGACTTGGGTCTCTAAATTTCTTAAACAAGCATTTTGGCTTTGCAAGATGACATCATTCTTGGCAATGTGAGCATCGTTCTTAGACATATAAGAATCCATCTTCACCATAAATTGCATGAACATATCCTCTTATGATGGCTTCTTTTCTTGAACCGGCATTCGAGCTTGAGGATGCAACCCTGGAGGGTAATTTGGTGCCCCATGAAAGATTGGGTTGATTCCACCATCCTTATAGTTTCTTAAATATGGATTATTGTGATCTTGTCTGAAATTTCCTACATATTGAGCATTTTCCATAACTATTGGGCACTTATCACATACATATGCTTCTCCACAATGATCACACAAGACAAAAGGGTTTTGAGTGGTATTAACCCCTAGAGTGTCAAGCTTCTTAGATAGGGTGGCTACTTAAGCCAAAAGTGAAGTAAGAGCATCAATATCATGTATACCCACCACTCTTTTAGGTGTGAACCTCTCCGAAGGCCATTGGTAGCTGTTGGTGGCCATCTTTTCAAGAAGATCATAGGCAGCATCAATAGACTTACTCATGAGAGTGTCACCTGCTGCCACATCGATGGTTGCTCTGATGTGGCCCAACAACCTATTGTAGAATATTTGAACTTGCAACCACTTCGGAATGCCATGGTGAGGGCATCTTCAAATGAGATCTTTATACCTATCCCAAGTTTAATATAATGACTCAGAGTCATATTGCACAAAAGAGGTGATATGATTGCGCATCTTTGTTGTCTTCGCTGGAGGGAAATACTTGGCAAGGAACTTGTTGGCTAGATCATCCCATGATGTGATGAACCCTGTCGGTAAAGAGTTTAGCCAACTCTTGGCCTTATCCTTAAGAGAAAATAGGAATAGCCTCAATCTGATGGCATATTTAGAGACTCCATTATGCCAGAAAGTGTCACAAATCTCTAATAAATTGGAAAAGTGTGTGTTAGGGTTGTCACTAGGCATGCCTCCAAATTGCACTGATATTTGAATCATCTAAATAATGGCTGACTTGATTTCAAAGTTATTGACTTGTATAGTTGGCCTCTTGATGCTTGAATGTAAATTTTGAACCTGAGGTGCTATAAAGTACCTCATTAATCAAGTATGGTCCTCTTCGTTAGCCATGGTGGTACTCCTTAAAGTTTGATTTCTTTCCCTTAAGAGCCTACGGAAAGTCCTTTCAATTTCTAGATCAAAAGGGAGAGTCTCAAAACTGTGAGATCGTCACATGCACTGAGAATTGGTACCTGAAAATAAAGATTGGCAGCTCGATATTAATATTAACACAAAATTTCAAAAGCAATCCCTTGCAACGGTGCCAAAAACTTGTTGTCCATTTTGCTAGACTATGCAAGCACACGTGTCAACAAGTAGTAAAAGTGAGTAATCAAATATCATTCCCACGAGGACTATATTAAAACTTATGGTAAGTATTAACCAATTACTACTTACTTATATTCCAGGAAATTGAATTGATTTAAGTGATTAAATAATAGAATCAAATAAAGTAACAATTTTAAAATAGGATAAAAATAAAGAGAGAAGAAATAATGGTTTGGGCATCTAGGGTCTAACTTTACTTATTATTTTATTTGACTTCTTGCAATCCCTTCATTACTCTTGATCATAAATTGGTTATATTAGCCAACGTGTTTAAGCATTTACAAACCTCTTTCGATGGCCCCTTGTAAACCTATGGACCTTAATCAAAAAATTATATTTCTATGTGAATTGACAAAATTTCATGCATTGAGAACAAACATCAAACACTTGCTATGCATGGCTAATAGGTATATTTCTACCCTATTAGCTAATCAACTCATCTATACAATTGAATTTAATTGAACATGCATTTTCTAATTCAAAGGTCTAATATCCAAATCTCTATGTCTAGTTCAATGGGTTCACCAAGATATCACAAATAATGGCCAATCAAATGTGAGCATTAAGCGTAGAATTAGAAAACCATACCAAAATAACCACAAGGGTAAGAAAGGATTACAATCATTTCGGATTACATAATAAGATTCATTAGACCCCAGAAAAGAGAATTAGAACATCATAGTTACAAAAAAAAACAATCTCAAGAAAGAGCAACAAAGACATTTTAAAAAATAATGAGAAGATGGAAGAAAGAACTAGGTGTCTTGATGGATGTATGGTGGTTTGTCAAGCTTCTCTAATTCTTCATCCACTATTGCCACTCTCTCTGAAATTGCTCCTCCAGAAAGCTCTGTCCCCAAAAGTGCCCCCAATGACCCCTCAAATGTCTAATTTTCCAGTTTAAATGATGTTGTGCCATCCAAACAAGGGAGCCACGATATAAAATAAAAGGAGCCATGACTCCTAAGTCTTGGGAGAATTAGTGCACATAACATGTGTCGCGACACAAATGGAAGAAGTGCCATGGTACAAATGGATGTGCCATGACACAAATGTGGAAGTGTCATGGCCTCCCTATGAATGGTCAAATTCTCACATGCCTTCATCCGTCTTGTTCCCTTAACTTCTCCCTTGCTTCTTTGCATGTTCTTGGAAGTAAGTAAATATTAAATTAGTCAAGCAATAACAGAAAAAGCTAGCGTGTATTTAAATTTATAAAAATGTTTGCATAAGAATTCCCCATGCACTTTTTATCAAGGATTAAATAAAAATAAGGTATAACTCAAGGATCTAGCCTATGAATGCATCAGGAAATGCTTGAGTAATAACTCTATTTCGTAGAATTATCAGTTAGTTTGATGTTTACGTTAGAAGTATCATAACTAATACTATTTATCCAAGTATATGTCAGGTATATTAGGCTACTGGTATTAGGATGTTACAGTAGGGTAGTGACCTAGGTTTGGTACGAGGAATAGAGTGGAAGAGTTTTTCTAGATATATATATTTTTTAAAAAGGCAACTAACTCATCTTTAATAAAGTTAACCATGGTTAATCTTAAATGGTCGGTTCTATGATTAGATGTGATAATTTGAATGAAATGAGTATAATCCTAAATCCTAATTGGCACTCCATAAGCACCTAATAATTTCTTGTGCTCACCCATAGCATGTCTCGCGCAACTCCTTTTGAGATAAAAATACATCAAAAATATTCACCAACAAAATATACCCATTAGATATGAGAAAATTAAACTAAAACTTGTTTTGTTTAAATTACCTGCATGATAAAGACGTGACCCTATGCGGTGGAAGTTGATGAAGAAAGGCTATGATCCAAACTTACATTAGAGTTATAGACAATTGAATTGATTTATTTATAGTTTACATTTCTATTATTCTTGCAGCTAAAATTTTATATCTTACCTACATTTTATTATTATGAGTTAATTATGTTAGAATGTTTTAAGTTTGAGCTTCTATTAATTGGTGCATTTTATTTTATTAAAAACAGATTGAATGGATAGTTTGGTATTTTCCTTGGAAGCCCATATTAATTATGTGATCCATTATGAGTTTGGGAGTCATCATGTTTATTATCATTGGGCTTGAGTCTAATATTGGGTGTGCTGGATTATAATGTAGGCCAGGTAGCCTGTCTATGATGAATGAACTAGGTTACTAATATATTATATAAAGGGCAAGATCCCTGCTCTACTTTGGGCATTTCTTAACTGTGCACGGCTCTATCGAAGTGATAGGTAGAAAGACAAAGGGTTGGAGTGGTAGACTACTCTGAAATACAATTGTGTACATACTTTTGCTACAACAAATTAGTAAGATCACTCCTTCACAAAATATCTTCAAGAGGTACGTGTTTAATATGATTTATGAATTGTGATTATAGTGTTCTAATTCCTAATATAGATCCATTAAATATTAACATATGATTTCAAAGCGGGTTATATAGGCTTAGAACCCTAAAATTAAATTAATTTTTTTTCCAAATTGATTAAAATTTAGGGATTTAGGGTTTGTAGAAATCCTAATTTAGGAATTAGGGTTTATGAAAATCCTAATTCTGAGATTGAATAACGACAAATTTGGCGAGGAGGCGCTATATGAGGTCCTTCTCCATGGTTGTTGGGTTGTAGCTTCTGAACAAAGAAGATGAAATGTGGACTAGTTGTAGCGGCCAATTGAGTGCAACAAAGAGATCTTTGAGATATTCCGTTCATGGAGGTCGCCTTTCCATTTTTTCTGAACTAGATTCAGATGAGTACCTTAATAAGGTTGATGAAGGTAGTTTCCTCCAATGCGCAGTGGCTGGGATGATGGTATGAAGGGGTGGGTACCTGCAAAAGGCACTCCGATGCTCAAGTTAGACCGTGCACAATGTGGATAGAGTGTTTGGAATTAGATTCATACCTTTGCTACCTTGTGTGGTATTTATATGAGTGTCTTAGTTGATAAGAGTTGTAATTAAATCTGAATTAAATCCTGTTAATTAGGATAAGAATCCATGAGATTGTTATCTCTTATAAATAAATCCCCTATTTATGTGTAATGTAATTAATATCCATATCTATAAGGGATTATGTGAGAGATTTACTCCTTATAAATAGGTAGATTTACTTATCTAATAGCGCATATAAATATCTGACATCCAATTCTAGTGGACCAGGTTGCTCTTGAACCGCTAACCCGAAACCTAGCCTAGAACAATTGCCCCTAGCTTGTCACTTAGATGTGATAGTTGAGTGTCAAGATATCCGAGTTCAGTAGGAGCAAATGGCACACATGGGACAAAGGGATCTAAGTCTCATAATATAAATGCTAGATCTCACGATGTTTTTACCAAGGAGCTGAGATTTGTGATATATAGTAGAATGCCCCCAGTGTTAATGAATAATGTCAGGATAAAAAATGGATCACTCTGCTTAAAGGCATTACACCATTATCCAAGGCACATAGTAGGTTGTCCCCATACAGTTTTTGTTTGTGAGGTCTATCTAATTCTAAAAGTAATTTGATTTTGAACTAAGATTTGTATTATGATTTTATCATAATATGATGATGCAAACCCATGATCCAATTTATGTATTCTCATACAACATCATGTGTCATTTCAACACTGAGCGTTGTCCTTTCAATTGTTCTATTACAGTACATGACGTGGTTAGAAGATATTGAAGGCCGCCACTTAGGATTTGTACCACTATGATTACTATTTTAAACTTCATGCAGACCTCTAATTTTGCCTTTTCTTTTGATAGCGGTTGAGGGAGGTTTCCCATGCCTATAAATAGGGAGTGAGGGTTTCTCCTCTCACTCTTCTGCCTTCTTCATGTTTTTGCTTTTGACTTCTTCGCATTTCTACTTTCCTTGTTGGCGAAAACATGCAATTTCTGGTGATTCTTAGGCGAGACCCCTGTGGCCATTTTCAAGCTCTCAACACCTTCGTCTTCTTCAAAAATAAGGTACTTCCTTTTCTTACTTTATTTTTCTTCCATTATCTTTCACTATGAGAGAGAAAATATTGCAAAACAATGATGAGAAGAGTGTTTCCTTAAAGATTCTTATTGTTCTGTTGTCTCCACCATCTCAGGTACGGAGGAGACATTCTTCTCACCATGGAGACTTTGATAGAGGTCCGAGGCCAATAACCGGGATAGCTATCTTGGAGGCATTATGGAAGGCAAATCATGATAGGGAACTTACAAGGCTAAGATTGATACGTCCGCTCTCTAAGCTCATGATAAAGTTAGGGAATCTTAGTAAATCCTCTTCTGATTCTAACATGAGTGCAACCTCTGTAGGTAACGTAAACAACACGAATATGGCATGTAGCAGAACAGTTGCTTCAAAACCCAAAGAGCACATCTACTTGGGAGACGTCAGTCTATACAAATGGGTCGAATAAGAAGTCCAAGGTACTTCTTCAATTGTAAAGAGCTCGAAAAATGCACGTGAAAACCAAGAATACCTTCACCTTATTGAGGATTGATTAAGAGATGAAGAGTACGTAATCTTGGCTTCGTCTGATTAAGAGAGGGTCCACTCCACAAGAACAGAGGGCGACCACTTCATTTATATGTATGATGTGTTATTTACTCACATTGAAGTTTGGCTTCCCTTCTTCGACTTCGAGATTGAAGTCCTGAACCCCCTGCGGGTAACTCCAACTCAATTACATCCGAATGCATGAGGCTTCATCAGGACTTTTGAGCTCATCTGTAAGAATTTTAGATGATCGTACTCTGCGAGATCATTTTTCTTCTTCTTCACCTAGTTCTCACCCTATGGGAACAGTTTTCAACAAGGGTGGGTCACTTGACGTGCACAAGTTGGGTAGAAAGTGTTCAAGCCATAGTAAGAGTCCTTCAAGAACTTTAAGAAAGACTTCTTCTGAGTTGAAGGAGCTCTGAGGTTAACACCTTTTTTCGTTACTCTCAATGGCGAACTATGGATATATTTATATTAGACCTAGGCGGTGTGAGACAAGAGCTTGGAAGAAATAGAAACTATGATGTCCGTGCTATTCAAAGATGAGGCCGACGTCCTTAACTTCCTGGTTGAGTGGGCTAACAAGGGTGGGACCATCTATTGTGAGGATCTCCTAGATGAGCCCTCTGATTCAATAAAACCACTATTAGGTATCCTGTCATATATTTGTTTAATGAACTTGTATGTTTTGGGATTTTTTCTAAGTATTGTGACACTCTTGTTTCTTGTTTTTAAAGAGTATGGCAGCTCCAAGTGGTCTTAAAGCTCTTTCCCTACGTTTGGAGGCAAGAAAAGCTAGGGCTTTAAGGTCTAGGTCCTAAGCCATGGTCATTGTTCCACTTTTACAACCCACGGTAGTTGTTCTTCCTCCTCCACCTGCTATACAAGAGGTGAAGCCACAAGGAGCAAAGAGGAAAGAAACCGGTGTCCGAGGACGCTCAAAGGCTGGTGACTGAGGCTACTCCCATCGATCTAACTACTAGCTGGGTGATTGATATCTCAGAGATTGCACCTCTATAATTTTCTGGGAGATCAATTTGGGGTAGAAGGGTCAATTCTGGTCGGATTATCAACAACACTCTTCTGTCCCCAGCCGATCAAGACGTCTTGATCGAGCAGGACTTGATAGAGCTTCTCCAGGATGCCTAGGTTCGAGCTCTACACAATGCATATGTCCTCTAATTTCTGGAGGGTGCTTTCGAGTCTTTTCATCAAACTCAGGAGTTAGAGAAACAGTTGGACACCCTCTAGGGTGAAAAGCAAGGCCTCAAGCTGGGTTGCTCAGAAGGATGGGCAGCTTGCTTAGGTCACTAAAGAGCTTGATTTGCGTAGAGTTGAGATAATTAGGCTACAAGACAGGCTCGCTGAAGGGGTTATAAAGGTCGTTAGGCTCCAAGGCCAAGTTGCTGAGGGTACTACTTATGAGAACCTTTTAAAAGATTAACTATCTTCAGTCGAGTCCACCCTGACCGCATTTTGGACTGAGAAGGAGGTTTTTTGCTAGTCCGAGGCCAAGCCTAAAAATGATATTTTATATATTAAGGATGAATGGGTGAACTCGGTGGATGAATCATTCTTAAACGCACTCGCTCAACTTTGCCTTCTGAACCCAAGCCTTATCTAGGAGGGAACCAGTTTGAGGAAAATGGTTCAAGTTGGCTGTATTATGAATGCTATTCTTGAAGCCACTCTTGTAAACTAAGTTCCTATGACAGCGAAGGTCAGTGAGGAAGAGGGAAAGGAAAACTTGGAGGGTGGCCCAATAGAAGAGGCCGAAGCGGAAGAAGATCCTACCTCAGAGGAGCCTGCCCCAGATGGTTGATTCTTTGTTTCTTTTTTGTCATTTAACTTTTCCCTCTGCGTGGGGCTTTTACTTTATGTGTAAATGAATAAGTTCTAGCTTCGGGAATATATTTAAGTCTAGCACTTAGATTGTTGCCTTCTTTTTCCTCACCAAGATGGGTCCAACACTCAATCTCAATGATTCTATTTATGCTTAGTGCATTTTCCAGCTTTCATTCAGCCGAGATGGGTCCAACGCTTGATCTTGGTGGCTTTATTCATACTTAGCATATATTTTGCCTTTCATTAATCGAGATGGGTCCAACGCTCACTCTCGGTATTTATCTTTTACACTTAGCGAACACTTTTTTTTTTCAACCGAGATGAGTCCAACGCTCGATCTTAGTGGTTTTATTTTGACACTTAGTGAACGCTCGTGCTTTTTTCCACCAAGATGGGTCCAACGCTCAATATCGGTGATTTTTTTTATTAGAAATATTTTTCCACTTTTGTTAACATTTAGTCAAAATTTTAAGTGTGAAACTACAAAGTATGATTTTGACACGGACGCCTATTGAGGTGGTGTACACACATTCTAGGCAACGGCTTAATACTCTTAACCACTTTAAACCTTTTTTAGGCTTAAGGGTAAGGTAAAAATATGAAATGACTTAGACATAAAAGTCTCTTGGAGTGGCATCCACTATCCCTACCAATGATATGCTAGTCTTAACTTCTTTAAACTTACGTTTATGGGTTAAATGAAAATATAAAATATGACTTTGACACAGAAGCCTCTTAGTGTGACATCCACTACCTTGGGCAACAGTCGAATAAACTTAACCTCTCTAAACTTTTGTTTTTGGGTTAAGGTCAAGCTCATTAGGGTATGAGTTAGAACCCTTGAATTCACTCCTTGAACACGGATATCGGTCAAGTGGATTCCCCTGTTTGACCTTCATTTACACATTAGAATATATAATATGATTTTGATACAGAAGTCTCTTGGAGTGGTGTCCATATATTCTGGGCTACATTCAAATACGCTTAACCTTTTTAAACATTTAAGTTTATGGGTTAAGGTCAGGCTAATTATGGTATTGGTTAAAACCCTTAAATTCACTATTTGAACTTAGATACTGGTCAAGTGGACTCCCCTTTTTAACCTTCATTTATATATCAGAATAACTGATCGTAATTGGACCTTGTATTCCTCGGACCACTTCAAGGTGTGATAACCTTATGGGTTGTGCTAAGATGATGTTGGGGCGAAGTACTCGTGGACACGAAGTCACGACCAAGGTACTGGCTTAGATAAGAATGGGCCAAACTACTCATGGACTCAAAGACCTCGGACCACTCCTAGGTCCTCAATGGATAACATAGAGGCATGTCGAGGTCCAAGGTCTTTCGAGCTAAGGTAATCATGGACGCAAAGTCTCGTTATAGTAGCGGTCAGAATGGATTCATGCCAAGATCCTAGGTCCTTTGAGCTAAGGTGATAACTCCATAAAATGTAGTTATTTGTGCCCTATCTCTGTGCAAGAATGAATGCTTAGTCCTTGTTTATATACATATTTGGAGGGTTTTGTGCTTATATTTGTCATATTCTGATTCTGATGCCTTTCTATATGTTATTGAGCAAATTGAGCTTTAATTGTTATTGATTAAGTAGATTTATATATGTTACTAATTTAGTGTTTTCTCTATGATAGGAAGGGCTCCAAACAAGGTTAGATATGGAGCATTTGAGCTAAAAGGTCAAGAGGAAGTCAAATTTACATTTCAGCAGTCACCGTCGCGGCGCAAGGTAGTGCGCGCCGCGGCTCAGAGAGGCATTTCAGCCATGCCATACTTCAACCTGAGGCGAGAGGGCCGCAGCCCAGAAGAAGTGGGCGCCGCAACGCAAAGAGACTGACCCTGTGGGGGCCGCAATGCTAGTATGTGGGGCACGCGGCACGATGGCGGCAAGCTGAGCCTATAAATAGATTTTTCACATTTTTCTCTCAGTTCTGGCCGTTTGGGCCATTTCCATTTTGTGTCTTGGCTATTTTTAGCCATTTCCATTTTAGGTTTTGTAGTTTTAGGTAGTTTTAGGTTAGAAAGCTTTGGCTAGATCTCCATTGATGGTGGATTGGAGGCTAGGATCAAGGATGAAGGAGGATTCAAGCTTCGAGAGATCAACTTCTTTCTCTTTTTCCTTTCTCTCTTCTCTTCCTTATCTATTGTATAGCTGAGCTGTATTTAGGGATATTTTGGATCCTTTTCTATATATATTAATGATGTGTTCTTCTCTGAGTTTGTGTGGATGTTTGGTTATTGTTCAATCATTATCTATGCTTAATGCTTACTGTTGGTTGGCCATCAATTGCATGATCCTAATATTACAAATGAACTAGACTCAGTGCTTTCATTTCAATATGGATATGGTATGGTTGATACATGTTCAATGAGTTCATTTGGCTTGGATGAGATGATTCGTTAATGGGATAGGAATATACTTATTGGCCATGTATAGTGTATGATTGAGAATAGATCATTCATGAGTGGATGTTGCGCTAGCTTTCAAGGAAACTTAGTGAGTTGGGTAATTGAAACCAGGGTTGATTGACCTAGACATAGGCTTTTAGCTAATGAAGATTCTCAACCTAACCTAATCAGTGCATTTATGTTTATGAGGAGGATTGCATGTTGTTGGTAGATGTAGGGGGTGAAGAAAAGGATTCCCTGAAACCTAACCGTTTATCTTTATTGCTTTTATAGATTAGATTTACTTTAGTTTATTATTTTCTTATTTTTATGTCCTTGAATAGAATTAATTAAGCTATTGGTTGCTACTTAACTTTATAAACAAATATCCTCGTGGGAATGAACTTTTACTCTGTATCTGTATTACTTGAGTGATCCGTGCACTTGCGGTTAGCAAATCAAGTTTTTGGCGCCGTTGCCAGGGAACGAGTTTCTATATTGCTAATATTGACAATGAGTTTGGTTAGTTCTAATTCAAGTTGTATACAATCTATGTTTCTTTTATGTCTTGTTTTAGTTTCAATAAAGAGCCAGATGATTTCAATCATACAAGGCCCTTGAGGGAATTCGCGACTCCTGGAAAGGATAACCCTTGGAATCAAGTTCTTGAGGACTACTCATCCGCAGCAATTCAATTTTGGTGACAAAGTCTGGCTAAGACTATAAACTAGGCCCTTCTTGGGGAGGAAATCCCAAGTTTATGTTACATTTCATGTCTTTACTTTATGCATAAATAGGTAGTATATCGTGTTTTGTATGTTTTTATATATATGTTCATGTTGATGTTAGTTGTGTAATACGTTTTTGTTAATATGTTAGTATATATATGTGTTTGTATGTTAGTTTTTGTTTGTTTTTAGGTTTTAAGTTTGTTTTAGTTTTTATATAGGTTAATATGTTGATTTTGTGTTTTATTATGTTTGTGTTGTACATTTTGTAATTTAACATTTTGAACAAGTTTTGTTGCAGCTAGAGACCCATATGAGCCAACTCCAGCAGCAAAACTATGTTTGCTACTAAATTTAGTAGTTTAGGTTGTCACGCTGCGGCAAGGTAGTACGGGCCGCGGCAGTGCTCGTTTTACTGCGAGTTCAAGACTTTTGTGAGCCCAGACCACATGGGGCCAAGACCCCTATTTTTTTTTTTTTTTCTATTATTTTCTCTATTTTTCTATATTTAGTAATGCTCAATAGTAGTTAGGCTGATATTTTGAGAGTCTCAAGTTCCCTATAGATTATATTCATTAAAGATACATTTTGTTTTGGTTTAAGGGAGTATCTTTACATGTTTTATTACTTTTATGCTTAATGTTAACATGTATTGGTATTTTGAGTATGCAGTGGTTTTAGTCATTATATTTTCATGATTATATCTTATTTTGACTATCACTGATGTGCTTTTAACAAGATTTTCAATTTTCACTGTTTGCAAATGATGTTATGCATGCTTGAATTAAGAAAGTTGAATCTATTTGAATGCATGACATTTAACAAGAATGCTGGTGTTGTTTTGGTTGTTCTTGATGTGAAAGGTTGCTATTTGCCCCCTTTTCAATGAAACCTTATGTGATCTTGAAGCATGTGAAACAATTTAGTTGCTTTTGATGCATGATTTACATCTCACTTAGATGTAAGTGTAACTTTGAAAATGATAAGAGTGCATGTCTTGAGAATGTTTATGGATGTACATGTAGAGTTTTGATTATCCTAAAAATTGTTTTTGAACTCTCTTAAGGCGAAATCCTAGGTTATGCATTATTGAGGAAATGATTAGGGCATTGTTTGGACCGATTGAGCCTTAAAAGCTTACCCTGATATGATGATATCCTTAGGTCCCATTTTAAAGCCTTATACTGTTTGGCCTTATTTGTTTTTCATAATCATTGTGTTCGTTAACCTGTTAACCATTCTAATGCATGTGAAAGCATGTCATTTTCTTCCTACCTTTATTGTTTGTTGAATGCATGGTATGCTATTTCTTGAGGTGAGTCTGATGATTAGGGATATAAATATTCAATTCAAAATGAGCCTGAAGGAACCAGATGCAAAGAAAAGAAAAAGTAATGCTTTGCAAAATGAAGGAAATCAAAAGAAAGAAAGAAAAAAAATGAAATAAAAGAAAAGCAAAGCAAAAGAAAACTAAAGTTTGAAAAGCATCAAAAATAGTTCTGGAAAGTTTTAAGATCTCACTATTGAATACCATGCTAATATTATGTTTTGGCTCAAGTCTTGAAATATCATATATTATGTTACTCAATGTTTGTATTGTATCCTTTCCCTTCATTTCTTTCGCCCATACCATTGGCCTAACATTATAAGCTGATAAAGTCCCTTTTGATCCTCAATCTTATGTGATTTACATTAGTGGAGAGAGAGTTGATTTACAATTTTGTGGATTCTTTGAATCATATGCATGTATGTTTATAAACTTATCTGAATATGTACGACTTGATTTGGAGAAGTTTATCATGCATGTTTGTGAAAATTGTGAATTACATGAAGAATTGTGTGGATTGTTAGCATGTTAAGGATTGTATTTGTGTGGAGCTGTTTATGGGGCATTTGCACTTTTTGAGGATTGATGCAATCATTACACACTAGTTTTGGTTTAATTGAAAGAATAAGAAGATTGAATTGATATTTGCTGAATGAATGTTTGTTTTGAATTGTAAAGTGATTTACTTAGTTCTGTTTTATTTTGCTCGAGGACTAGCAAAATGTAGGTTTGGGGGTGTGATAACTCCATAAAATGTAGTTATTTGTGCCCTATCTCTGTGCTAGAATGAATGCTTAGTCCTTGTTTATATGCATATTTGGAGGGTTTTGTGCTTATATTTGTCATATTCTGATTCTGATGCCTTTCTATGTGTTATTGAGCAAATTAAGCTTTAATTGTTATTGATTAGGTAGATTTATATATGTTACTGATTTGGTATTTTCTCTATGATAGGAAGGGCTCCAAAAAAGGTTAAATATGAAGCATTTGAGCTAAAAGGTCAAAAGGAAGCCAAATCTACATTTCAGCAGTCATCGCCACGGTGAAAGGTAGTGCGCGCCGCGGCTCAGAGAGGCATTTCAGCCATGCCATACTTTAACCCGAGGCTAGAAGGCCGCGGCCTAGAAGAAGTGGGTGCCGCGGTTCAAAGAGACTGACCCTGTGGGGGCCACGGCGCACATATATGGGGGCCACAATGTGACAGCGGCAAGCTGAGCCTATAAATAGATTTTTCACATTTTTCTCTCAGTTCTGGCTATTTGGGCCATTTCCATTTTCTGTCTTGGCCATTTTTAGCCATTTCCATTTTAGGTTTTATAGTTTTAGGTAGTTTTAGGTTAGAAAGCTTTGGCTAGATCTCCATTGATAGTGGATTGGAGGCTAGGATCAAGGATGAAGGAGGATTCAAGCTTTAGAGACAAATCAATGAGCTTCCTTTCTCTTTTTCCCTTTCTCTCTTCTCTTCCTTATCTATTGTATAGCTGAGCTGTATTTAGGGATATTTTGGATCCTTTTCTATATATATTAATGATGTGTTCTTCTCTGAGTTTGTGTGGATATTTGGTTATTGTTCAATCATTATCTATGCTTAATACTTGCTGTTGGTTGGCCATTAATTGCATGATCCTAATATTGTAAATGAACTAGACTCAGTGTTTTCATGTCGATATGGATATGGTATGGTTGATACATGTTCGACGAGTTCAATTGGCTTGGATGAGTTGATTCGTTAATGGGATAGAAATATACCTATTGGCCATGTATAGTGTGTGATTGAGAATATATCGTTCATGAGTGGATGTTGCGCTAGCTTTCAAGGAAACTTAGTGAGTTGGGCAATGGAAACTAGGGTTGATTGACCTAGACATAGGCTTTTAGCTAATGAAGATTCTCAAGCTAACCTAATCAGTGCATTTATGTTTATGAGGAGGATTGCATATTGTTGGTAGATGTAAGGGGTGAAGAAGGATTCCCTGAAACCTAACTGTTTATCTTTATTACTTTTGTAGATTAGATTTAGTTTAGTTTATTATTTTCTTATTTTTATGTCCTTGAATAAAATTGATTAAGCTATTGGTTGGTACTTAACTTTATAAACAAATATCCTCGTGTGAACAAACTTTTACTCTGTATCTGTATTACTTGAACGATCCGTGCACTTGCAGTTAGCAAATCATAAGGAACATGTGGACGCAAAGTCACATTGAGGTATCAACCGAAACTAGAGCAGGTCAAGGTACTCATGGATGCGAAGTCACACCGAGGTACTAGCCAGGATGGAGGCATGCTAAGATTCTAGGTCCTTCATGAATGAGATGAAGGCATGACGAGGTCCAAATTTGGATGAAAACCTTCGTCATTGGAGTGTTTATTGACCTCGTGGTGTATGGTAGCTAGTTTTCCTTTCGAGATTTGGCCACTTGGAGTATAACAGTCCCTTTTTGGGTTTACTTTTTTAACATATGGTAGTCTCCTTTTAGGTTTACCTAGAGTCTCCATTTGGGTTTATCCTCTTAGGTTGTCCCCTTTAAGGGTAGCCCCCATTTGAGTTTACCTATTCGAGTATGACCGTACCCATTTGAGTTTACTCTCTTGGGTATTCTCTTTTTGAATTTACTTTCTTAATATATGGTAGTCCTCTTTTGTGTTATCTTCTTGGGTTTACCTTCTTGGTGTATGGTAGTCCCCTCTTGGGTTTACCTTTTGGAGTACGATAGTCTCCATTTGGGTTTACCCTCTTAGGTATTTCACTTTTGGGTTTGCCCTCTTGGGTGTGACTTGTTGATAAACATAATTTTCATATATTAGTCAACCCTCATATTTAGTCTCTTAGACCTCTTATGTGCTTAATTGATTGGTCTTGGGTACATTTTATAAGTTTGAGTTCAAATTGGGTTTAATTGTATTTTTCAGCATTATTAAGAATTTTATACTATTTCTATATTTTAGGCATAACTTGAGTTTTAGACATCTAAAAAATATGAAATTTATCTTTTAGGAAAGCTAAGA
Organism: Ormosia semicastrata; assembly: GCA_029884595.1. Lineage (NCBI taxonomy): Eukaryota > Viridiplantae > Streptophyta > Magnoliopsida > Fabales > Fabaceae > Ormosia > Ormosia semicastrata. The sequence continues at coordinate 10,969,145 of JAQQTO010000027.1, read as the reverse complement.
TAAAGCTTTACAACTTTGATGAAGAGCTCGAAGGCTGAATCGGATGTCTAGTAGGTTAGATTGGGCCATGAAGTCAGAACAAAGATGCTGTTGTTGAAGCCTGGACGATATGTAAAGATTAGGCCATAATTTAGGTTATAGAAGTCATATGGAGCTGAAATCTATTCCATTTGAAAGTAGAGACAGATCTTCAACTCTTATGATACAACTTATCAAAATTGTGACATTTTATTGTGTTTTTGCCCTTTTAAGTTAGCTAATGGGTCTAGAGAGCTATTATGAATATGTTGGGCATAACTCTCTCATCCCAAGCCCAAATTAGGAAAATTCGGTGTCCAATTAAAACTAAGAGGAATAAGATTAGCCTTAAGTTAAGGGAAAACTTGGATTTTTAATTTTAGAAATAGTTATTTAAGCAGCAGTAGCAACCACGAAACTGAATCCTATTTTTCTCTTAGCCGCATTTGCTTGTACTTTCTCTCTTCATCTTTCTTCATCTCTTTTCTCTCTAGGTTTCTGTTTTTCTTCCCTTCCATCCATGGAGGGCTAAACCCTTTTTAATCAATCTAGGGATTGACAATCTTGATGTTTAATTCTGAGATCTTATTTTGATTGTTTTACATTTAATTGTTAATTGAGTTTCTCTTTTACTTATTAACTAAGTTTCTCTTTTACCTTTTTTGATTTCGTTAGATCTGGATTGAAGTGTTTAATTTGATTTAAATGTTGATGTAATAATTGCATAATTACCACATGTTTGATGACGATCATAAAGACTAAACAATGCATCAAAGGTGTTTGATGGATTGTTTAGCATGGTTGAATTCTGAATTTTAAGTTAATTTAGGATTAGATGGGTACTTAATTCGTTTAACCTTGATTAATTAAATTCTAGATACTTATCTAGTAGAGAATTCATTGATCATATCTAGATTGAAGTGTTTAATTTGATTTTGGAATGTTGATGTGATAATTGCATAATTACCACATGTTTGATAAGGATCACAAAGACTAAACAATGCATCAAAGGTGTTTGATGGATTGTTTAGCATGGTTGAATTCTGGATTTTAAGTTAATTTAGGATTAGATGAGTACTTAATTCATTTAACATTGATTAATTAAATTCTAGATACTTATCTAGTAGAGAATTCATTGATCATCTTAAGGCTTCTTGATGTGATCTAAGGCCAAGAACTTGGCTAGCAATTGAATGGATTCTTAGTAATCAATGATGGATTAAACTCAAGATTAGTTGATTTCCTTGGATTAGTTGTTTACTTAATTTTATTTAAAAAATTTAATTTCTTTCTATTAATTAATTTTGCAAACTTTTTTCCCCTGTTAACCTTTTAATTTGATTGACTGATTAGAGTGATCCAAGGGCTTGACCTGGTTGTGCCTTACACCACAAGTATTTTGGTGAATCAGTTTGTAAATTGAATAATTTGATAGTCTTGACAGCTATCAAATATTAAAATCATTGTCGGGGGTCATTATGAGTTTAATCAATCTTATTACGAGTATAATTAGCTACTAACCTTTCACTAACCCTTATTTTCCATGTTTCAAGTAGTTTTTAGATCAATTTTGGACTCCAAGTGGAATTTTGTACGGATAAACCATCTTAACTTAGTCTAAAAATTAGTCATTTGAAGGAAAATGATGTGTTCTACAAGGAAAATGATGTGTTCTACAATTTTGGTTAAGGCTAGCCTCCTCCTTGTGTTCACTATGACGATGGCTAAGAGAGGCAAGATTATGGTGGTGTTGGGAGTATAAATTTATCTTTTCCCATAGATGGCGCTAATGTTCAGAAATGGGTTATGAGGTTTACTTGTGTAGGTATGAAATGATGAGCTCCTCCATAGCACAGTCACATCAGTAGGTGAGGGGGTGGGTACTTGCAAAAAGTACTCTAACGCTCAAGTTAGTAGGTGCACAAAGAGGGTATAGTGATTTTTGGGGAATTAGCTCATACCTTTTTCTCCCTTGCTTCCTATATTTATATGAGCGTTTTTAGGTCATAGGGTGTTTGAGCTTTCGTTGCATACCAAATGCAACTACATGTGATCGTGGCCACACGATCATAGAATTTGTTACTTCTTTGTCTTTATTCTTCTACCTATACGGGATATAGTCAGGATTTGTTCTTATCATTATGCCTAGCGTTTAGGATGCTTTATGCACTCTATACGTCTGGGTGCCTGCCTACCAGGTTGGGTTGCTCCAGTTCTATAGACCTATAACTCGGTCCAGAACACAACCCAAACCGTGCCTCTATTACATGTAGTATCTCATCTGCAAATCATTGTCCAATGTTTGTCCCTGCTGTTGATGTGCCAGTCCTAAAACCAGTTGCAGCCCAACCAAAGCCCAGGCAGGATAGACAAATGACTTTTTTCACTGGAGAGAATCTCCCCCTTATCCCTAGAGAGTTTTGGCAAGGCAACGTCTAGGTCCACAAAGGGCGCCCCCTTAAGGACACTAGGCAGTGAGCGTCGGTGCTACAACGCCTTGGTGACCGAGTGGAGAATAAAGCTCAGCCTTGCCCTTCTAGAATTAACCATCAGGAGCTATCCAAAGCAGAGTTGCTCTCTCTTGTTTGACTTTAAGATGAGCAAATCCAACGCATGGATGAGAGGATTCTTAACCTACTAAGAGCTGCTAACTAGGACGACGAAGATGAAAATTGGTACACAAAAGAAAACTAGGAAAACGAAAGAGACCAACATCAACACGAAGACTGCTATTCGGAGAACTCAAGGATCCCAGACCCTGACCGTCATGTTGAACCTGCCCCTTCAAGAGAGCAGGAACTTAGAGCAGCGAACACGGTCTCGCAAAATTAATCATTCTTTGACAGATTGATGGCCTACGAGATTTTTAGGCGCTTCAAATATCCTACAAACATTGAAGCCTATGATGGAATCACAGAGCCCCATGAACACTTGGATGCCTACATCTCTGTGCTCTTGTTTTCCAGGGGTGATGACTCTCTCATGTGTCGTGCTTTCCCTCTCTCTTTAAAGAAAGCCACCTTGAGATGGTTCACCACCTTATTCTCGAGGTTTGTGGATAACTAGGGGAGCCTGTCATCGAGATTTTTATTGCACTTCACCATTAACAAACTGCAACCAAAATCCATTTCGTGCTTCTCCCATATTAGACAAGGAAATGAGGAGTCTATCCAAAACTTTATATCCTGGTTCAATAAGGAGATTGTAAATATGCGAGACTGGGATGAAATACTCAGGCTGTTCTACAGCAGTGAAGGGCTTTGTTTGGGATAATTCTCTTTCTCGTTGGTGAAGAAGGAGCCTAAGACTATACATAAATTTCAGACTAATGTTGATAAATACATTAATGCTGAAGATGTTCTTTAGGCTAAGAAGCATTTGGAGAAAGAAGATGCTAAAACTAAGTTCGAGGAGCAATTAAGTCATCAAGGTCAGAATTCGAGGCCACCTATCAGGGGGAAGTATGACAATTACAGTCCCCTCAATACACCTTAGGCCTAGATTTACCAAAGGTTATGAACACCGAGCTCTGGGATGTGCAAAGACATCCCCCTTTGAAGAAGCCCAAGGACAAGACCAAACACTGTGAGTGGCATAACAGCCATGATCACAACATGGAGGATTGCACCAACCTCCAAGATGTCATTGAGTCTCTCATTTGGGAAGGACGTTTGGGCTAATATGTGCGCCAAACCCGAAATAATGACCGAAAGGAAGGCCACCACAGGAAGTGAAGCTATAGCCCTCGAAGTCCTACTCCTCCCTACCAAAGAAGGCGTTCTTTGGCTAGTCATGAGAATCCTAGACCACACTCACATCAGGTTAATGCCCAACACCAAGAAAGGGCACAACCCCAGAATCTCAACCAGAAGGACAATTGCCATCCCACTGAAGTGACCCAAACCATCATGTAATACTTTGAAATTGTTACTTCCATTACATATTGAACATTTTTGGATATCAATGAATTAGTTTTTCCAACCGTTATCTCATCTGAAAGCCAGTATCTCGACCGTGACTTTGTCCCCAAATACTTTAGCCCAACATCATTCAAGCTATTACCTCATCATGACTTTGAGTCCATGAGCACTCTGGCCAGTCACAGCCCCTAAGATCCCCACACTTTGGTGAGGTTTGAGGAATACAAAGTCCAGAAAATGATTAGCTATTCCAACACCTTACATGATAGCTAAACTGGGGAAGCCAGTAGGATACCTTCCAAGGTCAAACAAAGCATTCAAGGGTTTTAACCTGTGCCCTTTTGAGCCGCACCTTGACCCATAAACTGACTAGGTTTACAATTGTTAAGCATAACTGATCGCAGCCCAAAATAGAGGACCCTACACCACGAGGGTACCGAGTCACCTAAAATCGTTCCTAAACGAACCCAACCACCAGGACTAGGTTTTGTACTCATCTCGATGAAGCATATGAGTCTTCATCAAACTAAATGGGCCTAATGATTCGAGTGTCGAGCTCAACTAAATAATAAAATTCTAGTTCTACTTATAACTTGTAGTACAAGACAGCGAACTAAGTCGTCTCTTGAGGATCAAGATACCAATCAAACTAAATCAAGATCACATAGGGGAGATTGTGTATGCAGAATGTAAATGTAATAAATAAATATAAGAAAGAAAATCAAATTGCAAAGCAACCAATTCAAGCAACCGTCATAAATCTAGTTGGATTGTCATCGATCACTAAACATGCATTTTTGATTGAATTAATTAGTTAATCTATGATTGATCGAAATCTCTGCATTAAACACATAGAATTCAACACTAGATAATCACCTAGAATTTAACTAACAAATAATTCATAAATCTGCAATCGCTATAATCATGCAACCTATGTTAGTTTAACAATTAGAATTCAATTAACCCAGATTAACAAATCTGCTAACTTAACCTTCTTCAATTCATGTGACTAAATCACAATTAATCAATCACAATCTAATCACAAATCAAAATTAGGATTAAGGATCCAATTGGATCACATTACACAACAGAAATCTCTAATCATGTAATTCGAAATCTAAATCAAGAGAAGAAGAAGATAATTAATTCAATTCAAAATTGAAATTAAATACACAATCTCAAAGCAAACCAAAATTTCCTTAAGATCCTTGGATTGATCTCATATTTTTAGCTCTCCATGGCTGCCACACAGTTTTCAAAAGAAAAGAAAAGACTCTAGGTAGAAGAATTAAGTAAAAACGGCTTGGGTTTCTATCTATCTCGGATCCCCTCCTTATAACAAAATAACTAACTTAAAAATTAAGAATCCTAATTTTCTCATAGGTTAAAGTTAATCCTCTACCTCTTAGCTTTTCTTGGCCACTGAAATCACTTCAATTGGGCTTAAGATGAGCTAGTTATGCCTAATTCACTCTTAACAAGTCTCTGATCCCGTCAGCCGACTTCACAGGGGTCAAATGCCATCAAAATGTTGTAGTTTCAATTTGTGTCTTCATAAGAATTGAATATTTGTGTCTTATATTATGAAGGCCACCAGTTTCATGTCCATATCACACCTACAGCCCGAATTATGGACTAATTAATAAACATTGATCGGGTTACACGACAGAACCTGAGTTCTGACTTTGTGGCCCAATCTAACCTACTAGACATCCGATTTAGACTTCTAGCTCTACATCAAAGTTGTAGATCTTTCTCTCAGCTTTCCTACAAGGTAAAATTCATAATTATTAGATATCTAGAATTCAAGAGATGACCAAAATACAAAAATAATGTAAAATCCTAATAATGCTGAAAAAATTAATTAAGCTCAATTTGAGTCTAAACTTATAAATTATGGCCAAAACTAATCAATTAAACATATAAGAGATCCAAAAGATGAAATATGAGGCTTAACTTATGTATGAAAATCGTGTTTATCAAATTCCCCCATATTTAGCTTTTGCACGTCCTAGGCAAACTAAAGATTCAAACTAAGGGACAAGAAACACAAAAATTCAAAAACTAAAACTCAAAGAGATTCACTTTCCAATGACCTTCAAGAATGTAAAAATTTATAAGCAAGGATAGCAACTAAAATGTTTAAGGGATCAAAACATTCATGAAGTGACTTTTCTTTACATCTCAAATTAATAAGCAAGGTAATTTCAATTGAAAAAGCATAAATCAAGAATGATAGATTTTCACAATATATACTCTCACTCCCTCAAATGTTTAGTGTTAGATTGTCTAGAAGATAAGTGTTTCACTCAATTAAACTCATGAAAATTTACACTAACATAAGATTGCTTATTTTCTTCTTCTCCACTATTCTATACACATGCATGCACAAATCAAGAGGGCTTTATTCAAGGTAGTAATGGGGTTAAGGTAAGGAAAAGAAATAATATGAATATGACAAGCTAAATACCCAAGAGAATAAAAGAGCATTAGGGAGGAACTCAAATAACAAGCATGAAATTTTACCCCCAATTCCATATAATGCACATTCTTTTATCATATTCCTTTTTTTTTTATCTATTTTCTTTCACAACCTTCTTGCATTTATTCTTTCTTTTTTCTTTTCTTCTCTTTTTTTTCGAAGAACAATTTAGCACAACATTTTCACACCCCCAAACTTAAACCTTGCTAGTCCTCAAGTAAGACCAAACAACAATAATAATATAAGATTCCCTCACACTTGTTCGTGAGCTCATTCAAGGAAACGGCCAATGCTCTCCTATTCCCTAAGGTAAAGGGACAACATGGTTTTTCACTAAGGGTATGTAATGAGCTAAGAACAACTAAGAATAGGAAAATAAGCTCAAGGGGGTTAATCAAGGGGAAATATATAAGGTTGGCTATTTGGCTAAAGTAGCTAACATAAGGAAAGAATGTCTCAATCATATTCATGCATGCATGTGAAAATATAGCCTAAAAAAGAATCAAAGCATGTTCTAGAGTGATCAAAATCCATGAGTGAAAATCATATAAGAAGGAAGAGAATGACACAAGTACTTAATCCATTCATCAATAATCTCAAATTCTCACAAGGTATAAGTCTATCAAACTTAATTTACCAATTCAATTTTCATTACCAAACAAGTCAAGTGCAAGATGAAAGACAATTCGTTCACTTTTGTCATGAACATCTAAAACTCAATTTTTCCAAACTCACAACTTCCACACATCTCAAGAGTCATAGGAAAGCAATTAAAAACTAAAAACAAGAAGCATACATTCTTTTTTCAAAAACATCAAAATGGAATTTAAAAAACAAAATAAAAATAGAATTGAAAAATAATAGAAACAAAGCGAGAATAGTAACAATAAAACAAAAAAATGAAATTAAACACAAAAATAAAAATAAAAATAGAAATAAAAAATAAAAAACAAAAAATGAAATCAAACACAAAAAATAGAAATAAAAATAGAAAAAAATAAAAACAGAATGTAAATTCCTCCCTCACATTTAAATTCTACATTGTCCTTTAGAGCTCAAAAGAAAACAACGTCCCTCAATTATCATCAATTAATCTAGGACAAGTAAAATAAAAGAGAGAGAGAAGAAACATCCTTATCAAGTGAGGTAGATGGAGAGACTTCCACCAAGATCCCATTGGCCCAAGCATAATGACCGAATTATGCTTGAAGCATGAGAGCTTCCACCGAGGTCCCATTGGCCCTCCTTAATTCCCTTAGGATTGACCCAAGTGCTATCACTGGGATCCCAGGCTTTCTTATGCTGTCTCAGAATTTGTAGCAACCTCTCCTCCTGTTCTACAAGGAGGTTCTTGGCCACGAATAAAGGAAGTTATTCATCATCTGCCAAGTATGCATACTTCAGGTGCTCGGGAAAAGGCTTAAGCTCCAATTTTGGTGGTTGCACTATAAAGGGTAATAATCTAATGGGTTGTTGTTGCTCTGCTTTTGTTGTTTGAACCTCTGCAAATATATCACCTGTTGTACAATCTACTAGCACAGGAAAAGATTCATTATATCCCAAAAATGCAAAAAATTTAGAACACACAGAACATAACTTATCACCATCACAACTAGTATACAAATCACCGCATATAGAGTCACCAAAATCAGCAATCTCAAGAAACTCCACACACAAGTCAACATACGAATTATCAACCAAGTCATTAATTAAATCAATATGAAAGATATAATGTTCTTCTATAGGATGTTTCATAGCATCAAGAATATTAAACCTCACTATAGGGACACAAAATCGACTAAAAACACAAAAACACAAAGCAATGGTAAAAATCACACAAAAACTCATCGGAAACTATATCTAAATATTTTTAAAAATTATGGGATCACCACAGCAAGAAAACTATACAAAAGTGAAACTAAAAAATGCAATAAAAAATCTTACAAAATTGAAAAAGTTGTCTAAACGATGGAATTTGGCCAAAATTTGAGTGACTCATTACAAGTAACGAGCCTTGCTTAAAATGCCATTTTCCTTCAAATAACCAAGATACAGGTCATTCTGAGCACAAAATCCCATACAGAATTCAGGAAATTGACCCAAAATCTCTTGTCTTCGCCTAAAAACCACAAAAACAAAAAAGAAAAGGGTTTAGGGGGTTCGTTAAAGTCTTGAAATGATTAATCAGCAATTAATGATCTCCAGCAACAACACCAAATTTGATTCGAGTGTCGAGCTCAACCAAATAATAAAATTCTAGTTCTGCCGATATCTTGTAGTACAAGCAGCGAACCGAGTCGTCTCTTGAGGAGCAAGATACCAATCAAACTAAATCAAGATCATACAGGGGGATTGTGTATGCAAAATGTAAACATAATAAATAAATATAAGAAAGAAAATCAAATTGCAAAGCAACCAATCTAAGAAATTATCAGAAATCTAGTTGGCTTGTCATCGATCACTAAACATGCATCTTAATTGAATGAATTAGTTAATCTATGATTGAAAAAAATCTTTACATCAAACACATAGAATTCAACACTAGATAATCACCTAGAATTTAACTAATAAACAATTCATAAATCTGCAATCGCTAGAATCATGCAACCTACGTTAGTTTAACAATCAGAATTCAATTAACCTAGATAACAAATCTGTCAACCTAACCTTCTTCAATTCATGTGACTAAACCACAATTAATCAATCACAATCTAATCACAAATCAAAATTAGGATTAAGGATCCAATCGGATCACATCACACAATAGATATCTCTAATCATGTAATTCGAAATCCAAATCAAGATAAGAAGAAGAAAATTAATTCAATTCAAAATCAAAATTAGCAACAGAATCTCAAAGACAACTAAGAATTTCCTCAAGATCCTTAGATTCATCTCAAATAATTAGCTCTCCATGGCTACCACACATAGTTTGCAAAAGAAAGGAGAAGACTCTAGGTAGAATAATCAAGTAAAAATGGTTTGGGTTTCTATCTATCTCAGATCCCGTCTTTATAACAAAACAAATGACTTAAAAAATAATAATTATAATTTGTGCCAATGTTAAAGTTAATCCTCTGCCTCTTAGCTTTCTTTAGGCACTGAAATCACTTCAGTTGGGCTTAAGATGATAGAGTTATGTCTAATTCACTCTTCACAGGTTTCTGATCCCATTGGCCGACTTCAAAGGGGTGAAACGTCATCAAAATGTTGTAGTTTCAATTCATGGTCTCCTAAGAATTGAAGATATATGTCTTAGCTTTTGAATTCCACCAGTTTCAGGTCCATGTCACACCTTCAACCCAAATTATAGACTAATTAGTGAACACTGCTCATGTTACATGACAAAACCTAAGTTCTGACTTCGTGGCCCAATCTGACCCATTAAACATCCGATTCTAACTTCAAGCTCTTCATCAAAGTTGTAGATATTTTTCTCAGCTTTCCTACAAGGTAAAAATTCATAATTATTAGCTATCTAGAACTCAATATATGACCAAAATACAAAAATAGTATAAAATTCTTATAATGTTAGAAAAATCAATTAAGCCCAATTTGAGCCCAAACTTATAAACTGTGGCCAAAACTAATCAATTAAACCTATAAGAGGTCCAAGAGACTAAATATGATGGTCAAATAATGTATGAAAATCATTTTTATCACCTAACCACTGAGATTAAGCTTTGGACTCATCCAGCTAGCAAAATGAGCTTTCATCAATTTGAAAAAATAGCTACCAAGGTTGAGCGTTAGACCCATCTTGGTAATTTGCATACCGAGATCGAGCATCGAACCTACCTCAGCAAGCTCAAAATAATCACCAAGATTGAACGTTGGACTAATCTCGGTGAAGGAAGCATACAACAGAAGGTAAAACGTTTAGAAGAAGAACAAGTTTTACTATTCACACACTTTCTTCAAAGCAAGGTTCCCAAGCAAGCACAAACTGCAACAAATCGAAGAACAAAGGCTACCAAAAGGACATCAAATCCTCAGGGGCAAAGGCTGCCAAAAAGACATCAAATCCCTGGGGCAATAAAATCTCTATCCTCTTTTTAGGTAACAACCAAAAAAAGAGCTACAAAAAAATGCATTAACATCGACCCACAACTACGGACTCCCAACCCCAATATGGAAGCAGACTCAAGAACACCTAACCCAGATCACAGGCCCTTAAGGAGACACCATGGTATAACAACACCTCGGATCTCGATCCAAATCTGGGGTAAATTCTTGTTACAAGACCCCATAGATTACACACGAGGGTAACTTTTTACCTACCCCAGACAATGGAATAATGATATAATCAGAGCAATCCAACTCGGATCTCGGTCTTGCTCATTAACCCTGAGAGCCTACTATGACACATCACAGACCTCAACTCTTTAGGAAAAACTTACGTCAATAATACAACTATTCTGGACTGGGTTATGGGTCTAAAGAACTAGAGCAACCTGACTCACTAGGCTAGAATCCAGACATACAGAGTGCATAAAGCACCCTAAATGGTAGGCATAATGACAAGAATAAATCCTGACCATATCTCATATACACAGGAGAATAAAGACAAAAAAGTAATGGATTCCACATTCCTATCTCCATGGTCATGTCACCAAGACTATTGGTAGCAGCATTCGGCACACACTGAGTGCTTAAACACCATATGCCCTAAAAACGCTCATATAAATATAGTAACCAATAAGAAAAAAGTATGAACAAATTCCCCAAAATCACTATATTCTCCTTGTGCACTTGCTGACTTGAGCATCAGAGTGCCTTTTGCAGGTATCCAACCCTTTCTCGTTGATGTTGTGGCTGTAATACAGAGGAGCTCATCCTTTCATACCTACGCAAGTAACCCTCAGAACCCAGTTCTGAACACTATGTGTGAGAGAATTTGATAAACAAAATTTTCATATATTAGTTAAACCTCATATTTAGTCTCTTAGATATCTTATGTACTTAATTGATTAGTTTTGACCACATTTTATAAGTTTGGGTTCAAATTGGGTTTAATTGCATTTTTCAACATTATTGAGAATTTTATATTGTTTCTGTATCTTGGGTATAACTTGAGTTTTAGACATATAAAAATTATGAATTTTGCCATGTAGGAGAGATTAGAGAAAGATCGATAACTTTGATGGAGAGCTTGAAGGTTAAATCCGATGTCTAGTGGATCAGATTGGGTCACGAAGTCATAATAGAGATGCTATTGTTAGAACCTAGACGATATGGAAAATTTGGGGCATAATTTGGTCTGTAAAAGTCATATGGAGTTGAGACTAGTTCCATTTGAAAAATGGCACACAGATCTTCAGCTTTTATGAAGACCACATATCAAAACTATGACGTTTTAATGGTGTTATCACCCTTTGAAGTTGGTTGATGGGTCTAGAGAGCTGTTAAGAACATTCTAGGTATAATTTTCTCATCCTAAGCCCAAATTAGAAAAATTAGGTGTCCAATTAAAGTTAAGAGGAAGTGTATTAACCCTAAGCTAAGGGAAAACTTGGATTTTTAATTTTGGAGATAGTTGTTTAAGTAGCAGCAGCAACCACAAAAACTGAACCATAATTTTCTCCCAGTCACTCTGGCTTACACTTTCTCTCTTCATCTCTCTTCCTCTCCTTTCTCTCTAGGTTTCTTTATTTTATGTTTTTCTTTCCTTCCATCCATGGAGGGTTAGACCTTTTTTTAATCAATCTTAGGGACTGTCAATCTTGATGTTTAATTTTGAGATCTTGTTTTGATTGTTTTACATTTAATTATTAATCAAGTTTCTGTTTTACTTATTAATCAAGTTTCTCTTTTACCTCTTTTGATTTTATTAAATATGGATTGAATTGCTTAATTTGATTTGGATGTTGATGTGATAATTACATAATTGCCACTTGTTTGATGAGGATTACAGAGACTAAATAATGCATCAAAGGTATTTGATGGATTGTTTAGATTGGTTGAGTTTTGGGTTTACGTTAATTTAGGATTAGAAGGGTGCTTATTTCGTTTAACTTTGATTAACTAAATTCTAGATGCTTATCTAGTAGAGAAATCATTGATCATCTTAAGGCTTCTTAATGTCATCTAAGGCCAAGAACTTAGTTAGCAATTGAATGGATTCTTAGTGATCAAGGATGGGTTAAACTCAATATTAGTTAATTTCCTTAGATTAGTTCTTTGCTTAATTCTATTTATAATTTTTAATTATTTTCTATTAATTAATTTTGTAACCCTTTTCTCAATGTTAATGTCTTAATTTGATTGCTTGATTAGAGTGATCCAAGGGCTCGACTAGGTTGTGCATTACACTATAAGTATTTTAGTGAGTCAATTTATAAATTGAATAATTTGATAGTCTCGGCAACTATCACCAGTTTAGGTTTACCTTTTTTAGGTGTATCTTGTTTAGGTTTACCTTTTTGAAGTGTGACCCGTATGGGTTGTGCATTGGGACGGAGCCACGACGATGGCTAGCGAATGAAGGATTCTGCATAGTAGAGGCGCAATTTTGATTTTGTCTACTATTTAGTATGGTGGTGGTGGTGGGACGTGAAGTTCATCTTTCCCTATAGATAGTGCTAATGTTCTGAACTGGATTCAGATGAGTACCTCAATAAAGTTGATGAAGGTGGTTTCCTTCGATACACGATGGTTGCGACGGTGGTGCGAGGGGATGGGTACCTGCTAAAGGCAATCTGACACTCAAGTTAGACCGTGCACAAGGAGGGTAAAGTGTTTGGAATTAGATGCATACCTCTGCTACCTTGTGTGCTGTTTATAGGAATGTCTTGGTTGATAAGAGTTGCAGTTAAATCTGAATTAAATCCTATTATTTAAGATAAAAATCTATGAGATTGTTATCTCTTATAATTGTATCCCTTATATATGTGGGATGTAATTGATATCCATATCTATGAAGAATTTTGTGAGAGATTTACTCCTCATAAATAGGTAGATTTACTTATCTAATAGCATGCATAAATATCTATGATTCAATTATGGTAGGTCGGGTTGTTCCTGAATCGCTAACCCGAAACCTAATTCAAAACACCATTCACGGAGATCTTCAAGAAAAGAGTTAGGCATAAAACCTCCGCCATGGCTGTAGCATAACCAATTCCAGTAGCCATACAACGTAGTGACAAGCGGAGAAGAAGAGACCAATCAAGTCTTTAGTGATGCTTGCTCACCCACGCATTCCTTTCGTGCAGATCTAGCGACGAGTGACAGAACAACGATCTCCCCCATGGCTGCTGTGCATAATCTTCGTTAGGAAGAAGATGAACAGCAGATAGACCTGCGTCTCTTCAAACTAGGTCATCCACCCAATTTTCCTTTTCAACGGTCAATTATTATTAAATAAATAAATAAAAGATGAAATTCTTTTTTATTGTTCCCTAAATTATTATAAAATTATAACATAATTTACTTGTTTATGGTTATTAAGTCTCATCGATATTATTTAATGTGTTGGAAAATTGTGGATGTATGAGAAAATGATTTTTGGGCAATTGTTTATCCTTGTTGGGGATTCTATTGATTAAGTAAATGTTTACCGCCACAATGGTTCATTTATAAAATTAATGGAGTTACCTATTAAATATTAATTTTGGGATGTTGTGTCACTTGAATTACTTTGTGAGTTGACTCACCTATAGGGGGTTAATTCATTAATTAAATTACTATGACATGTATTTTGGGATATTTTAACAACAAAAATCCTTCTGCCCATAGGTGTTGGATTTTTTAGGCTATTGTTATTGTATAAAATATTCTCCACCCACAGGGGAGTTTATTTTCATATTTGCTAAATCCATGTTTTTGGTAATTATATTTTGGGATGTTTTGATAGGAAAAATCCTTCTGCCGATAGGTGTTGGAGTTTTTATAATTGTTGTTAACTATATGATATATTCTTCACCCACATGAGAGTTTTTGTTATCTATGTTATATTTCATATTTGATAATTATAATTATTATTGATTGCCCATGTAATTAATCGTTTTCTTATTTTTTTTTAGCTCCTGTGACATTTTCCTTGAATCACATGGTTAATAATGTTGAACTTCTCATTGAAAATTGTTGGGAATTTTTCAGATACAACACGCAGCGGAAAATAGGGATTCCCACCGAAGATCCATGCGAAAAAGCCATAATCCGAGTTTTTAAATGATTTACCACTTGAAGAGTGAATCACTAACACCGTAATAGAAACGATGTCTCTGCGGTATCCACACGAACAGACTCACGAATATCCAACGTCCGCAAAGAGGAGCCTCACGTCTCTCACACAGTGCTAGCTGCGAAGAGAAGAGAAGAAACCTGTCGCTCTCTCACTCACTTTTCTGTAGGTGCGGCTAGGGTTCGAATTATGTCGTTTAGCGACCCCCTTAGCAAGATCTTGTTTATAATAGTGACTGCCTTAAGTGAGTGTGAGCAAGCAAGAAGGTAAGTCAGGCAACCCTAGACCCATCTGTTATGAGTCCGCCCATATTTGAATCCGAATCCAACTTGGATCCATTGCTCCAATTTTAGTCCGCTCTATGTGTGTGACCTTGACCTTGCAGGTTCTTATTACGTTGGCGGTAATATTAAAATTCCATTTTAATATTACAAGCGAAGGAGCGTATCTAGCAACACATCACTGCTACCCAAGTAATAAGAATGTCAGTAATTTGACATAACCTTTTCGTGACTAATGTTTTTCGTGTCGTTTAGTCCCTTTGTCAAGATATCTAGATTGAACACAAGGCATGGAATGCGTCACCCTTGTATAGTCTAATCATTCGTTTCCTGATACTCGAGTAGACTTTGTAACAACAAATGAGATCAATATCTCATATTGACTCATTTGAGCATGGCCATGCATTTCGCAGTCTCACTCAATCAGGGGGCCCGAAGATATCGCTCCTGTTATGTAGGAGTGACAAATCCCATCTAGGTCACTCCCATCCCTCTGCATGATTTGCGGTATGTCCAATAACTGGTGTGGTGTGGAATGTGATTAAAAATAAATATCAAAAACAGTTGCCAAGTTCCACCAAAAATATAAAAACCTTGCAACCAGTTGTAGTGAGCAAGGGTCGATCCACAGAGAACCAATTCAATTAACACTATCAATTTAATTCCTAAATTAAACTCTGATGAAAAATAAACAGTAAAATTAAAAGGGGGGTTTTGTTAATTAAAACTAACAAAAGAAATTAAACTTAAACCAAAGCAGTAAACACAAATTGAATTATCAAGTTAAAGATATTGGTTAAGAGATGGAATCCACCACTAGATTTATATGATTATGCCAACTTACATACCCTTTATACCAACATGATCAATTATGTTCTTATGTGATTATAAGATAAATCCCGTGTTTTCCTTAAGTTTCGCTTAATTCAGCAACCGCTCAAATCAAACCCTAACCATTAGTTATTTGTAAAGCAACCGCTCTTACACCTACCTAATGATTGCATTAAGAATTAGAAAATCAATCACACTAAGGTCTAATCACACACCGGGATTAAATTACTTAGATCATATGTCTCACTAGTCATACCACCACAACCGCGCATAGCAATCCTAGTTTTACCACTTTTGAAGTTTGGCAAGAATATAAAAACCTTTATATTGATTTAAGAATAGAAACATATGAATAAAAACATAATTGTATTGATATAAAGAGATATGCAAGATTCACATAATTAAAACTAGAGTTTCATCCTCCCTTAACCAATCAAGAAGTTTAGCCATACATGGCAAATTCAAAAACAGAAGAAGAATTAAAAGAAAACATTGTTCAGAACAAAAGATGAAAAGAAAAACTAAAGATCAAACTAGTTTCCAAGGCTTGAGAGTGATTGATCTTTGATCACTCGAATCCGAGTCTCCAATCCTCAATCGAATCCTTTCCCTTCTTGATCTTTGTGTTTCTCTCAGTTTCCTTCACGACTCTCTCTGTCCAGACCTCTTTAAAGGCTCTAAGCAACCCTATTTATAGGTTTGGGAACCTAATTTAGCATTAAAACACGAAATTAAACTTCTGAGCCGATGACACGGGCCGTGTCATGTGACACGGCCCAACCCGTGTCTGATTCTGGAGACAAATTTCTAGCTATTCCAAGGTCAGAAAGGAACACGGCCCACCCCGTGTCAATTGACACGGGCCGTGTTATCGGTCAAGGCTTGAAATTACCCTTCCTTGTGAAGTCAGAGGAGTACACGGCCTACCCCGTGTTATTTGACACGGGCCGTGTTGATCAGAACCTTCCAGTCTCCAAAGTCAGAATGATACACGGCCTACCCCGTGTTATTTGACACGGGCCGTGTTCTTCACATTCTTCAAATCCAGCCTTGATTCTTCATGAACATTCTTCTTCCTTTGCTTCTAGGGGTTGACACTGATTCCCTTAAGTCTCTTAACTCTATTCTCAACAGCTCAATACCAATGGACTCCATCACTCATAGATCTCCTGAAAATCACAATACGTTTATGAGTGTCTATAACCACATTTAAGCAAAGTTTCACAATAAACATCCAAAGACAACTCAAAATCAGAAACTTAGCTAAATGTCAACAATTAAACATATTTGGAATCCAATTAGATCAAACAAAGAACATTCAAGAGCTGAAATTATTAACAGATCAAATACCCCTACACTTAACATTTTGCACTCCTGGGCAAAAACATAAAACCAAGCACATGCTTTCCAAAAAGTAACAAAAGTGCTGAACAATGAGCAAAGATTTACACACATCAGTTCTTTCAAGGAATCTAAGCATTCAGGAATTTCCTCCCTCAACAATCCAAATCAGCAAGCAAGGTCAATCCAATATCAGGGTTAAGTCAACATGATAAATCCTCACAGATGTACTCTATTTCACTCAAGTATTTTGGGCTTGTATTTACTCTCAACCAACTCATGAAAACATGCCTTACCATAGGCTTGACAAGCCTCTACTTCTCCACCACCTAAATCACATGCACACAAAGATCAAAAGGTCTTTAATCAGGTTGTAATGGGGTCAAGGTCAAGGTAAGATATATCTAGGATAAACAAAGTTAGACCATCGGAAATAGAAGAGCCAAGGGGAATAAAAATCAAATACTTTTGCACAATTACCCCAATACTTTTCAATCCATCTTCATCTTTTACTTGACTTTCTCCATTCATCAACCAACTTGTTAATTTTTTTTTTTTTCTTTTTTTTTTATATATTTCTTCCTTTTCTCTTTTGAGGGCCCCTTTTTTCTTTTTTTTGAATAACCAAGGCAAAACAGTGTAATCACCCCCACACTTATTCAAACACAATTCCCAACATAATTATTAAGCTCTTCTACTCCCTAAGGTAGGGTAGCAATGGTTTTTCACTATTAGGCTTGTATTGAGCTATAATAAAAAGAAAGGATATAATTCAGGCTCAAAGGGGTGAAACAATGGATCAAAATACAAGGCTAGCTATTTGGCCAAGTGGTTGAAAGAAAGAAATGCATTTATCATCTCAAAAATGTGCAGTGATCATTTGCAATTTAAAAGAGAGTCAAATCAAATTCTGAAAAGCATATAATCACAAGTGGAATCACACAACAAATAACAGAAATGACTTAAGATTAGTCATTCACATCAAGGTCCAAAACCTCACTAGGTCCAATTTTATCATATTCTCAAAACCCTTTCAATTTTCAAAACCTCTCAGTGCAAGTTTAGAATCAAGAAAGTTAATTCCTTAAGGTTTAAAAACCTGTTAATAAAAATCAATCACTTGCTCATTGCTCAATATACTCGCAAAACCAGTTAGAAAGACATGCACCAGAAATGTCATTAAGATTAGAATGTGCAATTAAGGTCAAATCCAAACTTCAAACTCCCCCCCACACTTAAAATAGACAGTGTCCTCAATGTCAAAGCATACACAACATAAAAGGAATCCACAGTAATAAGCAAAGTATATATGAAGAATTGAGTCTGGCATCAGGAAACTCAAGCAAATACAAAAGATAAACCAATAGTAACCAAAACAATGTCCATGAAGCTAGCAAAATGAAGGACACAGCCTCAAAATGAAAATACATCAAGATGGGGGAGGGGGATATGAAAAACGCTGAAGCAGAAGATCAAGCTTGCCATCAATGGCATCCATCTTCTGATCGCGCGCAACCTCCATAACCTGAAAGCGATCCTCTAAGCGTTGGAAGCGAGAAGCATGGTCCAGCTCCAAGCAGTCAATACGGGCCAAGATAGCATCATAAGAAGCTGTGCCTAGCTGAGTGGAAGGGCCCGCATCATCAGCAAACTCAGGGGGAGGGGAGACAGCGATATCCTCATGTGGCTCAGGGGTCGGATCAGCCCTAGGCAAGGCAGCTCCATCAGCGTCAAGTAAGACGAGAGCACCATTGAGACGAGTGCAGAGCTTCATAGACACCAAAATGGCCCCATCAATAGCATTGGGACCCTGAACCGGTGCCTCCTCCACCAAATCCAAATACTCAAAGTGATCAGCAATGGCAGTCACATACCCTCCTATCACAATACGGCCACTAAAATGGTCCCGACATGATGAAACCGACACGAGCCAATACCCCCATTAACAGGCACTCCCTCAATCATGCAAGTGCAAGAAAAACAACTCAGAACGGCTAATTGTCCCTTGACTTTCCCCCCGACCACACAGAGTATTAGCTAACCATTTCTGAATATAGCGATGGGCAGGGGACCTAAGCCTAGAAGCTTTAGACACCTTAGGATCATATTCATCAGACCCAAGCACAGTGAGGGCAGACCACACATGATCAGCATTAAAATCACGGGGTAACATATTTCCCCCTCAGGAAAACCAAAAATAACCCTAAACATATGAATATCAACAGAATGAGAATTACCAAGCAACCTAAAGGTGATTTCACCAGGCCATCTAGTTTGATCAGACAGAGGATAAAGCTTACGATTAAAACTAGAAACAAACTCCCTAGTCAATGCAGCAAAAGTAGGCTTATGTAACAATGCAAAATCAACCCAACCAATTCTACCCAACAGAACAAACACCTCATCATATAACCCTATAGCCCTAAGGGTATCTACATCTAAAAAGCGAGTGGGAACCACTACCTTTCTGTCAATAGGGTTGACTGGCACCTGAGGGGGTGAGGGCTCACGCGGTGGTGATGGAGACCGAGCACGCCTAGAGCTAGAACGATGGGGATGGAGCGAGCAGGATGCAGCAGTTGTCTTGACAAGCTTTTTAGGACCCATAACTGGAGGAAGCAGAAGAAATGAAGAACAAGAAAAGAAATAGGATGAGACCGTGGAGGATGGAAGGAGGAACAATGAGAAATGCGTGGTGATTAGGTGGTGGATGGTGAGAAATGCGTATGGGGAGAGGTAATAATGGTGAAAATAGTGGAGAAGGGAGGAAAATGGTGGTGAATGGTGGTGGGTAGAAGAGATTGAAGGGAAAGATGGTGGGTACGCGCAGAGAAAACCGAGAGAAGAAGAAGAGGAAAGGGAAATTGGGGCAAAAATTAGGGCGTAAAACCCTAAATGAGGGTTTAAGTGGGACGCTGACACGAGTACACGGGCCGTGTCATATAACACGGCCCACACCGTGTACTCCTCTGTCTTTGGGAGTAGGTGCGCAAAATAACACGGGCCGTGTCATGTGACACGGCCCACCCCGTGTACCTCTCTGGAAAACAGGGGTTCTGAGTATCATGACAACATGGGCCGTGTCATGGGACACGGCCCACTCCGTGTACTTCTTTGGAATCATCACAAATGTCCCATCCTCGAAAACACGGGCCGTGTCATATGACACGGCCCACCCCGTGTAGTTTTCTACAGTAATGGGGTTGCTGTCATGAGGACACGGGCCGTGTCATATGACACGGCCCACCCCGTGTACCTCTCTGGAAAACAAGAAGCACTCTAAACTTTTCCTCAGAATTGCATGCAACAACAAACCATGAACTCAAGCAATCAAACTAAAACTGAGCAAGTCAAAACACAATTATCAGCACGGAGACAGATATCATCAAGCAAGAAACACTTAAAAATAGGGTAAACTAAGGAACTAAATAACACAAAACAGAAAGGAAAAAGAAAGCAAATCGATTGGGTTGCCTCCCAATAAGCGCTTGGTTTATTGTCCTCACCAGGACATTGTGATGCTCCTCGGATTCTTCATAAGATGGATGGAGAAGATGCATGTCTTCAACTTCGCATTCTCCTAAGTTCATGGTAAGGCTTGAGACGGTGCCCATTAACCTTAAACGCCTTCCCGTAAGCCTCGTTCATAATTTCCACCGCACTAAAAGGAAAAACAAGTAGTTACTACAAATGGGCCACTCCATTTAGAGCGTAACTTACCTGGAAATAATTTGAGTCTGGATTGGTACAGTAGCACTTTTTGGCCTTGGTGGAAACTTTTCCTAGAGATCATGTGATCATGAAATGCTTTGGTTTTTGCCTTGTAAATGAGGGCACTCTCAAAGGCCTCATTCCTCAATTCTTCCAACTCCTGAATTTGGAGTTTTCTCTGCTTGCCAGCACCTTCCAAGTTCAAGTTAACTTGTTTGATAGCCCAGTAAGATCGATGTTCCAGCTCCACTGGCAAGTGACAAGGCTTCCCATAAACCAATCGGAAAGGGGACATACCAATAGGGGTCTTGTATGCAGTCCGATAGGCCCACAAGGCATCAGCAAGTCTAGTACTCCAATCCTTGCGCGTGGGATTCACAGTTTTTTCAAGGATAGACTTGATCTCCCTATTGGATACCTCAGTCTGGCCATTCGTCTGGGGATGATAAGGAGTAGAGGTCCGGTGCACTACCTCATATTTCCTCAACAGGGCTTCAAAGATTCTGTTGCAAAAATGTGTTCCTTGGTCACTGATAATGGCTCTAGGAGTACTAAACCTGGAAAAAATAAAGGACTTCACAAAATTCACAACAGTCTTAGAATCATCAGATTTAGTGGCTTTAGCTTCCACCCATTTTGAAACATAATCCACAGCTAAGAGAATATAGGAGTAACCAAAAGAAAGAGGAAATGGTCCCATGAAGTCAATGCCCCAAACATCAAAGATTTCCACAAAAATTATTGGAGTTTGAGGCATTTGATTTCGTGGACCAATATTACCTGTTCTTTGACAGCGGTCACATAACTTACAGAAATGATAAGCATCCTTAAAGATGGTAGGCCAGTAAAATCCACTGTCAAGTACTTTAGTGGCTGTTCTCTTCATGCCGAAATGTCCTCCACAGCATAGGTATGGCAAAAAGAGAGAACGGAGTGAGTCTCGAATCCGGATACATCTCCGAATCACTTGATCTGCGCAATGCTTCCAAAGGTAAGGATCATCCCAAATATAGTACTTGCAATCACTCCTCAACTTATCTCGCTGTGCCTTGTTGAGGCCAGCCGAAAAATCCTTGGTGGCCAAATAATTGGCAATATTAGCATACCACGGAATAATGTTTGCGATAGTCATTAACTGCTCATCCGGAAAGCTCTCTTGAATAGGTATATCCTCCTCGTCAGTCACCAATCTACTCAAATGGTCTGCCACCAAGTTTTCGCTCCCTTTTTTATCTTTAATCTCCAAGTCAAACTCTTGGAGCAACAGAATCCATCGGAGCAATCTTGGCTTCGCCTCCTTCTTTTTCCAGTAGGTACTTCAATGCTGCATTATCAAAAAAAATAATTACTTTAGAACCAATTAAATATGATCTAAATTTCTCTAAAGCAAAAACAACAACAAGAAGTTCTTTCTCAGTTGTGGAATAATTCAGTTGAGCATCATTTAGGGTCCTTGATGCATAGTAAATAGCATAAGGAACCCTATCAACTCATTGTCCTAAGACAAATTTCCACCGCAAAGTGACTCGCATCACACATTAATTCGAACGGAAGCTCCCAATTTGGTGGCCTAATGATAGGTGCCTCACTATCAACTCCTTAAGTGTAAGGAAAGCCTTCATACACTTCTCATTGAATTGAAACGGCACATCTTTTTGGAGAAGTGTGCAGAGGGGGCCGATATCTTGGAGAAATCTTTGATGAAGCGCCGATAGAAACCTGCATGACCAAGAAAAGAGCGAATATCCCGCACACTAGTGGGCGGGGGTAATGAACGCACAAGTTCTACCTTAGCTTTATCAACTTCAATGCCCCTAGCAGAGATTACATGACCTAACACAATACCTTCTTCTACCATGAAATGGCATTTTTCCCAATTTAAAATAAGGTTAGTGTCAATGCATCTCTTTAAAACCAAAGTCAAATGTTTCAAGCATTTCTCAAAACCACTCCCAAATACACTAAAATCATCCATGAAGACCTCAATAATGTTTTCTATGTAATAAAAAAAAAGACTCACCATACATCTCTGAAAGGTCCCTGGCGCATTGTAAAGTCCAAAAGGCATTCGCCTATAAGCAAAGGTGCCAAAAAGACAAGTGAAAGTGGTTTTGTCCTGATCTTCTGGAGCGATCGCAATCTGGTTATATCCTGAAAATCCATCTAAGAAACAATAATGAGAATGACCAGCTAACCTCTCTAACATTTGATCAATAAAGGGTAAAGGGAAGTGGTCTTTTCTGGTGGCAGCATTCAATTTCCTATAGTCTATACAAACACGCCACCCTGTTTGTAATCTAGTGGAATAAGCTCATTCTCAGTATTTCTTACCACAGTAATGCCACATTTCTTTGGTACTACTCCGGACCGGCTTACCCACTTGTTGTCAGAAATGGGGTAGATGACCCCCACACTTAGGAGCTTCAAGATCTCCTTCTTCACAACATCCATCATCGGGGGATTCAACCTCCTCTGTGGTTCTCTCACTGGTTTAGCCCCCTCCTCCATTAAGATTCGATGCATGCAAATGGAGGGGCTAATACCTTTGATATCTGCAATAGTCCACCCGATGGTTGTTTTGTGTTCTTTCAACACAGAAATCAAGCTCTCCTCTTGCTCTTTGGTGAGGGATTTAGCAATTATTACCGGAAGTGTCTCCTTCTCACCCAGAAAAACATATTTCAAATGGGAGGGCAATTCCTTCAACTCCAGCTCTGGTGCCTGCACAACAGAAGGTTTAGGTACATCAGTGGTAAAAGGTAATTCAACATACGATACCTCATGCCCTTCTGAGGTGGAAGGGAGTGTATGCAAGGCTGCCACCACTTCTTTTGAATCCTGAAAATCTAAACTGCGAGTCAGAACTGTATCAATGGCATCAAGTTGATCAGACTCAAGAACAGTAGAAATTAGAGATTCAAAAACATCAAAAGAATCAATAACATAAGCAGAGTGCACATCACTCGGGTATCTCATGGCCTCGAAGATGTTGAATCTAATCAACTCTCCATCAAATTCCATAGTCAATGTTCCCGAATGCACATCAATTTTAGTTCGGGCAGTCTTGAGGAAAGGCCTCCCCAACAGAATGGGGGCAGAGTTAGGAGATTTGTCCTCCTCCATGTCCAGCACATAGAAATCTGCCAGAAACACCAGTTCGTTGACCTGCACCAAAACATCCTCAACAACCCCCTTAGGGTATGCATTAGACCTGTCCGCCAGTTGAATGATAACTCCAGTAGGTTCTAAAGGTCCTAGATGTAAAGATGCATAAATAGAAAAGGGCATGATATTAATGGATGCACCTAAATCTAGCATAGCTCTCTCAAACCTGGCATTACCGATAGTGCATGGTATAGTGAATGTGCCAGGATCTTTACATTTAGTTGGGAGTTTCTTATTAAAAACAGCTGAAACATTTGCTCCCACTTGGACCCGTTCATTACCTTTCAACTTCCTTTTGTTAGTGCATAACTCTTTTAAGAATTTAGCATATCTAGCCACTTGCTTTATTGCATCCAACAGAGGAATGTTAACTTCAACTTTCCTGAAAGTCTCTAAGATCTCTTTATCTGCTTCTTCTTTCTTATTTTTAACCAACCTACTCGGGAAAGGAGCCTTAGTGACATATTTAGAAAGTGGGTCAGAAACACTTATCTTAGGGGTCTTAGAATTGATCCCCTCCTCATCTACTTCCTTAGAATTTGGAGCTTTGTCTTCAGTGACTTGGGAAGATGCGGGTCCTCCAAGTGTCTTCCCACTTCGCAAGGTGACAGCACTAGCATTTTCTCTTGGGTTCACCTCTGGCTACGAGGGAAGTTTCCTTGAAATCTGACTCTGCACCTTGTTGATCTCAGTAGCCAACTGTCCCACTTGGTTCTGCAAAGTACTGATAGTGGCCCTTGTTTCTTGCTGAAACTGAATATTACTAGTGGCCATTTGCCTCACTAGATCTTCCAACGAAGGTTCAGGTTGCCTAGGGGCCTGAACTTGTGGTTGCCTTGGAGGAAAGGGTGCTTGCTTTTGCTGAAATCCTGGAGGTCCATAGGCTTGAGGTTGCGCTTGAGCTTGGGGCTGCTTCGCATAGCTAAAGTTAGGGTGATCTCTCCACCCCGGATTATATGTGTTGGAGTAGGGGTTGTAATTCTTAGATGGAGCAGAAAATCCCCCTACTACCTTGGCCTCTTCATTTGTGTCCTCTTGCAAAGTGGGACACATATCAGTTGGATGTCCTGAAGAGCAACATATCCCACATGCCTGTACTAGTGCTTTCCCATTATCCATCAGCTTCTGAACTATGGCAGTCAACTGAGTCATTTGATGCTGCAAACTAGTAGTATCAGCCTCTTTAACTGCTCTCACCCCTGTATTATTTCAAGTGAAGAATTATTGAGTGTTCGCAGCCATTCTAGATATCAAGTTCCTAGCTTCTCAAGGAGTCTTATCAACCAAGGCTCCTCCACTGGCAGCATCAATCATGTTGCGGTCCATCACTAGTAAACCTTCATAAAAGTACTGTATCAGAAGTTGTTCACTAATCTGATGCTGAGGGCAGCTAGCACACAATCTCTTGAATCTCTCCCAGTACTCATGAAGTGATTCCCCATGTCTTTGTTGGATGCCGCAAATTTCTTTTCTGATGGTTGCGGCCTTTGATGCGGGGAAATATCTATCTAGGAAAGCCCGAGCCATATCCTGCCATGTCTGAATTGATCCGAGTGGCAAGTAGTACAACCACTCCTTTGCAGACTCCTTCAAGGAAAACGGAAAAGCTCTCAGCTTGACTTGCTCCACTGAAATTCCCGCAGGCTTCATGCTAGAACACACAACATAGATCTCCTTCAGATGCTTGTTAGGATCTTCTACGGCTAGTCCATTAAAAGATGGCAAAAGATGAATGAGACCAGATTTCAACTCAAATGCCTCCTTATTCTCAGGAATTTCTATGCACAGAGGTTATTGGTCTAAGTCCGGAGCACCCAACATCCTTAGTGTATTTTCTGCCATCACTTCTTCTTCAGGCGGCTCAAATATCTCAAATGCCACAGAACTGGAAAGATCTATGTGACGGGCAGCTTCAACGTCAGCAGATGTGAATTGCGAGCTGATTTGTTCAAAGTAATGCCTCAAATTCCTCAATTGCTCGTTCACCTCTTCACCAGACATGAACACCCAAGATAGTTGAAGAGAACAAATAAAACTATCAAAATTAAAACAAAAATGGAGAGAAAAATAGGAAACGAATTATTAGCGCAATTGAAAAATTGGTTCCCCAGCAACGGCGCCAAAATTTGGTGTGGTGTGGAATGTGATTAAAAATAAATATCAAAAACAGTTGCCAAGTTCCACCAAAAATATAAAAACCTTGCAACCAGTTGTAGTGAGCAAGGGTCGATCCACAGAGAACCAATTCAATTAACACTATCAATTTAATTCCTAAATTAAACTCTGATGAAAAATAAACAATAAAATTAAAAGGGGGGTTTTGTTAATTAAAACTAACAAAAGAAATTAAACTTAAACCAAAGCAGTAAACACAAATTGAATTATCAAGTTAAAGATATTGGTTAAGAGATGGAATCCACCACTAGATTTATATGATTATGCCAACTTACATACCCTTTATACTAACATGATCAATTATGTTCTTATGTGATTATAAGATAAATCTCGTGTTTTCCTTAAGTTTCGCTTAATTCAGCAACCGCTCAAATCAAACCCTAACCATTAGTTATTTGTAAAGCAACCGCTCTTACACCTACCTAATGATTGCATTAAGAATTAGAAAACCAATCACACTAAGGTCTAATCACACACCGGATTAAATTACTTAGATCATATGTCTCACTAGTCATACCACCGCAAAATCACATATAGCAATCCTAGTTTTACCACTTTCGACGTTTGGCAAGAATATAAAAACCTTTATATTGATTTAAGAATAGAAACATATGAATAAAAACATAATTGTATTGATATAAAGAGATATGCAAGATTCACATAATCAAAACTAGAGTTTCATCCTCCCTTAACCAATCAAGAAGTTTAGTCACACATGGCAAATTCAAAAACAGAAGAAGAATTAAAAGAAAACATTGTTCAGAACAAAAGAAGAAAAGAAAAACTAAAGATCAAACTAGTTTCCAAGGCTTGAGAGTGATTGATCTTTGATCGCTCGAATCCGAGTCTCCAATCCTCAATCGAATCCTTCCCTTCTTGGTCTTTGTGTTTCTCTCGCTTCCTTCACGCTCTCTCTCGTCTGCAGGACCTCTTTAAAGGCTCTAAGCAACCCTATTTATAGGTTTGGGAACCTAATTTAGCATTAAAACACGAAATTAAACTTTTGAGCCGATGACACGGGCCGTGTCATGTGACACGGCCTAACCCGTGTCTGATTCTGGAGACAAATTTCCAGCTATTCCAAGGTCAGAAAGGAACACGGCCCACCCCGTGTCAATTGACACGGGCCGTGTTATCGGTCAAGGCTTGAAATTACCCTTCCTTGTGAAGTCGGAGGAGTACAAGGCCTACCCCTTGTTATTTGACATGGGCCGTGTTGATTAGAACCTTCCAGTCTCCAAAGTCAGAATGATACACAGCCTACCCCGTGTTATTTGACACAGGCCGTGTTCTTCACATTCTTCAAATCCAGCCTTGATTCTTCATGAACATTCTTCTTCCTTTGCTTCTAGGGGTTGACACTGATTCCCTTAAGTCTCTTAACTCTCTTCTCAACAGCTCAATACCAATGGACTCCATCACTCATAGATCTCCTGAAAATCATAATATGTTTATGAGTGTCTATAACCACATTTAAGCAAAGTTTCACAATAAACATCCAAAGACAACTCTAAATCAGAAACTTAGCTAAATGTCAACAATTAAACACATTTGGAATCCAATTAGATCAAACAAAAAATATTCAAGAGCTGAAATTATTAACAAATCAATAACCAACTTTATAATCACCTTGTTACAGATGACGTTTGATGGCATTAAAACATACAACTCCTCATGTAGGAATCGTAGTGATTTCAGGTCAAAGGACCACAAACACCATTGTCACTATGAGAATCGCTTATGACACTCACGTAACGATCCATGTAGCGTTCTCATGGTGGGTCATCCAAAGACATCATTACTCTAATATGTACCCATGTGAAGACTTGATATCTCATATCCATGACCCGTGAGATATGATCATCACTCTCGCACATACTAGTCTCAATGTATTATTATTGTCCTAATTAACAATAATACTTGACTAGGGACATTTAAGAATAGTGTTGTAACCAAAAGGATCTCACGATCAAGTCATCCACTTGATGTCCTATGGCATCAAACTTACTATTCTAAGGACTTTATTATGTTTATCAAAAAGAACACAATAAATGAAATGCCTCATATATAAAATAGCATAATAGAATATATGTAAATACAGTAAAATGTATTAGCCTCTAGGGCATACACCAATAATCTCCCACTTGCACTAGAGCCAATCGTGCATATATCTAATGCCTAAAGACCTAGTGTGACCCTCATGCTTCGTCAGTGCAAGAGGCTTCGTCGTGGATCAAAGAATGTTATCATCTCTGTTGGTACTCTGTATTTCTTCACATCTCCTCTATCGATGATCTCTCGAATGAGATGGAAGTGCCTAAGTATATGTTTGGATCACTGGTGAGATCTAGGCTCCTTAGCTTGTGCAATGGCTCTATTATTATCACAATAGAGGTCCACTGGGTCCACAATGCTAGGAATAGTGCCAAGTTCAAGAATGAACTTCCTGATCCAAATGACCTCCTTTCTTGCATTGGAGGCAAAGCAATATACTCACCTCCGTGGTAGAATCGGTGATTGTCTCCCGCTTTGAACTCTTCCACTCACGCCCCACCATTTAGGCAAAAAACATAACTCGATTGCGATCCGGAGTCGTCCTTATCGGTTTGGAAGCTAGCATCGTGTAACCTTTACAACTAGCTCTTCCTCGCTTCTCCATATACCAAGAACGAATCCTTAGTCCTTCTCAAGTACTTAAGGATGTTCTTGATAGCAATCCAATGACTTTCACCGGGATCAGACTGGTACCTACTTGTCATGCTTAAAGTATACGAGATGTCTGGTCGAGTACATAACATGGCATACATGATAGATCCAATTGCAGATGCATATGGAATCTTGCTCATGCGATCCCTCTCATCCTGGGTGGAAGGGGATTGAGCCTTAGATAGGCTTACACCATGTGACATAGGCAAGAGTCCTTTCTTGGATTCATGCATGTTAAATCATCTTAACACTTTGTCTATGTATGTACTCTGACTTAGGCCAAGCAGTCTCAGTAATCTATCTCTATAGATCTTGATACCTAATACATAGGTGGCTTCGCCCAAGTCTTTCATAGAGAAGCAGTTCCCTAACCAAGTCTTTACGGACTGTAGGGTAGGGATGTCATTTCCAATAAGTAGTATGTCATCAACATACAATACCAGAAAGACAATAGTGCTCCCACTAACTTTCTTGTAGACACAAGATTCTTCTTCATTCTTGATGAAACCAAACTATTTTATTGTATCATCAAAATGAAGATTCCAGCTTCTGGAAGCTTGCTTTAATCCATAAATAGATCATTGCAACTTGCATACTTTTCTAGCATCCTCTGGAGTGGCAAAACCCTCAGGTTGTGTCATATACACATCTTCGAGAAGATTTCCATTAAAGAAAGCAGTTTTGATATCCATTTGCCAGATTTCATAATCATGGTATGCTGTAACAGCAAGCAAGATCCGAACGGATTTAAGCATCGCAACTGGGGAAAAAGTCTCATCATAGTCTACACCATGAATTTGTTTGAAACCTTTAGCCACCAATCACGCCTTAAAGGTATGCACATTACCATCCATGTCGATTTTCTTCTTGAAAACCCACTTGCACCCAATGGGTTTTACCCCTTCAGGTGGGTCAACCAAGGTCTATACCTGGTTGGCATACATGGAATCCATTTCAGATCTCATGGCCTCAAGCCATTTCTCGATCGGGCCAATAATGGCTTCCTGGTAAGTCACAGGCTCATCTTGATCCATGAGCAATACGTCACCTTATTGGGTCATGAAAATTCCATATCTCTCTGGTTGATGACGTATCCTATTAGACCTACGCAGGTCTAGTGCTACTAGAGCAGGTTGCTGTTCCACAACATTTTGTGGAGGCTGCTCTATTTCCACCATTGGTTCATTGCTGCTTTGTGAAACTTGAACTTCTTCAAGTTCTATTTTTCTCCCACTGGTTCTTTTGGAGATAAACTCCCTTTCTAGAAACACAGCTGTCCGTGCGACAAACACTTTGCCCTCGGTAGGATTATAGAAAAAGTATCCCTTGGTTTCCTTTGGATACCCCACAAAGAAGCATTTATCTGATTTAGGTCCAAGCTTATCAGAAACTTGACGTTTCACGTAAGCTTCACAAACCCCAAATCTTCAAGAAAGACATACTTGGGCCGTCTCCCGGTCCCATATCTCATATGGTGTCTTTTGAACCGTCTTAGATGGAACACGCTTAAGTGTAAAAGTCAGCTGTTATTGCAGAGCATGTCCCCGTATGGAGCCTGGAAGGTTTGCATGACTCATCATGGATCGGACCATGTCCAACAAGGTCCGGTTCCTCCCTTCAGAGACACCATTCCATTGTGGTGTTCCTGGTGGAGTGAGTTGAGATATTATCCCACACTCTTTTAGATGATCATCAAACTGTTGGCTTAAGTATTCTCCTCCTCGATCTGATCGAAGGATTTTAATACTCTTGCTAAGTTGGTTTTGTACTTCATTCTTGAACTTTTTGAACTTTTCAAAGGATTATGATTTGTGCTTCATAAGATATACAAATCCATATCTACTGGAATCATCAGTAAATGTAATGAAGTATTGAAAACCGCCCCTAGCGAGTGTGTTTAGTGGCCCACATACATCACTATGTATAAGGCCTAAAAGATCACTAGCCCTTTCACCTTGTCCAGTGAATGGGGCCTTTGTCATCTTCCCCAATAAATAAGATTCACATGTCTCATATGATTTGAAATCAAACGAGTCCAAGAATCCATCTTTATGGAGTTTAGAGATGCGTTTCTCATTTATATGGCCCAAACAACAATGCCAGAGAAAAGTTGGGTTCAAATCATTTGATTTAAACTTCTTTGTATTTATGTTATAGACGGGCGTTTCGAGATCAAGTACATAAAGTCCATTACTCAATTGTGTACTACCATAAAAAATATCATTCATATAAATAGAAAAACACTTGTCCTTTATTATAAAAGAAAAACCTTTCTTGTCCAAACAAGAAATAGAAATGATATTCCTACTAATAGCAGGCACAAAATAGCAGTTCTCTAACTCTATTACAAGCCCAGTGGGCAAAGATAATAAATAAGTCCCTACGCTAATGCAAAGAACCTTTGCTCCATTTCCAACTCGTAGGTCGACTTTGCCCTTCGTCAATGGTCTCATCGCTCTTTAGATCCTGCACATTTACACAAATGTGAGATCCACATCCAAGATCTAATACCCATGATGCATAAGTAGATAAATTGACTTCAATAACAAAAATACCTGAAGTAGAAGTCTCACTTCCCTTCTTCTTTTTGAGCTCCTCTAGGAACTTGGCATAGTTCCTCTTCCAATGTCCGGTCTGACCACAATGGAAGCATGTACCTTCCTTAGCCACTCCACCCACTGGTTTCAAGCCAGAAGTGCTAGGCTTGGACTTGTCCTTGCCCTTGCCCTTCCAGTTGTCTTTGGGCTTTTTCTGCTGTTTCTTGCCCTTATTCTTTTGGACCATCATTATGGCCTTCCCTTTGCCTTTGTTAATGTTCTGCTCAGTAGTTCTCAACATGCCTAGCAGCTCTGGTAGTGATTTGTCAATCTCATTCATGTTGTAGTTCATGACAAATTGACTGAAACTTTTCAGCAACGATTGCAGGACTAAGTCAGTGGCCAACTCTTGGCCAAAAGGAAAACCGAGTCTCTCTAGGTTTTCAATGTACCCAATCATCTTAAGTACATGAGCACCAACAGGGCTTCTTTTTACCAGCTTGCACTGAAACAATGCTTTAGAGACCTCAAATCTCTCATGCCTGGCCTACTCTTGATAGAGCTTCTTAAGGTGTACGATCATATCGTATACATCCATGTTCTTATGTTGCTTTTGGAGCTCAGAGTTCATGGTGGCCAACATTAGACATCCAATGTCCAAGGTATCATCTTGATGCTTCTTATAAGCATCTCTTTCAGTTCTAGGGGCATTAGTAGCAGGTGGCTTAGGAATAGGCTGTTCCAAAACATACAGCTTTTTCTCTTGCTTGAGGACAATCCTCAAATTCCTGTACCAGTCTAGAAAATTCATTCCAAACAACTTGTCCTTCTCAAGGACGGATCACAATGATAAAGTACCCGATGTGTTTGTTGCCATGGTAATCTATTAACAGAAATATGCAAAATATAAGTATCATGCCATAAACATATTTAATGAGGTCTTTTAATTAAATATGCCTCCCACTATTTTATTCAAGTCAATGACCCTCAGCATTGACTCCAAAAATCCCATCGTAAGATTTTCGAGTAGGCCAAGATCCATATTTCACCTAGTTTTGAGTCAGCTTTGGCTGATCACCCAAAATTCAGTTATTTAGGTAGGAAACACTTTCCAATTACATCACATGTAACTCTTGGATAGTTGGGTGAATAACACTTATTCAAGTCCATCTAATGGACCAAAGCCCAACTTCATGCCCCTAGGCCTTCAATCCTATTGAAATGGCCTAGTTAAGTCAGACCCAATGGTTGGCAGTTGGATATTACCTTTATCCTATCACGTCTTACTAATATAGATAAAGGCATCCTGCTTTGGTAGACCTGCACTTGATCGATACTAGTCTTGACGAGTGCCACACATTGGAAGGCATCACATAATGACTTAATATTTGCTTTGAGGAAATTTTTATTATTATTATTAGATCTCACCATTTATTAAACTGTTTATCATACCATAAACAATATCCATGCATCTCATACATAAAAAGCATATAATAAAAGTGACATGGTTATGGCCCCTAAGAGAGTAGCATTAACTAAGCCAGCTTCATCAAGCATCTCCCACCAACGTCCTCACTTGATGCTGCCTTCTTGTCTCCACATCATAATTACATTATATATAGAAACCTCTTTTACATTCGAGGGGAGTTAGGTGAGAAGAGAATGTACAATCAGAATGTAGAGAGAAAGGCACGACACATAGGTCGTATTTATTAAAACCAAAAGGCATAAAGAGAGGACTAAGGCCATAACCATGCACCATGCATCACAAAGAACATATAAACTCATAACAATAATACATAATTATTTTTCGTGAGTTATAAAAGGATAGAAAATATTGCGCTTTCAAATAACACACCACGCAGAGACAGCACGGGGGTTCCGCTGAACACTTCATGTGCCGCAGGGAACCCTTGCGCCGTCGTTCAACACTTGAACCTCAGGCGCCTCGTTGGCGGCTTGACATCAACACTTAATGCTGCTGCCACAAAACAAGAATAGGGTTTCCAAAACCCCTTGCGCTGCGCCTCTTGTGCAGAAACAAGGATTCTATAACTCCTGCCGCCGTAAGCCAAGAACAAGGTTTCCTAAACCCTTGCACTGCGCATTGAGAATAAGGATTCCATAACGCTGTTTGTATCACATACATACCAGAAAGCTTTACAAAAACATATATCTTAATACAAAATGGTTTTCACAGAACATATGAACATCTTCATGAAGTTTTTGAAAACAACATCACGATTTTGCATACAACATAAGAAACAGAATATGTTTTCGCAAAGGGTTTCATACGGTTTTCAGAAATAACATATTAAAGATCATATCTTTTGTCAAAACAAGAACAGAAAACATGTTATCTCATATAAACGAAAATAGAAAACTGAATCATGGTTTCGCAAGATGCTCTGATACCACTGTTGGGAATTTTACGGATACAACACGCAGCGAAAAATAGGGATTCCCACCGAGGATCCATGCGAAAAAGCCATAATCCGAGTTTTTAAATGATTTACCTCTTGAAGCGTGAATCACTAACACCGTAATAGAAACGATGTCTCTGCGGTATCCACACGAACAAACTCACGAACGTCCAACGTCCGCAAAGAGGAGCCTCACGTCTTTCACACAGTGCTAGCTGCGAAGAGAAGAGAAGAAACTTGTCGCTCTCTCACTCACTTTTCTGTAGGTGCGGTTAGGGTTCAGAATTATTTCGCTTAGTAGCCCCCTTAGGAATACTATTTATAATAGTGACTACCTTAAGTGAGTGTGAGCAGCAGCAAGGTAAGCTGTGCAACCCTAGACCCATCTGTTATGAGTCTGGCCCATATTTGAATCCGAGTCCAACTTAGATCCATTGCTCCAATTTTAGTCTGCTCTATGTGTGTGACCCTACAGGTTCTTATTACGTTGGCAGTAATATTAAAATCCCATTTTAATATTAGAAGCAGTGAGTGGTATCTAGCAACACATGACTGCTACCCAAGTAATAAGAATGTCAGTGATTTGACATAACCTTTTCGTGACTAATGTTTTTCGTGTCGTTTAGTCCCTTTGTCAAGATATCTAGATTGAACACAAGGCATGGAATGTGTCACCCTTGTATAGTCCAATCATTTGTTTCTTGATACTCGAGCAGACTTTGTAACAACAAATGAGATCAATATCTCATATTGACTCATTTGAGCATGGCCATGCATTTCGCAGTCTCACTCAATCAGGGGGCCCGAAGATATCGCTCCTGTTATGTAGGAGTGACAAATCCCATCTAGGTCACTCACATCCCTCTGCATGATTTTTGGTATGTCCAATAACCAACTTTATAATCACCTTGTTACTGATGACGTTTGATGGCATTAAAACACACAACTCCTCATGTAGGAATCGTAGTGATTTCAGGTCAAAGGACCACAAACATCATTGTCACTATGAGAATCGCTTATGACACTCATGTAACGATCCATGTAGCGTTCTCATGGTGGGTCAGTCCAGTACATCATTACTCTAATATGTACCCATGTGAAGACTTGATATCTCATATCCATGACCCGTGAGATGTGGTCATCAGTCTCTGCACATACTAGTCTCAATGTATTATTATTGTCCTAATTAACAATAATACTTGACTAGGGACATTTAAGAATAGTGTTGTAACCAAAAGGATCTCACGATCAAGTCATCCACTTGATGTCCTATGGCATCAAACTTACTATTCTAAGGACTTTATTATGTTTATCAAAAAAGAACACAATAAATGAAATGCCTCATATATAAAATAGCATAATAGAATATATGTAAATACAGAAAATGTATTAGCCTCTAGGGCATTCACCAACAAAAATAATTATAAAAAGTGGAAGGATGATATTGTGCTAACTCTTAGCTTACTGGATATTGACATGGCCATTAATGAGGCTAAACCCATGTAATTAATCATATTCCTTGTTGCCAATAACCTGAATGACCTTAAATATCTTGTTACTGACAATTTCCTTGTGCATCGTGCCCTTAATTCCTTGCATGCCAAATTTGATCCGTTAAAAACTTCCTACAATATCCAAAAGGAGGAATAGGACATTAACACCCTGATTTCTATTTGTTCACAGGAGGAAGATAGGATGAACCATGTGATATCTGAGAGTGTGAATTTGGTCTCTCAGCATCGCCGTAAGAAATTTTTTAAAAAGAAAGGGAACAAGTCCCAGGGAAACGATGGTCTTGATAAAGTACCTAGTCTATCTCAAAATCCCCTTAGTCTGAAGCCTAATATTCAAAAGAATAGATTGAAATGTTGGTTTTACAAATTAGTGGGTCATAAAAAGTCAGATTATGAAGCCTTTAAATCCTTCACAGAAAATAATACTAAAGGGGTTCAAGAGCAAGTGAAAGCCAAGTGACGCTGAAGTCAGTCTGTTCGCGGGTAATGGGAATAAATTTCATGTCTAGTTCATAGGATTAGTTGAGTTGAAATTGGAGTCTAGATTTGTTTTTAAAGGACATTGTTTATGTGCCATCCATGAGGCAGAATTTGATTTCTTTGTCGAAACTTGATGATTGTGGTTTCACTTTTAATTTTAGCAATGGATTTTGTGCTTTATCTTACAATTCTCAAGTTGTTGGCAATGCTATGAAATTTGATGGTTTATACTATTTGAATCTTGATTCCAATGTTTTTAATTCCCTACATGTTCAGACTGTTGGAACTTAAAGGACATTAATTAAAGAAGATTCTTTTTGCCTATGGCATAGGCGTTGAGGTCATATTTCTACAGAAAGAATTGATAGATTGATAAAAGATAGGGTTCTACCTTCTCTTGACTCTACGAATCTTGGGGAGTGTGTGGATTGTATAAGAGAAAAATTGACCAAGACAAATAGGAAAAGTTCTACTTGTATAAAGATCCTTTGGAAATCATTCACACTGATATTTGTGGTCTTCTAAAACCAACCTTGAGTGGAAATAAATATTTTATAACTTTTATTGATGATTTTTTCCATTTTTTTGATGTCTACTTGATAAATGGTAAATCATTGTCTTTGGAAAAATTTAAAATTTTTAAGCCCGAGGTAGAAAATCAATGCAGTAAAAGCATCAAAATTGTGAAGTCAGACTGGGGTGGTGAATACTATAGTAGACATAGTGAGACTAGATAGTTTACGATTTTCTAAATATGTTGAGGACTATGGTATTGTTTCCTAATTTACTACGCTAGGGACTCCTGAGAAAAATAGGGTAGCTGAGAGAAGAAATCGCACTTTGATGGATATGGTCAGGTCTATGATGAGTCATGCTAAGTTACCTGATTTCCTTTAGGGAGAAACCCTTAAAATAGCCATGTATATCCTAAACAGGGTACCTTCTAAGTTTGTTCCCAAAATAACATTTGAATTGTTCAAGGGGTGGAAACTTAGCCTTAACCATTTTCATGTATGGGGTTGTGCCACTGAGGTGAAAATTTATGACCCCACTGCTTCAAAATTAAGTCCTAAGATCACCAAGTGTTATTTCATCAGTTATCTCATCAATGCTAAAGGCTCCATATTCTACTGTCCTACCTGTGGAACAAGGATTGTTGCGGTAATCACTGCCAAGTTCCTTGAGAATGATCTAGGTTGTTCTGA
Source organism: Ormosia semicastrata (assembly GCA_029884595.1). Taxonomy (NCBI): domain Eukaryota; kingdom Viridiplantae; phylum Streptophyta; class Magnoliopsida; order Fabales; family Fabaceae; genus Ormosia; species Ormosia semicastrata. The sequence continues at coordinate 10,932,171 of JAQQTO010000027.1, read as the reverse complement.
TATCTCCATTGATGAGGGTGCGAGTTCTAGCGATTAATAACTTATTGTGCCAATTCTTATTATGAAAGAAAGGGTTGTGTATCAACCAATTGAGATGATGCCTGAGGAACCACATCAGATAATTCAGGGAGATATACCATCACCAACTCTTGAACAATCTGTTGAGATTCCTTTACTCAGGCGTTCATAGAGGGTGAGAAGACTAGTCAACTGTGATGATTACTACACCTTTCTTGGAGAGTCAGATTTTAATATTGGATGCATATCAGACACAGAGAGTTTTAATGAAGCAGTTTCTAGTGCTCTATCTGATAAATGGATTGAAGCCATGAATGAAGAAATGCTCTCTTCGAATCACAATGGTGTGTCGGAGCTTATGGTGGCTCTTGTTGGTTTTAAACCCATTGGGTATAAGTGGGTTTTCAAGACCAAGAAATACTCCAATTGAAATGTGGAGTAGTTTAAGGAAAGATTGGTGGCTGAAGGATACACTAAAAAAAAAGAAATTAACTACAAAGAGACTTTCTCTCTTGTTTCCTCTAAAGATTCTTTTAGGACAATTATGGTTCAAGTGGCGCATTATGATCTAGAGTTGCATCAGATGGATATGAAGATGACTTTTTTGAATAGGGATCTTTATGAGGAAGTTTATATGCAACAACTAGAAGGTTTCATAAAAAGTAGAAAAGAGTAGTTAGTGTATAAGTTGAAGAAGTCATTTTATGGCTTAAAGCAAGCTTCAAGGAAATGGTATCTTAAATTTGATGAGATCATATCTTCTATGGGTTTTATGGAAAATAAGGTTGATCAATGCATATATCTCAAGGTCTATGGGAGTAAATTTATTATTCTTATTCTTTATATGGATGACATCTTACTTACTAGTAGCAGTTATGATCTATTTGTTGAGACCAAGAGTATGTTATCAGCTTCTTTTGACATGAAGGACCTTGGGGAAGCCTCTTTTGTTCTAGGCATTGAGATTCACATAGATAAGTTTTGCAGACTTTTGAGTTTATCCCAAAGGACTTATGTTGATTGTGTTTTGAAATGATTCAATATGGAAATTTTTAAACTTGGTGATGTTCCTATTGTCAAAAGGGACAAGTTGAGTAAGGATCAATGTCCCAATAATGATCTTGAAAAGAGTGTTATGGAGAACATTCCTTATGCCAATGTAGTGGGTAGCCCGATGTATGCTTAGGTATGCACCAGATTTGATTTGTCTTTTGCTATTAGTGTACTAGGTAGATTCCTATCTAATCTGGGGCATACTCATTGGATAGTCTCTAAAAAGGTTATGAGGTATTTACAGAAGACAAAAGAATACATGCTTGTCTACAAAAAAGCTGATGACTTGGATGTTGTTGGCTACTTTGATGCAGATTTTTCCGGTTGTCAAAATGATGAGAGATCTACCTTTGAGTATATCTTCATGTTGGCTGGAGGAGCTATTTCTTGCAAAAGTGTGAAGCAAACTCTGATGACCTCTTCCACTATGTTGGGTGAGTTTGTTGTATGTTATAGGGCTACATCACAAGCGGTGTGTAATGATACTATATATATATATTTGAGCCTTGTGAGGAAAAAATAATATATACATATAACTGGAAAGTTTGATTCATATTGATATGAATAGTCCATACAAACTAGTATATTAGTGTTCAAATAATATAAACTAAGCCTTTAAAGGCACATATTCATATAAACTATATATAATCCACTGCACAAATGTAAATACAAGGCAATGTTCAAAGAGAGTAGACGATTCTACACTACATTAACATCTTTTGTCCTACTCCACAAGTGGATCTTGCACTGGAATTATCATGGAAATAAGATATACAAGGGGTGAGAATTCTAAAATCTTTAGTACATCTACATATAACATGACATTACAATAACTCTACCTACTTTGGGGAAATTAAATCATAATTGTAAATAACATATACAAAGGTAGCTAAAGCCAAAAGGGTTCCTTTCTCTTCTCGAGGCAAAAATTCCATTATTATCAATGATCAATAATTCGTAATCAACCATAATATCTAAATCCAACACATCACCAATAGATCATAGATTACACCAAAAATTATATCAAGTATGAGTCATAACTCACTATCACGAGAATATTCACATTATCTCATAATGCAAACATTCATTAACAATTCCATTATCTAAATAACTAACATCTTTTATGATGATGTAAAAATACTTATTCATGCATAAAACTTTCATTAGTGCTTATTAATTATCATCTTTCTAAGCATATTTCTAGGAACCTTGTTCCTTATATCATTAGGTAGGGAGGGAATATTACATCCTTACATTACTGGTAACCCTAGCCACATTTGATGAGGAAACTAGTGAGGAATTAAATATAAGAATTTAAGATCACCTTCCACATCAAGGATCACTTCCAAAAATTCAATACTAAGGATTCAAGTTCACCCCCCTTACGAGGATCATTTCCAAAATTCAATACTAACTATCTCAAAATATGGTTAGTCATACCAAGGGAATAGCAACTATGGATCACCCCCTCATACGAGGATCATATCCATTATCTTTTAAACTTTAAGCACATTATATATCAAATCAATACTAGCTCAACTTTATCTCATAAAGGAGCAAATCATCTTCTAGTACACATCATAAGCATGACAAGTGTACATCTCAATTTATCTCATCAAGTAAATATATCTAGTGCACATTATCATCATTTCATTAGTTTATCAAGTGCACAATATCAACATTTCATAAATATACTAAGTGCACATATACATCATATCTCAAGTTTATTAACTACACAATAATAACATAAGTCATCCCTTGAGTTTTTACATAGTAAAGAACTCTGTTTATTCAAAACAGAGGACTGATAATCAATTAGAACCTTTGGATAATTGATTATTGCCCAAAACATAGCATTTTGGAAGTGGATAATCGATTAACATCTTGTTCTAATTGATTATTACCTAAAACATGGCATTTTGGAAGTTGATAATCGATTAGCACTTTGCTCTAATCAATTATCACTTAAAATATACCATTCTAGAAGTTAATAATTGATTAACCCCTCTGGTTAATCGATTATCACTCGCAAATCAAAACTTTCTACACATGGATAATTGATTATCACATGCTAATAATCGATTATCACGTGCATTTCTAGACTAGAAACAACTCTAAAACTCGTAACTTCCATTTCTTCTATTCATTCTATCAACATATCATCAACACTTCATCATACAGTTTCCAATCTAAAATCCATGTGATAGACCAAAAAGAGTCAGTCCCATAGAATTCTATGTATATAATTAATCTCAAGTTCTTAAAGTTTTATGTGTGTGTGTGTGTGTGTATAACCTTAAAATAATCAATCATATATATAAACATATACAACCAATACATCATAGAATTCATAAAGAATACTCAACCAATCCATTCATACATGTTTTGAGGGAACAAGAAGGAGTATGAGTATGATAAAGATGCATAAAAACCCTATCTATACTCATTTGTTGATAGTGTTATGTTCCCTTTTTTGTTCTTCCTTTGTTTTCCTTCTTCCTCTTATTTCTTTTCTTTTTTCCTTCTCTTTTATTTCTCTTTTAATTTATTACTGCTAGCGCGTGAGTGAAGAGAAAATGATGAATAGAGTATCTTTCCCATAAGGATTACACTATCAATTACTAAATTCGTTATATCAACACTATTTAAGCTATCGAAAGGTGAGAGTTGATAAGAATGTAAATTAAAGAAAATACTAACAAGAAAATATTTAAAATTAATAAGAGTAAAACAAATCAATTAAACAAAGGTTGGAAAATAATGACGTCAAAGTGTTAGGGTTCAGATTTTACTTGAACTCTTTTAATGCAAATTCAAAATTGGTTTAATTAAGTTCTATTCCATGATTCATGATCAAATTCCTAAAATTAATCAATATCCAATCCCTTGATATATTAATCATCTTCATACTACTTTGAGTTAACCAATCCCTTAGTATAACCCTAAATAGAGAAGGCTTTATAAAAAATGAGAGAATTAAAAGAAAGATTATACAACCTACAACGCCTATTCCTAGATATTGCAGAAATTGTGGTGTTTATTGTAACTTTCTCCTTACCCTAATGATGTTAATCAGGGTTATAGAAGCTCAATGCTATAAGCATAAGTTGGATAATAATCTTGGTAATATTTTGGATTAGATTGAGCCTAATTCTATAGCACTGAATAGGAAGAATAACTAATAATTTAGCTAAAATGGCTGAAATAATAGAAATAAATGTGAAAAAATTATTTTTAAAGCATACACAGTGGGAATGAGTTGTAGTAAAATTTTAAGGATTGAATGAATTAGTTTGACATTTTTAGTACCACTAAGTGAGTTTCTAAAGGCTAAATTAAAGGAGAAGTAACTCAAAAAATTATGAAACCTTAAGTAAATGCTAAAGATAGGATGAAGAGTAATTTGGTGATGAGAACAAGTTAAAAGGAATATTTCTAAGCTTCCTAGTTCCATTTTCATAGGTTTAATTGAACTTAGAAAAGAACACGAAAACTTACTAAATGATAAAGGTGTACATGAAAAGTTAATAAATGAAGAAACTGAGAAATGAATAGAATCTTAGAATTTTCCATAACACCAATGAAAGTTAGAAAGTTCATTAAAAGAATATAGAAACATCCTTAAGAAATATAAAGTTCCAGTTGAAATTTTATTTTCTCTTTTCTATCTTTTCTACTGCCTCTGTTTCTATACTTATTAGCTAAGTATTGACTTTTGATATTGTTTATCTCTCACTTTCTTCATTTCTTTTCCGTCTCTCTCTTGTCTCTCTCTCTATCTCTCGTGTGTGTGTGTGTGCGCACTAAAAATCACTAGAAAGAAAAGAATAAGAACAAGAGAAGAAAGGAAAGAAGGAAGTTAAGGCTAAGGTGAAAGCTTTAAACGAAGAAGAAAAGAGGAAGAAAGACAAAGGCAAAGGGATAAGAATAGAGTAAAGGTAGGGGATGTATGTTTCTTGGTTTTTGTACCTTTTATGACTTCTTTTATGAATAAATGAGATTGTATGAATGAAAGTGTAATTCTTTAAAAGTTTATATTGAATTTGAACATGGACTCCATGAATTTGTGTTTGTATGAAATGGGTTTGAAGTTTACCCATATTTGTTTCCCACTTTATGATCAATTTGGCTCATTTTCTATGGAATACTATAGTTGTTTTTTTGTGTATATATGATTAGTTTAAGTTACTTTGGCTTGAGGACTCTGCTTTTCTGCATAAAACTAGGTTGTAATCGATTACCACGAACTAGTAATAAATTATACAACTACGAAATACATTTCTGGGTTTAAGGTTGTTTTATAATGAATTTGAACATGGACTCCATGAATTTATGTTTGTATGAAATGGGTTTGAAGTTTACCTGTGAACACTCAATTTTGTCCAGGACATTACAACCTTTTTGTTAAAAAAAAAGTACAAAAATAAAAAATAAAAAAGGAAAAACAAAACAAAAGGAAAACAAAAAAATAGAAAAGAAAAATTAAAAATAATGATAATAATGATAATAAAAAAATAAAAACATAAAAAAAACTTGCACAGATGTAGCCACAGTAGCCCTCCAATATTTGTAGGAGCCTCGGTAGTGTAGCCGTAAGAGCCTTAGCGGTGCAAAATGCGAGCCTCAGCAGTGCAAACACAGGAGCCTCAGTAATGCGGCCACAGGAGCCTCAGCAGTGTAGCCGCAAGAGCCTCAACAGTGCAGCAACCAAGCAACCAAGGATAGCTTTCTGCCAAGTTGCTCTCCACACAAAGCTCAATGCTCTACTTAGCACCTTTGCACCTTGGATGAACCGCTTGACATGAAAAGGGAATGCGACAGAGCTGGAAGAAGGAGAAGACATGGAGTAGAGGAACAAGACACAAAAGAGGAAATCCAAGTGAGACCCAAGCTTGGTCAACCATGGAAATCTCTTTATCTTGTGCATGGAGTGCAGTTGGACAACAAAGAGAGAGATAGAGAACCCTCTGATAACTAAAAAAAACTGATATACAAATGCCTAGCTAGGATGAGAGGAGGAGAGTGCAATTTTTGGAGAACGATTTTCACCGGGAGCAAATTAAAAATACTCTCTGCCCCTTGAACCATCTTCTTTAGCAGTAGAACTTCACCATCCATAACCAATCTTCACATTCCCTCAACCATGTCCTAATAGCCACCACAAACCAACAAATACCATCCCTCCATCCAACTAACCACCATCTTCAACGACTCGTGGCTTACGTCACCAACACAACCTCCATAACTAGCCTCTACCTCGTTTCTATCTTCAGCAACACCACACCACCGTGACTCACCTCAAGCACCATCACCCAACCTTTCAACCTCCATCAACATACCAACCCTCTCACCTACATCACCACATCACCTTCACCATGATTTCACTTTCACCACTCCACCCTTCACGGCCCTTCCATCTCACCATAACCACCAAACTCAACCACACCACCGTGACCCCCTCACCACCAAGGCCCAACAGAACCATATGCACACCCACAGCTACGCACTATCGTGCCTCACTCCTCCTCGCATCAGACCACTGTCACTCGTAACCACCATGTGCAGCCCACCAGTTAACCACCTTAACTCTGCCCCAGATCTGTGAAATAGAAGACCCAGCCACCGTGCTTACTAGATCCTGCCACCAAGCATGACGGTGTGACCACTGCGACCCACGAACGCACCCCAGTTCGAGACGTCCGACCCGCATCCACCCGCACGAACCCACCAGATCCAACCAGCCGCGTGTTGCACTGGAAACCACTCCTAGATCTGACTGCCGCTCCATCGTCTCCACAACGACTGGATTCCTGAAGGTGTTGTCGTTGCCGTTGTGCTCCACTCGCTAAAACAAACCATAACATTGCATCGTCCCCATTTCACTGATCCTCCCCCTTTTGGCCCCTTTTGCTACTATTGTTGATTGAATAGTGATTGAATAGTTATTATTCATTTAACTTGATTTTTTATTATATTTATTATTCATTTTATTAATATTATTATTATTATTGTTGTTGTTTTAATGGTTTGGGTTAGGTTGGTAATTAGTTGGGTTTAGAAAAAAAAAAGAGTTTACCTAAAAATATGTGTGCAAGTTAGTTCTTACTAAAAAAGGTTTTTTTTTAGGATTTAATATTAATTGAAATAGTTTTTGTGTTAGATTTTATTTGTTTTATAGTGGGTGTCTTTTCTTTGTGCGTGTTTTTAATTTGAAATAATGTGTGTTAGTTTTTTGTTCATTTCTTTTATGTTTAATTTAGTTTTTTTAATAAGAATAAAAATGATAAAAAAATGTTGGGTATAGTTTTAGACTGAGGATTATTGTCATCTTGGACCTAAATGAAAAAATTTAACCAAAATAAAAATAAACAAAAGAATTTTGAAAATTATAATTATACTTTAAAAAATGATTAAAAAATTTTAATCAATGTAATGACCAATGATAATGATTAAATAGCGGATGCTATCTTCAATGACGTTTGGATTATAAGGGTTTATTGAGTAGTCTAGTACTAACTTTAAACCCTGTGCAAGATTTGATTTGTTTTTAAACAAAACTCTTTTTCTAAAAAAAATTCTTTTTCTTAAATTAAAATCAATCAACTCGCACTTATTTTCTAGAGAACTACGTGACTTTGAGTTCCTCATTGCACTCGGGGATACGTAGGAGCAAAATCTATATTCTGTCAAGTCAAAAATTAAATTTTCACAATTTGGTTTTTTTTCCTTTATTTTAAAAGATAGTTACAATGTTTTTAAGAGGAGTAAAATAAATATATTTTGAGATTATCAAGAATTTACACAATTGACTTAAGATACCGTCTCAAGACGAGTGTGTTAGGGGTACTATGGGATTAAGTATTCACCCTTCTCTATACATAACCGACTCCCGAATCTAATCTAGTTTCAAAGACTATTTTCAAAGAAAGGTTTTCCAATTTTTTCTATTTTGAATAAAATAGGTGGTGACTCCATTTTCTTCATTTTTAAAATACTATAAGTTACTATTTCGTTGTGATTTCGGTCGTGATAGATGGTGACTCCACTGGGGACACTTGGAGAGTTGGGCCTGTTGTTGTTAGTTGTGCAAATTATTAATAATCTCTATTTATTTATTTTACCCCTTGTTGTCCTTGTTTTTGTCTTCTTATTTGTTTCTAAATAGATTTCATTTAGTACTTTTATGTAAGTATCTGATAGCATTATCCTATGTATATTGTGACTTGTATATATATTTTATGCTTAATTGTTAAAACCCTAGGGTATATCATTGCTGGCAGGTTGTTGTATTAATGTTTTTGCAGATTGGGGGGTAATTTGGTCTTTTTAAATTTTTTGTACAGGTTTGTATGCTCCCTCACACACGCCAATATCAATACCTCACACACTTTTTGGGCTCTATACCCCAGTCTGTGCGAACCCGAGGAATAGAAGGGGTCTCGACTTTTGTTATTGAGAGACTTTATGTAACACCCCAAAATTTCCTATCTTGTAAACAGTAATTTTGACAGTTAACAGAATTTTACTGTTTAGTAATTTTTGGATGCTGTAAAATTATTTTGATTATTCCATCAGCGTATTTGATCGTTTTGAGTGATTTACTCCGTGTCAGGAAAATAAAAATTTTTGGGTCGGGAAAAACTTTACGTAATTTAATTTTTACCATTGGGTTTTAATTATTTTACATAATCTGATTTGATATTTGTGTGTTTTCTAATATTTGTGACTTTTGTGGATGATTATGAATTCTTTTACTGTATGCGGGCCCAAGTGGTCCTATGTGGGCCCAAGTGGCCATACGTGGGCCCAAGTGGGTCCCGCAAAGTAAAAAATTTTTTACGGATAGAAAAATTTGTACTGTTTAGATGGAGACAGGGGATCTTACTAAACCTGAATCTGAAAACAGTTTTTATAATTTTCTTTTACTATGTTTTGTACTGTATTTTTTATTAGGTGATAAAACTACAATAAAAATATTATTTGTAGGGTTATAGCAGATAAAAATAATAAAAATTATACTACGTAGTCAACAAAGAGGGCTTGACTTAATTTGTACCCTTGGATGAGAATACTTAGTTTGAAGATTAACCATTGATTTAATCAACAATTAAGAAACAAACTTAATAAAGAAGCATTGGATAATCACCATTGACTTAATCAATGGTGTGAGAATAAACTTGGTTAGGAAGGCTTTGATATCAACCGTCGATTTAATCAACGGTGTAGAATTGGTCTTGAAAAGTGACAGAGACCATTTATAAACATTGGATTTAGATTTAATCTACGGTGGAGATTTAGTCTTATAAAGTAACAAGGACCATTTATGACCATTCGATTTGGATTTAATCAATGGTGGAGATTTGGTCTTCTAAAAAGGCTATGACTAATTATAACCCTTGGATTAAAAGTAAGAAGGAGTAATCTTGACCCTTTATTTTGGAGACACATCTAATGGCTAGGATTTAAAGGAGAAAGATCCAATGGCCTAGATTTAGTCTTCTAAAAGTCAAAAGTCTACCTAAATCCTAACCATTGAATTAATCAATGGTTAGGAATGCTTCAAATAATGGCTTGAAAAAGATGACAATATTATTGCATGCATAATGCAATGAGGGGACGGTTTTTGTAGTATTTTGGAGCTAAAGGTGATTTGATGACCATTATTACTTTGTTTGCTTCCTTAGGAGAATGCTTGGAGGGGGGCACGGTTTTGGTGGCTTAATAGCTTAGCCAAGTTTCAAGACATCAATTATATGTTGTCTTGGTCATTATTGATTCATTTTCAAGAAGGAAACTTAGCAAATTTTCTCTTCATTTCTCTTCTCCTCTATGTTTCGGCCATGACCATCAAGAACACCATCCATCACTTTTTAATTTTGTCCAACCATAGATCTTGAATCTACATGATATTCTAAGTAACTTTCATATTGGAGATTTTCTCTAAATCATTCATCTTCATGGACTTTCTTCAAGAGCCAAGTTATAGGGTATTTGTGGTGAAGTGTAAGGAAACTTCATTTCTTTTCTCTTTTTCATGTTCTAAACCATGTTTGATCCATGATTCCTCTTAATCAAGCTTAGTATACTAATTTCTATGTATTTTGTTTTGTATTTGAGAAGCCTTTGGTGGTGAAGGACTTGGAAAAAGAAGCAAATCAAGAAGCTTTTGAGGATCTTCAAGAGGTAAGAGGGAGATCCATCTCACCAACCAAGCATGGTGGTGAGAGATGGTTTTATATTTGATGGATGGTGAATCCATGTGAGGATTCACATCCATGGTCATGTAACAAATTATGTGTGTTATGTGCTTTGATTATTTTTGTCTATGTTTGATATGCTTTGCATGATTTACTTGTGTATGCATACTTAGTATGATTTTTATTTGCTTATATGGTATGCTTATGATATGCATGATGAAGATATATTGAATATATTATGATGAAAGTATGATAAAACAAGAAATTTTGGCTCCAAAGGCCATAGAGAAGGTCACGGTTTTGAGCTTTCAAAATTAGGGTTTCTATTGAAATTTTTCAAGAACAATGGAGTTAATTTTTGGTCCTTAAACTTAAGCAAATTTTTGGCTAAGACACCAATCAATTTGGTGTTCACAAAATTATATTTTCATGAATGATAAAATTGAATGATGTGAGAAGTAAAGAAAATAAACAAAAGGGTTTGTTTTGCAAAAAAAGAATGCACACGGTTTTGCGTTATGTTTTCATGAATTTATTTTTTGTAGAAACAAGAATGGAATTTATTTAAGTTAGAAAGAAAAAAAAATATATTTCATGGTTTCAATGGTCATCTATAAGGTTTTGATAATTTAGAAAAAATGTTTTGATGTTATAAAATACAAAAATTTTCAAATAAGGATTTTGGAAAGGGAATTAAAGTGTTATCGATTAAGTGAAGTGAAATTTTCATAAATAAAAGAAAAAGAAGATTGAAAGTGTTGAACTTCAAATTATTTTAAAGAGAATCAATTTTTAGAAGTGATTTAGAAATATAAAAGAAAACATTTAATACAAGGAATTTGGAAAGGGAATCAGAGTATTTTAGCACTTGAGAAATGAATTTTTATGTAAATGGAAAAGAGAGGTTGCAAGTGAGCCTCAATTTGTTTTAAAAAGAATTTATTTTTGTTAAAATTGATTTTAAAAAAATGAAGAATACAATAGTGATTTGGTATTTTCTAACGTGTAACTCATCCGTTGGATTTTGGAAAGCGTTAGTAATTTTTAAAGTTAGAAACATTGATTTAACTCAATGGAATTGTGAATTTGTGGAATATACTGTGAAAAAGGATTTTCTTGAGTAAGAAGATATATTAAATGAAGTAGAAAGTTATATTATTTTGAGGAAGGTTGATTTGGAAATGATTTGGGAAAAATGGAGAATATAATGGTATTTTGAAAATTTACTAACGTATAACTTATTTTTGAGTTTTGAAGTATGTTAGAAAATGTTAAGTTTTGAAACGTTAATTTATATCAATGGAAAAGTGATTTTGTGATATATATTTTAGAAAAGGATTTCTTGTGTAAAGAAATGTGGGAAAAGATTTTCTTGAGTAAAGAAAATGTGTTAAATAAAGTATAAAGTCATATTATTTTGAGAAAAGTGAAAATGAAATTTTTGAAGAATGAGAAATATTTTCTGTAATGAAATTGTGGTGAAAAAAAATTATTTACATATCTTAAAAATGTATGTTTTTGTGCGATTGAGAAAAATGTTAAAAAATTTAATACGTGATTTAAAGTGCAACAGAAGAGTTGCAGTATTTTGAAAACGTAATAAAAACATTTTAGAATTTTAAAAAAATGTAACAAGAGTATTATGTTATTGTGAAAATGTAAAAGAAGTGTTATGGTATTGTGAAAATATAACAGAAACATTTTAGAATTGTGAAAACGTAACAAAAACGTTTTGGAAAAACAAAGTGGAAATATTGCGCAATTTTGTGAAAACACGACGAAAGTGTTTTATAACTATGAAAATGTGATAATATGATTTTCCTGTTGAAAATATAGTATAAATACTGTAGAACCAAAGATATGGATGCTTTGTGAGAAAATGACATGTTTTGCCTGTGATTGGCATTTGGTGCATTATACATGCATTGGAAAGATATGTCTATGATTGGATTTGGTGCATTATACATGCATTGGAAAAATATGCGTTGAAGCATATGATTACATTGAACAAATGAAATTGAAAAGATTTGACCCTTTGAGGTTGGACTTGCACTGATATATTCGTGCATTGTATAAAATATAGCTAATAGCTATTATGACCCTTGTGGTTGAAGAGGGAATGAGAATTGATAGTGAGGTCTATGATGGATCTTGGGGGTGTCAAGGCGCGACAGTCGACCAGTGGACAGTTGGCGAGTACCCTGTGGCATTTGGTGATGCAGTCCGTTGCAACGCATTGACGATACCCGACAAGAACACGATTCTTTTCAACGACTGGGAGATTGTCTTTAGGTTAAGGCTGACAATTAAGCAGAGCATTCTTCTCGAAATTGTGAAAACCTCCATGGAGTTGTTTTTGATAAACTGAGTCTTTGTGTATATGCATAAATCTGAGCATTTATATCTGTATGATATATTAATTGAGGAATGTTGGCTATGACAATTGTTTTTGAGTACTTGGATGATGATTGAACTGATAAATGATTAGATGATGATAGTTGATTAATGCTGATAGCATGATTATGGTATGATCTATCTGTATGATATGCTGTTTGTGTTATCTCTGTACTGCCATGTTGGTAATGGCGTGGGTATTCTCACCTCTTTGTTATGCTGTTTTGCTGTGTCTGTACTATTAAAATCAAATAATAGAAAGATCGAGTTGTATTAGACATAACGGGCGATGGATACTCTGAGATTGATGACAACAATAAGGAGTGGACATTCAGGACTCGAAGGTGTGCAGTGTTGACAAAGGAACAGATGTCTGATGCATCAAGATGGACAGAAAAAGGAATAAGTATGTTAAAGTTTCTCGTTAGTATTGTACCGTGCTATTAAGTAGGATCCATCATGGGGTTTGCTACTGTTAAAACAATAAGTCTGTTAATTTTATATTTCTCTTTAAATTATGATATAAATTGATGTCAATATTGCATAATGAATAGTTGAAATATGATTTTCAATATTACCTAATATTTTCAATAAATTTAAGTTTTAGTAAAGAAGAAATTTTGAAACCCATCTTTTATAACTCAAACTTTATGCGAACTTCTTTTCAGATTATGAGTCGAGAGTCAGAAATGTGATGCCCTAAGGAGGGTGTTACATTAGTTGGTATCAGAGCACGGTTTGAGTCTTTTGGGGTTTGTGGTTAGGTCTATTTTGCTTGTGTTGTGCTCTCTGTGTTTGTGTTCCGAAAGGAAATAATGTTATTTATAATGGATATTAGATCCATTGTATTTCGATCTGCACGCCTCAGTTATACTTGTGTGGAAGTAGAACATGTTACTAGTAATGCAGTTGCAGCTACGGGAGCAACAGGAGCAATGTGGAAAGACGACTACATGAACAAAGGACCGCTGTTTAGTAGGAACTGGAATTTGAAGTTCAGAATCTGATGGAAGAGAATCAGTCTTGGAATATAAGATTTCATAATTTTGGAACCTAAAATTTCTTTTTAGGATATTGAGAAAGTAATTGATTTCGACAGAAGATGTATTTATAACCATTGAGGAAACCAAAAACAGTAAAGGATGTGAAAGAAAATACTTAAATGAAGGAATGTACGTCAAGGAAACAAATTGTGGAAAAGTTGGACACATTTTCCCAGAGATTATGCTCTTTGAAAATAGAGTTTTCTGTTAGTAAAATTTTTTATAGTAAGGGAAGTTGTTACTCTGAATGGAATGGGAGTGTTCTGAGCAGAAGATTTAAACAATGGAGATTGTGTCATTGGAGCTAATCCTATAAACCATACTGAATATTTCTGTGAGTGACCTATTCTTTATAACATATGATTGAGTAGATCAATTATATGTTAGAGTTATTCGTTATCCTCTGATTTGTTTACTTCTGTTTCTATTCTTAGCTAATCGAGCTATTCAAGTTATTCAAATTGTTGTTATAGATCAAAACTTTGTGTTAGTTTGATCTGTTTCATAAACAGACGTGATCTTTGGAAATGGATTAGTTATTTTCCAACCATATCCAATGAGATTATTTCAACAGAGTGTGAGTAATCTAAATAAAATTTATTCTTGAAAATCGGGTTACATCCAATTCTTTGCTGGATATGTTCGATAACATGTTCGATTCGTTTTGTTAATCTTCCATGATGTTTTCTTTCATCTCCTGCAATTGAATTGAATGAACAAGAAACAATATTCCTATTTAACTCTATGTCATAGTATTTGGTATAGTGCTGTGGAAAGGAGAACTCGGTTAGTGAGACATTTCCTGTTAAAAGCAAAAATCTAGAATATGTAGTGATACGAGGATAATGAAATTTTAAGTAATACATTACATTAGTTGGAGGTTATCTGAGAAAAACTATTCTAGGCATGAATGAAGATTGGTTGTCGTTATGTTGGTATCAGAGATATGAAAATTCTTTCTTTTTGGAGTAACATTCAACATCTTCAGTAATTATAGGAGTCTGAGATATTTGTTTGATCAGGAGAAGTTGAACATCAGCAAAGAGATTTTGTTGGTTAGAATAGTATAGCAATATGTAAGAGATGAAGCTTCATGGGAATTGAAAAATAAGATAAATGAGTAATGTTCATAATTATTCTGAGGGTATGAAATTATGGTTATTAAATTTCGAGGACGAAATTTTTTTTTAGAGGGGGAGTAATGTAACACCCCAAAATTTCCTATCTTATAAACAGTAATTTTGACAGTTAATAGAATTTTGCTGTTTAGTAATTATTGGATACTGTAAAATTATTTTAATTATTCTGTCAGCGTATTTGATCGTTTTGAGTGATTTACTCCATGTCAGGTGTAACACCCTAGCTCTAGGGCCCAACTAATGTAACACCCTAGCTCTGGGCATCACATTTCTGACTTTCGACTCATAATCTGAAAAGAAGTTCGCACAAAGTTTGAGTTATAAAAGATGGGTTTTAAAATTCCTTCTTTACTGAAACGTAAATTTACTAAAAATATTAGGTAATATTGAAAATCATATTTCAACTATTCATTATGTAATATTGACACCAATTAATAACACAATTTAAAGAGAAATATAAAATTAACAGACTTATTATTATTATTTTTTTGACAGTAGCAAACCCCATGACGGGTCCTACTTAATAGCACGGTACAACACTAACAAGAAACTTTAACATACTTATTCCTTTTTCTGTCCATCTTGATGCATCAGACATCAGTTTCTTTGTCAACACTGCACACCTTCGAGTCTTGAATGTCCACTCCTTATTGTTGTCACCAATCTCAGAGTACCCATCGCCCGTTATGTCTAAGACAACTCGATCTTTCTATTATTTGATTTTAACAGTACAGACACAGCAAAACAATATAACAAAGAGGTGAGATCACCTACACCAATACCAACATGGGAGCACAGAGATAACATAAACAACAATATCAAACAGATAGATCATACCACAATTATGATTATGTCATCAACAGTAATCAACTATCATCATTCAATTAGTTTATCAATTCAATTATCATAAACAAACAACATTATCATCATCATCATCCAAGTATTCAAAATAATTGTCATAATCAACATTCCTCAATTAATATATCATACAGATATAAATGCTCAGATTTATGCATATGTATAAAAACTCAGTTTATCAAAAACGACTCCATGGAGGTTTTCACAATTTCAAGAAGAATGCTCTGGTTAATTGTCAACCTTAGCCCAAAGACAATCTCCCAGTCGTAGAAAAGAATCGTGTTCTTGTCGGGTATCGTCAATGCGTTGCAACGGACTGCATCACCAAGTGGCACAGGGTACTCGCCAGCTATCCACTGGTCGACCGCCGCGACTCGACGCCCCCAAGATCCATCATAGACCTCACTATCAATTCTCATTCCTTCTTCAACCACAAGGGCCATAATAACTATTAGCTATCTTTTATACAATGCACGAATTTATCAGTGCAAGTCCAACCCTAACGGGCCAAATCTTTTCAATTTCATTTGTACAATGCATGAGTATATCAGTGCAAGTCCAACCCCAACGAGCCAAATCTTTTCAATGCATGTATAATGCACCAAATCCAAATACGGGCATCTCTTTCCAATGCATATAAAATGTACTAAATACCAATCATAGGCAAAACACGTCACTCTCTCATACAGTGTCTATACACTGGTTAAACAGTAATTATACTGTATTTTCAACACAAAATCATGTTATCATGTTTTCATAGTTATAAAACACTTTCGCCGTATTTTCACAAGATTGCGCAACATTTTCATTATGTTTTCACAATTCCAAAATATTTCTGTTATGTTTTCAAAATATCGTAACACTTCTGCTACGTTTTTAAAATTCTAAAACGTTTCTGTTATATTTTCACAATACTATAAAAATATTCTATTACTTTTAAATCACATAGTGATTTTTTAACAGTACGTCAAATATTTTAACTCATGTAAAATATTTAAACGTAATTCAAATCACGTAGAAATATTTTAACATATTTTAAATCGCGTAGGAATATTTTACTATATTCTAAATCATTTTTAAGATACGTAAATCATTTTTCACCACAATTCTATTACGAAAAATATTTCTTAACCTTCAAAAATTCTATTTCATCCTTTTCTCAAAATATTATGACTTTATACTTCATTTTTCTCATTTTCTTACTCAAGAAAATCTTTTTCCACGTTTCTTTACTCAAGAAATTCTTTTTCAAATATAATCCACAAAATTACCTTTCCATTGATATAAAACAATGTTTCAAATCTTAAAATTTCCAAACGTACTTCAAAACTTGAAAATAAGTTATACTTGAGTAAATTCTCAAAATACCATTATATTCTCCATTTTTCCCCAAATTATTTCCAAATTAACCTACTTCAAAATAAATTGAAGTTTGAAAACATTTTCGTTTACAAAACTTAAATTTTCAAGTGAGTAAAATACTCTGATTCCCTTTTCAAATTTCTTGTATTAAATCAATTATATTTTCACTTGAAAAATTACTTTGTTTCATCAAAATCTAGGCATTACTATTGAAAAATTATCAAAACATTTTTCCTTTTAAATTGATATGGTTTTACACAAACAAAACCATTAAAGTTTTATTTTTAAAACCAAAGTACCGATTGGTCATAACACAAACCCATTTGTTCAAATTCATTTTCACTTTCTTTGCAAATCATTTTTCATTCTTAGTCAAAAATCTTTTCCTTAATATATATTTTCTCAAAATCACTTTTTATTGATCTAGTCCTACAAAATCATATTGAGTTGTTTTAATTATTGTTTCTTAACTTTAAATTTCCTAACGTTTTCCAAAACCCAAATAAATTCTTCGTGAGTAAATTTAAGTTACAAACATTTTCTTTTATATTTCTAAATCACTTCTAAAAATTGATTCTTTTTAAATTAATTTGAAGTTCAATACTTTCAATCTTCTTTTTCTTTTATTTATGAAAATTCCACTTCACTTAATTTATAACACTTAATTCCCTTTTCAAAAATCCTTATTTGAAAATTCTTGTATTTCATAGCATCAAAACATTTTTCTAAATTATTAAAACCTTATAGATGGTCATTGGAACCATGAAATATTTTTCTTCTAACTTAAATAAATTCCATTCTTGTTTCTACACAAAATAAATCAATAAAATTTCATTCTAAAATTTGTGTTCATGTTTTCTTAAAAAAAAACAAACCTTTAGTTCATTTTCCATACTCCTCAAATCAATCCAATTTTATTCTTCCATAAACATATTAATTTGTAAACACCTATTTTGAGGTGTCTTGGCCAAAATTCTCATTGTTCTAGGGATCAAAATTTAATTTCCTTGTTCTTGAAAAATTTCAACATTGACCCTTATCAAGGGCATCAAAACCGTAGCTCTTCCTTGGCCATTGGAACCAAGATCAATTTTCTTTCCATCCACACATCATGGCATACATATATATATTTCATCATAAATATCACAAACATGCCATATACTCATCATGCATATTATAAGTATACTATCAAAGCCATAAAATCATGCAAAGCATATTAAGCATAGACAAAATAATCAAGGCACAAGAAAATAAAGCAAAGCTCATAAACACACAATTAATTATTACATGACCATGGATTGGAATTCTCACATGAATTCACAATCCATCAAATATAAGACCATCTCCCACCACCATAATTGGTTGGTGAGATGGATCTCCCTCTTACCTCTTGAAGATCCTCAAAGCTTCTTGATTTTGCTTCTCTTTCCAAGTCCTTCACCACCAAGGGCTTCTCAAATTCAAAACAAAATACATAGAAATTAGTATACTAAGCTTGATTAAGAGGAACCATGGATCAAACATGGTTTAGATCATGAAAAAGAAGAGAAGAAATGAAGTCTTCTTATACTTCACCTAAAAAATCCCATAACTTTGTTCTTGAAGAAAGTCCATGAAGATGAATGATTTAGAGAAAATCTCCAACATGAAAGTTACTTAGAATATCATCTAGATTCAAGATCTATGGTTGGATGAAATTAAAAGAGATTGGATGGTGGTTTTGAGTGTCTTGACCGAATGGTTTCTCTTGAAGTACAAAGATGAAATTTTTGATTTTTGATAGAAACTTGAAGCTTGGATTTAAAGCTCAAGATGAATGATTTTGGAAAAACTCATAACTAGAGATGTTCTTAGAATGGTGTTTAGGTTTAAGAAATGTGTTTAGATGAAATTTTAGAAGCTTGAAGACATGGTTTCTAGTTGTTGACCGAATTCCTCACAAGAAGGAAAACATAAGCTTTTTGATCTTTAACTTGAAGAACAAGGTTGAAGATGATAGAATTTTGAGAAGTTCCTAACATGAAAGTGTTTTGGATTGATGAGAGGATTCAAGATATGTATCTAGATAAAATTATGAAAGATTGGAAGTGGTTCTATGGGTGGTGACCGAATAGCTTAAAGAATAGAGAAAATGGTGTTCTTTGTATTTGTTCTTGGTGTTCTTGAACAATTGGAAAAGAGAGAAGAGAGAGAATGGTCTTTGTGTTACTAAGTGTGATAGAAAATCAAAATAGAGGGCTGAATTGAAGTGGGTAACCATAGGAGTGAAAGAATGGAGAGATAGAAATTTGTTTAGCATAATTGAAGGCTATCACATCACATGCAAAAGTCTTCCACTTTGTCATCTTTTTCTTTGGCCTAAAAGGGCTACTCCAACATGTCTCAACATGTCTCTTCTTCTTTCTTGCTTCTCCAACCGTCCCCCTTCATCATGCACTCCAAAGTTGTCATAATTACTTGCAAATTGATTAGTTAATTCATTAGATTAAGTTTCCTAATCAATCTTAACTAATTTTCTAATTACATAACTAATTAATTAGACATATTATTTCATATATTATAATCTCTAATTAAAATTAGGATATCTAATTAAGAATTAGATTATAACAATTTAACATTTAATTTAGTTTACTTGGCTTGTTAATTAGGCCATTATTTGAAGCATTTCTAGCCATTGATTAATTCAATGGTTAGGATTTAGGTAGACTTTTAATTTAGAAGACTAAATCTAAGCCATTGGATCCTTCTCCTTTAAATTCTAGCCATTAGATGTGTCTCCAAAATAAAGGGTCAAGATTACTTCTTCTTACTTTTAATCCAAGGGTCATAATTAGTCTTTGCTACTTTTTAAGACCAAATCTCCACCCTTGATTAATTCTTCATCCAATGGTCATAAATGGTCTTTGTTACTTTACAAGACCAAATCTCCACCCTTGATCAATTCTAAATCCAATGGTTGTAAATGGTCACTTTATATAATCAAATTTACATCGTTGATTAAATCTACGGTTGATATTGAAGCTTGCCTAATTAAGTTTATTCTCACACCATTGATTAAATCAATGGTGATTATCCAATACTTCTTTATTAAGCTTATTTCTTAACCGTTAATTAAATTAATGGTAGATATCCAAAGCACTAGTGTTGACTTAAGCAATATAATTTTTATTTTTATCTACTAAAAATCCCACGAAAGAATATATTTACTGTATTTTTATCTTCTGATAAATAAATACAGTACAAAACAAATTTTCTAAAACTATTTCCGAATTCAGGTTTAATAAGATCCCCCGTCTCCGTCTAAACAGTACAAATTTTTCTATGCGTAGAAAATTTTTTCATTTTGCGGGACCCACCTAGGCCCACGTATGGTCACCTAAGCCCACCTAGGACCACCTGGGCCCACATAAAGTAAAAAAATTCATAATCATCCATAAAATCACAAAAATTAGAGAATGCACAAATATCAAATCAGATTACGTAAAATAATTACCTAACGGTAAAAATTAAATTACGTAAAGTTTTCTCCGGCCCAAAAAATTTTATTTTCCTGACACGGAGTAAATCACTCAAAACGATCAAATACTGCCGACTTTTAAAAAAATAATTTTACAGTATCCAGAAATTACTAAACAGTAAAATTCTGTTAACTGTCAAAATTACTGTTTAAGATATAGGAAATTTGGGGTGTTACATCAGGAAAATAAAAATTTTTGGGCCAGGGAAAACTTTACGTAATTTAATTTTTACCGTTATGTTTTAATTATTTTACATGATCTGATTTGATATTTGTGTGTTTTCTAATATTTGTGATTTTTGTGGATGATTATGAATTTTTTTACTATATGTAGGCCCAGGTGGCCATACGTGGGCCCAGGTGGGTCCCGCAAAGTAAAAATTTTTCTACGGGTAGAAAAATTTGTACTATTTAGACGGAGACAGGGGATCTTACTAACCATGAATCTGGAAATAATTTTTATAATTTTCTTTTACTATGTTTTGTACTGTATTTTTTATCAGGTGATAAAAATACAGTAAAAATATGATTTGTAGGATTATAGCAGATAAAAACAATAAAAATTATACTGCGTAGCCAACAAAGAGGGCTTGACTTGATTTGTACCCTTGGATGAGAATACTTAGTTTGAAGATTAACCATTAATTTAATCAACGGTTAAGAAACAAACTTAATAAAGAAGCATTGGATAATCACCATTGACTTAATCAATGGTGTGGGAATAAACTTGGTTAGGAAGGCTTTGATATCAACCGTCGATTTAATCAATGGTGTAGAATTGGTCTTGAAAAGTGACAGAGACCATTTATAACCATTGGATTTAGATTTAATCTACGGTGGAGATTTAGTCTTATAAAGTAACAAGGACCATTTATGACCATTGGATTTGGATTTAATCAATGGTGGAGATTTGGTCTTCTAAAAAGGTTATGACTAATTATAACCCTTGGATTAAAAGTAAGAAGGAGTAATCTTGACCCTTTATTTTGGAGACACATCTAATGGCTAGGATTTAAAGGAGAAAGATCCAATGGCCTAGATTTAGTCTTCTAAAAATCAAAAGTTTACCTAAATCCTAACCATTGAATTAATCAATAGTTAGGAATGCTTCAAATAATGGCTTGAAAAAGATGACAATATTATTGCATGCATAATGCAAGGAGGGGACGATTTTTGTAGTATTTTGGAGCTAAAGGTGATTTGATGACCATTATTACTTGTCATGGTCAATATTACATCATTCTTGACCATTATAACTTTGTTTGCTTCCTTAGGAGAATGCTTGGAGGGAGGGCACGGTTTTGGTGGCTTAATAGCTTAGCCAAGTTTCAAGACATTAATTATATGTTGTCTTGGTCATTATTGATTCATTTTCAAGAAGGAAACTTAGCAAATTTTCTCTTCATTTCTCTTCTCCTATGTTTCGGCCATGACCATCAAGAACACCTTCCATCACTTTTTAATTTCATCCAACCATATATCTTGAATCTACATGATATTCTAAGCAATTTTCATATTGGAGACTTTCTCTAAATCATTCATCTTCATGGACTTTCTTCAAGAGCCAAGTGACGAGCGCCAAACTCAGTCAAAATTATAACCGAAGTTATTACCTAAGCTTGTAGCACAGTGACAACACCGGATCATCTCCATGAGGATTGTAGATGCAATTTAATCAAATCAAGTGAAAGTTAGCAAAGGGGGGTTTGACAGTTTAAGATCGCACTTAACAAAATTAAAGGAAGAAATAATAATTAAAGAGCAGTCAATTTAGAAACCTATCCAAGATTGGGTGGATTCAATCATAGACCCTTCATAGAACACTTGAAGCGCAATTGAATTGTTAATTTGGATCTAACCGAGATCTCTGCATCAAATCCAGAATTCATACTAGACGATCGTCTAGAATTCAATTAACAAGTGATAAACACAAATCCGCAATCGCACCATTCATGACGATCTATGTTAATTTCAAGTACCGAATTCAATTAACTTAGGCACAAATCAGTAACCTAACCTTTTCAATTATGTGATTAATTTAGATCAATCAGTTATAAGTTTCATCACAAATCTCAATATTCATTTATGTGATTAGTTTAGATCAATCAGTTCTAAGTTTCATCACAAATCTCAATTTTAAACCAACATCAAATCAGATCAACATAAATAGAATCACCATTCATGCATTCAAGATCAAGAAGAAGAAAAAGAGAAGAAGAAAAAGAGAAGAAGAAAAGATGAATTCAATTACAAATCAAATACAATACATAACCAAGGTCTCAAGAATCCAAACCACAATCTCTTCAAGAGTTCTAAATTAACCGAAAGTAGCTTAGCCCTCCATAACCATGAAGGGGAGCATCAAAATATACAAAAGCTATGAGAAACTATGAAGAAACAAGAAGAAACTATGAGAGAAATGAAGGAGAATACAACTTGTCATTCATGATAACCAATGGTGCCTTTTATAGAAGTCTAGGGTAACAAAAGGACAAAAGGGGAGTGGGTGGATGAGTGGGTTGGTGGAGTGGAGTGGTTGAGTGGGTTGGTGGAGTGGAGTGGTTGAGTGGGTTGGTGGAGTGGTTGAGGACGAAAATTTCTTATCTGACTTGGAAGCCAAAAACGACTAACTATACTTCAGATCCATGAAAAGTACTCTTCGTGAAAGTTGTAGATCTTTGTCTTGGCTATAACATGCATATCTGGATCGTCCTATTTGGCTTCCTACAACCCAAGATATGACCCAAATACCGCAGGTTACTCAAACCCAACTTCAGCACCTCTGTTCCTACTTGAAAGCTCAAACTGACCTATTAGACTTCATTTTTTCAAAAAGTGTTCTTCATGAAAGTTGTTTATTTGGATCTTAACTATCAATTATCCAAATTTCAGCCCATCTCCATTATTACAGCTTGAGATATTATTTTATGAGTGCACACCGTTCGGATTCTAGTGACAGAACCCGTATTCTAACTTCCATGTAAAGTTAGGTCCCTTAGACATCTTTTTAGGACTTTGAGCTCTTCATCAAAGTTGTAGAGCTTCCTCTTAGCTTTCCTACAAGATAAAATTCATGATTATCAGATATCAGGAACTCAAGTTATGGCCAAAATACAGAAACAGTGTCAAATCTCAATAATGCTGAAAATATTCAATTAGGACCAATTTGAGCTCAAACTCACAAAATCATACCAAACTCAATCAATTAAGAATATGGAAAGTGTAAATGACTAAACATAAGGGTTTCTTAATGAATAAAATATGTGATTATCAAATTCTCCCATACTTCGCTTTTTGCACTCCTGGGCAAAACTCAAGACCAAAACAAGGACATAAGAGATTAACAAAAATTTAAATTCCAACGACATTCAAGAGCCCAAAATTTTACAATCAAGAAGAACAACCAAAGGTTCAAGGGATCAAAACATTCATGAGTTAACAATTCTCCACATCTCAAACCAACAAGCAAGGCATCTTCAACATGAATCGAGAATGATAGATCTTCACAAGATTCCCTCTCAATCTCTCAAGTGTTTAAAAGGTAGGTATTTCACTCAATTCAACCCATGAAAATTGCACTACCATAAGCTTGCTTATCTTCTACTTCTCCACTACTCAAAACACATGCACACATAAATCATGAGGACTTTATTCAAGGTTGTAGTGAGGTCAAGGTAATAGAAAAGGATAAAATGGATATGAGAAGATACATACCAAAGAGAATAAAAGCAAATGAGAGCTGAGTTCAAATAACAAGCATAAAAGTTCATCCCAACTCTAATGTATATCCTTTTACATATTCATTTCCTAATCCTTATATATATATATATATATATATATATATATATATATATGAACATAACTATATACATATATTTTTCCTTTTTTTTTTCTTTTTTTTTTTTAGGCACTTTTTTCCTTTTTTAACAACCATTTTGTACATACACCCCCACACTTGTTCAAAAACTCATCCATTAACCAAGCTAATGTTCTTTTATTCCCTAAGGTAAAGTAAGAATACGATTTTTCATTTAAGGCACATAATGAGCTAGAAACAAGGAATGGTCAAATAAGCTCAAAGGGGTTAAGTAAAGGAAAATATACAAGGTTGGCAGGAATCAGAAAATTTTCAAGAAGTCAAAAGAGTGCTTGATATCATATTCAAAACAAGGTTGGCTATTTGGTTAAACTAGCTAATTAAGAAAGAGGGCCTCAATCATGTTCATGCATGCAAGTGAAATGTAGCCTCAAAAAGAATTAAAGCAAGTTCTAGAGTGGTCATTAATATGAGTGAAAATCACACAAAAAAGAAGAGAATGGCATAAATGTTGAATCCATCCATTAGGCTCAAAATCTCACAAGGTATGCATCCATCAAACTCAATTCATCAATTCAATCATCCATCACCAAGCATATCAGTTCAAGAAGGGAGAAAAGTTATTCAATCATGCAATGAACCTTTTTTTTTAAACAAAAAAAATGCTAAAATCTCTCCCCCACACTTAATATAACATTGCCCTCAATGTGAAAGAGAGATATAGAAAAGAGCAACACAACCTGATAAGAAGTGAATCAACGCCAAGCAGAAAAGAAGCACACTGTCAGTGCCGCATCAGACCCTGAAAAGAAATCAAATAATAAAACTTTAGTACTTCCACAATTTAATACTAATTAATTACTACCTAAAAAAAACTCCTTACTCTGCCACCAATTAAGATGCATCTCAAGAGTAAAATTACTCCTTACTCTGCCATCACTAATTAGTTTAATAAGTCCATGACAATTATATCATGCTTTCCAAACAAAACAACAAAAATTTTTTTTTGGGTCAACTATCCTTCCCCCCCAACTAGATCACAACACTGTCCTTAATGTTAAAATATAGATGAGTAAAGGATAGAAGATATTACCTGTTGGAGAAAGCTGACACAAATTTAAACAGAAACAAAGTACAATAAAATCAAACCCATTAAAGAGAAAGTTTCAGATCTGGCTTTCTTTTCTTGTTACTTCCTTCGCTGCTTCCTGTTGACCAATCTATCTGAGCTAATACCTTATCAGGTACATACTCAAAAGCTTCTAATTTATCAATGAGCTCATCAATAGTGGAGGCAGAGATAAGAAGTTGTCTTACCGAAGGAGTGATAAATTTCTGTTCCACAGCTTTGTCAAGAAAAGATAACAAAAGATCAAAGAAATTATTAACATTCAACAAACCAATGGGTTTATGGTGGATGTTCAGTTCGGCCCAAGAGACAATTTGAAAAATTTCTTCCAAAGTACCAAAACCACCTGGTAAGACAAGAAATGCATCAGAATTATCAACCATTGTTTTCATTCATCCATGCATGGATGTTACCTGAATTTCTTCTCCAACTGTCTTTCCAGTGATGTTATTTTCAGCTAAAGGTTTAGGAATAACACCTAAAACCTGACTGCCTCCTATAAAAGTAGAAAGTGATACAGCCCCCATTAACCCACGACAACCTCCCCCATAAACAAGATGAATATTCCTTGCAGCAAGTGATCGACCAAGAGTGCTAGCTGCGTTTACAAACTCTAATCCCTTCCCATAACTCGACCCACAAAAAACACAGACATTTTTGAGGTTACGAATAGAAGGCCCCATTCTAGACTCTTCCTCTCTTTGAGTGTTTCTGAGTTGAAGGAAAATGGAGAAAATAGAGTGTTTAAATAAGAAAAAGAATGGAAAGGGGAATAATTGCACCTATAAGGGTAGGTTGGCTGTTGTCAGAAAAGGTTGAAATTAAGAAACACATAATCTCTCTTTTTTTTTTTTGAAAGATGACATGAAGAAGAAGAAGAAGATGATGATGATATGTACAGATTGTTTGTGGATATGGCTCACATCTACCTCTGGTTTAACATCCAGTAACGGCTTAAACGTCTTCTATGAGTCGAGGATAAGCTTCTCATCCAATTTTCTTATAAATTGGCAAACAGGGTCTTTTAGAGTCAAATTCCCAAGACTGTAGCGTTTTTCTTCATCCTTGAAGAGATTCCACAATTTAAGAATTTCACGATGCACCAATCCACAAGAATGCGTCTCAAGAGTCAATAAGATATCATCTAATGACTCCTTACTCAGTCCATTCTTAATGAAGAAAATTTTATCTTCTCTATTTGCGGAAACCATCCCCAAAGTACGACATCGCTTGTTACAGTTCCATCGTCCACATTTGTGACAGACTTGTAACCTTTTTGCTCTTCTCCTTTTAGAATATGAACTTCTTCCAAGACCGGGCATATATGAGTCAAATGAAATTGAGGACTCACCTGCTAATCGGACCTTTGCTTCAATTATCCAGCGTACATCTTCTGGCATACCTCTGTGCATTAACAGTCTCAATCTTTCACATCGAACTTTGTAGATTTTTCTCAGAGCATTTTGAGGAAGAGAAAGAAAATATTTGCTCAGGTTTGAAAGAATGACATCCATTTTGAAGGAGAAGAAGGGTTCAGTTATTTTGGGAAACTGAAAAATAAACCGACTTGAGAGTCACGGAGTACCGTATCCGCCACTTAACCGGCAACACAAAGAACTCAAGAACTTGGTTTTCCAGGAATGGTTGAGTCTTTGTCCATTAACTTTAAGCGCATTACCATTCCTAGGATCCTCAATATCTACGGCCCCAGAGGATACACGTGTTTGACAACAAAAGAACCGCGCCACCTAGATCTCAATTTTCCAAGGAGTAGGTGCAGATGATAATCTCAAAGCAGAACTTTTTTGACTAATTTCCGCAGCTTTTGCAAAAAGTGTAACAGACCTTGAATAAAGTAGGCCAATAAAATCCATACTGCAAGATTTTCGCAGTTGTTGTCACTGAAGAAAAAATGACCTCCACATGCTTCTGAGTGACAAAATTTAATGGCACTACCTACCTCATTGTCGGGCACACAGCTATTTTTTTCTTTTTTTTTCCCTTTTTTTTATTCATAATGCGGATAGAGAAGGTTCATCACCTCCACTTCTGCATTCTCTGGAAGTTCATGATACTGTTTGAGGCGGTGTCCATTTACGATGAAAGCTTTGGCAGTGACCTCACTTTTAATCTAAATAGCACCAGAAGGAAAAACCTTAGTAACAATAAATGGTCCATCCCATCTAGACCTTAATTTGCCAGGCATGAGTCAGAGGCGGGAGTTATAGAGGAGAACTTTTTGACCAATCTCAAATGTTTTCCTCGGAATCAACTTATCATGGAAGGCTTTGGTCTTCTCCTTATAAAGTTTGGAACTTTCATAAGCCTCCAAGCGGATCTCCTCCAATTGCTTTCAGTACTTGCAGCTTCCTCTCCATACCGCTTGATCTGGGTCCAAGTTGCACCTTTTCACCGCCCAGAATGCATGATGCTCAATTTCCACTGGCAGGTGGCAGCCTTTTCCAAAAACAATCCGATACGGAGACATCCCGATTAGTGTCTTATAAGCAGTCCGGTAAGCCCATAAAGCATCCTCAAGCCTCTTGCTCCAGTCCTTTCTGTTAGGTTGAACTGTCTTCTGGAGTATCTGCTTGATCTCCCTGTTGGAAATCTCGGCTTGCCCATTAGTTTGGGGATGGTAAGGTGTAGAAACTTTGTGCAAGACCCCAAACTTTTTCATCAAAGCTTCCATGCTTCGATTATAAAAATGTGAACCCTGATCACTGATGATGGCCTTCGGAACTCCAAACCTGCAGAAAATCTGTGATCTAACAAAATCCACAACAACTTTGAAATCATCACCGAGTAGCTTTCGCCTCCACCCAATTGGATACATAATCAACAGCTAGCAAAATATAAACAAAACCAAAAGAAACAGAAAGGGTCCCATAAAATCAATACCCCATACATCAAAAATCTCACAGAACAATAAGGATTTCTGGGGCATCTCATTCCTTTGAGAAGTGTTTCCTGTTCTTTGGCATTGATCACAAGATTTACAAAACACATATGCATCATGAAATAGAGTGGGCCAATATAATCCAGATTCCAAAACTTTCCTAGCAGTCCTTTGGGGACCAAAATGACCTCCACATGCAAGTGTATGACAAAAGCTAAGAATAGAATGGAATTCATTATCAGGCACGCATCTCCTAATGACTTGGTCACTACAAAATTTTCACAGATAAGGGTCGTCCCACACATAATATTTTGACTCACTCTTCAATTTATCAATCTGAGCCCTAATAAAATGTGCAGGGAAAACACCAGCAACTAAGAAATTTATCAAATCAGCAAACCAAGGAGTGTTACCTTGCAGCTTGAAAAGCTGCTCATCAGGGAAGACATCATGGATAGGAAAAGTATCTGCCTCCCTTTCAATTCGGCTTAGGTGATCAGCCACTAAATTCTCTGCTCCACTTTTATCACGGATTTCAATGTCGAACTCTTGGAGGAGCAAAATCCACCTAATCAACCTAGGCTTTGCATCAAGTTTCTTCATGAGAAACTTCAGAGCTGTATGATCTAAAAACACAACCACTCTAGAACCAAGCAAATATGATCGAAATTTATCTAAAGCAAAAACAATTGCTAAAAGTTCTTTTTCAGTGGTGGTGTAGTTGACTTGTGCAGGATCTAAAGTTCTTGAAGCATAGGAGATGACATGAGATATTTTGCCGACCCTTTGTGCAAGAACAGCTCCCAAAGCATAATTAGAGGCATCACACATGAGCTCAAATGGGAGTGTCCAATCTGGTGGCTGGATGATAGGTGTGCTGGTCAATGCTTGCTTCAAGTGATTGAAGGCATCATTGTATTTCTGGTCAAAATGGAACTCTACTTCTTTTTGTAGCAAGTTGGATAGTGAAAGAGCAATTTTGCTGAAATCTTTTATAAATCGCCTATAGAAACCTGTATGACCAAGGAAAGAATGAACCTCCCGCACGTATGTAGGGTAAGATAGGCATGAAATAACATCTATTTTTGCAGGATCTACCTCAATACCCTTGCTAGATATTATATGCCCTAAAACTATGCCTTGCTCTACCATGAAATGACATTTCTCAAAATTCAGAACAAGGTTAGCCTTAATGCATTTATGCAAAACCTGAGTCAAACTATCCAAACATGCATCAAAGGAAGAGCCATAGACAGTAAAGTCATCCATGAATACATCCATGCAATTTTCTAAAAGGTCAGAAAATATACTTACCATACACCTTTGAAAGGTGCCTGGAGCGTTACCACAGACCAAAGGCATCCTTCTATATGCAAATGTGCCAAATGGGCAAGTGAAAGTAGTTTTATCTTGGTCTTCCTGGGCTATATGGATCTGAAAATAACCCGAATATCCATCCAAGAAATAGTAATGCGACTTGCCGCTAGTCTCTCTAACATCCGATCAATGAAAGGTAATGGAAAATGATCTTTCCCTGGTGGCTTGGTTAAGTCGTCGTAATCAATGCAAACCCGCCAATTGTTTTGAATTCTTGTAGGTAGTAGCTCATTGTTCGATTTTCAACTACTGTGACCCCGATTTCTTTGAAACAACACTCGCACCTGGCTCACCCATTTATTATCGATATGGGATAAATAATGCCACTTAAAGATAGCTTGGTAACTTCCTTTTTTACCACATCCAGAGTTAGGGGGTTCAGTCTCCTTTGGGGCTGCCATACTGGTTTAGGATCTTCCTCCAACAAAATCTTATGCATGCATGTGGAGGGACTGATACCAGGAAGATCTGCAAGTGTCCATCCGATGGCTTGTTTATTCTGCCTCAAAACCTGCAGTAATTTTTCTTCTTGATCAGGTTGTAAATTTTTAGCAACAATCACAGGCAGCTTCTCACCATCTTCCAAATATGTATATTTAAGATGGTCCGAAAAAATCTTTAATTCTAAGGATGGAGGCTGTACAATGGAGGGCGAAAGTCATTTGAAACAACTAACTCAAGAACATTAAATTCAACATACTCCCGACTCTTATTTTCATATGCTTTGCATCATTCAAGTCAAGCCTACATCACCACTCATAATCTGCATAAATCTCAAAGACATGCAAAGACATGGTACAATATCACAACAAGACATGTTTCATAAGTAACGAATCCGAAAAATCAAGAATATCGGAAATTCAAAGATAAATATCGGATAAGCATCGTCAACTAGCATATCAATCACATCAACATGGAAAACAGAATGCTCCTCTAGGGGATGTCTCATGGCCTCAAAAATGTTAAATTGTACCACATCATCACCAAATTCCATAGAAAAGGTGCCAGAATGCACATCTATCTTGGTCCTGGCTGTCTTGAAGAAAGGTCTGCCTAGGATCAATGGAGCATGGTTTGTTGAAGACTCATCTTCCATGTTCAGAATATAGAAGTCCGCTGGAAAAATTAGCTCATTCACCTGAACTAACACATCTTCTAGCACCCCTGCAGGATGAGCAGTGGTCCTATTTGCCAACTGAATCACTATACCAGTAGGTTGCAAAGTGCCAATGTTCAAGGACTGATATATTGACATAGGCATGACATTAATCGAAGCACCCAAGTCTAGCATTGCATATTCAAATTTAGAGTTACCTATCGTGCAAGGAATTATGAAAGTTCCAGGATCCTTGCATTTTTGTGGCATGCTTGGTAGAATCATAGCAGAAACATTTCTGCCTATGCTTATTTTCTCAGTACCCTTAAGTCTTCTCTTGTGAGTACACAACTCTTTGAGAAATTTGGCATACTTGGGAATCTGCTTAATTGCATCAAGAAGGGGAATATTGATTTCCACCTTCCTGAATGTGTCCATGACTTCTCTTTCTATTTCTGTTTGCGTAGTATGCTTGGACTGTGTGACTCTATTTGGAAAAGGTAGTGGAATGGCCAGATTTGAATTCTCTCGCACATTTCTTCGTGTCACACATTTTTGGACTGAGTTATCCACTTTCTTCTCGTTTCGGTCACCTTCCGTTCTTTGCACTTGTAGTTCGGTTGTGGTGGAGTAGGACCGTCAACTTCTCTGCCACTTCTCAAGCTAATGGCACTTATATTGCCTCTTGGGTTGTTGATTGTTTGTGAAGGCAATTGGTTCGACCCTTGACTTTTCAGCTCACTCAGAGTGGTTACCATCTGCCCAATTTGAGTTTGTAAATTCTGGATGGTGGCATTGACATTCTGCTAAAACTGTTTCATTAAGTCTTCGAAAGGTGGCTCAGCTGGAGTGGCACCGGAGCGGTGTAGTCGAGGGGTCACGCATAGGTGGCGGAGCAGGTTGTGCTTGCCTAAATGCAGGTGGTTGGTACTTGTTGCTAGGGCCTGTAGCTATGTATCTAAACTGCAGTTGCTGCTGTTGGTAGGGCTGTTGTTGTTGTTGACCAAAATTTCCATATCTCAGGTTGGGATGGTCCCTCCAGCTAGGGTTATAGGTATTAGAAAATGGATCATATCTGGGCTGCTGCTGTGTATGCTGATATTGGGGTCTACCAGGAAAAATACCAGCTACTGCAACAGATTACTCTGAAAAAATAGAACCACCATCCTAAAGTGTGGGACATGCATCAGTAGGATGAGATGAACAAGAGCAAATGCCACACACAGTTGCAGCCATCTGCATTGGTGCTTGTTGTCCCACTGCTAACTGCCTCACCAAAGAAGTTAATTCATCAAGTCTGTGTTCCATTCTCTGTTGGTCTACATGAGATGATTGAATCTCATTGACTCCTCTGGTTGAAGTAATAATTCGTGTGCCAAATTGTTAGGTGTTGGCTGCCATGTTTGCTATCAAATCTCTCACTACTGCAGGGGTCTTGTCTACTAAGGCTCCTCTAGAGGCAGCATCCACCATGCTTCTGTCATTTGGCAGCAAGCCTTTATAGAAATATTGAATTAAGAGTTGATCGGTGATTTGGTGGTGGGGACAGCTCGAGCACAGCTTCGTGAATCTTTCCCAATATTCTTGCAAGGTCTCTCCTGTCACTTGTCTTATGCCACATATATCTTTTCTAATGCCAGCAGCTCTAGAGGTAGGGAAAATTTTCTCTAAGAACAACCGCTTCATGTCAGTCCAACTTGTTACTGAACCTAGTGAAAGATAAAATAACCAATCCTTGGCTGTATCAGCAAGTGAGAAAGGAAATGCCCTCAGCTTGATGTGCTCTTCTGAGATCCCATGTGGCTTCATGGTTGAACAAATCACATGAAACTCCTTTAGATGCTTATGGGGATCCTCACCTGCAAAACCGTGAAACTTGGGCAACAAATGTATCAATCCAGATTTTAACTCAAAATCGATCAAGATCCGGGTATTGAATACACAAAGACTGGTTAGTTATATCAGGAGCAGCAAGTTCCTTAAGAGTTCTATTCTGTATGTTATTAGCCATGGTTTCAGAATTATTCAAGATCTCAAGTTCACTCCCAATATTAAGATCAAATTCAGAAGCAATTCTTGCACTTAGCCTACGAGCTCAAATTAACCTATGCAAGGTTCTATCAATCTCAAGATCAAAGTCAACCAAGTTATCAGGCTCAGACCTAGTCATGCATCACACAAAAACAAATAAATAAGCAAAATACACTAGACAATGGATAAAAATGTTAGAAAAGTTAATAAAAAGCAAAAGTTAGTAAAAACACTTAAAATGAAAAGATTACACTTACTAATCCCCGGCAACGGTGCCAAAATTATGACGAGCGCCGAACTCAGTCAAAATTATAACCGAAGTTATTACCTAAGCTTGTAGCACAGTGACAACACTGGATCATCTCCATGAGGATTGTAGATGCAATTTAATCAAATCAAGTGAAAGTTAGCAAAGGGGGGTTTGACAGTTTAAGATCGCACTTAACAAAATTAAAGGAAGAAATAACAATTAAAGAGCAGTCAATTTAGAAACCTATCCAAGATTGGGTGGATTCAATCATAGACCCTTCATAGAACACTTGAAGCGCAATTGAATTATTAATTTGGATCTAACCGAGATCTCTGCATCAAATCCAGAATTCATACTAGACGATCGTCTAGAAGTCAATTAACAAGTGATAAACACAAATCCGCAATCACATCATTCATGAAGATCTATGTTAATTTCAAGTACCGAATTCAATTAACTTAGGCATAAATCAGTAACCTAACCTTTTCAATTCTGTGATTAATTTAGATCAATCAGTTCTAAGTTTCATCACAAATCTCAATCTTCATTTATGTGATTAGTTTAGATCAATCAGTTCTAAGTTTCATCACAAATCTCAATCTTAAACCAAGATCAAATCAGATCAACATAAATAGAATCACCATTCATGCATTCAAGATCAATAAGAAGAAAAAGAGAAGAAGAAAAGAGGAATTCAATTACAAATCAAATACAATACATAACCAAGGTCTCAAGAATCCAAACCACAATCTCTTCAAGAGTTCTAAATTGACCGAAAGTAGCTTAGCCCTCCATAACCATGAAGGGGAGCATCAAAATATACAAAAGCTATGAGAAACTATGAAGAAACAAGAAGAAACTATGAGAGAAATGAAAGAGAATACAACTTGTCATTCATGATAACCAATGGTGCCTTTTATAGAAGTCTAGGGTAACAAAAGGACAAAAGGGGAGTGGGTGGATGAGTGGGTTGGTGGAGTGGAGTGGTTGAGTGGGTTGGTTGAGTGGGTTGGTGGAGTGGAGTGGTTGAGTGGGTTGGTAGAGTGGGTTGGTGGAGTGGTTGAGGACGAAAATTTCTTGTCTGATTGAAAGCCAAAAATGACTAACTATACTTCAGATCCATGAAAAGTACTCTTCGTGAAAGTTGTAGATCTTTGTCTTGGCTATAACATGCATATCTGGATGGTCCAATTTGGCTTCCTACAGCCCAAGATATAACCCAAATACCGCAGGTTGCTCAAACCCAACTTCAGCACCTCTGTTCCGACTTGCAAGCACAAACTGACCCATTAGACTTCATTTTTTCAAAAAGTGTTCTTCATGAAAGTTGTTTATTTGGATCTTAACTATTAACTATCCAAATTTCAGCCAATCTCCATTATTACAGCTTGAGATATGATTTTATGAGTGCACACCATTAGGATTCTAGTGACAGAACCCGTATTCTGACTTTCATGTAAATTTAGGTCCCTTAGACATCTGTTTAGGACTTCGAGCTCTTCATCAAAGTTGTAGAGCTTCCTCTTAGCTTTCCTAAAAGGTAAAATTCATGATTATCAGATATCAGGAACTCAAGTTATGGCCGAAATACAGAAACAGTGTCAAATCTCAATAATGCTGAAAATATTCAATTAGGACCAATTTGAGCTCAAACTCACAAAATCATACCAAACTCAATCAATTAAGAATATGGAGAGTGTAAATGACTAAACATAAGGGTTTCTTAATGAATAAAATATGTGATTATCACTAAGTTATAGGGTATTTATGGTGAAGTGTAAGGAAACTTCATTTCTTCTCTCTTTTTCATGTTCTAAACCATGTTTGATCTATGGTTCCTCTTAATCAAGTTTAGTATACTAATTTCTATGTATTTTGTTTTGTATTTAAGAAGCCTTTGGTGGTGAAGGACTTGGAAAAAGAAGCAAATCAAGAAGCTTTTGAGGATCTTCAAGAGGTAAGAGGAAGATCCATCTCACCAACCAAGTATGATGGTGAGAGATGGTTTTATATTTGATGGATGGTGAATCCATATGAGGATTCATATCCATGGTCATGTAATAATTTGTGTGTGTTATGTGCTTTGATTATTTTTGTCTATGCTTGATATGTTTTGCATGATTTAGTTATGTATGCATGCTTAGTATGATTTGTATTTGCTTATATGGTATGCTTATGATATGCATGATGAAGATATATTGAATATATTATGATGAAAGTATGATAAAATAAGAAATTTTGGCTCCAAAAGCCATAGAGAAGAAAATTTTTGGTCCTTAAACTTAAGCAAATTTTTGGCCAAGACACCAATCAATTTGGTGTTCACAAAATTATATTTTCATGAATGATAAAATTGAATGATTTGAGAAGTAAAGAAAATAAACAAAAGGGTTTGTTTTGCAAAAAAAGAATCCACACGGTTTTGAGTTATGTTTTTATGAATTTAATTTTTGTAGAAACAAGAATGGAATTTGCTTAAGTTAGAAAGAAAAAAAATATATTTCATGGTTTCAATGGTCATCTATTAGGTTTTGATAATTTAGCAAAAATGTTTTGATGTTATAAAATACAAGAATTTTCAAATAAGGATTTTGGAAAGGGAATTAAAGTGTTATCAATTAAGTGAAGTGGAATTTTCATAAATAAAAGAAAAAGAAGATTGAAAGTGTTGAACTTCAAATTATTTTAAAGAGAATCAATTTTTAGAAGTGATTTAGAAATATAAAAGAAAACATTTAATACAAGGAATTTGGAAATGGAATCAGAGTATTTTAGCACTTGAGAAATGAATTTTTATATAAATAGAAAAGAGAGGTTGCAAGTGAGCCTCAATTTGTTTTAAAAAGAATTTATATAAAGAATACAATAGTGATTTGGTATTTTCTAACGTGTAACTCATCCGTTGGATTTTGGAAAGCGTTAGTAATTTTTAAAGCTAGAAACATTGATTTAATTCAATGGAATTGTGAATTTGTGGAATATACTGTGAAAAAAGATTTTCTTGAGTAAGAAGATATATTAAATGAAGTAGAAAGTTATATTATTTTGAGGAAGGTTGATTTGGAAATGATTTGGGAAAAATGGAGAATATAATGGTATTTTGAAAATTTACTAACGTATAACTTATTTTTGAGTTTTGAAGTACGTTAGAAAATGTTAAGTTTTGAAATGTTGATTTATATCAATGGAAAAGTGATTTTATGAATTATATTTTAGAAAAAGATTTCTTGAGTAAAGAAATGTGAAAAAAGATTTTCTTGAGTAAAGAAAATGTGTTAAATAAAGTATAAAGTCATATTATTTTGAGAAAAGTGGAAATGAAATTTTTGAAGAATGAGAAATATTTTCTGTAATGGAATTGTGGTGAAAAAAATTATTTACGTATCTTAAAAATGTATGTTTTTTTGCGATTGAGAAAAATGTTGAAAAATTTAATACGTGATTTAAAGGTGCAACAGAAGAGTTGCAGTATTTTGAAAATGTAATAAAAATGTTTTGGAATTTTAAAAAAAATGTAACAAGAGTGTTACGGTATTGTGAAAATGTAAAAGAAGTGTTATGGTATTGTGAAAATATAACAGAAACATTTTGGAATTGTGCAAACGTAACAGAAACGTTTTGGAATTGTGAAAATGAGATGGAAATGTTGCGCAATTTTGTGATAACACGACAAAAGTGTTTTATAACTATGAAAATGTGATAATATGATTTTCCTGTTGAAAATACAATATAAATACTGTAGAACCAGTATATGGATGCTGTGTGAGAAAATTACATGTTTTGCCTGTGATTAGCATTTGGTGCATTATACATGCATTGGAAAGATATGTCTGTGATTGGATTTAGTGCATTATACGTGCATTGGAAAAATATGCGTTGAAGCATATGATTACATTGAACAAATGAAATTGAAAAGATTTGGCCCTTTGGGGTTGGACTTGCACTGATATATTCGTGCATTGTATAAAATATAGCTAATAGCTATTATGACCCTTGTGGTTGAAGAGGGAATGAGAATTGATAGTGAGGTCTATGATGGATCTTGGGGGCGTCGAGGCGCGATGGTCGACCAGTGGACAGTTGGCGAGTATCCTGTGCCATTTGGTGATGCAGTCCGTTACAACGCATTGACGATACCAGACAAGAACACGATTCTTTTCAACGACTGGGAGATTGTCTTTGGGCTAAGGCTGAGAATTAACCAGAGCATTCTTCTCGAAATTGTGAAAACCTCCATGGAGTTATTTTTGATAAATTGAGTTTTTGTGTATATGCATAAATCTGAGATTTATATCTGTATGATATATTAATTGAGGAATGTTGGCTATGACAATTGTTTTGAGTACTTGGATGATGATTGAACTGATAAATGATTAGATGATGATAGTTGATTAATGCTGATAGCATGATTATGGTATGATCTATCTGTATGATATGCTGTTTGTGTTATCTCTGTACTTCCATGTTGGTAATGGCGTAGGTATTCTCACCTCTTTGTTATGCTGTGTTGTTGTGTCTGTACTATTAAAATCAAATAATAGAAGGATCGAGTTATCTTAGACATAACGGTCGATGGATACTCTGAGATTGGTGACAACAATAAGGAGTGGACATTCAGGACTTAAAGGTGTGCAGTGTTGACAAAGGAATAGATGTCCGATGCATCAAGATGGACAGAAAAAGGAATAAGTATGTTAAAGTTTTTCGTTAGTGTTGTACCGTGCTATTAAGTAGGACCCGTCATGGGGTTTGCTACTATTAAAAAAAATAAGCCTGTTAATTTTATATTTCTCTTTAAATTGTGATATTAATTGGTGTCAATATTGCATAATGAATAGTTGAAATATGATTTTCAATATTACCTAATATTTTTAATAAATTTACGTTTCAGTAAAGAAGAAATTTTGAAACCCATCTTTTATAACTCAAACTTTGTGCGAACTTCTTTTCAGATTATGAGTCGGGAGTCAGAAATGTGATGCCCTAAGGAGGGTGTTACATTAGTTGGTATCAGAGCATGGTTTGAGTCTTTTGGGGTTTGTGGTTAGGTCTATTTTGCTTGTGTTGTGTTCTCTGTGTTTGTGTTCCGAAAGGAAATAATGTTGTTTATAATGGATATTAGATCCATTGTATTTCGATCCGCACGCCTCAATTATACTTGTGTGGAAGTAGAACATGTTACTAGTAATGCAGTTGTAGCTACGGGAGCAACAGGAGCAATGTGGAAAGACGACTGCATGAACAAAGGATTGCTGTTTAGTGGGAACTGGAATTTGAAGTTCAGAATCTGATGGAAGAGAATCAGTCTTGGAATATAAGATTTCGTAATTTTGGAACCTGAAATTTCTTTTAAGGATATTGAGAAAGTAATTGATTTCGATAGAAGATGTATTTATAACCATTGAGGAAACCAAAAATAATAAAAGATGTGAAAGAAAGTACTTAAATGAAGGAATGTACGTTAAGGAAACAAATTGTGAAAAAGTTGGACACATTTTCCCAGAGATTATGCTCTTTGAAAACAAAGTTTTCTGTTAGTAAAATTTTTGATAGTAAGGGAAGTTGTTACTCTGAATGGAATGGGAGTGTTCTAAACGGAAGATTTAAACAATGGAGATTGTGTCATCGGAGCTAATCCTATAAACCATACTGAATATTTCTGTAAGTGACCTATTCTTTATAACATATGATTGAGTAGATCAATTATATGTTGAGTTATTCATTATCCTCTGATTTGTTTACTTCTGTTTCTATTCTTAGCTAATCGAGCTATTCAAGTTATTCAAATTGTTGTTATAGATCAAAACTTTGTGTTAGTTTGATCTGTTTCATAAACAGACATGATTTTTGGAAATGGATTAGTTATTTTCCAACCATATCTAATGAGATTATTTCAACAGAGTGTGAGTAATCTAAAGAAAATTTATTCTTGAAAATCGGGTTACATCCAATTCTTTGCTGGATATGTTCGATAACAGGTTCGATTCGTTTTGTTAATCTTCCATGATGTTTTCTTTCATCTCCTGCAATTGAATTGAACGAACAAGAAACAATATTCCTATTTAACTCTATGTCATAGTATTTGGTATAGTGCTGTGGAAAGGAGAACTCGGTTAGTGAGACATTTCCTGTTAAAAGCAAAAATCTAGAATATGTAGTGATACGAGGATAAGGAAATTTTAAGAAATACATTACATTGGTTGGAAGTTATCTGAGAAAAACTATTCTAGGCATGAATGAAGATTAGTTGTCATTATGTTGGTATCAGAGATATGGAACTTCTTTCTTTCTGGAGTAACATTCAACATCTTCAGTAATTATAGGAGTCTGAGATATCTGTTTGATCGGAGAAGTTGAACATCAAAGAAAGAGATTTTGTTGGTTAGAATAGTATAGCAAGATGTAAGAGAGGAAGCTTCATGGGAATTGGAAAATAAGATAAATGAGTAATGTTCATAATTATTCTGAGGGTGTGAAATCATGGTTATTAAATTTCGAGGACGAAATTTCTTTTTAGAGGGGGAGTAATGTAACACCCCAAAATTTCCTATCTTGTAAACAGTAATTTTGACAAGCTAATGAATTTTACTATTTAGTAATTTTTGGATCTTTGTAAAATTATTTTGATTATTCCATCAAGATATTTGATCTTTTTGAGTGATTTACTCCGTGTTAGGAAAATAAAAATTTTTGGGCCGGGGAAAACTTTACGTAATTTAATTTTTACCATTAGGTTTTAATTATTTTACGTGATCTGATTTGATATTTGTGTGTTTTCTAATATTTGTGATTTTTGTGGATGATTATGAATTTTTTTACTATATGTGAGGCCAGGTGGTCCTATGTGGGCGCAGGTGGCCATACGTGGGCCCAGGTGAGTCCCGTAAAGTAAAAATTTTTCTACGGATAGAAAAATTTGTACTGTTTAGACAGAGACAAGGGATCTTACTAAACCTGAATCTGGAAACAATTTTTATAATTTTCTTTTACTGTGTTTTGTACTGTAATTTTTTATCAAGTAATAAAAATACAGTAAAAATATTATTTGTAGGGTTATAGCAGATAAAAATAATAAAAATTATACTACGTAGTCAACAAAGAGGGCTTGACTTGATTTGTACCCTTGGATAAGAATACTTAGTTTGAAGATTAACCATTGATTTAATCAACGGTTAAGAAACAAACTTAATAAATAAGCATTGGATAATCACCATTGATTTAATCAATGGTGTGAGAATAAACTTGGTTAGGAAGGCTTTGATATCAACCGTCGATTTAATCAACGGTGTAGAATTGGTCTTGAAAAGTGACAGAGGCCATTTATAACCATTGGATTTAGATTTAATCTATGGTGGAGATTTAGTCTTATAAAGTAACAAGGACCATTTATGACCATTGGATTTGGATTTAATCAATGGTGGAGATTTGGTCTTCTAAAAAGGCTATGACTAATTATAACCTTTGGATTAAAAGTAAAAAGGAGTAATCTTAACCCTTTATTTTGGAGACACATCTAATGGCTAGGATTTAAAGGAGAAAGATCTAATGGCCTAGATTTAGTCTTCTAAAAATCAAAAGTCTACCTAAATCCTAACCATTGAATTAATCAATGGTTAGGAATGCTTCAAATAATGGCTTGAAAAGATGACAATATTATTGCATGCATAATGCAAGGAAGGGACGATTTTTATAGTATTTTGAAGCTAAAGGTGATTTGATGACCATTATTACTTGTCATGGTCAATATTACATCATTCTTGACCATTATTACTTTGTTTGCTTTCTTAGGAGAATGCTTGGAGGGGGGGCACGGTTTTGGAGGCTTAATAGCTTAGCCAAGTTTCAAGACATCAATTATATGTTGTCTTGGTCATTATTGATTCATTTTCAAGAAGGAAACTTAGCAAATTTTCTCTTCATTTCTCTTCTCCTCTATGTTTTGGCCATGACCATCAAGAACACCTTCCATCACTTTTTAATTTCATCCAACCATAGATCTTGAATCTACATGATATTCTAAGCAACTTTCTTATTGGAGACTTTCTCTAAATCATTCATCTTCATGGACTTTCTTCAAGAGCCAAGTTATAGGGTATTTATGGTGAAGTGTAAGGAAACTTCATTTCTTCTCTCTTTTTCATGTTCTAAACTATGTTTGATCCATGGTTCCTCTTAATCAAGCTTAGTATACTAATTTCTATGTATTTTGTTTTATATTTGAGAAGCCTTTGGTGGTGAAGGACTTGAAAAAAAAAGCAAATCAAGAAGCTTTTGAGGATCTTCAAGAGGTAAGAGGGAGATCCATCTCACCAACCAAGCATGGTGGTGAGAGATGGTTTTATATTTGATGGATGATGAATCCATGTGAGGATTCATATCCATAGTCATGTAATAATATGTGTGTGTTATGTGCTTTGATTATTTTTGTCTATGCTTGATATGCTTTGCATGATTTAGTTGTGTATGCATGCTTAGTATGATTTGTATTTGCTTATATGGTATGCTTATGATATGCATGATGAAGATATATTGAATATATTATGATGAAAGTATGATAAAACAAGAAATTTTGGCTCCAAAGGCCATAGAGAAGGTCACGGTTTTGAGCTTCCAAAACTAGGGTTTCTATTGAAATTTTTCAAGAACAATGGAGTTAATTTTTGGTCCTTAAACTTAAGCAAATTTTTGGCCAAGACACCAATCAATTTGGTGTTCACAAAATTATATTTTCATGAATGATAAAATTGAATGATTTGAGAAGTAAAGAAAATAAACAAAAGGGTTTGTTTTGCAAAAAAAGAATGCACACAGTTTTGAGTTATGTTT
Organism: Ormosia semicastrata; assembly: GCA_029884595.1. NCBI lineage: Eukaryota > Viridiplantae > Streptophyta > Magnoliopsida > Fabales > Fabaceae > Ormosia > Ormosia semicastrata. Next base: position 10,890,165 of record JAQQTO010000027.1, on the reverse strand, counting down.
TCATGAATTTATTTTTTGTGGAAACAAGAATGGAATTTATTTAAGTTAGAAAGAAAAAAAAAATATTTTAAGGTTTCAATGGTCATCTATAAGGTTTTGATAATTCAGAAAAAATGTTTTGATGTTATAAAATACAAGAATTTTCAAATAAGGATTTTGGAAAGGGAATTAAAGTGCTATCAATTAAGTGAAGTGGAATTTTCATAAATAAAAGAAAAAGACGATTGAAAGTGTTGAACTTCAAATTATTTTAAAGAGAATCAATTTTTAGAAGTGATTTAGAAATATAAAAGAAAACATTTAATACAAGGAATTTGGAAAGGGAATCAAAGTATTTTAGCACTTGAGAAATAAATTTTTATGTAAATAGAAAAGAGAGGTTGCAAGTAAGTCTCAATTTGTTTTAAAAAGAATTTATTTTTGTTAAAATTGATTTTAAAAAAATGAAGAATACAATAGTGATTTGGTATTTTCTAACGTGTAACTCATCCGTTAGATTTTGGAAAGCATTAGTAATTTTTAAAGTTAGAAACATTGATTTAATTCAATGGAATTGTGAATTTGTGGAATAACTGTGAAAAAGGATTTTCTTGAGTAACAAGATATATTAAATGAAGTAGAAAGTTATATTATTTTGAGGAAGGTTGATTTGGAAATTATTTGGGAAAAATAGAGAATATAATGGTATTTTAAAAATTTACTAACGTATAACTTATTTTTGAGTTTTGAAGTACGTTAGAAAATGTTAAGTTTTGAAACGTTGATTTATATCAATGGAAAAGTGATTTTGTGAATTATATTTTAGAAAATGATTTCTTGAGTAAAGAAATGTGGAAAAAGATTTTCTTGAGTAAAGAAAATGTGTTAAATAAAGTATAAAGTCATATTATTTTGAGAAAAGTGGAAATGGAATTTTTGAAGAATGAGAAATATTTTTCGTAATGGAATTGTGATGATGAAAAAATTATTTACGTATCTTAAAAATGTATGTTTTTATGCGATTGAGAAAAATATTAAAAAATTTATTACGTTGATTTAAAGGTGCAACAGAAGAGTTGCAGTATTTTGAAAACATAATAAAAACGTTTTGGAATTTTTAAAAAATGTAACAAGAGTGTTACGATATTGTGAAAATGTAAAAGAATTGTTATGGTATTGTGAAAATATAACAGAAATGTTTTGGAATTGTGAAAACATAACAGAAACGTTTTGGAATTGTGAAAACGAAATGGAAATGTTGCGCAATTTTGTGAAAACACGACAAAAGTGTTTTATAACTATGAAAATGTGATAATATGATTTTCCTGTTGAAAATACAGTATAAATACTATAGAACCAAAGATATGGATCTTTGTGTGAGAAAATGACATGTTTTGCCTATGATTGGCATTTGGTGCATTATACATGCATTGGAAAGATATGTCTGTGATTGGATTTGGTGCATTATACGTGCATTGGAAAAATATCTTAAAGCATATGATTACATTGAACAAATGAAATTGAAAAGATTTGGCCCTTTGGGGTTGGACTTGCACGATATATTTGTGCATTGTATAAAATATAGCTAATAGCTATTATGACCCTTGTGGTTGAAGAGGGAATGAGAATTAATAATGAGGTCTATGATGGATCTTGGGGCGTCGAGGCGCGCGGATCGACCGAAGGACAGTTAGCGAGTACCACATGCCATTTGGCGATGCGATCTGTTGCAACGCATTGACGATACTCGACAAGAACACGATTCTTTTCAACGACCGAGAGATTGTCTTTGGGCTAAGGTGACAATTAACTGAGCATTCTTCTCGAAATTGTGAAAACCTCCATGGAGTTGTTTTTGATAAACCGAGTCTTTGTGTATGTGTATAAATGCGAGCATTTATATCGTATGATATATTAATTGAGGAATGTTGGCTATGACAATTGTTTTGAGTACTCGGATGATGATTGAACCGATAAATGATTAGATGATGATAGTTGATTAATGCGATAGCATGATTATGGTATGATCTATCTGTATGATATCTTGTTTGTGTTATCTCTGTCTTTATGTTGATAATGGCGTAGGTGATCTCACCTCTTTGTTATGCTTTGTTTTCTTTGTGTCGTACTATTAAAATCAAATAATAGAAGGATCGAGTTGTCTTAGACATAACGGGCGATGGATACTCTGAGATTGGTGACAACAATAAGGAGTGGACATTCAGGACTCGAAGGTGTGCAGTGTTGACAAAGGAACAGATGTCTGATGCATCAAGATGGATAAAAAAAGGAATAAGTATGTTAAAGTTTCTCGTTAGTGTTGTACCGTGCTATTAAGTAGGGCCCGTCATGGGGTTTGCTACTGTTAAAAAAAATAAGTCTGTTAATTTTATATTTCTCTTTAAATTGTGATATTAATTGGTGTCAATATTGCATAATGAATAGTTGAAATATGATTTTCAATATTACCTAATATTTTCAGTAAGTTTACGTTTCAGTAAAGAAGAAATTTTGAAACCCATCTTTTATAACTCAAACTTTGTGCGAACTTCTTTTCAGATTATGAGTCGGGAGTCGGAAATGTGATGCCCTAAGGCGGGTGTTACACTTTATACTCACTTGACATTTGTTGAGACACCACTCATATTGTTACCAATGTCATGGACTAGTCATATTGAGAGGGTTTATCCCTACTTGTGATGAATTCATGAATTGGGTCCTTGTCTTTCGAGATATGGGCAATTTGGGAACCATGAATTTTTTAAAAGTTTAGATCCATCCTGAAAAACCTTGCACTGATAGATTGAACATAATGGCTGCCAAAATTAAAGTCGTGACCTTAAGGAAATCAACCTTTAAGTTCCACTTGACAAAGGCATAAAGGGAGCGTACTTTTTCTTTATCTATCCATTTTTCATGTCATTCATTCTTCTATTCTTTAAAAAAAAATCAGCAAAAAAAAAAATATACATCATCTTGTACTTTCACGGCATTTCCTTGCATTCTTAAAAAAGAGTCTTGCATTTTCATGGAATTCCTAGCATTTTCTTAAAAAATAAAAGGGTACATCACCTTACATTTTCATAGCATTCTTTAAAATTTTGCTTTTGTATTTTCATAGCATTCATAGCATTTTAAAAAAAAAAGGATTAAAAAATAAAGATACATCATCTTGCATTTTCATAACATTCCTAGCATTTTCTATAAAAAATAAAAAATAATAATATCATTTTCATGGCATTCCCTTGCATTCAAAAAAAAAAAAAGGCATGCATTAGCAAATCATACGTCATCCTTTGGGTTTACGACCCTATAAGGGTTTCTCCATGTAGGCTATTAGGATACATTCTTTAGAGTTACCTCGATAAGAGGTACCTCGATAAGGGTTTTTCTTACACTTTTTTCTTTTTTTACTTTTTGAAGGGTGAGTTTACTTGGTAAAGTGGAAAGATTAATACTCATCAATAGCAAGGAATGAGAGAAATATGTCAAGGGCAAAACACAAGCAATGCAGTTGATCTCAAGAGGAATATGAAGATTATAGTTAATGGCAGTGATCTGAGGCGTATGAAGGACATTACTTAACATATGATTCCTAAAGCTTGATCAGAATTCTCAAGCATTAAAAGGCAGATCCTGGATTTGTTACGCATTATAGTTGAGGAGCCTATCTTGAATGGCCTTGCTCAATTTTGGAACTGTTCTCTGAAATGTTTTGAGTTGCCTGACTTTGATAATGCACCGACCATAGAAGAGTATGCTATCATGTTGAGGCTCCCAATGAATAAGCACTCAAATGTTTATCTTTATGGAGGGCATTATGTGTCAAAAGGGAAGATAGCAGATCTTATAGGGGTTCAAGCAAATCAGTTATGTATGGAAAAAAGAGGAGGAACACAAGGCTTGACGAAGAGTTACCTGGAGGCACATCTTGAGTTTCTAGCACAATAGGGAAAATGGGATATCTTTAACAAAACATTGGCGCTAACCATTTTTGGGTTAATATTATTCCCGTTTTCCTCAAACGTAGTGGACCAAGCAGCAATGGATGCTTTCTTCAAGTTTGAGAATCATAAAGCAAATCCAATTCCTGCTATTCTCGCTAATACTTTCTTGACCATGGAAATTTTCCATAAAAAAAGAGGAGGGATGATTTAATGTTGTACACATATATTGTATGTTTGGATCATGATGCACATGGATGTGCACAATCGCCTGGGACTCTTATTTGACCCGTTAAGGAATTTTGGTCACATACCAGTGAAGCAACAAAAAGCCCATGAATAGAAAAATGAGTTCATGAAGATGGCAGTAGATTCTTTCAAATGGGTATGCCCTTGGTATCATGGGAAAGAAATAGTTCTCAGTTGTGGCGAATTTTCTAATGTTCCTTTAATGGGCATAAGAGGTTGTTTATCCTTTGCACCAGTCCTTGTGTTCAGATAACTCCAATGGACTCAGCACGTACCCAATGAGATGCAACTTAGAGGATTCAGTTTTTTATATGAAAAAGATAAAAGCACTGTCAAGTAGGAAAAAGTGGTCAAGGACACTTGAAAAAATATTCATAGGGCAGGGGTAAAAGAATTAGGAAAACGTGTGGTAATTCCTACTCTTAAGTACCAACAATGGAGAGAAGTAAGGAAGGCACAAAATGGTACCCCTTAGGTAGTGTTAAGTGTTAAAGACCACTCCCAGATTATCTCTCAGATGACCACCCATATAGAGAGGTTGAAAGCGCAAATGGAGTTTTTGGAACGAAGGAAGGAAACCACTGAGTTAAAAGTTGTCATCCATATAAGCCGATGCCAGAAGTTAGCTGACAAGATTGAGAACTTAAAGGATGCACAAGATGATGTTGCTGAAGCCCCGAGTAGAGCAAAAAGGGCAAAGAAAATAAATAGAATTAAATAAGACCACACTGGAAGTCCAAGAGCTACGGGTGAAGGTAAATGCCCAAGAAGAGATGATAGAGAATATTTTGTGAGGGAAAGAAGAATTGGAGGCAAACACTAGAGCCTAAGATCAAAGAATACAAGCCTTACAAGAAGCTTTGATTGAAGTGAAGCGATGCTCTGATCAAAGATGAGTGTTGGCTACAAAATATTATGATTCACTCAAGGAAGCAAATAAGAGAGTGGAGCGTTTGGAGCTGAAAATTCACGAGCTAGAGCAAGAAAAAGAGCAATGGAGACTTGAAGCCCAAAAATAATGGAAGCAACATGAAGAAAGCAAAGGTGTGTGGCAATGGGTAGTTCAAAATGAAAGGGCTAAAAAAGAATATTGGATGAAGAAATATGAGGACATGTTTGGTAGCTTGCAATATCACACCAACTGGTTGATCATTTTGAAGAAGCAGACCTTTAGATTCGCTTGAACCCATTGTTAGGGCTACAACAAAAATAGCCAAGTTTATGAAGTATTATCAAGGTCTTGCTAAAGGTTTTAGGAAGAAACAAATGAAGTCGTTGATGTAATGTCATTTATGTTACACTTTGAGGAGACTAGGCCTTGTACTAATGAACAAACATGAATGATTAGTTGCTGTGTTATGCTTCGAACATTAATTTTGTTGTTTTTCACCCAGACACTATTCATTGAGGGGTGAATTCTCCCTTGAATAGTTCATTAACCATACTTCCGCCTTGAGACAATTTGCCCTTGAGCGAAAGTACAGGAAACTTTGTATTCAGTGAAAGAATAACTGCATTGCCCTTGAATATTCAAGAAGATGGTACACATTGAGGAGAGAATACTCCCTTGGGGTTGTTGTCAACCATATTCTTGCCTAAGGGATGATGAACTCATAGTGTTGAATTTGGAATCTTGTCTTGCTATTGAATGTCCATGCGAATCTATCCACAATTACCAAGCATCCTCACAATAGCACAAATAATTTCTTTTTTTCTTTTTATTTAATGTTATTTTGGTTTAGGAATCATTGTGCGGCCTAGGAAAGAAGAAACCAATCAAACCCAAGTCACAATACCAGATCTCGGACCAAAATGGCTGCTAGTAATCCTGAGGTTGGAAGAATTTTGAGCAGGGAAGTCGATGAAATGGCAAGGAGGATGAATGAAATGACTGAGACCTAAGCAAGGTTGGAAGCAATACTGCAAGATATGAGGGAGTCTCTCCACTTAATTAGTGGAAATAGAGGTGTAAATAGGGTTGAAGCATATGTAAATATGCTATCGATAACTGCTTCGACATTCTCGACTGTAACCTCAGGCATCGCTATGCGGAACCATGAGCAACCACCTCAAATGACATTGATAGTCATGCCTATTGGCGAGGGGTATCATGCCTTGGAAGGCACTCATAATGACATTCCTGGTTATGCTAGCCCTGCTTGGGAATAACCTCATGTGTCTGTTCCAGGGCAACCAACAATGCCTTACTTTGGGAATAACCACGTTATGACCGAGAAAGACAAGGTGAAGGAAGAATAGATGGAGAAAATGGAGGAACAGATCAAAGCAATCAAGGGCCACAGTGCTAATGGACCTCTTCAAATAGAAGAACTGTGTCCTACCACAGATGTTGTAATCCCCAAAGACTTCAAGATTCTTGATTTTTCCAAGTATGATGGGAGTGGCAACCATCGGTTTCATTTGATCAGTTATGGAACTAAGATGGTTGTTTGGGCCAGGGATGATAAGTTCCCCATTAGCTTTCTCCACGAGAGTTCTATAGGCCTTGCTTTAGAGTGTTATCTTCAATTAGACCACTCTAAGATTTCTCATTGGACGGAATTGCCTGATCTATTCATGGACCAATACAAATTCAATTTGGATGCAGCTCCAACCTAGGAACAATTGAGCTCAATGTAGAAAGGAAATAAGGAAACTTTCAAACAATATACACAGAGGTGGAGGGCCTTGGTAGCTCAAGTTCAGCCCCCACTGACACTATCCGAGATGTGTTCATATTTCTTGGGAACCTTGGGAAATCCTTTCATTGGGGCAATGGTCGGGGTAGCCTATAAGGATTTTGCAGACTTTATAATGGCAGGAGAAAGGATTGAGATTTTGGCTAAAGTTGGGAAGTTTCAGATGAGCAATATAGAGAATACTACTTTTAAGAAGGGATTCTAGCCAAAAAAGAAAGAACCTAAGATGAATTATGTCCAACGCCAACAGACCTTCAAACCTCGATATTCCCCACAAAACCCAAGGCATCAGCCACTATATAACCTTAACCCACACTTTCCATACCAAACACCTACACCTCTTTATTACCCACCCCACCAAGTTGTGCCAACCACAAACATCACCCCAACTCTACAATTCCAAATCAACAATGTTCCCACACTACAACCATATGTACCAGTTTGTCCAACCTATACCCAATATCCACCTACACTTCTGCAAAATTACCCAAGCCACTAATAACCTCAGCCAAACTCCTAAAATCAAGGTTGCTTTCATACCCAAAACCTACCTCCTTTCCCAATATTGTCTATTTCAAATGCGGACCTATTCGAAAGGCTGTTCGATGCTCACCTCATTTTGGGATATCCTGTACGTCCTTTAGAACCACCATTCCCAGCGTAGTATAACCCGAATTTAAATTGCAAATACCATAGGGATATCTCAAGGCATTCAATTGAATATTGTGAGGCTTTCAAGACTATAGTAAGGAAGCTTATTGGTTATGGGAAGCTTGACATTCAAGAAGAGGCTAGACCTAGTATCATCAACAACCCAATTCTTAATCTTGGTGGAAGGAATGTGGTAAATGCTTTAGAGATGGAAGGACCATCAATAAGAAAGGTCATAAGCTTGCATACATCAATGGCTGAAATATTCGAAGAGTTGAAGAAAATAGGTTATAGTATCATTGCACCAGCTGCCACGATGAAAGAAGAGAAGAACCACGATAAAGAGTCAAGTTGTGCTTATCACTGTGGGGAAATGGGATATGATATTGAGGATTATTGGGACTTTAAGGTTCGAGTCCAATGATTGCTCACTTTGGGAGTAATATAAGCAAGACAAAGGGTAGCTTCCTCCGAAGAGGTAAATGTGGTTGAACGCTTTGTACTCAAGGTGCCACCTCTCAACTAAGCATTGGCACCAGGGAAAGTAGTAATGACAGTCAAGAAGACAATGCCATTTGCTTATAATGATACCCACACAGTGCCATGGAGTTATGAAACCAGGGTAGAGACAAAGGGAGTCAGGGAGGGGACTTCGAAGGCCCGCGTTGCAGAAGTACATCAAGAGGAAGAGTCAGTGACTAACATAGTCAGGGTAAGAGGAATTATAAGGAGTGGGCGATGCTATAGCCTAAGAGAAGTAGAAAAAGGGGAAATTATTAAAGAAGGGAGTAGGGAAGAAACATCAAAAGAAGTGGAGAAATAGAAGGAAAAGGAAGAAGAGTTCTTGAAGATAATGAAGCAAAGTGAATATGATGTGATGGAACAGTTGAAGAAGACTTTAGTCAAAATATCTCTATTGTCACTTCTTTTGACATCTGAGATGCATCGGAAGGCATTACTGAGAATTTTGAAGGAGGCCTATGTTAAGCCCAAAGTTACCCCCGAAAGTGTTATCAACATAGTGTACCCAGTGAAACGCGTTAATATGATCACATTTATCGATGAAGAGATCATCTCTTGGTCTGAGAAAAATCCACGGGCCTTGCACATAACCCTCAAATGCAAAGGGTATATAGTTGCAAAGGTTTTTATTGATGGGGGGTCTGCACTGAACATCCTACCTAAGTCGAGTCTGACCTCATTATCAATAAGTGAGGATGAATTGTCACCTCGAGAAATGGTGGTGCGAGCCTTTAACGGAAATAGAAGAGGCATTTTGGGAAAGATGATGTTGTTACTGGAAATTGGTCCAAGTATTTTTCAAGTATTGTTCTAAGTCATGGATATTGACCCAACAAGGTGACATATTGCTCATGGATCAAGAAGAGCCTGTGACTTACCAGGAAGCCATTATTGGTCCAAAATTTGAGAAATGGCTTGAGGCCATGAGATCTGAAATGGATTCCATGTATGCCAACCAGGCATGCACCTTGGTTGACCCACCTGAAGAGGTAAAACCCATTGGGTGCAAGTGGGTTTTCAAGAAGAAAACCGACATGGATGGTAATGTGCATACCTTTAAGGCGCGACTGGTGGCTAAAGGTTTCAAACAAATTCATAGTGTAGACTATGATGAGACTTTTTCCCCAATTGCGATGCTTAAATTCGTTTGGATCTTGGTTGCTGTTGCAGTATACCATGATTATAAAATCTGGCAAATGGATGTCAAAACTGCTTTCCTTAATGGAAATCTTCTCGAAGATGTGTACATGACACAACCTAAGGGTTTTGCCAATCCAGAGGATGCTAGAAAAGTATGCAAGTTGCAACGATCTATTTATGGATTGAAGCAAGCTTCCAGAAGCTGGAATCTTTGTTTTGATGATACAATAAAATAGTTTGGTTTCATTAAGAATGAAGAAGAATCTTGTGTCTATAAGAAGGTTAGTGGGAGCACTATTGTCTTTCTGGTATTGTATGTAGATGACATACTACTTATTGGAAATGACATCCCTACCCTACAGTCCGTAAAGACTTGGTTAGGGAACTGCTTCTCTATGAAGGACTTGGGCGAAGCCACCTATGTATTAGGTATCAGGATCTATAGAGATAGATCACTGAGACTGCTTGGCCTAAGTTAGAGTACATACATAAACAAAGTGTTAAGACGATTTAACATGCATGAATCCAAGAAAGGACTTTTGCCTATGTCATATGGTGTAAGCCTATCTAAGGCTCAATCCCTTTCCACCCAAGATGAGAGAGATCGCATGAGCAAGATTCTATATGCATCTGCAATTGGATCTATCATGTATGCCATGTTATGTACTCGACCAGACATCTCATATGCTTTGAGCATGATGAGTAGGTACCAGTCTGATCCCGGTGAGAGTCACTGGACTGCTATCAAGAACATCCTTAAGTACTTGAGAAGGACTAATGATTCGTTCTTGATATATGGAGGTGAGGAAGAGCTAGTTGTAAAAGGTTACACTGATGCTAGCTTCCAAACCGATAAGGATGACTCCAAATCACAATCGGGTTATGTTTTTTGCCTAAATGGTGAGGCTGTGAGCTAGAAGAGTTCAAAGCAAGAGACAGTCGCTGATTCTACCACAGAGGCTAAGTATATTACTGCCTCCAATGCAGCAAAGGAGGCCGTTTGGATCAAGAAGTTCATTACTGAACTTGGCACTATTCCTAGCATTATGGACCCAATGGACCTCTATTGTGATAATAATGGAGCCATTGCACAAGCTAAGGAGCCTAGATCTCACCAGCGATCCAAACATATACTTAGGCGCTTCCATCTCATTCGAGAGATCATCGATAGAGGAGATGTGAAGATATGCAGAGTACCAACAGATGATAACATTACAGATCCACTGATGAAGCCTCTTGCACAGCAGAAGCATGAGGGTCACACTAGGTCTTTAGGCATTAGATATATGCTTGATTGGCTTTAGTACAAGTGGGAGATTGTTGGTGTATGCCTTAGAGGCCAATACATTTTCTGTAATTATATATATTCTATTATGCTATTTTTATATATGAGACATTTCATTTATTGTGTTCTTTTTTGATAAACATAATAAAATCCTTAAAATAGTAAGTTTGATGCCATAGGACATCAAGTGGATGACTTGATTGTGAGATCCTTTTGGTTACAACACTATTCTTAAATGTCCCTAGTCAAGTATTATTGTTAATTAGGACAACAATAATACATTGAGACTAGTATGTGCATAGACTGATGACTATATCTCACAGGTCATGGATATGAGATATCAAGTCTTCACATGGGTACATATTAGAGTAATGATGTACTGGACTGACCCACCATGAGAATGCTACATGGATCGTTACGTGAGTGTCATAAGCAATTCTCACAGTGACAATGGTGTTTGTGGTCCTTTGACCTGAAATAACTACGATTCCTACATGAGGAGTTGTGTGTTTTAATGCCATCAAACATCATCTGTAACAAGGTGATTATAAAGTTAGTTATTGGACATACCGCGAATCATGCAGAGGGATGTGAGTGACCTAGATGGGATTTGTCACTCCTACATAACAGGAGCGATATCTTTGGGCCCCCTGATTGAGTGAGACTGCGAAATGCATGGCCATGCTCAAATGAGTCAATATGAGATATTGATCTCATTTGTTGTTACAAAGTCTACTTGAATATCAGGAAACGAATGATTGGACTATACAAGGGTGACGCATTCCATGCCTTGTGTTCAATCTAGATATCTTGACAAAGGGACTAAACGACACAGAAACATTGGTCACGAAAAGGTTATGTCAAATCACTGACATTCTTATTACTTGGGTAGCAGCGATGTGTTGCTAGATACCACTCACTGCTTGTAATATTAAAATGAGATTTTAATATTACTGCCAACGTAATAAGAACCTACAGGGTCACACACATAGAGCAGACTAAAATTGAAGCAATGGATCCAAGTTGGACTCGGATTCAAATATGGGTCAGACTCATAACAGATGCGTCTAGGGTTACACAGCTTACCTTGCTACTGCTCACACTCACTTAAGGCAGTCACTATTATAAATAGTACTACTAAGGGGGTTGCTAAGAGACACAATTCAGAACTCAAGCCGCACCTACAAAAAAGTGAGTGGGAGAGCGACAGGTTTATTCTCTTCTCTATGCAGCTAGCACTGTGTGAGAGACGTGAGGCTTCTCTTTGCGGACGTTGGACGTTTGTGAGTCTGTTCGTGTGGATACCGCAGAGACAACGTTTCTATCACGGTGTTGGTGATTCACACTTCAAGAGGTAAATCATTTAAAAACTTAAATTATGACTTTTTCTCATGGATCCTCGGTGGGAATCCCTGTTTTCTACTGCGTGATGTATCCTTAATTCCTAACACAATTATGTTGTCAAAACCAGTTTCAGTGCCGTATGTGGAGTGTGCAGAGAAAAATGAGGAGAATTTATGGCATAGTTTTGAAATAGTTGACACTGGATTTGGTAAGGATGAATCTCTGACACAAAGTGTGGATCAGCTAGTGGCCCAGATTATGGCTAATAGTGGATACCAAGAAGGAAAAGGCTTGGGCTTACACTTGTAAGGTGCTCGGTCACCAGTGTCATTCCCAGAAAAGTTAGACAAGTTTGGCTTTGTAACACCCCGAAAATTATTTATTTTATCATAGATAATTATTTTATAATATTTATGATTTTTGAAATTTTTTCTAAATTTTTTCGAAAATGTCAAATATTTTAATATATTTCTCATTTTGTGTACACACTGAGCAGAGTCAGTGAAACATCCTAGAAATTGTTTGTTCTATGATGAATAGTCATTTTTCAATATTTGTGATTTTGGAGAATTTTTCTAGATTTTTTTGGAAACGTTGAATATTTTAGTATATTCCTCATTTTGTATGCGCGCTGAGCAGAGCCGGGAAAACGAAATGTTTTCCCTGAGGCTGGTAAACCTTGAACTGTGGAAGTGTCGACGGGGGATCTTACTAAACCCGAGGTTAGGCACAGTTTATGAGGTTCACATTTTTCAAGATTTATCTGATAAAAAAATCACTGTACCAAAAATTTTTTCGATGAATAATAAATACCATTTTCATTAACTGTAACTATTGTTCACTAGAAGATAATTCCAGTAGAGTAATTAATCATTTGTTCTAGAGTGTTCTTTTAGGAGACAACCTTACTTTTCACTTTATCGAGAAGTGTGCGAAGCTTCTCAAGGAAGCCTCAAGGAAGCTTCCTCCCAAGCTTCTCAAGGAAGCTTCTCAAGGAAGCTACTCATCCCTCTCTCCTCCCTCTCACCTCACGGCTGCTGCACCAAATCGGGAGCCAAAAATTTGTGTTTCACATAATCAATTATTGTGGAAATAAGTTTGCCCCAAATGGTTTTATATGTTAAGTTTTGATGATGACAAATACAAGACAAAAAGAATATCTTGCTTATACTCTTTGTTGCATTCTATATGGAGCATATCCATTAATATTTAATAAATATCTTATTTGGATGTGTCTATGAATGTCTTATATACATGTTAAACTAACTAAAGCTATATATTTATGATTCATGCATACAAAGATATTAAATTATGTTTTTGGACTAACTATGCTTTTTAAGTGAGTGATACTTTGTAAGATAGTCCAAGTACCAAGAGTGAGCTTGCAATAAGAAAGCAAAAGATCTCAATTAAGCTCAACACAAAGGAGAATATGAATGCCTATTTCATGAAGGTATTGATAAACATCAAAGTCATGTCAAAGATCAAGTCCAAAGGAAGATTAAATGGTATAGCTTATAGGACTTAGTATCTTTATGTACGAAGCCTTATGGATATCTCAAATATATTTTTACAAATAGTTTTCTTATGCTAAAATACCCAACAAATAAGTTTTGAAAAGTTATTTATGGTGGTAGTTCAAATTTATGAAAAATAGTCAAGTTTAAGTTTTGCAAAATTGACCTTTAGTCACTCTTTTAATCATATCTTTCAAAATACTTTGAGTTTTATTTTGAAACTTCTTTCATTTGAAAATAGACTCAAAGATCTTTCCAATGACTGGTCATTTACTTTAAACAGATAAGAAATGAAGAAGTTATGACCATTTAAAGTTAGTTTTTGAAATCTGAGTGGTTTATTCGAATAAAGCATATGTTATTCAAATAACACACCACAAAAATCATATCAGACCGAGTTTTTAATGGTTTATTCGAATGTTACTGAACATGTTTTTAACATTTTATTCGAATAACTAAACATTTATTCGAATAACCAAATGTTTATTCAAATAAATGGACTTCCAGAAAGGTTTCTCTCAAATGAGTTATTCGAATAACTCAATAGTTTTTCGAATAATCCTAGTTTTTCAGAACTCTATTTGTTAAGGAGTTATTCGAATAAATTTAAGGTTATTCGAATAACCTATATTAGTTTGCTTTTTACGATGGTTTTATGAACAGTGTTATTCGAATAATGGTTTATGCTATTCGAATAACCTCGGGCTTTTACGAATACTGATATGGAAACTAATGGACATATTCTCGTAATAATCACGGATTTAATTACACCCAACAGCTATTTTCTATCTGGCTCTATACATAGAGACCGTGGGTCTCATCTGAAATACCCCAGCTATTTGTTTAATTTGCGCTTGCTCTGAAAAATGTGATTTATATTTTACGCTTATTTTCTGTGATCTTTTTGCTAAAACTTTGAGATATCCTTTAAGAGCCTCTTAGCACTTCAAATTGTATAATTTGCTCTGAGTGAGAGTTTCTATCCATCTATAATTTCTATTCTTCTGTATTGAGGGTGAGGTATCCTTCAAGGTTTGTAAAGGGGTGAGGTATCCTCTAAGGTTTGTATAAGGGTGAGGTATCCTGCAGTTGAGACTTTAGCACAAGGGTAGAGTTTCCCTGTGTGTGAAAAGTGCTCTATTATGTAACGGTTTCAAGCACCTATTGAAGCTTGTACATATAGTGGAAAATCTCGAACTGTGTTTCGGGGACTGGACGTAGACCACAATTGGTTGGTGGTCGAACCAGAATAAATATCGTGTCTTTTCTTCTTCTCTTTATCTCTTTATTTTATGTAATCTTTATTTTACGTAATTTTATATTATTGTACATTTATTTATTTGCTATTCTTAAAGCTTTTATTCTTCATCTTGCAATTCTTTCTCTTTTATTTAATAACTTAAATATTTGTATTTATTTTAAGAGCTTTTGTGAAAAGTTTTTAATACCCAATTCACCCCCCCTCTTGGGTAATGGTTGCCATGACTAACAAGTGGTATCAGAGCTTCGTGCTCTGGTAGAAGCTTAACCGTTTAGAGTTAAAGATCCTTGTTGGCAACCTTGAAAGTTTTTCAAAATGGAAGGTTTTGAAATTGATAAACCACCATTCTTTGATGGTGTGCATTTTGTCTATTGGAAAACTAGAATAGAGTTTTATATGCAATCTATTGATTTGGATTTGTGGGATGTTGTGCTAAATGAATTTATTTACAAATCAAAACAAACCTGGAATAGTTTTGACAAAAAGTATTTTTCTTTGAATATTAGAGCTATGCAAATTTTGAAAAATAGTTTGAATGATAATGTTTATGCTAAAATTAAAAATTGTTCTAATGCCAAAGAAATTTTAGACATTCTTGATGATATTTATCTTGCTAATAATGATTTTGTGCATAAAGTTATATATAGAAAGCAAGAAGAGCAAAAGCCATTGAAGGAAGCATATCATGAAAAATATCCTCAAATATATGTTCAAACTATTGAAGCAAGCCAAATGTCTCTTGGTGACGATGGTGCTCAATTTGAAGAAGAGGCAAAGCAAAATAAAATTGATGATGAAGAAGGTGATTCCCTTAAAGAGCCAAGTATGCTAGAAATTGAGACTACTTCCTATACGACTAAAAAGGACTTTGAGGTAAATAATTCTAAATTATATTATAGTCCTTTCTATGATGAGTTGCAAAGAGCATATAATGAATTGCATGATGGTTTACTAAATTTAGAAAAGAAAACCTTATCGTATTTGAAAAATATTTCCTCTATTGAAAATGAAATTGAGACTTTAAAAAATGAATATGTTTTTCTTAATGAGAAAATGCCTTTGAAATATGAAACCTCATCTTCTTGTGAAAAATGTATTGATTTAGAAAATCAAGTTGAGGACTTATATTCTGAATTTTCCAAAGCTAATGATTCTAATTGCTTACATTCAATGCTTGTTAATGAGAATAAAATTAGTATTATTCCACATGAAAATTCAAGTAAAGCTTGTGGCAAAAATAACATAGAATGTAATAATGAGAAAAAGCTTAAGTTTTTCAAAAATGATATTCAAATGATTAAGCCATCATTAAATTCAATTATTTGTAATTTTTGTGGTCATCTAGGACATATTTCTCATTATTGCAATTATAGAAGAAATCATTATATGAGAAATTGTATGGTATGGGTTCCTAAAAATCCTAAAGGCCCTAATACTAACATTCAAGGACCCAAAATGAAGTGGGTACCAAAATGTCCTCCTAGTGTTTCAATTATGCAGAAAATTTCTCAAAAGGATGGACTTATTAGTCAAAGGAAAGAGGAATCATCACGAAGAGCGCTTCCAAAGCCCAATGAAAGAGATTTTAGTCAAAAAGGGAAGATGATTTCAACCAAAGCTTCTCAAGTACAAAATGTAGAGCTTGCAAAGTTCAAAACACCAAAAGAGAAGCAATAGGTAAGGAAAAGAGTTCCCTTGTTTACCAAGGCCAAGGTATCAACAATTTTTACCTCTCATGAGCATTTACATGCAAAGTCAATAAATTTGAGGTATATTCCTTGTAGGCCTTAGGTAGAGGATAGAATCATGTGTATTTGATAAATTTTGAATATTATATTTAACACATGATTATGTTCATTCTTATTATATTAAAATTCATTAATTTGTTATATCTTGGTACATAAAGTTCTATAATGCTTATGTATGCTTTATATGCTTTAAAACTGTCTATGTATCATGAAAGCAAGCATGTTATCGATTATATGATTAATAGAAAATGATTATTTAATTTATTGTGCTCAATTTACATATTATGGAAAAATTGATCTTTATGAGAGTATAATAGATTAATAGCCAAAAACTAACACATAAGGACTCAAGAAAATTTGGGTACCAAAAGTCAAAAATTAAAGTGTGTTGTAAGTGTGCTTGAAGGCCAAGAGCTGACTTTGACATCTTGAAAGTGGTTGCTGCAAGTACAAAGACCAGAAATAATTTCAAGCTCTCTTCCTTGTCTCCGTAAAGCTTGGACTTACAATTTTGGATAAGTGAAAACTTTTATTATGCTCTTCTAGCCTTATAATTTAAAAATATTTCTATATGTTAATATGCTAGATAAAATATACTTCTTGTTTGAAATGATAATATCCTTGAGCTTGAGTTTTTTGATCAATCATATATATATTTAAATACTTGAATTTATTGCTTAAATATGTTTTATTGCTGAATATTATCTCTCTTGAATCTTTAAATCATATGAATATATATATATGCTTTGAATTCTTGAACGTATTCATCTCTGTGTTTCCTTGTTAGTTTTATAAGGTTTTTATTCAAATAAACTCCTTTGCAGCTTGTTAAATAATTTGTTGAATATCGACTTTATTCGAATAATACTTAGTTTATTCGAATAAACTGGTTCCTGTGTTCAAACCTGTGTGTATCATGCGCTCTGTCTATTCGAATAAAAGCTGATTTATTCGAATAACCTGAAACTTGTTTTATCAGTTGTTTACGTTTGCTCTCTGTCTATTCGAATAGAACTCATATTATTCGAATAACCAGAGACTTGGCTTATCAATATTGATTGTTTGCTTTTTTGTCTATTCGAATAACTCTTAGGTTATTCGAATAAACCTGCTAAAATGCCAAGACGCTTGGCTCTCCAGATCCTTTATTCGAATAGGATCCTCTTCTTATTCGAATAAACACGGTTTGTTTTTAAACGTAATCTGTTCTGCTACGTTTCGATTAATACATGTTAAATTCTTTTGATGCTCATATATAATTGGCTTGATTGATCATGAAATATCTTTTGCCATTGTGAACTTATTTATTGTTTTGAATGCTTATTTGTTTATGAGTTTGGCATAATAACTAACCTCTATGGATCCAAAATTGATGGATACCAAAGAAAATTCTTTGAATTGTGTTGTAGGGTGATAACTACCTCAAGCAAGCATTTAAATGAAATAAGCTTATTCAAGTTGAGGATAGTAAAAGAATTCAACTTTTGAAAGGGGTGCAAAGAATCTCTATTCCCTCGTGAAAACTTGAAGCTTGGAAGTGAGAGTCATCTACAAAAATTCAAAGACTACACTTCTGGTGATATCAATCCTTATTTATGCTTTAAATTTGATATCATATGATATTTGGAGAAGTAGAAAGTTATGTTATACCTTCACATGCCTTACATGAAAATTATTTGCCTAAAAATTCTAAATAAGTTTTGATGATAATTACATGCTTCTTGATAAACTTGAATCATGCCTTAAAATGCTTAAACAATTTTTTTTGATTCAAGTGCATATGTGCTTCATGCATTCTTCTTAGAACTAATATTGTATGGTTGATAGTGTGATACATGCTTTAAATTATATATCAACCTAATTTATGCTTGTAAATGAGATTGAATGATATTTGATGCTAACCTATATTTTAGAGGACTTTTAAAGTTAACTTTGCAAGTCTCTCTATGTATTTCAAATATAGCCATCAGATTTTTTTTACATACAAGCATATGTGGATAAATGAGAAAAGTTGAATGGAATTCAAATGAAGAGGAAGATAAAGAATACTTTCTTCTAGTGCAATGGAATGTAGAATTCAAAGGAAGAAAGCTCAAAGTTAAAGGACCAATAAAGAAGGAGCATCACTCTTTATATGATTCAATAAGTATCTCTATCCCTTAGCTTTTATGGTATTCTATATGTTATGAATTGTATGATACTTGTTGATAAATTAATCTTAAATAACTAGATGCTTCCAAGGAATATATGTTTTTTTTTTTTAAAAAAACATCTCTACCTTTCTAAAATGCTGCTCTTATAAAATTCTTTTTGAAAGGGGGAGAAGTCTTAAAATTTTGGATTAAGAATAAATATCTTTGCCTTTGCTTTATTTTGATAATATGCATATTTTGAGGGGGAGTCTAGCTCTTAAGTTGTTTATATCTCTTGCCTTACATCCTTGGTTGATTACATAAAGTGTTTTATTGTTATCATATGCAAAATGTTGACATACAAAAATATGACAAGCATTGTATGAATAATCTTATATATCTTGAAAGCATGATTGTTTCATCTCTTTGATAACATGAGTTTTATCTATAAGGAGAGAGAAAATTATTATCTTTCCTTCCTAAGCCTTTTTGTTGATGTTAAATAGGGGGAGAGAAAATTAGAAAGAAAAATATGTTCTTGTGCTCAATTGCTTGATATGCTTACATAAATATCAATTCTTGTATATTGCTCAACATATTTATCTTTGGTGATTTGTCATCATCAAAAAGGGGGAGATTGTGGAAATAAGTTTGCCCCAAATGGTTTTATATGTTAAGTTTTGATGATGACAAATACAAGACAAAAAGAATATCTTGCTTATACTCTTTGTTGCATTCTATATGGAGCATATCCATTAATATTTAATAAATATCTTATTTGGATGTGTCTATGAATGTCTTATATACATGTTAAACTAACTAAAGCTATATATTTATGATTCATGGATATAAAGATATTAAATTATGTTTTTCGACTAACTATGCTTGTTTAAGTGAGTGATACTTTGTAAGATAGTCCAAGTACCAAGAGTGAGCTTGCAACAAGAAAGCAAAAGATCTCAATTAAGCTCAACACAAAGGAGAATATGAATGCCTATTTCATGAAAGTATTGATAAACATCGAAGTCATGTCAAAGACCAAGTCCAAAGGAAGATTAAATGGTATAGCTTATAGGACTTAGTATCTTTATATACGAAGCCTTATGGATATCTCAAATATGTTTTTACAAATGATTTTCTTATGCAAAAATACCCAACAAATAAGTTTTGAAAAGTTATTTATGGTGGTAGTTCAAATTTATGAAAAATAGTCAAGTTTGAGTTTTGCAAAACTGACCTTTGGTCACTCTTTTAATCATATCTTTCAAAATACTTTGAGTTTTGTTTTGAAACTTCTTTCATTTGAAAATAGACTCAAAGATCTTTCCAATGACTGGTCATTTACTTTAAACGGATAAGAAATGAAGAAGTTATGACCATTTAAAGTTAGTTTTTGAAATCTGAGTGGTTTATTCGAATAAAGCATATGTTATTCGAATAACACACCACAAAAATCATATCAGACCGAGTTTTTAATGGTTTATTCGAATAACCAAAGGGTTATTCGAATAACATGACCCAAAAATGTTACTGAACGTGTTTTTAACGTTTTATTCGAATAACTAAACATTTATTCGAATAACCAAATGTTTATTCGAATAAATGGACTTCCAGAAAGGTTTCTCTCAAATGAGTTATTCGAATAACTCGGTAGTTATTCGAATAATCCTAGTTTTTCAGAACTCTATGTTGGGAATTGCGGATCAAAAAATCTCGCAGCGGAATAATAGGATTCCCACACAGGATCCATGCGAAAAGTCCATAATCCGAGTTTTTAAAATTTACCTCTTGAAGCGTGATAAACACAAGCGAGGTGAATCACCAACACCGTAATAGTGACGATGTTTCTGCGGTATCCACACGAACAGGACTTGCAAAGTCACGCCTCTGTTTTTTAGCGGTGCTAGCTGTGAATAGAAGAGAAGAACCTTTCACTGTCTCTCACTCACTTTCTTAGGTGCGTGTGGCTAGGGTTGTGATGTAACATCTATAGCCCAGCCCCTTAACGATTACTATTTATAATAGTGGTCCTTAAGTGAGTGTGGCGTGTAGCAAGGTAAATAGTCATGTGCAACCCTAAAACCCATCTGTCATGAGTTAGGCCCACAATTGAATCCGAGTCCAACTTGGATCCTTATTGCTCAATTTAGTCTTTCTAAGTGTGCGACCTGCAGGTTCTCATGACGTTGGTAGTAATATTAAAATCTCATTTTAATATTACAAACGATGTGATGGTATCTAGCAACACATCACTGCTGCTACTCAAGTAATGAGAATGTCGGTGATTTGACATAACCTATCCGTGATCAATGTTTCCGTGTAGTTTAGTCCCTTTGTCAAGATATCTAGATTGAACACAAGGCATGGAATCGTCACCCTTGTATAGTCCAATCATTCGTTTCCGATACTCGAGTAGACTTTGTAACAATAAATGAGATCAATATCTCATATTGACTCATTTGAGCATGGCCATGCATTTCGCATCTCACTCAATCGGGGGCCCGAAGATATCGCTCCTGTTATGTAGGAGTGACAAATTCCATCTAGGTCACTCACATCCCTCTCGCATGATTTGCGGTATGTCCAATAACTAACTTTATAATCACCTTGTTACGATGACGTTTGATGGCATTAAAACACACAACTCCTCATGTAGGAATCGTAGTGATTTCAGTCAAAGGACCACAAACACCATTGTCACTATGAGAATCGCTTATGACACTCACGTAACGATCCATGTAGCGTTCTCATGGTGGGTCAGTCCAGTACATCATTACTCTAATATGTACCAATGTGAAGACTTGATATCTCATATCCATGACCCGTGAGATGCGGTCATCAGTCTCTACACATACTAGTCTCAATGTATTATTGTTGTCCTAATTAACAATAATACTTGACTAGGGACATTTAAGAATAGTGTTGTAACCAAAAGGATCTCACGATCAAGTCATCCACTTGATGTCCTATGGTATCAAACTTACTATTCTAAGGACTTTATTATGTTTATCAAAAAAGAACACAATAAATGAAATGCCTCATATATAAAAATAGCATAATAGAATATATATGTAAATACAGAAAATGTATTAGCCTCTAGGGCATACACCAACAATCTCCCACTTGCACTAGAGCCAATCAGGCATATATCTAATGCCTAAAGACCTAGTGTGACCCTCATGCTTCTGCTGTGCAAGAGGCTTCGTCAGTGGATCAGCAATGTTATCATCTGTTGGTACTCTGCATATCTTCACATCTCCTCTATCGATGATCTCTCGAATGAGATGGAAGCGCCTAAGTATATGTTTGGATCGGCCGGTGAGATCTAGGCTCCTTAGCTTGTGCAATGGCTCTATTGTTATCACAATAGAGGTCCACCGGGTCCACAATGCTAGGAATAGTGCCAAGTTCAAGTAATGAACTTCCCGATCCAAACGGCCTCCTTTCTTTGCATTGGAGGCAACAATATACTCACCTACTGTGGTAGAATCGGCGACTGTCTCCTGCTTTGAACTCTTCCACTCACAAATGCCACCATTTAGGCAAAAAACATAACCTGATTGCGATCTGGAGTCGTCCTTATCGGTTTGGAAGCTAGCATCAGTGTAACCTTTTACAACTAGCTCTTCCTCACCTCCATATACCAAGAACGAATCCTTAGTCCTTCTCAAGTACTTAAGGATGTTCTTGATAGCAGTCCAGTGACTTTCACCGGGATCAGACTGGTACCTACTCGTCATGCTCAAAGCATACGAGATGTCTGGTCGAGTACATAACATGGCATACATGATAGATCCAATTGCAGATACATATGGAATCTTGCTCATGCGATCCCTCTCATCCTGGGTGGAAGGGGATTGAGCCTTAGATAAGCTTACACCATGTGACATAGGCAAGAGTCCTTTCTTGGATTCATGCATGTTAAATCATCTTAACACTTTGTCTATGTATGTACTCTGACTTAGGCCAAGCAATCTTGGTGATCTATCTCTATAGATCCTGATACCTAATACATAGGTGGCTTCGCCCAAGTCCTTCATAGAAAAGCACTTCCCTAACCAAGTCTTTACAGACTGTAGGGTAGGGATGTCATTTCCAATTAGTAGTATGTCATCTACATACAATACTAGAAAGACAACTGTGCTCCCACTAACCTTCTTGTAGACACAAGATTCTTCTTCATTCTTGATGAAACCAAACTGTTTGATTGTATCATCAAAACAAAGATTCCAGCTTCTGGAAGCTTGCTTTAATCCATAAATAGATCGTTGCAACTTGCATACTTTTCTAGCATCCTCTGGAGTGGCAAAACCCTCAGGTTGTGTCATGTACACATCTTCGAGAAGCTTTCCATTAAGGAAAGCAGTTTTGACATCCATTTGTTTGAAACCTTTAGCCACCAATCGCGCCTTAAAGGTATGCACATTACCATCCATGTCAGTTTTCTTCTTGAAAACCCACTTGCACCCAATGGGTTTTACCCTTCAAAGTGGGTCAACCAAGGTCCATACCGGTTGGCATACATGGAATCCATTTCGAGATCTCATGGCCTCAAGCCATTTCTCGGTCTGGGCCAATAATGGCTTCCTGGTAAGTCACAGGCTCATCTTGATACATGAGCAATACGTCACCTTGTTGGGTCATGAGAAATCCATATCTCTCTGGTTGATGACGTGTCCTGTTAGACCTACGCAGTCTTGTGCTACTAGAAGCAGGTTCTTTGTTCCACAACATTTTGTGGAGGCTGCTCTATTTCCACCATTGGTTCATTCTTTGCTTTGTGAAACTTGAACTTCTTCAAGTTCTACTTTTCTCCCACCGGTTCCTTTGGAGATAAACTCCCTTTCTAGAAACACATTTGTCCGTGCGACAAACACTTTGCCTTCGGTAGGATTATAGAAAAAGTATCCCTTAGTTTCCTTTGGATACCCCACAAAGAAGCATTTATCGATTTAGGGCCAAGCTTATCGAAACTTGACGTTTCACATAAGCTTCGCAACCCCAAATCTTCATGAAAGACATCTTGGGCCGTCTCCCGAGTCCATATCTCATATGGTGTCTGTTGAACCGTCTTAGATGGAACACGGTTAAGTGTGAAAGCTGCTTAACAGAGCATGTCCCCGAAGGAGCCTGGAAGGTCTCGCATGACTCATCATGGATCGGACCATGTCCAACAAAGTCCGGTTCCTCCTTTCGAAACACCATTCCATTGTGGTGTTCCGGGTGGAGTGAGTTGAGATATTATCCCACACTCTTCGGATGATCATCAAACTGTTGGCTTAAGTATTCTCCTCCTCGATCTGATTGAAGGATTTTAATATTCTTGCCAAGTTGGTTTTGTACTTCATTCTTGAACTCTTTGAACTTTTCAAAGGATTCGATTTGTGCTTCATAAGATATACAAATCCATATCTACCTGAAATCATCGGTAAATGTAATGAAGTATTGAAAACCACCTCTAGCGATCGTGTTTAGTGGCCCACATACATCACTATGTATAAGGCCTAAAAGATCACTAGCCCTTTCACCTGTCCGATGAATGGGGCCTTTGTCATCTTCCCTAATAAACAAGATTCACATATCTCATATGATTCGAAATCAAATGAGTCCAAGAATCCATCTTTATGGAGTTTGGAGATGCGTTTCTCATTTATGTGGCCCAAACGACAATGCCAGAGAAAAGTTGGGTTCAGATCGTTTGATTTAAACCTCTTTGTATTTATGTTATAAATGGGCGTTTCGAGATCAAGTACATAAAGTCCATTACTCAACTGTGCACTACCATAAAAAATATCATTCATATAAATAGAACAACACTTGTCCTTTATTATAAAAGAAAAACCTTTCTTGTCCAAACAAGAAACAGAAATGATATTCCTACTAATAGCAGGCACAAAATAGCAGTTCTCTAACTCTATTACAAGCCCAGTGGGCAGAGATAATAAATAAGTCCCTACAGCTAATGCAGCAACTTTTGCTCCATTTCTAACTCGTAGGTCGACTTCGCCCTTCGTCAATGGTCTACTGCTCTTTAGATCCTGCACATTTACACAAATGTGAGATCCACATCCAGTATCTAATACCCATGATGCAGAAGTAGATAAATTGACTTCAATAACAAAAATACCTGAAGTGGAAGTCTCACTTCCTTTTTCTTTTTGAGCTCCTCCAGGAACTTGGCACGCTTCCTCTTCCAATGTCCTGTCGACCGCAATGGAAGCATGTACCTTCCTTAGCCACTCCACCCACTGGTTTCAAGCCAGAAGTGCTAGGCTTGGACTTGTCCTTGCCCTTGCCCTTCCAGTTGTCCTTGGGCTTTTTCTGCTATTTCTTGCCCTTATTCTTTTGGACCATCATTATGGCCTTCCCTTTACCTTTGTTGATGTTATGCTCGGTAGTTCTCAACATGCCTAACAACACTACTGGTAGTGATTTGTCAATCTCATTCATGTTGTAGTTCATGACAAATTGATCGAAACTTTCCTAAGAACGATTGCAGGACTAAGTCGATGTGGCCAACTCTTGGCCCAAAGGAAAACCGAGTCTCTCTAGGTTTTCAATGTACCTAATCATCTTAAGTACATGAGCACCAACAGGGCTTCCTTCTACTTACCTTGCACCGAAACAAGGTGCTTTAGAGACCTCGAATCTCTCATGCTCGGCCTGCTCTTGATAGAGCTTCTTAAGGTGTACGATCATATCGTATGCATCCATGTTCTCATGTTGCTTTTGGAGCTCGAGTTCATGGTGGCCAGCATTAGACATCCAATGTCCAAGGCATCATCTTGATGCTTCTTATAAGCATCTCTTTCGGTTCTAGGGGCATTAGCGGCGGTAGCTCGGGAATAGGTGTTCCAAAACATACACTTTTTCTCTTGTTTGAGGACAATCCTCAAATTCTGTACTAATCTAGAAAATTTGTTCCAGACAACTTGTCCTTCTCAAGGACGGATCGCAATGATAAAGTACCCGATGTGTTTGTTGCCATGGTTATCTATTAACAGAAACATGCAAAAATATAAGTATCATGCCATAAACATATTTAATGAGGTCTTTTAATTAAATATGCCTCCCACTATTTTATTCAAGTCAATGACCCTCAGCATTGACTCGGAAAATCCCATTGAAAGATTTCCTAGTGGGCCAAGATCCATATTTTACCTAACTTTGAGTCAGCTTTGGCTGATCGCCCAAAATTCGGTTATTTAGGTAGGAAACTCTTTCCAATTACATCACATGCAACTCTTGGATAGTTGGGTGAATAACACTTATTCTAATCCATCTAATGGACTAAAGCCCAACTTCATGCCTCTAAGCCTTCAATCCTATTGAAATGGCCTAGTTAAGTCAGACCCAATGGTTGGCATTTGGATATTACTCTTATCCCATCGCATCTTACTAATATAGATAAAGGCACTCTGCTTTGGCAGACCTACACTTAATCGATATTAGTCTTGATGAGTGCCATGCATTGGAAGGCATCACATAATGACTTAATATTTTCTTTGAGGGAATTTTATTATTAGATCTCACCATTTATTAAACTTGTTTAACATACCATAAACATCATCCATGCATCTCATACATATAAAGCAAATAATAAATGTGACATGGTTATGGCCTCTAAGAGATTAGCTTTAAAAAAGCCAGCTTCACCAAGCGTCTCCCACCAACGTCCTCACTTGATGCCATCTCCTTGTCTCCACATGATGATTACATTATAGAAACCTCTTTTACATTCGAGGGAGTTAGATGAGAAGAGAATGTACAATCGAAATGTAGAGAGAAAGGCACGACACGCAGGTCGTATTTAAAATAACCAAAATAGCATAAAATAAAGACTAAGGCCATAACCATGCACCATGCATCTCTAAGAATACATAAACACAAAGAAATAACACATTATTATTTTGTGAATTATAAAACAAAGATTTGAATATCGCGCTTTCGAATATCACACACCACGCAACGGGGTTCGGGGCAGCGCCCTAAATTTTTCACTCATATACCACCACTGGTTTCTTGGAGAAAAATTCGAGTTGGACCCCTTCTGCCTCCATGACGGCTAGGGCAACAACATTTGAACCCTAAGGCCTGCAAACACATGAACGCTTCATGTGCCGCAGGGGTAACTCACAGCTGCCATCACCTATCCGGAAACAGGGTTTCCAGATTCGTGAAGACATGAACACTTCATGTCACGAGGAAGCTTCATAGCGTCGCAAACGGAAACAAGGTTTCCAAAACCTTGTGTCGTATTTGTGTATATCGCATTCATAATCGTTTTTCGCGAGAATCATACATATCACATATACTGAGATATCGAAAAAACGCAAGAACGAGAAAAAGCATTCAAAACCGTTTTCGCGAGAATCATACATATCACATATATAGATATCGAGAAAAATGCAAGAAAACAGAAAGCATTCAAAACCGTTTTCAAAAAGCAATTATTATGAACATCTTCATGGTTTCAAAAACATCAACATGTTTCGTAAACAACAAATAAAACAGAACACGGTTTCATACAACATTATTTCGATTTTCGAAATAACATATAAAGATCATATCTTTTTATGAAAGGAAAGCAACGAATCATGTTATCACATATAACAAGAAAAGCGAGAAAAAACCGAATCATAGTTTCGCAAGTGGCTCGATACCATTTGTTGGGAATTGCGGATCAAAAAATCTCGCAGCGGAATAATAGGATTCCCACACGGATCCATGCGAAAAGTCCATAATCCGAGTTTTTTAAAATTTACCTCTTGAAGCGTGATAAACACAAGCGAGGTGAATCACCAACACCGTAATAGTGACGATGTTTCTGCGGTATCCACACGAATGGACTTGCAAAAGGAGTCACGCCTCTGTTTCGCGGTGCTAGCTGCGAATAGAAGAGAAGAACCTTTCAACGTCTCTCACTCACTTTCTTAGGTGCGGCTAGGGTTGTGATGTAACATCTATAGCAGCCCCCTTAACAAGACTATTTATAATAAGTGGTGCCTTAAGTGAGTGTGAGCGTGCTGGTAAGGCTGTGCAACCCTAAAACCCATCTGTCATGAGTTAGGCCCACAATTGAATCCGAGTCCAACTTGGATCCTTATTGCTCAATTTAGTCTGTTCTAAGTGTGCGACCACTGCAGTTCTCATGACGTTGGTAGTAATATTAAAATCTCATTTTAATATTACAAACGATGTGGTATCTAGCAACACATCACTGCTACCCAAGTAATGAGAATGTCAGTGATTTGACATAACCTATCCGTGATCAATGTTTCCGTGTAGTTTAGTCCCTTTGTCAAGATATCTAGATTGAACACAAGGCATGGAATGCGTCACCCTTGTATAGTCCAATCATTCGTTTCCTGATACTCGAGTAGACTTTGTAACAATAAATGAGATCAATATCTCATATTGACTCATTTGAGCATGGCCATGCATTTCGCAGTCTCACTCAATCAGGGGGCCCGAAGATATCGCTCTGTTATATAGGAGTGACAAATTCCATCTAGGTCACTCACATCCCTCTCGCATGATTTGCGGTATGTCCAATAACCAACTTTATAATCACCTTGTTACGGATGACGTTTGATGGCATTAAAACACACAACTCCTCATGTAGGAATCGTAGTGATTTCGAGGTCAAAGGACCACAAACACCATTGTCACTATGAGAATCGCTTATGACACTCACGTAACGATCCATGTAGCGTTCTCATGGTGGGTCATCCGATACATCATTACTCTAATATGTACCAATGTGAAGACTTGATATCTCATATCCATGACCCGTGAGATGCGGTCATCAGTCTCTACACATACTAGTCTCAATGTATTATTGTTGTCCTAATTAACAATAATACTTGACTAGGGACATTTAAGAATAGTGTTGTAACCAAAAGGATCTCACGATCAAGTCATCCACTTGATGTCCTATGGTATCAAACTTACTATTCTAAGGACTTTATTATGTTTATCAAAAAGAACACAATAAATGAAATGCCTCATATATAAAAATAGCATAATAGAATATAGATGTAAATACAGAAAATGTATTAGCCTCTAGGGCATACACCAATACTCTATTTGTTAAAGAGTTATTCGAATAAATTTAAGGTTATTCGAATAACCCATGTCAGTTTGCTTTTTACGATGGTTTTATGAACAGTGTTATTCGAATAATGGTTTATGCTATTCGAATAACCTCGCTTTACGAATAGATATGGAAACTAACGGACATATTCTCGTAATAATCACGGATTTAATTACACCCAACGGATATTTTTCATCTGGCTCTATAAATAGAGACCGTGGGTCTCATCTGAAATACCCCAGCTATTTGTTTAATTTGCGCTTGCTCTGAAAAATGTGATTTATATTTTACGCCTATTTTCTGTGATCTTTTTGCTAAAACTTTGAGATATTCTTTGAGAGCCTCTTAGCACTTCAAATTGTATAATTTGCTCTGAGTGAGAGTTTCTATCCATCTATAATTTCTATTCTTCTGTATTGAGGGTGAGGTATCCTTCAAGGTTTGTAAAGGGGGTGAGGTATCCCTCTAAGGTTTGTATAAGGGTGAGGTATCCTTGCAGGCTGAGACTTTAGCACAAGGGTAGAGTTTTCCTGTGTGTAAAAAGTGCTCTATTATGTAACGGTTTCAAGCACCTATTGAAGCTTGTACATATAGTGAAAAATCTCGAACTGTGTTTCGGGGACTGGACGTAGACCACAAGTGGTTGGTGGTCGAACCAGGATAAATATCGTGCCTGCTCTTCTTCTCTTTATCTCTTTATTTATGCAATCTTTATTTTACGTAATTTTATATTATTGCACATTTATTTATTTGCTATTCTTAAAGCTTTTATTCTTCATCTTGTAATTCTTTCTCTTTTATTTAATAACTTAAATATTTGTATTTATTTTAAGAGCTTTTGTGAAAAGTTTTTAATACCCAATTCACCTCCCCCTCTTGGGTAATGGTTGCCATGACTAACAATTATATCACATTAATTTCAATAACCTAAACGCATCTTTCACTTTTCTATTCACTTCTCTCTCTACCTTCATCTTCCTTTCAATTTTTTTTCTCCTCCTTCTCTCTAGAACACCTCATGGCCAGCCCTTCTCCCATGTCTCCTCCATCACAAAAATTCCAACCAAATACATTTTCCTAATTTCCTCCATCATCTAAACACTTCTCTAGTTGGTGATTCCTTGAAAAGCTTTCATCTTCACCACTTTCTTCAAGCTTCAAGCTTAGGGCTTTTGGGCGAGACTCTTGCATTCTCTTGATTCTCTCTTTATTTTCGTTTACGACGTCTTCATTTTGACCATCTATTCATTCTTTTTCAAGCCTTGGTATTGGTTGGTTGAAGTTGGAATTTTAGGATTTTTAGGTGGTGTTGGCCGAAATCTCAAGGAGCTTCAAGGGGGGTTCTTTTGTTTGTTTTCTCTTAGGTAAGAGGAAAATGCTCCTCCTCAACCTCTATTGGTAGAAAGGAACTTTGATTTTGTGATTGGGTGTGAGAAAACCCTATTAGGGTTACTCTCTTTGTTTGTATGATTTATATGATTACATGTTGTTTTAATTTATTTGAGTTATTTGATTGATTGTTTATGTATGTTGATATATTTGGATGGATTAGAAAACTTAAAAATGGAAGGAAATAACCTAGATTTCCTCTAGGAGGCTCACGGTTTTGGGGCCCTAAATTAGGGTTCTTGGTGAAAAAATTTATAACAAGTGGAAGACTTAGCTAGTCAAGTGGATAATATATGATTAATGGAATAAAAATTTAAATCCTAAAACCTAGAGAGGTTCTCGGCCTTCATGGGTAAAAATGACTCAATCATATGACTTCACACAACTATGGCATTTAATTAATCAAGTGAATAAGTAAGTGGATTATGTAAGGGAAGGAAATTAATTTGGTAACCTAAAGGAATTCTTTGTACCATAAAAACAAGTAAGGATGTGTAAGACAAGGTAAGATTTAGAAATAATTCTCTAAGTGAATGTAACTAAGTTTAAAGTAAGAACCTAATAATGAAAGGAATTTCATAAGAAAAATTAAATTGAAGTGAAACTTAATTAAATGATTAATTAGGAATCAAATAGGGTTTCATAAAACGGAAAGAACTAAGAACAAAATTTTATTTAAAGACTTAGAATAATTTTCGGTTACGATAAGACCATGAGTGTAAGTGAGAATGTTAAGTAATTTCATAATGCATCCTAAAAACGTAATGTATCAATTAAGGACTTAATGATATTTAATGTGGGTCCATGAGTTGACCAATAACATGATGATGCTTACTTTAGTCGAATTGCGACATGACATGGAAAATATATTACCGTTGAATGTATGTATGCTATATGCATTGAGTTATCATGCATTGTGAAAGTCCGATGGACTGTTCTTAAGGCCAAGTTACCTAGGAGATTGAACACACCTTAGTGCGGGTGTAAGTAGACTAATGTAGGTCATACTATTGACCTTGGGGGCGTCGGGGTGCGGGTACCTCACAATGGACAGTTAGTAGCTCGTCTGTCCGTGGGGCAGACCGATGCAAACGCACCGATGATCTGGATCAAGACACTGTCCTATATCGTGATCTAGTGTAGAATGTCTATACAATGCCTTGATGTGCACGTGGATAAACTGAGGAGTTATAGCACTTTGGCCGTGACAGCCGAGTTGCAGACATGTCTCCTGATTTTTCTCTCCGGCTGTTTTTGTGTCTAGCTCCATGGAGTAGGATTTTGATATCGTATGCATGTGCATAATGAGTCCATATGTTACCTGGCATTTAATTCTTATGATAATTAGAACTGTTACTTTACTGATGTATAATTGCCTGGAACTGCTTAATTGTTTATTGCTGTTATTTAATGCTTATTATTATTACTTTTTGAAATGCTATGTGGGCGCTTTGAGCCGTTTTGTTTCTTGTTGCCACAATTGCTAATGATGATAGGATATCTTACCTCTTTTCTGTCTTCTTATTATTTCTGTCTGTATTTATTTTCCATCGAAGAAGTCGGTGACGGAGGTGAAGCTCACGATTTCCCCGGCTTCTGGCCCGACCGTGACTAGCACCTGCTGGTTGGATCATGAAGGCACGCCCACGCAGATTTTTAGGTTATGTGTGTTTGACCTTCCTCGAAGGGCTAGACTGCTGGCACATCAACCTAAATTTTGATCGCTGTATCTACATGGGGGATGTGTCAATTTCGCTGGCTTGGGGGCGTCATGATCCACCCATCTTCACTTGCAGCGTCAGTTTACGTTTGGAGTTTTACTTACCCATCAGGGAGATGTAGGGTGATCATCATTACACCCCACAGGAGGATTCTTTTATTTCCACTACTCGAGCCCCGGCCCGTAACTTAGTGGCTCCTATGTGGGTCTCTTTTGTTGAGGAAGACCCCGAAGAGGATCCCGAGGAGGATATTGAGGAGGATCTTGACATGGTTCCTTCTCATCTCAGGGATTGATACTGTTGGTAGCTACTGATGGCTATCAATGTTTATTTTTTGGGCCTGAAGTTTTATTCTTTTGGTGGACTGTATATGTATGATCCTTTGGGTAGGTATTGTTTTGCTTTTTGTACATCGAGCTTGTAATTAAACAGATTTGATATAATTATATATATATATATATATATATATATATATATATATATATATATATATATATATATATATATATATATGAATATGCATGTTGAGCAAATGTATGCCTTACTTTCTGTCTTGTCCTTTCATGCCATTTATGTTTCGTCACTATATTTTATTAATTATAGCAAAAAAATAGTCATTATTTTACTTATGCAACTTTAATCAGACAAATGAAATCATAATGAAAAGAACCGGTCTTAATCTTATTTTTTTTATTTTTCACATTATAAATGACAATGTAATGTTCCCTCCCAAAAAGGGGCGTTACATTAAGTTGGTATCAGAGCCCCGGTTTATGTTTCTTTGGTTCTTGTGATTGAGTCTGTCTTGTTTGTGCTGTGTGAATCTCTGTGTTTGGTATTCCTAGTGGATACAACTGACTTTCCTTATGTTTTCAGTTAATCTGAATTGAGAAATCAAGATGGCACGAGGTGGAGACATGACAACTGCTATAGAAGCGATGCAAAGGATGGCTGAGGTCATCGCACAATAGACTGAACGAGCTGCTCAACAACAAGAGAGAATTGCTCAATAACAAGAAAGAGCTGCTCAACAGCTCGAAGCTACTGCTGACGCTTAAAACTTGGCGGAGTTTCATCGCCACAATCCTCCCCAATTCAAAGGAGAGTTCGATCGGATAAAGCTAGTCTATGGATCAAAGAGCTAGAGAAAGTCTTCCGAGGCATGAACTGCACTGAGAATAAGAAGGTGACTTATGCTACCTTTATGGTGGTTCGCAATGCTGAGGACTGGTGGTACGGGGCCAAAGAACGCTCGAGGCTGAAAATCGTAAGATCACTTGGGATTTATTCAAGGATAAATTCTTGGATAAGTACTCTTCTGCGAGCGTGAGGCACGCGAAGGAGATGGAGTTTCTCAACTTGAGGCAGGGGAACAAGACTATTAGTGAATATGCAGTGAGATTTGAAAACTTGTCAAAGCTTTCAATGTACTTTCAGCACCAACCAAACGAAACCTGGAAGTGTCAGAAGTTTACAGAAGGACTGAGATATAAAGTGAAGAAAGTTGTTATCACACTGAAAATCAACAAGTTCTCGGAGCTGCTAGATACGTGCTATGAAGTGGAGGCTTTGGAGCAACCTAAAGATACAAGGAGCAGGAACTTTGGACCTATAAGGTTCCAAAAGGGTGGTGGCAACAGTTCTAATCACTTCCAAAAGAAGCCCTATTCCTGGCCAACTGGAAACCAACAACAGACAACGGGTGGAAGTTCTAGTGGAAATTCTACTGGGAACTAGACCGGCCAAAATGTGGCGTATCCTTCAAAATGCCTGAAGTGTGGGAAGGATCATCCCACGAGGGATTGCATTATAAAGGGGATTATCTGTTTCAGATGTGGCAAGCCTGGCCACATGTTCCGAGACTGTAACCAAATGAAGGTTGAACCTTCAGTCAATGCTGCAAGGACTAACAAACTGTAAGCAGGAGGACGGGTCTATACCATGAGCAGAGGCGAAGCTCCGAGTCAGAAGACTTGATTCAAGGAGAATGCACCATAGAAGGTAACCTTTTAACTGTACTGTATGACTCTGGGGTAACCCATTCTTTCATATCTTATGACTGTGTGCTACGACTTGGTTTTCCAGTGTCTACCTTACCTTTTGACCTGACCGTTTCTACTCCCACTGATAAATCGGTAGTTACTAACAACGTCTGTTTAAATTGTCCCTTGATTGTTGAAGGTCGAATCTTTTCTATCGATTTGATCTGTTTACCCCTTTCTTAGCTAGATATAATTTTAGGGATATACTAGTTGTCCTTCAACCATGTTCTATTAGATTGTTCAAGAAAAACCATAGTTTTTCCTATGGATGAGGATTCTAGATACTTGACGACTAACCAAGTTCAATCTTTCTTGAAAGAAGGAGCTCACGAATACATGCTACTGTCTTCTTTGATAATCGAGAGAGAGGTTGATGTGAACACAATTCCAGTAGTGAATGAATTTCCCGAAGTCTTTCCTGAGGATGTACCTGGTTTACCACCAGCATGAGAAATAGAATTTCCTTTTGACTTTGTATCGGGAGCTGGTTCCGTGTCTATGGCACCTTATAGGATGTCACCAACGGAATTAGCTGAACTTAAGAAGCAGCTAGAGGAGCTTTTGGAAAAACAATTTGTTAGACCGAGTGTATCACCTTGGGGAGCACTAGTACTATTGGTTCTCAAGAAGGACGGTTCATCAAGATTGTACGTGGATTAGCAGCAGCTAAACAAAGTGACAATCAAGAATAAATATACACTCCCAAGAATTGATGACTTAATAGACTAACTGAAGGGAGCAGCAGTGTTTTCTAAAATCGACCTGTGATCTGGGTATCGTCAGATACGAGTGAAGACAGAGGATATACCCAAGACAGCTTTTCATACCCGATACGGCCATTACAAGTATCTTGTGATGTCGTTTGGTGTGACGAATACGCCTGCTATCTTCATGGACTACATGAACATGATCTTTCGTCCTTATTTGGACAGGTTTGTTGTTGTCTTTATCGATGACATCCTGATATACTCTCAAAATCAAGAGGATCATGTTGAACACCTCAGTATAGTTCTCCAGATTCTGAAGGAGAAAGAACTATATGCCAAACTGTCAAAATGTGAATTTTGGCTGGAAGAAGTTAAGTTTTTGGGTCATGTAATCTCGAAGGATGGGATTACCGTGGATCCATCAAAAGTGGAGGCAGTGCTACAATGGGAAAGGCCTAAGTCAGTGACGGAGATTCGTAGCTTCGTAGGATTGGCCAGATATTACCAGAGGTTCATCGAGGGATTCTCTAGGATTGCAGGACCTCTTACTCAACTCACAAGAAAGAACCAAGCTTTTGAGTGGACTGACAGCTGTGAACAGAGTTTCTAAGAGTTGAAGAGATCGCTAACTACCTCGCCAGTGCTAGTGCTACCTGATTCAAATGAGCCTTTCGAGGTGTATTGTGACGCTTCATACCAAGGGCTATGATCTGTGCTTATGCAACATGGAAGAGTGGTGGCTTATGCTTCAAGATAATTGCGAATGCAGGAGAAGAACTACCCGACGCACGACTTGGAATTAGCGGCTGTGGTTTTCGCTTTGAAGATATGGAGGCATTTCCTCTATGGAGCGACGTTCAACATCTTTAGTGATCACAAAAGCTTGAAATATTTTTATGATCAGAAGGAGTTGAACATGAGGCAGCGAAAGTGGCTAAAGTTCCTGAAAGACTATGATTTCTAACTTCTGTACCACCTCGGCAAGGCAAACGTCGTGGCAGACGCCTTGAGTAGGAAGATGATCAGTGTCTCTGCCTTGATGATCAAGGAAAAGGATCTAATAAAGCAGTTCAGAGATGTATGGTCAATTATGGAATTAGAACCGAAAAAGATTCGTATGAATATGGTTACCATCTCAAGTGAGCTAATGGAGGACATACGGGAAAAGCAGAAGGTCAACAAGTTCTTGCAAGAATAGAGATAGCTAATGAAGCAAGGCAACGAGACAGCATTTGCGGAAGGAACATATGGAATTCTGAGATTCTGAGGTAGAGTCTGTATTCCCCGTGACCAAGAGCTTAGAGAGTATATTCTCGACCATGCTTACACAAGCCAGCTGAATATGCATCCAGGCATAACAAAAATGTATCAAGACTTGAAGAAGTTATTTTGGTGGCATGGAATGAAGAGTGACGTCACTAGACGGGTATCGATTTGTCTGGTTTGTCAGAAAGCTAAAGTGGAACATCAAAGGCCCACAGGATTGCTGCAACCATTGTCTATTCCTGAATGGAAGTGGGACAGCATTGCAATGGATTTTGTGGTGGGTTTGCCAAGGACAAGAAAAAGGCATGACTCGATTTGGGTAATTGTGGACCGACTCACGAAATCAGCGCATTTCCTCCAGATCAACATAAGGTAAAACCTGGAGAAATTGACCTAGCTGTATATTGGAGAAATTGTTAGACTGCATGGTGTGCCTACAAGTATTGTTTTGGATAGGGATCCAAGATTCACTTCAAAGTTCTGGCAGAGTCTACAAGAATCATTAGGGACAAAGTTATGTCTAAGTTCTACTTATCATCCACAAACCGATGGCCAATCAGAGAGGACGATCCAATCATTGGAAGATTTGCTTAGAGCTTGCACCATAGAACAGACTAGAAGTTGGGATGATGTTCTACCGTTGATAGAATTCACCTACAACAACAGTTACCATTCAACCATAAGGATGGCACCCTATGAGGCTCTGTATGGATGGCGGTGTTGGATACCTTTATGTTGGTACCAAGACGGCGAGTGCCTCACTATTAGACCAGATGTTATACAGCAGACAACTGAAAAAGTTAGGATAATTCAGGAGAAGATGAGGACGGCTCAGAGCCGACAAAAGAGTTATGCAGACAAAAGAATGAAACCTCTTGAGTTTGAGGAAGGCGAGCATGTATTTTTGAAAGTCACACCTATGACTGGGGCGGGCCAGGCCTTGAAATCTAGAAAACTTACTCCAAAATTTCTTGGACCATACCAGATTATTCACCGAGTAGGTCTAGTAGCCTATCAAATAGCCTTACCCTCTTTTCTCTCAAACATTCACAATGTCTTCCATGTTACCAAGTGGCCTCAATACTCAAGAGGGGGGTGAATTGAGTAAGTAAAACAAGTTGGCAAATCTTTCACAAATCGTTTGATAACCAATTTTCGTTGAAGCTATTGAATAATTAGAGATAATAGGATGGAAAAGATAAACCCTCTTACTTATAAATGTGATAGCCAAAGGAGACAATATCCAAGCAATTCAATAAAATAGTGCACAAAATAAAGAGAAGGGTTTAGAGAAAATAAACACAATCATTTATCCTGGTTTGATCACCAATCCACTTGTGATCTATGTCCAGTCCCCAAGCAACAACTTGAGATTTTCCACTATATCTTCAAGCTTCAATGGGTGCTTGACAACCACTACAACCTTGAGCACTCAACACTATGGGATACCTCACCCTTATGCTTGAGCCTCTAATTTCAAGGGATACCTCACCCTTTACTAAGGGATACCTCACCCTTACAATACTAGAGGGATACCTCACCCTCTCTAAACAGATTGTATAAGATTTAAAAGGAAGAAACTCTCTCTAGAGCAAGTATTACAAATTGAAGAACTATGGTATTTGTGATTCACACAAGTTCAAGCTCAAAACAGAGGATTTTGTAGAATGATGAGAAAAACTTGTTTAAAGCTCAATAGGAATTTTCCAGAATGATAGACTCAGTTTTTCTAACCCACCAACGAAGCCCAACTTCCAAATATATAGGTAAGTGTTATTTAATGCCGTTGGAAGTGGTTGTGAGCAATTAATGCTCATCAATATAGCCGTTACGGGCTTCTTCTTATTTTTCCAGAATAAAGGCTAACCGGTTAACCAAGTATCATAACCGGTTAGGGGCTCATTTAGGCTTATATAGAATTGTTCTGGTTTGATAACTAACCGGTTAGGAATGTGTCCTAATCGGTTAGGACCTCACGAAAATGAGTTCCGGGAAGGATGCTAACTGGTTAGACCTACAGGCTAATCGGTTAGGACATGGTCAGAAGTGTTTCTGAGTCGATGAATAACCAGTTAGGTCTTCTACCTAATCGGTTAGGACAAAACATTTTTGGCTTCTGAGTTATAGAATAACCGGTTAGGCCATCTGCCTAATCGGTTAGGACAGGATTAGAATGACTTCTAAGTTTATGAATAACCAGTTAGGTCTTCTACCTAATCGGTTAGGACAAACATATTTTGGCTTCTGGAAGTGAGACTAACCGGTTAGGTCTTCTACCTAATCAGTTAGGGCAAACATATTTTGGCCTCTGAGTTATAAAATAACCAATTAGCTACTTTGCCTAATCGGTTAGGCATGTTATAAAAAATGAGGTAAAGCTTTTGTTTGAACTAACTAACCGGTTAGGAGCTGGTCCTAATCGGTTAGGAGCCTTGAAATTTTGGCTCCTAATGTTTATCAAGAGGCTGGTAAGTTTCCAAAAAGGCTTAGGATATTAGATTTGAAAGAGTTGTTGCATAAAACCTTTTTGATCCTAACTTGAAAAACCATTTTGCAAATACATTTTAAGGAAGCCATTTGAGCTTGAGGTGAATCTTTAATATACCTTTACACTAGATCTATAACCTACATGCTAAGCTTGAGTTCTTTGTGACTTGATCATTGTGTTCCCATTGCTTTCTTGTTTGTCGACATCAAAACCATTTGCATCTTGTCCATGTCAATCACATTCTCCCCCTTTTTGATGATGACAAACACTTATTGAGAAAGAGATTAGTTCAAATGATAATTGGAATTTATAATAAAATTTGGAGACTTGCTCCCCCTCTTTTGTTCAAGAGGTGTATGAATCAGAGATGCACAGCTCCCCTTTTGTTTTGGGATTCCAGGACCATTAACAGACAATTCATTATATTATCATAACACATTCGCATTCAGTTACTTTTCTCAATAAATAGAAAGACCCTTATCCTTCTCCCCCTTTTGGCATAATCAAAAAGAAATTCAGTAACCCAGGGTATTCAAAACCAAGCATGCAAAACAGAAACATAAGATTAAGCATTTTCCAGTAACTCAGAAGCAGTCATACCATACAAAAAAAATGCATTAGTAGGCATACTATACTAAAAGAAATATCCAAGATTCAAAATAAGAGTCAAAAATCACTATTGAGATAGTCATGCCAATTACCAACATAAGTCAAAAAGAAAAAAATCATTAGACATACTAAATAATTGTCCCAAAATATCCAAAAAAAATAACTATGCATAGGCAAAATAGAGCGCAGAGGCAATTAGTGCAGCAGCATAATCATGATAGAACAGAGAGTCCATGCCTAAGCCCCAGTGTCTTGGGTGCTGGAAAGCGATGCTCGATCCTATCCAAGCGGTCCTCCATGGCACTCAACCGATCAAAGATGACTGAGTTGCTATGCTCTTGGTAGGTGCGCAGATCCGCGATGGCTGCAAGAATGCGAGCTTCACTGGTGGATTCAGAGACGCTACTCATATCTGGTGCCTCCTCCATAGGGACATCAGCTGTGTTAACAGGAATTTCTTCTGGTGGCGCTCCTCCCACTCGTGCATGACTATAAGTCCATTCACCATTGATGTTCTTCATGTGCATTCTATTAAGAGATGCAAGACCAAATTTATGAGGGCCGGCAGTGTTTACAATGCCATCGTCCAATAGGGGAACCTTATGATGGTCTAGGATTCGAGCAACCAGAAGAGCATACGGAAGATCCATAACTACCTTGTTTTTAGCTTTCATCATAGTGTGTATAATGTAGAAAGGTCAGTTGATCTTTATGCGTTCCTTGAGAAGCCACATCAGGAAGATGTTTTCCTCTTCAACTAGGGCATAATTACTTGCCCTTGGTGCGAGAATATGAGTGACGATGAAATGAAAAAGACGATCATGTATCTTCAGAAGCCCGGTAGTGAAAGTTCCTTTTGGCATTGGAACTCCAGGTTGAAGCATGCCCATTGCAACGTCATCTTTCTTCTAATTTTCCCACTGACCATGTTTTTCCAGTCTGAGCTTTTCACCGGAGTGGGGAAGATCAAAGAAAGGGACCCACTCACTGGGATTCACAACAATCTTATGCTTCTTAACTTCAGAAATTAAAGTTCCACCTTTAATAGATAAATTGCAGAAGAAGACTTTAGTGGGTTCAAGATAGAAGTACCCTGGATTTGTGGTGACGAGGGTTCTCAACCCATGGAATTCAAAAAGCTCTGTGAGAGGAGTGAATCCTTCTTGGATGAAAAACTCCCAGTCCATCCATTTCGGTGAGAAGATACACCTTGCATAAAATTCTAGTTGGTACTTCTTCATCTGAGCAGGGTCAGTAAAGTATCTTCTAAGGTTCAAAGCGACTGAGAAATCTGGGTCAGTGTCAAAAGGGGTTGTTTCCTTTGGGACATTGAGGTTTTTTGTACGTGTTCTTTTGGGGAAGGAGGAGCTGCTGGCCATGGTGGAAATGGAGGCTTAGAGCACGGTGGTGGAGAGAGAGAGTGTGAGGGAGATTGAAATGAAGGTTTAATTGAAGAAGGATGATGGAATATGATGGAATGTGAGAGAAATGGGGTTTAAAGACCGAATTTAGGGTGGATTTATGGTGAGGGATGAAGGTGAGGGAGTGGGCGTGAGAGAGCTTGAGAGAATGAAGATGAAAATGGAGGTAGGGTGCGTGAATGGAGGGAACCACGCTGTTGAGGAGTGTTTAATTGGAGTGACCTAACCGGTTAGGAAAGGTGGGTAACCGGTTAGGGCAATTGGAAATAGCCACTGAATTTTCCAATAACCGGTTAGGATTGGTGGCTAACCGGTTATTGTGCTAAGTCAGAACGCACAATTTGGTTTCCAAAGATAGGGTAACTGGTTAGGAATCATGCCTAACCGATTATTTGGCCACGGCAGAGAGCCCATCAGGATTCCAAAACACTTCCAGATCTCAAACGAAATTTTATTTTTCTTCTTTTTCTTGATCATTTCACTGATAGCACTATAACAAACTCATGGGAATAATCCTTGACAAGTATCTGTAGGAATAATCTCATTTGACTTCCAGTATTCCAAATCACTTGAGGTTCATTTTGGCTTGACTCCATTTTCATTTAGAAACAAAATTTCTCCCAATATCAGTAGGAACTTTGAGCTTTCAGATTGGGGGACTTAAGCATGAACTGAGCTCCTGCAAAACAAAGTAAGGGGACACTCCGACGCTCAAGTTAGTATTGGATTCAAATATGATTAATAACTCAGAAATTTTGCAAGAAATGTCAATTTATGCATGATTGATCCAAGATACCAAGCTCATTTCTAATATAGAAAAATGTTTCTTTTACTAGGGTTTGGTGAAAATATCACTAGTTGCTTAGTTGTTTCAACAAATTCAAGTATGCAATCACCCTTTTGAACATGATCTCTAATGAAATGATGTCTTATTTCAATATGTTTAGTCTTAGAATGCAAAATGGGATTTTTTGACAAGTTAATTACTAGTATTATCACATCTTATGGGGATATGATCAAGCTCAAGACCATAGTCCAAGAGTTGTTGTTTCATCCAAAGGATTTGAGAACAATAACTCCCAACATACGCAACATATTCAACTTTTACCAGACAATGCCACACTATTTTGTTTCTTGCTATGCCAAAAAACTAGTGAGCTTCCAAGCAAGTGGCATGTCCCACTAGTGCTCTTTCGATCCATTTTGCATCCAGCAAAATCAGAATCGAAATACCCAATAAGGCTACAAGAGGCACCTTTAGGGTACCATAAACCCATTTGTGATGTGCCTATTAGATATTTCATTATTCTTTTAACAGCACTTAGGTGTGATTCTTTAGGATTAGCTTGATATCTAGCACACATGCATACACTAAACATTATATTAGGCCTACTTGCAGTGAGATAAAGGAGTGAGCCAATCATACCTCTATATTTCGTAATTTCTACTGATTTACCTCCTTCATCCTTGTCCAAATAGCAAGAGGTGCCCATAGGAGTAGCCATATGCTTGGCATTATCCATTCCAAACTTCTTGAGCAACTCCTTGCAATACTTGGATTGGCTTATGAACGTTCCTTCTCTTGTTTGCTTGATTTGGAGACCAAGGAAGAAGTTGAGCTCACCCATCATGGACATTTCAAACTCACTTTGCATAGTATTTGAAAATTCTTTACAAAGAGAGTTGTTAGTAGCTCCAAATATAATGTCATCAACATAGATTTGAACTAGAAGTATGTCATGCATTTTGTGTTTTATGAAAAGGGTAGTGTCAACCTTGCCTCTAGAAAAATCTTTTTTCTAAAAGAAATTTGCTCAACCTTTCATACCAAGCTTTAAGAGCTTATTTCAAGCCATACAATGCCTTTTTCAGTTTAAAAACATGGTTGGGCAATTCAAAATCTTCAAAACCA
This sequence comes from Ormosia semicastrata, assembly GCA_029884595.1. NCBI lineage: Eukaryota > Viridiplantae > Streptophyta > Magnoliopsida > Fabales > Fabaceae > Ormosia > Ormosia semicastrata. Next base: position 10,848,043 of record JAQQTO010000027.1, on the reverse strand, counting down.
GGAGGTTGTTCCACATATACCTCTTCTTGTATAAAACCTTTAAGAAAGGCACTTTTGACATCCATTTGATAAAGTTTGAAATCCATGATGCAAGCATATGCAAGTAACATTCTAATGGCCTCTAACCTAGCTACGGGAGCATAAGTTTCTTCATAGTCTATGCCTTCTTCTTGATTATATCCCTTAGCTACAAGCCTAACTTTATTTCTTATTATTAAACCCGTTTCATCAAGTTTATTCCTAAAGACCCACTTGGTGCCAATTATAGGATGATCATTGGGCCTTGGAACTAATTCCCAAACTTGATTTCTCTCAAATTGGTTTAGTTCTTCTTGCATGGCCAAGATCCAATGCTCATCATTAATGGCCTCATTTATGTCTTTAGGTTCAACTTGAGAGACAAAGGCTAGGTGATTACATGTATTTCTAAGTGAGTTTTGAGTGATTACCCCTTTTGATACATCACCTATCACCTAGTCGAGAGGGTGATATCTTGAAGTCCTCCATTCTTTGGGTAAGTCCAAGATTTCTGAATTTTTTTGTCATGAGTGATCAAGGAGTCTCTCTTCTTGCTTCTTGGACTCTTTCTCTTGATCTTTCAAGTGCGTTTTTGCCAAGATTTCTGCAACATCATTAACAAGATCCTTTCTCGGCTCATTTAGGTTAATTTCATCAAATGCAACATGTATGGACTCTTCTATGGTCATAGTTAGTATATTATAGACTCTAAAGGCCTTACTATATATAGAATAGCCAATGAATATTCCCTCATCAGATTTTGCATCAAACTTCCCCAAGTTATCCTTTCCATTATTCAAAACAAAGCATTTACATCCAAAGACATGAAAATGTGACACATTTGGTTTCCTTCCTTTGTACAATTCATATGGGGTTTTCTTTAAAATTGGCCTTATTAGGGCTCTATTCATAACATAACAAGCGGTGTTAACCGCATCCGCCCAAAAGTACTTAGGAAGGTTGGCTTCATTGAGCATAGTTCTTGCCATTTCCTCTAAAGATCGATTTTTCCTTTCTACAACACCATTTTGTTGTGGTGTTCTAGGGGCAGAAAAATTATGCTCAATGCCATGTTCATCACAAAAAGTTTCAAATTCATGATTTTCAAATTTACCACCATGGTCATTTCTTATGGATGAAATACAAAAACCTTTTTCGTTTTGGATAACTTTGGCAAGTTTTCTAAATGATTGAAAAGCATCATTTTTGTAGGCCAAGAATAATATCCATGTAAACCTAGAAAAATCATCCACAATCACTAATGCATAGTAATTTTCACCAAAGCTCATAGTTCTAGAGGGACCAAAAAGATCCATATGCAAGAGTTGTAAAGGTCTAGAAGTTGAAACTATGTTTTTAGCTTTAAAAGAGACCTTTACTTGTTTTCCCTTTTGACATGCATCACAAAGTTTGTCTTTTTCAAACTTGAGCTTTGGAAGACCAATTACTAGTTCTTTAAAAAACCAATTTGTTTAAGTGATCCATGTAAATGTGAGCAATTCTTCTATGCTATAACCATGAATCATTTTCTTTACTCATAAAGCATTTAGCATCATTTGAGGAGATATCATCAAGACTAATCATATATATATATATTATTGACTCTATGACCAACAAACTTAACTTACTTATCATCCTTTCCCTCAATTATGTAACAAGAGGAATCAAATATAACTTTATTGCCTTTATCACACAATTGACTAATACTAAGCAAATTACGTTTAAGTCCTTCAACAAGCAAAACATTATCAATAGATGATGAATGGATCTTACCAACTTTTCCAATTCCAAGAATCTTCCCTTTATTATTGTCACCATATGTGACATGACCATGTTTCTTGTGTGTAAGGGAGGAGAACTTGGAGCCATCACCGGTCATGTGCTTGGAGCAACCACTATCAAGATACCAACTTGAGCTCTTGGTCTTCAAGCACACCTACAACACACATTCAAGTTTTAACCTTTGGTACCAAAATTGTTTTGGGTCCTTGTGTGTTAGAATTAGGCATGGTGCCTTTAGGAACCCAAACCCTTTTGATTCCAACCTTGGTATTTATATTCTTTCTAACATTGCAAGTGGATGCACTATGCCCTTTTCTACCACAATGAAAACATTTGACAAAGGGGCTACTTGAAGTATTTGAGGAAACAAAGAAGTTCTTATAGGATTTTTGATGGTTGTTTGGATTAAATCCCAAACCGACTTTTTGAAAAACACATTTTTGTTTTCCTAACAACACATTCAAGTTATCTCTTCCAAAAGTGAATTTTGCAAGAGTGTTGTTCAAGTCTTCAATTTCTTTTTCAAAAGCTTTACATGATAAACAAGATAATGATGTGGATGCATTATCATGTGAGGAACAAGTCATGCATAATGAATTAGCATCTATGAGTCCTAATGTCTCATTTTTGATTTTAAGTTCATTTATCTCCTTAGTTAAAGTAGAAACTTTGTTTGTCAACAAGGAGATTGTTTTATTGGAAGACAAAATCATTTTTGTGAGCCTCAAAGATTCATCATGCAATTCTTGAAAGGCATCTTGCAATTCATCATAAGAAGGTGGAGGTTCTAGGTTAGAAGAAGTAATCTCGGTATCGCTTTCTCTACTTTCTTCTGCTTGAGCCATGAGGCAAAGATGGGCTTCTTCATTCTCTGAATCGTCGGAAGAGTTTAAGTCATTGTCCTCCCAAGCTATATATACTCTTCTTCCTTTCTTTTCCTTGGAGGGTCTTTTCTCAAACTTCTTCGTCTTCTTGAGATATATAGGACACTCCATTTTCATGTGTCCTAGTTTTCCGCATTCGTAGCATTTTGGAGGAGTAGAGGATCCTTCTCCTTTGTGATATACTTTTTTTTAGGAAAGGGTGGTCTTCTTTAAAATCCTTTCTTCTTTAGGAATCTTCTGAACTTTCTCACAAGGAGACTAAGATTCTCCTCACTTACCTCAATATTTTCATCATCCTCTTCACTATCTTCATCATCATCTTCAAGTATGGAAGAGGTGGCTTTGAGTGCAATTCCCTTCTTCTTTTTATCATGCTCTTCACTTTGATTGAGCCTATTTAGTTCCAGCTCATGTTCTTGAAGCTTTCCAAATAAGGTAGCTAAAGACATTGTTGATAAATCTCTTGATTCCGCAATCGCCGTCACTTTGGGTTGCCAATTCCTGCTTAGACATCTCAAGACTTTGTTAATAAGATCCTCATTAGGAAATGTCTTTCCCAATGAGATAAGATAACTAACAATATGAGTAAACCTCTTTTGCATATCTTGAATATTTTCACCTTGGTTCATTCTAAACAATTCATATTCATGAGTAAGAGTGTTTATTCGAGATCATTTTACCTCACTAGTACCTTCATGAGTTACTTGTAGGGTATCCCACATTTCTTTTGCGGTTTTGTAATTTGACACCCTAAAGAATTCATCATACCCCAAGGATGTGGTGATGATGTTCTTGGCTCTCAAATTGTATTGAACCTTCTTTTTATCATCATCGGTCCATTCATTTCTAGGTGTATTGATTTTCTCACCATCTTTAGTTTGTGTAGGAACAAAAGCACCATTTTCAACGGCATCCCACACATCTAAATCAATAGCTTCAATAAAAAATTTCATCATTTCTTTCCAATAGGCATAACCATCCCCATTGAAATAAGGAGGTCTGTTTATAGAAGAATCTTCATTTGAAAAACCATTTGAAGCCATCACTTTTCTTGAAGCTGCTAAGCTCTTTATACAATAGTCTAGCTCTGATACCACTTGTTACCAAGTGGCCTCAATACTCAAGAGGGGGGTGAATTGAGTAAGTAAAACAAGTTAGCAAATCTTTTGCAAATTGTTTGATAACTAATTTTCGTTGAAGCTATTGACTAATTAGAGATAATAGGATGGATGAGATAAACCCTCTTACTTATAAATGTGATAGCCAAAGGAGACAATATCCAAGCAATTCAATAAAATAGTGCACAAAATAAAGAGAAGGGTTTAGAGAAAATAAACACAATCGTTTATCCTGGTTTGATCACCAATCCACTTGTGATCTACGTCCAGTCCCCAAGCAGCAACTTGAGATTTTCCACTATATCTTCAAGCTTCAATGGGTGCTTGACAACCACTACAACCTTGAGCACTCAACACTATGGGATACCTCACCCTTATGCTTGAGCCTCTAATTTCAAGGAATACCTCACCCTTACAATACTAGAGGGATACCTCACCTTTACAATACTAGAGGGATACCTCACCCTCTCTAAACAGATTGTATAAGATTTAAAAGGAAGAAACTCTCTCTAGAGCAAGTATTACAAATTGAAGAACTATGGTATTTGTGATTCACACAAGTTCAAGCTCAAAACAGAGGATTTTGTAGAATGATGAGAAAAACTTGTTTAAAGCTCAATAGGAATTTTCTAGAATGATAGACTCAGTTTTTCTAACCCACCAACATAGCCCAACTTCCAAATATATAGGTAAGTGTTATTTAATGCCGTTGGAAGTGGTTGTGAGCAATTAATGCTCATCAATATAGCCGTTACGGGTTTCTTCTTATTTTTCCAGAACAAAGGCTAACCGGTTAGCCAAGTATCATAACCAGTTAGGGGCTCATTTAGGCTTATACAGAATTGTTCTGGTTTGATAACTAACTGGTTAGGAATGTGTCATAATCGATTAGGACCTCACGAAAATGAGTTCTGGGAAGGATGCTAATCGGTTAGACTGCAGGCTAATCGGTTAGGACATGGTCAGAAGTGTTTCTGAGTTGATGAATAACCGGTTAGGTCTTCTACTTAATCGGTTAGGACAAAACGTTTTTGGCTTCTGAGTTATAGAATAACCGGTTAGGCCATCTGCCTAATCGGTTAGGATAGGATTAGAATGGCTTCTAAGTTTATGAATAATCGGTTAGGTCTTCTACCTAATCGGTTAGGACAAACATATTTTGGCTTCTGGAAGTGAGACTAACCAGTTAGGTCTTCTACCTAATCAGTTAGGACAAACATATTTTGGCCTCTGAGTTATAAAATAACCGATTAACTACTTTGCCTAATCTGTTAGGCATGTTATAAAAAATGAGGCAAAGCTTTTGTTTGAACTAACTAACTGGTTAGGAGCTAGTCCTAATCGGTTAGGGGCCTTGAAATTTTGGCTCCTAATGTTTATCAAGAGGCTGGTAAGTTTCCAAAAAGGCTTAGGATATTAGATTTGAAAGAGTTGTTGCATAAAACCTTTTTTATCCTAACTTGAAAAACCATTTTGCAAATACATTTTAAGGAAGCCATTTGAGCTTGAGGTGAATCTTTAATATATCTTTACACTAGATCTATAACCTACATGCTAAGCTTGAGTTCCTTGTGACTTCATCATTGTGTTCCCATTGCTTTCTTGTTTGTCGACATCAAAACCATTTGTATCTTGTCCATGTCAATCATATTCCATGTGTCACAACTGCGAAAATACATTCCTGGCTCAAGTCATGTCATAGCACCAGACACAATATAATTAAAAGAGAACTTAACCTATGAAGCACCTCCTGTAAGAATTGAGGATAGAAGGATAAAGCAACTAAGAGGCAAGAAGATCATATTAGTGAAGGTAATCTGGAATGAAACAATTGGAGATGCAACATGGGAGTTGGAAGACAAGATGAAGGAGCAACACCCACAACTATTCTAAGGTATGAAAATTTCGAGGATAAAATTTCTTTTTAGAAGGGGAGAGTTGTAACACTCCGAAAATTATTTATTTCATCATAAATAATCATTTTATAATATTTATGATTTTTGGAATTTTTTTGGAATTTTTCAGAAATATCGAATATTTTAATATATTTCTCATTTTACGTGCACACTGAGCAGAGTCAGTAAAACACCCCAGAAATTATTTGTTTTGTGATGAATAGTCATTTTTCAATATTTTTGATTTTTGAGAATTTTTCTAGATTTTTCTGGAAATATCAAATATTTTAGTATATTTTTCGTTTTGTGTGCACGCTGAGCGGAGCCGAAAAAATGAAATGTTTTCCCTGAGTCTAGTAAACCTTGAATTGTGGAATTGTCGACGGGGGATCTTACTAAACCCAAGGCTGGGCACAGTTTACGAGGTTCACATTTTTTAAGATTTTATCTGATAAAAAAAATCACTGCACCAAATTTTTTTTCGATGAATAATAAATACCATTTCCATTAACTGTAATTTTTGTTTACTGGAAGATAATTCTAACAGAGTAATTAATCATCTATTCTAGAGTGTTCTTTTCAAAGACAACCTTACTTTTCACTTTATCGAGAAGCGTGCGAAGCTTCTCAAGGAAGCCTCAAGGAAGCTTCCTCCCAAGTTTCTCAAGGAAGCTACTTATCCCTCTCTCCTCCCTCTCACCTCACGACTGCTGCACCAAATTGGGAGACAAAAATTTGTGTTTCACATAATCAATTATATCACATTAATTTCAAAAACCTAAAAGCATATTTCACTTTTCTATTCACTTCTCTCTCTACCTTCATATTCCTTTCAATTTTTTTTCTCCTCCTTCTCTCTAGAACACCTCACGGCCAGCCCCTCTCCCATGCCTCCACCATCACAAAAATTCCAACCAAATACATTTTCTTAATCTCCTCCATCATCTAAACACTTCTCTAGTTGGTGATTCCTTGAAATGCTTTCATCTTCACCACTTTCTTCAAGCTTCAAGCTTAGGGCTTTTAGGCGAGACTCTTGCATTCTCTTGATTCTCTCTTTATTTTCGTTTGGGATGCCTTCATTTTGACCATCTATTCATTCTTTTTCAAGCCTTGGTATTGATTGGTTGAAGTTGGAATTTTAGGGTTTTGGGTGGTGTTGGCCGAAATCTCAAGGAGCTTCAAGGGGGGTTCTTTTGTTTATTTTCTCTTAGGTAAGAGGAAGATACTACTTCTCAACCTCTATTGATAGAAATGAACTTTGATTTTGTGATTGGGTGTAAGAAAACCCTATTAGGGTTACTCTCTTTGTTTGTATGATTTGTATGATTACATGTTGTTTTAATTTGTTTGAGTTATTTGATTGATTGTTTATGTATATTGATATATTTGGATGGATTGGAAAACTTAAAAATGGAAGGAAATGACCTAGACTTCCTCTAGGAGGCTCATGGTTTTGGGGCCCTAAATTAAGGTTCTTGGTGAAAAAATTTATAACAAGTGGAAAACTTAGCTAGTCAAGTGGATAATATGTGATTAATGGAATAAAAATTTAAATCCTAAAACCTAGAGAGGCTCACGGCCTTCATGGCTAAAAATGGCTCAATCATATGACTTCACACAACTATGGCATTTAATTAATTAAGTGAATAAGCAAGTGGATTATGTAAGGGAAGGAAATTAATTTGGTAACCTAAAGGAATTCTTTGTACCATAAAAACAAGTAAGGATGTGTGAGACTTGGTAAGACTTAGAAATAATTCTCTAAGTGAATGTAACTAAGTTTAAAGTAAGAACCTAATAATGAAAGGAATTTCATAAGAAAAATTAAATTGAAGTGAAACTTAATTAAATGATTAATTAGGAATCAAATAGGGTTTCATAAAATAGAAAGAACTAAGAACAAAATTTTATTTAAAGACTTAGAATAATTTTCGGTTACGATAAGACCATTAGTGTAAGTGAGAATGTTAAGTAATTTCATAATGCATCCTAAAAACGTAATGTATCAATTAAGGACTTAATGATATTTAATGTGGGTCCATGAGTTGACCAATAACATGATGATGCTTACTTTAGTCGAATTGCGACATGACATGGAAAGTGTATTACCGTTGAATGTATGTATGCTATATGCATTGAGTTATCATGCATTGTGAAAGTTTGATGGACTGTTGTTAAGGCCAAGTTACCTAAGAGATTGAACACACCTTAGTACGGGTGCGAGTAGATTAGTGTAGGTCATACTGTTGACCTTGGGGGCGTCGGGGTGCAAGCACCACGCAATGGACAGTTGGTAGCTCTTCTATCCGTGGGGCAGACCGATGCAAACGCACCGACGATCCGGACCGAGACACTGTCCTATATCGTGATCTAGTGTAGAATGTCTGTATAATGCCTTGATGTGCACGTTGATAAACTGAAGAGTTATAGCACTTTGGCCGAGGCAGCCGAGTTGCAGACATGTCTCCTGATCTTTCTCTCTGACTGTTTTTGTGTCTAGCTCCATGGATTAGGATTTTGATGTCGTATGCATGTGCATAATGAGTCCATATATTACCTGGCATTTAATTCTTATGATAATTGGAACTGTTACTTTACTGATGTATAATTGCCTGGAACTGCTTAATTGATTATTGCTGTTATTTAATGCTTATTATTATTACTTTTTGAAATGCTATGTGGGCGCTTTGCACCATTTTGTTTCTTGCTGCCATAATTGGTAATGATGGTAGGATGTCTTACCTCTTTTCTGTCTTCCTATTATTTCTGTTTGTATTTGTGTTCCATCGAAGACGTCGGTGACTGAGGTGAAGCTCCCGATTTCCCCGGCTTCTGGCCTGACCGTGACTAGCACCTGCTGATCATGGAGGCACGCCCACGTGAATTTTTAGGTTATGTGCGTTTGACCTTCCTCGGAGGGCCAGACTGCTGGCACATTAACCTAAATTCTGATCACTGTATCTATGTGGGGGACGTGTCGATTTCACTGGCTTGGGGACGTCATGATCCACCCATCTTCATTTGTAGCGTCAGTTTACGTTTGGAGTTCTACTTGCCCATCAGGGAAATGTGGGGTAATCGTTATTACACCCCACAAGAGGATTCTTTTATTTCTACTGCTTGAGCCCCGACCCCGTAACTCAGTGGCTCCTATGTGGGTCTCTTCTGATGAGGAAGACCCCGAGGAGGATCCCGAGGAGGATCCTCAGGAGGATCCTGACACGGTTCCTTCTCATCTCAAGGACTGATACTGTTGGTAGCTATTGATGACTATCCGTGTTTATTTTTGGGGCCTGATGTTTTATTATTTTGACGGGCTGTATATGTATGATCCTTTGGGCAAGTATAGTTTTACTTTTTGTACATCGAGCTTGTACTAAATAGATTTGATTTAATTATATTATATATATATATATATATATATATATATATATATATATATATATGAATATACATGTTGAGCAAATGTATGCCTTACTTTCTGTCTTGTCCTTTAATGCCATTTATGTTTCGTCACTATATTTTATTAATTATGACAAAGAAAAAATAGTCACCATTTTACTTATGCAACTTTAATCAGACAAATAAAATTGTAATGAAAGAACCGGGTCTTAACCTTATTTTTTTATTTTTAGCATTATAAATGACAATGTGACGTTCCCTCCCAAAAAGGGGCGTTACATTAAGTTGGTATCAGAGCCCCGATTTATGCTTCTTTGGGTCTTGTGATTGAGTTTGTCTTGTTTGTGCTGTGTGAATCTCTGTGTTTGGTATTCCTAGTGGATACAACTGACTTTCCTTGTGTTTTCAGTTAATATGAATTGAGAAATCAAGATAGCACAAGGTGGAGATATGACAGCTGCTATAGAAGCGATGCAAAGGATGGCTGAGGTCATCGCACAACAGACTAAACGAGCTGCTCAGCAACAAGAGAGAGTTACTCAATAATAAGAAAGGGCTGCTCAACAGCTTGAAGCAACTACTGATGCCTAAAACTTGGCGGAGTTTCATCGCCATAATCCTCCCTAATTCAAAGGAGAGTTCGATCCGGATAAAGCCAGTCTATGGATCAAAGAGCTAGAGAAAGTCTTCTGAGGCATGAGCTGCACCGAGAATAAGAAGGTGACTTATGCTACCTTTATGTTGGTTGGCAATGCTGAGGACTGGTGGTACGGAGCGCAAAGAACGCTTGAGGCTGAAAATCACGAGATCACTTGGGATTTATTCAAGGATAAATTCTTGGATAAGTACTTTCCCGCGAGCGCGAGGCATGCGAAGGAGATGGAGTTTCTCAACCTGAGGCTAGGGAACCTGACTATTAGTGAATATGCAGCGAGATTTGAAAACTTGTCAAAGTTTTTAATGTACTTTCAACACCAACCGAACGAAACCTGGAAGTGTCAGAAGATTACAGAAAGACTGAGATATGAAGTGAAGAAAGCTGTTATCACACTAAAAATCAACGAGTTCTCGGAGCTGCTAGATACGTGCTGTGAAGTGGAGGCTCTGGAGCAACCTATAGATACAAGGAGTTAGAACTTTGGACCTACAAGGTTCCAAAGGGGCGGTGGCAACAATTCTAATTGCTTCCAAAAGAAGCCCTATTCTTGACCAACTGGAAACCAGCAACAGATAGTGGGTGGAAGTTCTGGTGGAAATTCTACTGGGAACCGGACCGGCCAAAATGTGGCGTATTCGTCAAATTGCCTGAAGTGTGGGAAAGATCATCCCACGAGGGATTGCACTATAAAGGGGATTATCTATTTCAGATGTGGCAAGCTTGGCCACGTGCCCCGAGACTGTAACCAAATGACGGCTGAACCTTCAGTCAATGCTGCAAGGGCCAATAAACTGCAAGCAAGAGGATGGGTTTATACCATGAGCGGAGCCGAAGCCTCCGAGTCAGAAGACTTGATTCAAGGAGAATGTACCATAGAAGGTAACCTTTTAACTATACTGTATGACTCTAGGGCAACCCATTCTTTCATATCTTATGACTGTGTGCTACGACTTAGTTTACCAGTGTCTACCTTACCTTTTGACCTGACTGTCTCTACTCTCACTGATAAACCGATAGTTACTACCAATGTCTGTTTCAATTGTCCCTTGATTGTTGAAGGTCAAATCTTTTCTGTCGATTTGATCTGTTTACCCCTTTCTCAGCTAGATATAATTTTAGGGATGGACTGGTTGTCCTTCAACCACATTCTATTAGATTGTTCAGGAAAAACCATAGTTTTCCCTATGGATGAGGATTCTAGATACTTAACAGCCAACCAAGTTCAAGCTTTCTAGAAAGATGGAGCTCACAGATACATGCTACTATCTTCTTTGAAAATCGAGAGAGAGGTTGATATGAACACAATTCCAGTGGTGAATGAATTTCTCAAAGTCTTTCCTGAGGATGTACCTGGTTTACCACCGGCGCGAGAAATAGAATTTGCTATTGACCTTGTACCGGGAGTTGGTCCCATGTCTATAGCACCTTATAGGATGTCACCAACAGAATTAGCTAAACTTAAGAAGTAGCTAGAGGAGCTGTTGGAATAGTAATTTGTCAGACCGAGTGTATCACCTTGGGGAGCACTAGTACTGTTGGTTCACAAGAAGGACGGTTCATCAAGATTGTGCGTCGACTACCGGCAGCTAAACAAAGTGACAATCAAGAATAAATATCCACTCCTAAGAATTGATGACTTAATGGACCAACTGAAGGGAGCAGCGGTGTTTTCTAAAATCGATCTGCGATCTGGGTATCATCAAATACGAGTGAAGATGGAGGATATACCCAAGACTGCTTTTCATACCTGATACGGCCATTACGAGTATCATGTGATGCCGTTTGGGGTAACGAATGTGCCTGCTATCTTCATGGACTACATGAATAGGATCTTTCATCCTTATTTGGACAGGTTTGTTGTTGTCTTTATGGTGTGTGAAATTCGCAAGTGTATGATTTCATCATCAAGTAATAAAAAGATCGAATCCATAGGGACTGTGTCTATGAATACTAATTAATTAATTAATTTAATTAAATTAAACAAAAGGGAATATAATTGTTGATTAACAAGAACATAATACAAAGCAATTAAATAATTAAAAATCAAAGTGTAAAATTTAGAATAAAAATAGCAAGTTATCAAGAAGGGGTTTTTCAAATTCAAGAAAGCTTCCAAGATTGGGATACCATAATGATATAAGGTAAATCCTAATTGACAACCCTTTTATTAAATCTGAAATTCAATTGAAGGTGAATTACCCTAAATTAGTTAATGTTCTTTCTCAAGATACAAGATCCGTGCCTAATTAAACCAATTCCTACTCTCGTGGTAATTGAATTTAAATTGAACCCATTACGCTTTGTGGTAATTCATTGAATCCTCGAAAGGCTAAAACTACTCTCATGATTTAGACCTTAAGTTCAATTCTTATAGTTCCAGCACCTAGGTTTACCTCTCAGTACATCCCTAAATGCCTATGAGATGCAAATAAGTGGCCAACGAATTCATATGAATAATAGCAATAAGGATTGAATCAAAGAACATTCAAGATTAATAAAAGGGGAAACAAAGTCAATTAATCATTATCAATATATCAAAGGGCATTGCCCATTCCTAGAAACAAAAGAAATTACTCAGACATAGAGAAGAAGGAATAAGAAAACAAATTTAAGAACATCCCAAACCCGTAACAATGAAAGAAGAAAGGAGAAGATGAAGATCAAGAGCCTCCAATGTGCCTCTTCAAAACCAAATTAGAACCCTCTAATTGTATTCAGAACATCTATTTATAATCCTAAGGTTTTAATTGGCTAAAAAGCCCCCAAAAGAAATAAAAATAAAAACTTAAAAACTGCTGCGCACTGCGATCCACGGCCGTGGATCATTCCATGGCCAGGCTGTGGATCTTTCAGCCAAAAAGCCCATCCTGTGTCATTTGAGTTCCACAGCTGTGGATGGTTCCACGGCCAGGCCGTGGAACTCTCTGGAATTCTCTTTTCCTTCTTTAAGTTGCTGCTCGATCCATGGTCGTGGTTTGATCCACGGGCAGGTTGTGGATCCCTTTGGGATGGTCTTTTTGCACCTTTTTGCTATCCACTAAGCTCCAACTTCAAACATACAAGCATTCCATTTAATCCAATGCCAATTCAACATTAATCCTGCACAAGAACACCAAAAACACCGCAGTTATTCGAACTAAGGGAAAAACAAACCAAAAAGGGAAACTAAAATGCCTAAATGGCTCAAGAATGCATGCAAAACAAGAACAAAACATGATGTTGTTTCACACACATCAAATCCCCCTAAGCTTAAGACTTTGCTTGTCCCCAAGCAATAACTAATGTCAAACCAAGAAGTGGGATCAAAAGATAATAATGAATAAGGAATCCGAGAAAACAATTATCCAAGTAATAAGCTAAGGCAATCCAAGAATCTGAGAGATAATCAAAATCAAGTCAAATTAGAGGCTAAGTTCTCAGAAATCATGCATCCTCACTGATTGAAGTAAGTTCACTCCACTAACCACACTCAAAGTGTTTAAGGGTGAAAACTATACGCTCAAAATCTTTCAAAGAAAATGCACTTCCATATGCTTGATAAGAAACCAAATTTTCACTAATAATCAGCATGCATGCAAGAATCAAAAGGTCTTACAAGGGTTGTAATGGGGCCATGGGAATGATGTTAGGTAAGGTAGGGAAAGGAAGGTTTGCACAAATGGCTCATCAAGATTTTCAATAAACACAAGAAATCCAATAGAACATAAATGGAGCAAAGGCAATTTTTTCAATCTAAAACATAACTCCACGTTTCAAAGAATTTTCTTCCTTACTTTTCCTTCTCCTCTTTCTCCTCTTTTTCAAGCTTTCTTCTCATGATGTTTCTTTTATTTTCTTTTATTTTTTCATTTGAGAAAGAGGAAGCTCAAATACATATAATTCCCAACACAACTTTTAAACAACTTTCAAGCCCAATTCGCTCCATTTAATATTATAAATGATTACCAACAATGTTTCAGCATAGGTATCAAGAAAAACAATTATGCAATAGGCTCAAAATGGGCAACTAGAGGATGAAAGTGTAACAATTTCAATATGCCAGAAAAATACCTAAGATGCCTTAATCATATTCAAGCATGCAACCAAAAATTTTACCTCAAAATAGTTTCAAATCAAGTTCTAAAGCACAAGATCAATGAGGAATATCACTCAACACAAAGAATGGGAACAAAAATCGTATAGTGCATAAGTCCCATATAAGCTCAAAACTCACATTTAGAGGTTTAAAAATTCAATGAGAAGCACAAATTCAGATAACATTATGCTAATTATCAACTATCAAAAGATCACCTCTACTATCAATTAAAACAATGCTTGTTGCCTACCACAAGAATCAACAATTGGGTTCCAAATCAATATCATCTCAAAATCCTCAAAAGAGAAGGACACAAGTTCAACCAAAAAGCTGAGAGATATGATGGTGTGAAAATGCAACATGAAGATGCATGCAAAATGAGACATGAAAATGCATGAAACTAATGATCTAAAATGAAAATGAAATTACCCCCCAAGCTTAGAGAAGGCAGAAAAGAAAAGAACTCACTGCGGTGGTGGGAAATCTTCTGGTGTTCAATCCATGGCCATGGAATTTTCCATGGGCTTGGTGTGGAACTTTCTGACTTCACTCTCTTACTAATTTGAGCTTCAAAAAGGGTCAAACCTAGACAAGATCGATGAAACAAAGATCAATCCAACACACAAAATCAAAAGAAAAAGAAGAAATAAAAAAAATAAAGAAAAATAAAGAAACTTGGGTTACCTCCCAAAAAGTGTTTGTTTAAAGTCATTAGCTCGACTTGGTCTGATTTCTGTGCTCAGGTGATGTCAATGGAGTAGTGCTCAGTCCCCACTCCTTCAAAGTATTTCACTCTCTGGCCATTTATCATGAAAGGCTTATGGCCTTCTTTTTTCACCTCAAGCACACCGTACGATAAAATTTGAACAATCTCATATGGTCCTGACCATTTCGACCATAATTTACTAGGACAGAAATGTAAAAGTGAGTTATTGACAAGAACTTTATTCCCGAGTTTAAATTCACGTTTCTCGACACACTTGTCATTTTAATTCTTAGGTCCTTTCTTGTAGGGCTTGGACTTCTTAGATTTTGTGGTACCCTTGGGTAAGGTCTTTTCTACCAAAGCATCAGTCACTGATTCCTGCACATCTGAAAGCACAACACTATCCACAACATTAGTAGCATCTATGCAATTACATGAATTTGAGGAATTAGAATTATTTTCAGATTTAAAAACATCAAAAACTACTTCCTCATCATTCAATCGCAAAGTCAATTTTCCTTCATGGACATCAATGATCGCCCTTCCAGTGGCAAGGAATGGACGCCTAAGTATGATCGGCATTTTAGCATCAGCTTCCATGTCAAGTACAACAAAATCTACTGGCATATAAAACTTACCAACCTTAATAGGAACATCCTCCAAGATGCCTATGGGGTACTTGACAGACCGATCTACCAATTGAAGGGAGATAGTTGTGGGTTTTAGTTCACCCACCTCCAACTTCTTACACACAGAAAAGGGCATAAGACTGACACTAGCTCCCAAATCACATAGAGCTTTATCAAAATTAGTGTTGCCAATCAAATAAGGAATAGAGAAGCTACCTGAATCTTTTAACTTAGGAGGCAATTTATTTTGAATTAATGCACTACACTCCTTAGTTAAAGCTACTATCTCATATTCTTCTAGCTTCCTCTTATTAGACAAGATGTCCTTAAGAAACTCAGCATAAGTAGGCATTTGTTTCAACGCCTCAGTGAAGGGTACATTAATGTATGATTTCTTTAGGACCTGTAGGAACTTCCTGAATTGCCTATCTAACTTGGCCTTAGCAAGTCTTTGAGGGAAAGGAACTGGGGGTTGGTATGGCTCAGGGGGTACATACTTAGACACTTTCTCATTAGTTTCCTCCTCTTCTAAGGGTTGTGCCTTAGTCTCTTTTTCCTCATTCCCCTCATCTTTGTCACTCTCCCCATTACCCTTAGGATCCTCTAACTTCTTTCCACTCCTCAAACTCACAGCTTTACAATGTTCATTGCCTGGGTTGACTTCAAGTTGACCAGGAAACTTACCTTGCTGCCTAAGAGAAGTGCTTGCTTATTGGGCAATCTGGGTTTCCAACATCTTATTATAAATAACTAAATTATCAACCTTAATTGACAACTCTTTAATTACCTCAGTTACAACTTGCCCATGGTGCCTAAACTCCTCATTTTGCTTAGACTGACTCTCAACAAAATTCTCAAGAAGAAACTCAAGTCTAGATTTTTATACCTGTGGGATTCCAGAAGATGGTTTAGCATTACCTTGCCCAACTTGGTACTGACTATTCCAGTAAGAAAAGTTAGGATGTGACCTCCAACCAGGGTTGTAAGTTTGAGAATATGGATCATTTCTCCCTTTTTGGTTGAAGTCATTAAAATTATGGCATGATTCCACTTACTCCACTAGTGCACCATGTGAGGATCCAATTTCAACTTGGCATTCGGCACCTATATGTCCTTGTGCTCCACAAATCTCACAAAAATTGTTAGAGGTACCTATGGTATTAACATGAGCTTTCTCAAGCATGTCAAAACGTTTATTCAAAGAATCAAACTTTGATATAATTAAATTAACACCATCTACCTCAAACTTACCTCCCGAGAGCTTTCTCAGGTTGTGGCCTCTTTCATTAGCCCATTAGTGATTATTTGAAGCTACACTCTCAATTATCCCATAAGCTTCTGTGAGCCTTCTATTCATCAAAGCTCCACCAGCTGCAGAGTCAAGAAACACCTTCGAAGAATATTCTAAACCATTGTAGAAGGTGTGGACTATCAACCATTTCTCTAACCCATGGTGTGGGCAGGCTTCCAGCAAAGCCTTATATCTATCCTAAGCTTCTGACAATGACTCGCCATCTTTTTGAACAAAGCTTGTGATTTGGGTCCTTAGATGAGCAGTCTTGGAAGGTGGAAAGAAATTGTCCAAGAAGGCTTGCTCCAATTGGTCCCAAGTAGTTATCGTCTCAGCAGGAACAGACTTCAGCCAAGCTCTAGCTCTATCTCTCAATGATAGAGGAAACAGGTGGAGACGAATAGCATCAACAGAGATGCCTTTGATCTTGAGGGTCTCACAAAACTCCAAGAACATATCCACATGATCATTAGGATCCTCTGACGGCAATCCTCTAAACTGGTTCTGCCTTATTATAGAAAGTAGGGCAGGAGGTATGGTGAAGTGTCTGGCTTCAATATCTGGCCGAGCAATTCCAGATCGCAAACCTCGAGCATTAGGGGCTGCATACTCTTTTAACGGTTTATTATCCTCAACTGCTGCCATGACAAGTGTTGGTTTAGGTATTTCTCCTACTCTTTGCCTTTGTTGTCTTCTCCTTCTACGTAAAGTTCTTTCAATTTCAGGATCTGCTTCAACAAGAGTCCCAGAACATCTAGCACTTTGCATAAATAAGAGAAATTACCTGCAGAGAGTCAAAGAGAAAAATAATAATGTAAGAACCAGATAAAAAGAAAAAAAGGTCTAAAATAATAAAATTAAAAATTAAATTAGTATTCAAGAAAACCACAGTCTCCGGCAACGGCGCCAAAAACTTGGTGTGTGAAATCCATAAGTGTACAATTTCGTCGTCAAGTAATAAAAAGATCGAATCCACAGGGACTGTGTCTATGAATACCAACTAATTAATTAATTCAATTAAATTAAACAAAAGGGAATATAATTGTTTATTAAGAAGAACATAATAACAAAGTAATTAAATAATTGAAAATCAAAGTGTAAAATTTAGAATAAAAATAGCAAGTTATTAAGAAAGGGTTTTTCAAATTCAAGAAAGCTTCCAAGATTGGGATACCACAATGATACAAGATAAATCCTAATTGACAACCTTTTTATTAAATCTAAAATTCAATTGGAGGTAAATTACCCTAAATTAGTTAATATTCTTTCTCAAGATACAAGATCCGTGCCCAATTAAACCAATTCCTACTCTCGTGGTAATTGAATTTAAATTGAACCCATTATACTTTGTGGTAATTCATTGAATCCTCGAAAGGCTAAAACTACTCTCATGATTTAGACCTTAAGTTCAATTCTTATGGTTCTAGCACCTAGGTTCACCTCTCAGTACGTTCCTAAATGCCTATGAGATGCAAATAAGTGGCCAACGAATTCACATGAATAAGAGCAATAAGGATTGAATCAAAGAACATTCAAGATTAATAAAAGGGGAAACAAAGTCAATAATCATCATCAATGTATCAAAGGGCATTGCCCAATCCTAGAAACAAAAGAAACTACTCATACATAAAGAAGAAGGAACAAGAAAACAAATTTAAGAACATCCCAAACCCGTAACAATGGAAGAAGAAAGGAGAAGATGAAGACCAAGAGCCTCCAACGTGCCTCTTCAAAACCAAATTAGAACCCTTTAATTGTATTCAGAACATCTATTTATAATCCTAGGGTTTTAATTGGCTAAAAAGCCCCCAAAAGAAATAAAAAAAAACTTAAAAATTGCTGCGCGCTGCGATCCACGGCCGTGGATCATTATGCCAAAAAGCCTATCCTGTGTCATTTGAGTTCCACGGCCAGGCCGTGGTCTTGATCCAGT
Organism: Ormosia semicastrata; assembly: GCA_029884595.1. Classification (NCBI taxonomy): domain Eukaryota; kingdom Viridiplantae; phylum Streptophyta; class Magnoliopsida; order Fabales; family Fabaceae; genus Ormosia; species Ormosia semicastrata. Next base: position 10,829,649 of record JAQQTO010000027.1, on the reverse strand, counting down.
TCTTTGCTGATCCATGGCCATGGTTTGATCCACGGGCAGGCCGTGGATCCCTCTGGAATGGTCTTTTTGCACCTTTTTGCTATCCACTAAGCTCTAACTTCAAACATGCAAGCATTCCATTTAATCCAATGCCAATTCAACATTAATCATGCACAAGAACACTAAAAACACCACAGTTATCCGAACTAAGGGAAAAATAAACCAAAAAGGAAAACTAAAATGCCTAAAAGGCTCAAGAATGCATGCAAAACAAGAACAAAACATGATGTTGTTTCACACACATCACTTTATCGATAACATCCTGATATACTCTTAAAATCAGGAGGATTATGCTGAACACCTCAGTATAGTTCTCCAGATTCTGAAGGAGAAAGAACTGTATGCCAAACTGTCAAAATATGAATTTTGGCTGGAAGAAGTTAAGTTTTTGGGTCATGTAATCTCGAAGGATGGGATTGCAATGGATCCATCAAAAGTGGAGGCAGTGCTACAATGGGAAAGGCCTAAGTCAGTGACGGAGATTCGTAGCTTCGTGGGATTGGCCAGATATTACCGGAGCTTCATCAAGGGATTCTCCAAGATTGCAGAACCTCTTACTCAACTCACAAGAAAGAACCAAGCTTTTGAGTAGACCGAGAGCTGTGAACAGAGTTTCCAAGAGTTGAAGAGATGACTAACTACCTCACCAGTGTTAGTGCTACCTGATCCGAATGAGCCTTTCGAGGTGTATTGTGACACTTCATACTAAGGGCTAGGATCTGTGCTTATGCAACATGAAAGAGTGGTAGCTTATGCTTCAAGGCAATTGCGAGTGCATGAGAAGAACTACCTGACGCACGATTTGGAATTAGCAGCTGTGGTTTTTGCTTTGAAGATATAGAGGCATTTCCTCTATTAAGCGACGTTTAACATCTTTAGTGATCACAAAAGCTTAAAATATTTGTATGATCAGAAGGAGTTGAACATGAGGCAGCGAAGGTGGCTGGAGTTCTTGAAAGACTATGATTTCCAACTTCTATATCACCCTGGCAAGGCAAACGTCGTGGCAGACGCCTTGAGTAGGAAGATGATCAGTATCTCTGCCCTAATGATCAAGGAAAAGGATCTAATAGAGCAATTCAAAGATGAATGGTCATTTGTGGAATTAGAACCAGGAAAGATTCGCATGAATATGGTTACCATCTCAAGTGAGCTAATGGAGGATATACGGGAAAAGTAAAAGGTTGACAAGTTCTTGCAAGAAGAGAGAGAACTAATGAAGCAAGGTAACGAGATAACATTTGTAGACAGAACAGACGGAATTATGAGATTCTAAGGTAGAGTCTGTATTCCCTGTAACCAAGAGCTTAGAGAGTATATTCTCGACCATGCTCACACAAGCCAGCTGAATATGCATCCAAGCATAACAAAAATATGTCAAAACTTGAAGAAGTTATTTTGGTGGCATGGAATGAAGAGTGACGTCACTAGACGAGTATCGACTTGTCTGGTTTGTCAGAAAGCTAAAGTGGAACATCAAAGACCCACAGGATTGCTGCAACCATTGTCTATTCCTGAATGGAAGTGGGACAGCATTGCAATGGATTTTGTGGTGGGTTTACCAAGGACAAGAAAATGGCATGACTCAATTTGGGTAATTATGGACCGACTCACGAAATCAGCGCATTTCCTCCCGATCAACATAAGGTACAACCTAGAGAAATGTATATTGGAGAAATTGTTAGACTGCACGGTGTGCCTACAAGTATTGTTTCGGATAAGGATCCAAGATTCACATCAAAGTTCTGGCAGAGTCTACAAGAATCCTTAGGGACAAAGTTACGTCTATGTTCTGCTTATCACCCACAAACTGACGGCCAATCGAAGAGGATGATCCAATCATTGGAAGATTTGCTTAGAGCTTGCTCTATAAAACAGACTGGAAGTTGGGACAACGTTCTACCATTGATAGAATTCACCTACAACAACAGTTACCATTCAAGCATAGGGATGGCACCCTATGAGGCTCTGTATGGACGGCGATGTCGGACACCTTTATGTTGGTACCAAGACGACGAGCGCCTCATTATTGGACCAGATGTTATACAGCAGATGACTGAAAAAGTTAAGATGATTTAGGAGAAGATGAGGACAGCTCAGAGCCGACAAAAGAGTTATGCAGACAAAAGAAGAAAACCTCTTGAGTTTGAGGAAGGCGAGCATGTATTTTTGAAAGTCACACCTATGATTGGGGTGGACCGAGCCTTGAAATCTAGAAAACTTACTCCAAAATTTCTTGGACCATACCAAATTATTCGCCAAGTAGGTCCAGTAGCCTATCAAATAGCCTTACCCCCTTTCCTCTCAAACATTCACAATGTCTTCCATGTGTCACAACTGCGAAAATACATTCCTGACCCAAGTCATGTCATAGCACCAGACACAGTACAATTAAAAGAGAACTTAACCTATAAAGCACCACTTTGTAAGAATTGAGGATAGAAGGATAAAGCAACTAAGAGACAAGGAGATCTCATTAGTGAAGGTAATCTGGAACGAAACAACTGGAGATGCAACTTGGCAGTTGGAAGACAAGATGAAGAAGCAACACCCACAACTATTCTACGGTATGAAAATTTCGAGGATGAAATTTCTTTTTAGAAGGGGAGAGTTGTAACACCCCAAAAATTATTTATTTCATTATAGATAATCATTTTATAATATTTATGATTTTTGGGAATTTTTGTGGATTTTTTCAGAAACGTTGAATATTTTAATATATTCCTCATTTTACGTGCACATTGAGCAGAGTCAGTGAACCACCCCAAAAATTGTTTGTTTTGTGATGAATAGTCATTTTTCAATGTTTGTGATTTTTGAGAATTTTTCTAGATTTTTCTGGAAACATCGAATATTTTAGTATATTTTTTGTTTTACGTGCACACTGAGCGGAGCTGGGAAAATGAAAAGTTTTCCCAGAAACTGTTAAACCTTGACCTGTGGAAGTGTCGACGGGGGATCTTACCAAACCCAAGGTCAGACATAATTTACGAGGTTCACATTTTTCAAGATTTTATCTGATAAATAAAATCACTGTACTGAAAATTTTTTCGATCAATAATAAATACCATTTTCATTAACTGTAACTTTTGTTCACTGGAAGATAATTCTAGCAGAGTAATTAATCATCTGTTCTAGAGTGTTCTTTTAGGAGACAACCTTACTTTTCACTTTATCGAGAAGCGTGTGAAGCTTCTCAAGGAAGCTTCCTCCCAAGCTTCTCAAGGAAGCTACTCATCCCTCTCTCCTCCCTCTCACCTCACGGCTGCTGCACCAAATTGGGAGCCAAAAATTTGTGTTTCACATAATCAATTATATCATATTAATTTCAAAAACCTAAAAGCATCTTTCACTTTTCTATTCACTTCTCTCTCTACCTTCATCTTCCTTTCAATTTTTTTTCTCCTCCTTCTCTCTAGAACACCTCACGGCCAGCCCTTCTCCCATGCCTCCACCATCCCAAAAATTCCAACGAAATACATTTTCTTAATCTCCTCCATCATCTAAACACTTCTCTAGTTGGTGATTCCTTGAAAAGCTTTCATCTTCACCACTTTCTTCAAGCTTCAAGCTTAGGGCTTTTAGGTGAGACTCTTGCATTCTCTTGATTCTCTCTTTATTTTCGTTTGGGATGCCTTCATTCTGGCCATCTATTCATTCTTTTTCAAGCCTTGGTATTGATTGGTTAAAGTTGAAATTTTAGGATTTTTGGGTGGTGTTGGCCGAAATCTCAAGGAGCTTCAAGGGGGGTTCTTTTGTTTGTTTTCTCTTAGGTAAGAGGAAGATGCTCCTCCTCAACCTCTATTGGTAGAAAGGAACTTTGATTTTGTGATTGGGTGTGAGAAAACCCTATTAGGGTTACTCTCTTTGTTTGTATGATTTGTATGATTACATGTTGTTTTAATTTGTTTGAGTTATTTGATTGATTGTTTATGTATATTGATATATTTGGATGGATTGGAAAACTTAAAAATGAAAGGAAATGACCTAGATTTCCTCTAGGAGGCTCACGGTTTTGGGGCCCTAAATTAGGGTTCTTGGTGAAAAAATTTATAACAAGTGGAAGACTTAGCTAGTCAAGTGGATAATATGTGATTAATGGAATAAAAATTTAAATCCTAAAACCTAGAGAGGCGCATGGCCTTCATGACTAAAAATGGCTCAATCATATGACTTCACACAACTATGGCATTTAATTAATCGAGTGAATTAGTAAGTGGATTATGTAAGGGAAGGAAATTAATTTGGTAACCTAAAGGAATTCTTTGTACCATAAAAACAAGTAAGGATGTGTGAGACTTGGTAAGACTTAGAAATAATTCTCTAAGTGAATGTAACTAAGTTTAAAGTAAGAACCTAATAATGAAAGGAATTTCATAAGAAAAATTAAATTGAAGTGAAACTTAATTAAATGATTAATTAGGAATCAAATAGGATTTCATAAAATGGAAAGAACCAAGAACAAAATTTTATTTAAAGACTTAGAATAATTTTCGATTACGATAAGACCATGAGTGTAAGTGAGAATGTTAAGTAATTTCATAATGCATCCTAAAAACATAATGTATCAATTAAGGACTTAATGGTATTTAATGTGGGTCAATGAGTTGACCAATAACATGATGATGCTTACTTTAGTCGAATTGCGACATGACATGGAAAGTGTATTACCGTTGAATGTATGTATGCTATATGCATTGAGTTATCATGCATTGTGAAAGTCCGATGGACTGTTGTTAAGGCCAAGTTGCCTAGGAGATTGAACACACTTTAGTGCGGGTGCGAATAGACTAGTGTAGGTCATACTGTTGACCTTGGGGACGTCGGGGTGCGGGTACCTCGCAATGGATAGTTGGTAGTTCTTCTGTCCGTAGGGCAGACCGATGCAAACGCACCGATGATCCAGACTGAGATACTGTCCTATATCGTGATCTAGTGTAGAATGTCTGTACAATGCCTTGATATGCACGTGGATAAATTGATGAGTTATAGCACTTTGGCTGCGGCAGTTGAGTTGCAGACATATCTCCTAATCTTTCTCTCCGACTATTTTTGTGTCTAGCTCCATGGAGTAGGATTTTGATATCGTATACATGTGCATAATGAGTCCATATATTACCTGACATTTAATTCTTATGATAATTGGAACTGTTACTTTACTGATGTATAATTGCCTGGAACTACTTAATTGATTATTGTTATTATTTACTACTTATTATTATTACTTTTTGAAATGCTATGTGGGCGCTTTGCACCATTTTGTTTCTTGCTGCCATAATTGGTAATGATGGTAGGATGTCTTACCTCTTTTCTGTCTTCCTATTATTTCTGTCTGTATTTATGTTCCATCGAAGACGTTGGCAATGGAGGTGAAGCTCACGATTTCCCTGGCTTCTGGCCCAACCGTGACTAGCACCTGCTGTTGGATCATGGAGGCACGCCCATGCGGATTTTTAGGTTATGTGTGTTTGACCTTCCTCGAAGGGCCACACTACTGGCACATCAACCTAAATTTTGATCGCTGTATCTACGTGGGGGACGTGTAAATTTCGCTGGCTTGGGGGCGTCATGATCCGCCCATCTTCACTTGCAGCGTCAGTTTACATTTGGAGTTCTACTTGTCCATCAAGGAGATGTGGGGTGATCGTTATTACACCCCACAAGTGGATTCTTTTATTTCCACTGCTCGAGCCCTGGCCCGTAACTCAGTGGCTCCTATGTGGGTCTCTTCTGATGAGGAAGACCCCGAGGAGGATCCTGACACGGTTCCTTCTCATCTCAGACACTGATACTGTTGGTAGCTACTGATTGCTATCAGTGTTTATTTTTGAGGCCTGATGTTTTATTATTTTGGCGTGCTGCATATGTATGATCCTTTAGGCATGTATTGTTTTGCTTTCTGTACATCGGGCTTGTAATTAAACAAATTTGATATAATTATATATATATATATATGAATATGCATTTCATGTTGAGCAAATGTATGCCTTACTTTCTGTCTTGTCCTTTAATGCCATTTATGTTTCGTCACTATATTTTATTAATTATAACAAAAAAGTCACTATTTTACTTATGCAACTTTAATCAGACAAATGAAATCGTAATGAGAAGAACCGGGTCTTAATCTTATTTTTTTATTTTTCGCATTGTAAATGACAATATGACGTTCCCTCCCAAAAAGGGGCATTACAGGCTTGGGGTACGAAGCATCTCTGGAGGAAAGAATAGGGAACATAGCTCTCGAAAATAAGAATGATAAGGGCAAGGTAAATCATATTCCCCACTTTAGGGAAACATTCCCAATACTAGCTGAGATAATTATGTCTGAAGAAGTCATTCACCCCCGATGCCATCTCACTATTAATGCATTGCATGAAGAAGGCCCAGAAGAGTACAAGGCAAACCGTCTTTTAACTGATGAAGAGGCACTGAAGAACTGGCAGTCTGAACCAATGCTTGATGTGATTGTTTCCAAGTAATTGTCTAGTCATATTGTAATAAGCAGATGTTTAAGACTAGCTATGTTTAGAGCTTATAATTTATGTTACTTGAGACATTAATTAAATGAATTTGCATGAATATTCAACATTCCTCTTTGTTGTACCTTTGACTTGTCCTTTTGCATTTATTAGTTTTCTTTTTATATTTCTGTATAATATCTTGTTCTTACTCTGTCATTCCTGCTCTATTTTGCCTTTCTAACTCTACACAAATTACTTTTCAGGGATCTGAGTCTTGTAGAAAGTTTACCTCATGAAAGGGACCTTGGAAACTCATCAATTGATTCACCTGCAATGTTTGATGAAGAAGACCCTGGATCCGATGAAGAGGGAAAAGTTGTTGAAGATTTTTCAAAATTACTAGAGTATTCAGAGAAAGGATTTGACCTGAATGACGAGGAAGCAGAGGTGATTAACATGGGGACGGAGGAAGAGAAAAGGCGTTGAAAATGGTGGAAAACCCCAAACATGAAGAAATGATTGCACTATTCAAAGAGTATATGGATATCTTTGCCTGGTCTTATCGAGATATGCTTGGATTAGATCCGGAGATAGCGTCACATAAAATCCCACTATACCCAAATGTTGAGGCAAAGAAGCAGAAGTTAAGGAGGATGCATCCTAATATGTCCCTGAAGATCAAGGAAAATATGACTAAGCAGCTAGAAGCAGGATTCCTTGAAGTCTCAAGACACCCAGAGTGGGTAGCCAATATTGTGCCTGTGCCTAAGAATGATGGAAAAGTCAGAATATGTGTGGACTACAAGGATTTGAATAAGGCCAGTCCGAAGGATGATTTTCCACTCCCTTATATTAATGTTCTAGTTGATTACACTGCTAAGAATCATAGGTTTCCATTCATGGATGGATATTCAGGGTACAATCAAATCCCCATGGATGTCGATGACAAAGAAAAAACCACTTTCATCACTCCTTGGGGAACGTTTTGCTACACGGTGATGCCTTTTAGATTAAGGAATGCTTGGGCTACTTACCAATGCGCTATGGTTGCACTGTTTCATGACATGTTGCACAAGGAGATTGAGGTGTACGTGGATGATATAGTTGCCAAGTCTAGAGAAGGGGAAAGTCATGTGGCAATTTTGCATAAGTTGTTTGAAAGACTCAAAAAGTACAAGCTGAGGTTGAATCCTGCTAAATGTTTTTTTGAAGCATCTACTGGAAAACTACTCGGGTTCATCGTTAGTAGAGAAGGAATAAAGGTGGGTCTAGATAAGGTGAAAGTAATACAAGAGATGTCTGCCCCTAAGACAGAGTGTGAAGTGAGAAGTTTTCTCGGGAGACATAACTACATCTCTAGATTCATTACTACCTTGATCAGCACTTATGAGCCTATATTCAAGTTGTTGAAGAAGCATCAGCTAGGTGAATGGGATAAGGAATGTCAAGGAGCTTTTGACAAGATAATGGCTTATTTAATGAATCCTTTTGTTTTAGTACCACCTACATCAAGTTGTCCTTTGATATTGTACCTAACCGTACTGTCAACCTCAATGGGAGCACTGCTAGGGCAACATGATGAATCAAGAAAGAAGAAGTAGGCAATTTATTATCTGAGTAAGAAGTTTAATGATTGTGAAGCCTGTTACATAGCTATTGAAATAAATGTGGAAAATTTATTTTGAAAGCATAGTGGGAATGAGTTGTAGTAAAATTTTAAGGATCGGATGAATTAGTTTGACATTTTTAGTAACACTAAGTGAGTTTCTAAAACCCAAATTAAATGGAGAAGTAGCCAAGAAAATTATGAAACCTTGAGTAAATGGTAGAGAGAGGATAAAGAGTAATCTAGTGATGAGAACAGGTTAAAAGGAGTATTTCTAAGCTTTCTACTTCTATTTCATAGGTTTAATTGAACCTAGAAAAGAACACTGAAACTTACTGAATGATAAAGGTGTATATGAAAAGTTAATAAATGAAGAAACTGAGAAATGAATAGAATCTTAGAATTTTCCATAACACCAATGAAAGTTGAAAATTTCATTAAAGGAATATACAAACATCCTTAAGAGATATAAAGTTTTAATTGAAATTTTATTTTCTCTTTCCTATCTTTTCTACCACCTCTGTTTCTATACTTATTAGCTAAGTATTAACTTTTGATATTGTTTTTTCTCTCACTTTGTTCATCTTTTTTTTTTTTCTCTTTCTCTCTCATGTGTGTGTGCTAAAAATCAGCAGAAAGAAAAGGAGAAAAACAAGAGAAGAAAGGAAAGAAGGAAGTGAAGGCTAAGGTGAAGGCTTTAAACTAAGAAGAAAAGAGGAAGAAAGATAAAGGCAAAGGGATAAGAATAGAGTAATGGTAGGGGATGTGTTTCTTGGTTTTTGTACATTTTATGACTTATTTTCTAAATAAATGAGATTGTATGAATGAAAGTGTAATTCTTTGAAAGTTTATATTGAATTTGAACATGGACTCCATGAATTTGTGTTTATATGAAATAGGTTTGAAGTTTACCCATATTTGTTTTACCACTTTATGATCAATTTGGCTTGTTTTCTATGGAATACTATGGTTGTTTTTTATGTATATATGATTGGTTTAGGCTACTTCGGCTTAAGGACTCTGCTTTTCTGCATAAAACTAGGTTGTAATCAATTACCACGAACTAGTAATCGATTACACAACTACGAAATACATTTCTGGGTTTAATGTAATCAATTACAGCAACCAGGCAATCAATTACAAGCTTTTTGCCAAGCTTGTAATCGATTACCAGAGGCTGGTAATCGATTACAAGGGCTCTGGACTGCGTGGTAATCAATTACCACACAGTGTAATCGATTACCATCAATTTGTTTAAGAAAAATAGAGTTCTTTGACTTGTAGAAACTCAATGTAACCTAAAATCATGATCTAAAGCATCATGTTTAATTTCTTAAGACATAATTAAGCATTGATTGAATTCCGGAATTACAATCTTAGTACATATGGAATGATTGAACATAGAATGTTTTGTACATTGGATTATTTGGAAAGAAACCTTTATGTGTATGAAGTTCATAATTGAATGAGTGTGTTTTACACTTATTTTAAGCTATAGATGTACTACTAAGGCATTGCTCCTTTGTGATACAAAGTTGAGCTGTAATAGTATGTGTTTAAGAATATGCTCCCTTTAATTTTAAGGTTGAGCTTGAAATATGTATTGAATGAATGCTTGTATGATCAGTGCTCAATGAATTTTTATTTAAAATGGAAATGAGAAATTGATAATTATCCTTGAATGGGAAAGTAATTAGTTCATACTTTCCCACTCAGTATCCTTGTTTTTATGTGAACTATGTTTCACATTAGTATAGTGGATTTCAAGACAATCCTATGTGAGGGAAGGGTATTCGAAATTCCATTAGAACCATGGAGATGACCTCTTGTGAGGAAGGGGGATCTTGTATTCTTGGATAAATTCCTCATAGTATCAGTATTAGTATAATCTTCACGTATTAATTCCCTCATAGGATACTAGTGGTATGCTTACTATTGTTGCTATGGTATAATTCCTAATACACTATTAGTAATAATAGTAAGGGCGTTACATTTATCACAAATTCTACGTTCATGCACAATATTCTCAAATCATACAATAACCCTAAAATCATTCCAAAATTGATCAAATTAAGCAAAGCATTAAGAGAAGAGATATACACAAAAATCATGAAATAAAACTTAAATTAAACACAAAATTGAGTTTACATCATCCAAGAACAAGATTCATCATCACCCTAACTAGAGAAGTTTAGTTACACACAGAGAACGAAGAAAACAAAGAATAGAATTCAACAAACTCCATGGAAGATAGGTGGAAAGGTTGAAGAAAATCCCTAATCTTCAAGCTTGAATGTGCCTACACCAAATTATAGTTTGTGCCTCAGCTTCTCTCTCTAAATTTTTCGTGTATTTTTTGAACCAAAAGCGAGCTACTTTGCTAAACTCGTTTTCCCCTTTTTATAAGCTAATAGCTTTTCGTATCTAACTTGCATGATTTATCTCACCATTCAAATGGTCGAATCTGCCCTCTATCTCAACAGATAATTTGTAGAATTTTCTGTAATCTTTTCAAAGCCGCAAACATCGCATTGATTTGATCTCTGTAGCTCAAGATATGGCTCAATTATTTAGGAAAGGTTAGGATAGTGCAGAATCTGAATCAAATCTCTTTGAGAATCCTTATCCAATCTTCAATATTAATGGCAGCTTAATTGCAGAAAGTTGTCAACGAATTAGGTAAATCATATACTTATAGAGAAAGTTGTCCCTAATTTACTTAGACAGGTTTGATAGTGATACTTTCCTTAATTAATCTTTGATCAAATCTTTTGTTTCCTATTTCTTTTTGTTGAAGCCATATAAAATAGGAAACAAATATCCCACTCAAATTAAGAAAATCATTGAGATCCTCGCATTAAATGCTGAGATACTTGGTCATCAAGTAGAGATTATTTGCACTCCAATTAAGAATCTAACTTGATCCTTAAAATTTATGAATGCTAGTTGACTTGGTCAAACTTTTTCATCCACTTTGAACACAGTTTTTCACCTTAATGCAAGAACTAGGCTTCTATGTCTTCATGAAAGTTGTAGAAAATTTTCTCATCTTTCCACAGACATCAAGATTAGCTTAATCTGAGCTCTATAGCAAAAGTTATGTTCAAAATACTGCAACAATATCCTTATGCTCTTCATTAAGATTTTAATAACCATGCATAAAATAGCACAAAAGCCCTTAGATTCCTACAAAATGCAATAAAAATACATTTAATTCAGTGGGTCTAGAATTCAGTTAATATCATAAATAAATAGCATAATTCTTATCACAAAATATTCAAATTCATGTTTAAACAAACATAAAATATCTAGGTTTTATACACACATGAGGGAACAAGGAGTATGAGTATGATAAAGAATACTCCTTTGTTGATAGTGTTATGTTCCTTTTCTTGTTCTTCTTTTGTTTTCCTTCTTCCTCTTATTTCTTTTCTATATTCCTTCTTTTTTATTTCTCTTCTACTACTACCAGCGTGTGAGTGAAGAGAAAGTGAGAAATAAGAAAGTGATAAAGTCAAAGACGATGAAGAAATAGAAGAAAGATAAGAATGAGAAGGTATTGAGCAGTCATGGCTAAATGGAGAGAATTTTATCTCTTAGAGATACTTTGATATTCCATTGATGAGTTTTCTAACTTCCTTTAAGTGTCGTAGAAAATTCTAGGATTCCATTTTATTCCTATACTCATCATTTAATAACATGATTCATATATACCATTAATAGCCACTAAGCTCTATTCTTCTCCCTTAAATTAAGATAAACCTAAAGAATTAAACTTATATGCATACAAGTATCTGCCTTAACATGAAATCATTCCCAGAAAAATATCCACCCTTTATTTGATGTCTCCATAAAATCTCATGATTTTTCAAGCTACTTTCCGATTTAATTTGGGCTTTAAACACTCATCCCGTGTTATTAAAAATGTCAAATTAATTCAGTTAATTCTCCAAAATTCAGCACAACTAATTCTATTTATTTGTAACCTAGGAATCATTTTTTCATATTTATTTCCATTATCTAAGTCATTTATGCTAAGTTCTGAGCTAAGATGAGCTATTTTTCACGTCCAGTGTTATAACATTATACTTAGACTAGTTCAAAAAATAACCAAAATTAGAAGCTAACTCATACAGGTGTATTTACATGTTACCATAACAATCTTTAAGGTTAATAGGTTAGAGAGTATGTTACAATTCTCCTTTTTTTTAAAAATTGTCCTCAAAATTTTGTTACCTGATACGAAAAGTTTTGGATAGTCTTACATCATGTTGGAATTCGACTCCTAAGTGGCCTCCTCTAAGTCAATCCCATCCCATATCACCTTCTCCAATGGAATTTGCTTCCCTCTAAGTTCTTTAACTCCTCTATCCATGATCCTTACAGGTTTTATCATATAAGTTCAATCATCTCTTAATTGTATTGATTCATTTTCCAAGATGTGTGAAGGATCTGAATTATATTTTTTGAGTTGTGGACATGAAAGACATTGTGAAGGTTGGACAAATTGGGTGGAAGGGCTATTTGAGAAGCAGCTAGTCCAATTCTTTTCAAGATTTGATAAAGACTAAGAAATCGAGGGTTTAACTCTTGAGTTTTCATAACTTTTCCAATCCCTATAGTAGGAATGACTTTCAGAAATACATGTTTTCCTTCCTCAAATTCTAGAGATCTCTTTCTTTTATCCATATAACTCTTTTACCTACTTTGAGTAGTTATCATGTTGGGAATCGCAGATACATCACGCAGCAAAAAAATAGAATTTCCACCAAGGATCCATCCAAAAAAGCCATAATCTGACTTTTTAAAAATTCTTTACCTCTTGAAGCATGATAAAAAAGGAAGTGACGTGAATCATCAACACTGTAACAGCGACGATATCTCTGCGATATCTACACAAACAGACTCATGAATGTCTAATGTTTGCAGAAGGAGCCTCACGTCTCTCACACAGTGCTAGCTACGAAGAAAAGAAAAGAACCTAACACTCTCTCAGTCACTATTTTTGTCAAGTGCGGGTAGGGTTTGTTATACATGTCTTAGCAGCCCCCTTAGTAGTACTATTTATAATAGTGACTACCTTAAGTGAGTATGAGTAGTAGCAAGGTAAGCTATGTAATCCTAGACTCATCTGTTATGAGTCTGGCCCACATTTGAATCCGAGTCCAACTTGGATCTATTGCTCCAATTTTAGTCTGCTCTAAGTGTGTGACCCTGCAGGTTCTCATTACGTTGGCAATAATATTAAAATCCCATTTTAATATTACAAGTAGTGAACGATATCTAGCAACACATCACTGTTACCCAAGTAATGAGAATGTTAGTGATTTGACATAACCTTTCTATGATTAATGTTTCTGTGTCATTTAGTCCCTTTGTCAAGATATCTAGATTGAACACAAGGCATGGAATGCGTCACCTTTGTATAGTCCAATCCTTCATTTCCCGATACTCGAGTAAACTTTGTAATAACAAATGAAATTATTATCTCATATTGACTCATTTGAGCATGGCCATGCAAATCACAGTCTCACTCAATTAGGGGGCCCGAAGATATCGCTCCTATTATGTAGGAGTGACAAATCACATTTAGGTCACTCACATCCCTCTGCATGATTCACAGTATATCCAATAACCAACTTTATAATCACCTTGTTATAGATGACGTTTGATGGCAATAAAACACATAACTTCTCATGTATGAATCGTAGTGATTTCAGGTCACAGAACCACAAACATCATTGTCACTATGAAAATCACTTATAACACTCACGTAACGATTCATGTAGTGTTCTCATGGCGAGTTAGTCCAGTACATCATTACTCTAATATGTACCCATGTGAAGACTTGATATCTCATATCCATAACCCGTGAGATGTGGTCATCAGTCTATGCACATATTAATCTCAATGCATTATTGTTGTCCTAATTAACAATAAACCTTGACTAGGGACATTTAAGAATAGTATTCTAATTTTATCCAATAGGATTTCACGATCAAGTCAACCATTTGATGTCCTATAGCATCAAACTTACTATTCTAATGACTTTATTATGTTTATTAAAAATAACATAATAAATGAAATGCCTCATATATTAAAATTAGCATAATAGAATGTATATAAATACAGACAAATGTATCAGCCTCTAGGGCATGCACCAACATATCAACATATCCTTGATCATCTTAATTTGTTCTATAGTTTATTGCACTAGTTCTAGACCTAGGATGCTTTTTTCTCCTATCTCATACCAACACAGAGGCGATCTGCATTTTTGACCATACAATGCCTCATAAGGTGTCATTCCTATGCTAGTGTGATAGTTGTTGTTGTATGCAAATTCTACTAATGGTAGAAACCTATCCCAACTATCATGATGTTCTAGTGCACATGCTCTAAGCATTTTTTTTTGGGGTTTGGATAGTTCTCTTAATTTATTTATCAGTTTATGGATAGTAACCTTTACTAAAACACAATTTAGTTCCAAAAGCTTTTTGTAAAGATCCCTAATATCTAGAAGTGAATCTGAGGTCTCTATCAGATAGTATGCTTGAGGGAATTCCATGCAATGTAATAATTTCTTGAAGATATAGCTGAGCTAATTTATCCAAAATATAATTAGCTCTTATTGGCAAAAATGGGTAGATTTAGTTAATCTATCCACTATGACCCATATTGCATCATAACCTAATTAGTCTCTAGGTAATCCCATTATGAAATGCATTGAAATACTTTTCCATTTCCATTTTGGGATTTCTAATGGTTGTAAAGGTCTAGAAGATTTTTGATGTTTTATCTTAACATTTTGGCAAATTAAACACTTGGACACATACTCAACTATGTCTATCTTCATCTTAGGCCACCAAAACAATTCCTTAAGATCCTGATACATTTTTGTTACACCTAGATATATTGTGTATTTACTCTTATGAGCCTCTTCTAAAATTCTATATTTGATTTTAGTTTCCTTTCGGATGCAAAGTCTATTCCTAAACATAATTATTCCATCATTTGCTCTACTAAATTCCTTTTGCTTTCCCGACAAGATTTATTCACTTATTTCTTTTAAGGCCTCATCTCTTTCTTGAGTTTATTTAATTTAAGTCTTCAAATCACTAGTTATGTCTAATTTATTCATGCAAAGACTATGTGGTGGCATGGTCACTGGTGTGGTGTGGAATGTGATTAAAAATAAATATCAAAAACAGTTACTAAGTTCCACCAAAAATATAAAAACCTTGCAACCAGTTGTAGCGAGCAAGGGTCGATCCACAGAGAACCAATTCAATTAACACTATCAATTTAATTCCTAAATTAAACTCTGATGAAAAATAAACAGTAAAATTAAAAAGGAGGGTTTTGTTAATTAAAACTAAAAAGAGAAATTAAACTTAAACCAAAGCAGTAAACACAAATTGAATTATCAAGTTAAAGATATTGGTTAAGAGATGGAATCCACCACTAGATTTATATGATTATGTTAACTTACATACTCTTTATACCAACATGATCAATTATGTTCTTATGTGATTATGAGATAAATCCCCTGTTTTCGTTAAGTTTCGCTTAATTCAGTAACCGCTCAAATCAAACCCTAACCATTAGTTATTTGTAAAGCAACCGCTCTTTCACCTACCTAATGATTGCATTAAGAATTAGAAAACTAATCACACTAAGATCTAATCACACACCGAGATTAAATTGCTTAGATCATATGTTTCACTAGTCATACCACCGCAACCGTGCATAGCAATCCTAGCTTTACCACTTTCGAAGTTTGGCAAGAATATAAAGACCTTTATATTGATTTATGAACAGAAACATATGAATAAAAACATAATTGTATTGATATAAAGAAGTATGCAAGATTCACATAATCAAAACTAGAGTTTCATCTTCCCTTAACCAATCAAGGAGTTTAGCCACACATGGCAAATTCAAAATCACAAGAAAAATAGAAGAAAAACATAGTTCAGAATGAAAGTGCAAAAGAAAACTAAAGATCAAACTAGTTTCTAAAAGTTAGGGATGATCAATCTTCGATTGCTCGAACCCGAGACTCCAATCTTCGATCCAATCTCCCTTCCCCTTGGTCTTTGTGTTTCCCTTAGTTCCCTTGACGGCTCTCCCTGTCCAGACCTCCTTTAAGGACTCTAAGCAACCCTATTTATAGGTTTGGATACCTAATTTAACATCAAAATACGAATTTAATTTTCTGGTGCGATGACACGGGCCGTGTCATATGACACGACCAGTGCCCCGTGCTTTTTCATCGGCTCAATTCCATGTATTTCACAAGTCGAGAAGGACACGGCCCGTGCCCCGTATTTGACACGGGCCGTGTTGTTTGACACGGCCTACCCCTGTCAGTGACATGGGCCCTATAATTTGACACGGCCCGGACCACGTAATTCGACATGGGCCCTGTAATTTGACACCTTCATTTTCAGTCCGGATTCTTTACAAATGCTTTTCTTTCATTGCTTCAAGAGGTGCTATTGATCTCCTTAAGCATTCATCTCTCTCCTCAAATGGCCATCAAGTTTGGTTTGATGCTAATGGACTCAAACACTCAAAGATATCCTGAAAAACATAATTCATTTATGAGTGTTTATAACCGCATTTAGCATAGTTTCACAATAAACATCCAAAGACAACTCTAAATCAGAAACTTAGCTAAATGTCAACAATTGAGCACATATGGAGTCCAATTAAATCAATCATAAGGCATTTAAAATATGGAAATAATCGACAGATCAAATACCCCCACACTTAGCCTTTTGCACTCCTGGGCAAAACATAAGGACAAACCAAGGAACAGGGAAAACAAAACAAATTGAAAACGTAAAAATTTAAAGAACTCAATTTCCAATGATATTCAAGAAAGGTTTGTGAGCAAGAAGAGCAAGAAAAGAATCAAGGGATCAAAACATTCAAGAGATAACAATTCTTCACATTTCCAACCAACAAGCAAGGTATCTTCAATTTGAAAAGCATGAATTAAGAATGATAGATTCTCACAAGATACACTCTCAATCTCTCAAGTGTTTACAAGGTAAGTATTTCACTCAATTCAACCCATGAAAAATGCACTACCATAAGCTTGCTTATCTTCTACTTCTCCACTACTCAAACACATGCACACACAAATCAAGAGGACTTTATTTAAGGTTGTAATGGGGCTAAGGTAAGGGAAGGAAATAATATGAGTATGGTAAGATGAGCACCCAAGAGAATGAAAGAATATTAGGGAGGAACTCAATTGACAAACATGAAATTTTTATCCCCTCAAATCTATATAATGCACATTCTCTTTACATATTCCTTTCCTTTTTCTTTCTTTTCTTTTACAACCTTTCTTGAATTTTTTTTTCTTTTTCTTTGCATATTTTTTTCAACACCTTGCATATTACACATCAACTTGCACAACCCCCACACTTGTCCTATTAAACACTTGCAAGCAAAAGAGCTCCTCCAAATGAAAATGAACCAATGCTCTCCCATTCCCTAAGGTAAGGTAAAATCATGGTTTTTCACATAAGGCATAAAATGAGATAAGACAAAGAATAGGCAAATAGGCTCAAGGGGTTAATCAAAGGGAAATAATGCAAGGTTGGCTATTTGGCCAAAGTAGTCAATCACAAAAGAATGCCTCAATCATGTTCATGTATGCAAGTGAAAATGTAGCCTCAAAAAGAATTAAAGCAAGTTCTAGAGTGATCAATATGACATGAGTGAAAATCACACAAGAAAGAAGAGAATGGTATAAATGTTAAATCCATCCATCAAAAGGCCCAAAATCTCACCAGGTATGTATCTATCAAACTCAATTCATCAATCAAACATCTAAAACCAAGCATGCCAAATTCAAGATGACAGAAGAAATTTATAAATCATAACATTGAATTTCAATTGCTTCAAACTCATAGACTTCACAAATCTCAAAACATCATTGGAAATCAAATAAAAACATAAATTTTTTTCAAAAATAGAAAATAGAAATTAAAATAAAAACAAAAATAAAACAGAAAACAAAATGTCAATTCCTCCCCACACTTAAATTCTACATTGTCCTCAATGTAAACCTCAACAATAAATAATCATTAATAAATCTAGGACAAGTAAGATAAAAGAGAGGAAAGAAACATCCTTATTAACTGAAGTAACGGAGTAAGATGAAGAGATTTCCACCAGGATCCCATTGGCGAAAGCATAATAACCAATTTATGCTTGAAATAACATGAAAGCTTCCACCGGGGTCCCATTGGCTATAACGTAATGACCAAGTTATGGTTGAAACAGCATGAGGGCTTCCACCAGGGTCCCATTGGCCTTCCTTAATTGCCTTGACTTCACCACTGAAAAGTAATATGTGCACTTCATTAACTTCATATGCATTGTTTCTATTGGACCATGGCCCAAAAACAAAATCCACTTTAGTAGTGTCTGTCATCTGGTGCTCTTCTCCCTTCACTGAAAACTCTTCAGAGGCCTGCAATTCTATCTTTCCTTGTATCTTAGATCCTGTAACTGCATCAAAAGTGTTGTTGATAGATCCTTCAACAACATTAGCTTCTGCACAAACAGAATCATTAACTCTCAAGAATACAAAAATTTCAGCACAAACAACACATATCATGTCACCATCACAATCAGTACATGAGTTGCAATGAGTATAATTATTGAAACTAATAAAATCAGGAAATTTATCACACAACTCATCATACTGTCTCTCCACTACCTTAGGAAGGGGTTCAAGAATACTTACCTTGGGGGCCTTAGAGTTTTCCCCCTCCTCACTTACCTCTTCAGGCTCTATTTCTTTCTCTTCAATAGCTTGTGGATGAGATGTGGGTTCATCTAACGTCTTCCCACTGTGCAATGTGACAGCACTAGGATCTTCCTTCATATCCTCTTCGAATTGTGAGGGAAGTCTCTCAGAAATTAGGCTCAACATCTTACTGAATTCTGTGGCTAACTACCCCAAAGAGTTTTGCAGGTCATCGCTCATGGCCTTTGTCTCTTACTGAAACTGAATGTTATTAGTGGCCATTTGTCTTATTAGCTCCTCCAGTGAAGGTTCAGGTTGCCTAGGAGGTTGAACTTGTTGCTGCCCATGACTCAAGTTAGGAGGATCCCACCACCCTGGATAATATGTATTGGAGTAGGGGTTGTAGTTGTCGGACGGTTCAGAATATCCCCATACTGCCTCTACCTCCTCATTTGTGTCTACTAGGAAAGTGGGACACAAATCGGTGGGATGTCCAGGATGATAAGCAAATCTCACAAGCTTCCATGATCAATGCATATCAACACCTACAAACACTCGAAAGAAAGAATCAAAAATTAAAATAAAAAAAAAAAAAAAGAGTAAAAATAGGAAACAAATTAATAGCGCAATTGGAAAATTAGTTCCCCGGCAACGACGCCAAAATTTGGTGTGGTGTGGAATGTGATTAAAAATAAATATCAAAAACAGTTACTAAGTTCCACAAAAAATATAAAAACCTTGCAACCAGTTGTAGTGAGCAAGGGTCGATCCACAGAGAACCAATTCAATTAACACTATCAATTTACTTCCTAAATTAAACTCTGATGAAAAATAAACAGTAAAATTAAAAAGGAGGGTTTTGTTAATTAAAACTAAAAAGAGAAATTAAACTTAAACCAAAGCAGTAAACACAAATTGAATTATCAAGTTAAAGATATTGGTTAAGAGATGGAATCCACCACTAGATTTATATGATTATGTTAACTTACATACTCTTTATACCAACATGATCAATTATGTTCTTATGTGATTGTGAGATAAATCCCCTGTTTTCGTTAAGTTTCACTTAATTCAGCAACTGCTCAAATCAAACCCTAACCATTAGTTATTTGTAAAGCAACCGCTCTTTCACCTACCTAATGATTGCATTAAGAATTAGAAAACTAATCACACTAAGATCTAATCACACACCGAGATTAAATTGCTTAGATCATATGTTTAACTAGTCATACCACCGCAACCGCGCATAGCAATCCTAGCTTTACCATTTTCGAAGTTTGGCAAGAATATAAAGACCTTTATATTGATTTATGAATAGAAACATATGAATAAAAACATAATTGTATTGATATAAAGAAGTATGCAAGATTCACATAATCAAAACTAGAGTTTCATCTTCCCTTAACCAATCAAGGAGTATAGCCACCCATGGCAAATTCAAAATCACAAGAAAAATAGAAGAAAAACATAGTTCAGAACGAAAGTGCAAAAGAAAACTAAAGATCAAACTAGTTTCTAAAAGTTAGGGATGATCAATCTCCGATTGCTCGAACCCGAGACTCCAATCTTCGATCCAATCTCCCTTCCCCTTGGTCTTTGTGTTTCCCTCAGTTCCCTTGACGGCTCTCCCTGTCCAGACCTCCTTTAAGGACTCTAAGCAACCCTATTTATAGGTTTGGATACCTAATTTAACATCAAAATACGAATTTAACTTTCTGGTGCGATGACACAGGCCGTGTCATATGACACGGCCCAGGCCCTGTACTTTTCTGTCTGCTCAATTCCATGTATTTCATAAGTCAGAGAAGGACACGGCCCAGGCCCTGTAATTTGACATGGGCCGTGTCGTTTGACACGGCCCACCCCCTGTCAGGTGATATAGGCCCTGTAATTTGACACGGCCCAGGCCCTGTAATTCGACATGGGCCCTATAATTTGACACCTTCATTTTCAGTCCGGATTCTTTACAAATGCTTTTCTTTCATTGCTTCAAGAGGTGATATTGATCTCCTTAAGCATTCATCTCTCTCCTCAAATGGCCATCAAGCTTGGTTTGATGCTAATGGACTCAAACACTCAAAGATATCCTGAAAAACATAATTCATTTATGAGTGTTTATAACCGCATTTAGCATAGTTTCACAATAAACATCCAAAGACAACTCTAAATCAGAAACTTAGCTAAATGTCAACAATTGAGCACATATGGAGTCTAATTAAATCAATCATAAGGCATTTAAAATATGAAAATAATCGACAGATTAGTCACAACTAAACTCAAGTTTCTAAAATTTTCTAAAAGCTCAATTTCTTGAATCATCATTCAGGACACAACAGGAATCTCTAACATGCCTAAGCATAGTCAGTCTGTAACATCCTTTTTTAGCATGTTAGGCTAGTTTATGGTTATAAAGGTAGTACAGAACTTGCTTGACATGTCTGCTTAGTTTGGTGACCAATTGAGTTGATTTAGGCACTTTGCTACAACACAGAATATAAAAAGTAGCTTAATGTTGTGAAATTTTCGCAAGCGCACAGATCATACAAGTAGTAAATAAAGATCATTCTCACAAGGATCAATTGATTACTAACTCTTACGGTGACTTTGATTATTTAAGTGATAAAAATCAATAGTGAAAGCTCAATTAAAATCAATACGAAAATCAAAGCAATAAAGAAAATAAACAAATCTTAAAAAGTAAATATTCAACCAAGATTTAAAAGGCCTTGGATTAGGTGTTGGTGTATGCCCTAGAGGTTAATACATTTATCTGTATTTACATACATTCTATTATGCTAATTTTAATATATGAGGCAATTCATTTATTATGTTCTTTTTTTTAATAAACATAATAAAGTCCTTAAAATAGTAAGTTCGATGCCATAGGACATCAAGTGGTTGACTTGATCGTGAGATCCTATTGGATAAAATTAGAACACTATTCTTAAATATCACTAGTCAAGTATTATTGTTAACTAGGACAACAATAATGCATTGAGACTAGTATGTGCATAGACTGATGACCACATCTCACGGGTTATGGATATGAGATATCAAGTCTTCACAAGGGTACATATTAGAGTAATGATGTACTGGACTGACCCACCATGAGAACGCTACATGGATCGTTATGTGAGTATCATAAGCGATTCTCATAGTGACAATGATGTCTATGGTCCTTTGACATGAAATCACTACGATTCCTACATGAAGAGTTGTGTGTTTGAATACCATCAAACGTCATCTGTAACAAGGTGATTATAAAGTTAGTTATTGGACATACCGCGAATCATGTAGAGGGATGTGAGTAAGCTAGATGGGATTTGTCACTCCTACATAACAGGAGCGATATCTTCGGCCCCCTGATTGAGTGAGACTGCGAAATGCATGGCCATGCTCAAATGAGTGAATATGAGATATTGATTTCATTTGTTGTTATAAAGTCTACTCAGGTATCAGGAAACAAATGATTGGACTATACAAGGGTAACGCATTCCATGCCTTGTGTTCAATCTAGATATCTTGACAAAGGGACTAAACGACATGGAAATATTGGTCATAGAAAGGTTATGTCAAATCACTGACATTCTTATTACTTGGGTAGCAGCGATGTGTTGCTAGATACCACTCACTGCTTGTAATATTAAAATGAGATTTTAATATTACTGCCAATGTAATGAGAACCTGCAAGGTCACACATATAAAGCAGACTAAAATTGGAGCAATAAATTCAAGTTGGACTCAGATTCAATTATGGGCCAGACTCATAACAAATGAGTCTAGGGTTGCACAGCTTACCTTGCTGCTGCTCACACTCACTTAAGGCAGCCACTATTATAAATAGTACTGCTAAAGGGCTGCTAAGACATACATATTACAGAACCCTAGCCACACCTAAAGAAAAGTGAGTGAGTGAGTAACAGGTTTCTTCTTTTCTCTTCGCAGCTAGCACTGTGTGAGAGACGTGAG
Organism: Ormosia semicastrata; assembly: GCA_029884595.1. Taxonomy (NCBI): domain Eukaryota; kingdom Viridiplantae; phylum Streptophyta; class Magnoliopsida; order Fabales; family Fabaceae; genus Ormosia; species Ormosia semicastrata. The sequence continues at coordinate 10,806,800 of JAQQTO010000027.1, read as the reverse complement.
GCTGCTTTTTGTGGACGTTGGACGTTCATGAATCTGTTTATGTGGATATCGTAGAGACATCATTGCTATTATGGTGTTGGTGATTCACGTCACTTCCATTTGATCACGCTTCAAGAGGTAAATATTTTAAAACTTGGATTATGGTTTTTCGCATGGATCCTTGGTGGGAATCCTATTTTTTCGCTGCGTGATGTATCCGCAATTCCCAACAATGGTATCAGAGCCTCTTGTGAAATCATGATTCACTTTTTTGTTTTCGTTTTGCATGAGATAACATGTTTGTTATTCTTGTTTTGATAAAAGATATGATCTTTAATATGTTATTTCAGAAAATGAATGAAACCATTTTGCGAAAACATATTCTATTTTATGTCTTGTATGCAAAACTGTGATGTTGTTTTCAAAAACCATGAAGATGTTCATAAGTTCTGTGAAAATCATTTTGTATCAAGATGTATGTTTTTGCGAAGCTTTCTGGTATGTATGTGATACGTACAACATTATGGAATCCTTATTCACAATGCGTGGCGCAAGGGTTTAGGAAACCTTGCTCTTGGTTTGCGACAGCAAGGGTTATAGAATCCTTGTTTCTGCATAAGCGGCACAACGTAAGGGGTTTTGGAAACCCTATTCCTATTTTGCGACAGCAGCATCAAGTGTTGATGTCAAGCCATCAAGGAGGCGCAATGGTTCAAGTGTTGAATAGCACCACAAGGGTTCCCCGTGGCGCATGAAGCGTTCATGCATTTTAGGGTTTAGGATTCAAGCCGTCAAGGGAGGCACAAGAGATTCAGCTCTTGTTTTTGGTTCAATTTTTGGGTCAGGGCGCTGCCTCTGCGTAGTGTGTTATTCAAAAGCGTGATATTTTCTATCCAATTTTATGACTTATGAAAATAATAATGTATTATTATTTTGAGTTTATATGTTCTTTGTGATGCATGGTGCATGGTTATGGCCTTAGTCCTCTTCTTATACTATTTTGGTTTTTATAAATCTCGTGCCTTTCTCTCTATATTCTGATTATACATTCTCTTCTCACCTAACTCCCCTTGAATGTAAAATAGATTTCTATATAATGTAATCTTGATATGGAGGCAAGAAAACTACATCAAGTGAGGACATTGGTGGGAGACGCTTAGTGAAGCTGGCTTAGTTAATGCTACTCTCTTAGGGGGGCATAACCATCTCACTTTTATTATATGCTTTATATGTATGAGATGCATGGATAATGTTTATGGTATGATAAACAATTTAATAAATGGTGAGATCTAATAATAATAAAAAAAAAATTCCCTCAAAGCAAATATTAAGTCATTATGTAATGCCTTCCAATGTGTGGCACTCGTCAAGACTAGTATCGATCAAGTGTAGGTCTGCCAAAGCAGGATGCCTTTATCTATATTAGTAAGACGCGATGGGATAAGGGTAATATCCAACTTCCAACCATTGGCTCTGACTTAACTAGGCCATTTCAATAGGATTGAAGGCTTAGAGGCATGGAGTTGGGGTTTGGTCCATTAGATGGATTTGAATAAGTGTTATTCACCCAACTATCCAAGAGTTACATGTGATGTAATTGGAAAGTGTTTCCTACCTAAATAACTAAATTTTAGGTGATCAGCCAAAGTTGACTCAAAACTAGGTGAAATATGGATCTTGGCCCACTAGGAAATCCTACGATGGGATTTTCTGAGTCAATGCTGAGGGTCATTGACTTGAATAAAATAGTGGGAGGCATATTTAATTAAAAGACCTCATTAAATATGTTTATAGCATGATACTTATATTTTGCATATTTCTGTTGATAGATTACCATGGCAACAAACACATCAAGTAACTTATCACTGCGATCCGTCCTTGAGAAGGACAAGTTATCTGGAACGAATTTTTTAGACTGGTACAGGAATTTGAGGATTGTCCTTAAGCAAGAAAAAAAGCTGTATGTACTAGAACAACCTATTCTTGAGCCACCTGCTACTAATGGCCCTAAAATTGAAAAGGATGCTTATAAGAAGCATCAAGATGATGCCTTGGACATCGGATGTCTAATGCTGGCCACCATGAACTTTGAGGTCCAAAAGCAACACGAGAACATGGATGTCTATGATATGATCGTACACCTTAAGAAGCTCTATCAAGAGCAGGCCAGGCATGAGAGATACGAGGTCTCTAAAGCACTATTTCAGTGCAAGTTGGTAGAAGGAAGCCTTGTTGGTGCTCATGTACTCAAGATGATTGGGTACATTGAAAACCTAGAGAGACTTGGTTTTACTTTAGGCCAAGAGTTTACCACTGACTTAGTCCTGCAATCGTTACCGGAAAGTTTTAGTCAATTTGTCATGAATGACAAATCACTACTAAAGCTGCTAGGCATGTTGAGAACTGCTGAGCAGAATATTAACAAAGGAAAAGGAAAGGCCATAATAATGGTCTAATAGAATAAAGGCAAGAAACAGCAAAAAAATCCTAAGGACAACTAAAAGGGCAAGGGCAAGGATAAGTCTAAGCCCAACACTTCTGGCTTGAAACCAGTGGGTGGAGTGGCTAAGGAAGGTACATGCTTCCACTGTGGTCAGACCGGACATTAGAAGAGGAACTGTGCCAAGTTCTTGGAGGATCTCAAGAAGAAGAAGGGAAGTGAGACTTCCACTTCAGGTATTTTGTTATCGAAGTCAATTTATCTACTTCTGCATCATGGGTATTAGATATTGGATGTGGATCTCACATTTGTGTAAATGTGCAGGATCTAAAGAGCAGTAGACCATTGACGAAGGGCGAAGTTGACCTGCGAGTGGGAAATGGAGCAAAGGTTACTGCATTAGCTGTAGGGACTTACTTATTGTCTTTGCCCACTGGGCTTGTTATAGAGTTAGAGAACTGCTATTTTGTGCCTGCTATTAGCAGGAATATCATTTCTGTTTCTTGTTTGGACAAGAAAGGTTTTTCTTTTATTATAAAGGACAAATATTGTTCTATTTATATGAATAATATTTTTTATGGTAGTGCACAATTGAGTAATGGACTTTATATCCTTGATCTCGAAACGCCCGTCTATAACATAAATACAAAGAGGTTTAAATCAAATGATCTGAACCCGACTTTTCTCTAGCATTGTCGTTTGGGCCACATAAATGAGAAACGCATCTCCAAACTCCATAAAGATGGATTCTTAGACTCGTTTGATTTCGAATCATATGAGATATGTGAATCTTGTTTATTGGGGTAGATGACAAAGGCCCCATTCACTGGACAAGGTGGAAAGGCTAGTGATCTTTTAGGCCTTATACATAGTGATGTATGTGGGCTACTAAACACACTCACTAGAGGCGATTTTCAATACTTCATTACATTTACTGATGATTTTAGTAGATATGGATTTGTATATCTTATGAAGCACAAATCAAAATCCTTTGAAAAGTTCAAAGAGTTCAAGAATGAAGTACAAAACTAACTTGGCAAAAGTATTAAAATCCTTCAATCAGATCGAGGAGGTGAATACTTAAGCCAATAGTTTGATGATCATCTAAAAGAGTGTGGGATAATATCTTAACTCACTTTACCAGGAACACCATAATGGAATGGTGTCTCTGAAAGGAGGAACCGGACCTTGTTGGACATGGTCCGATCCATGATGAGTCATGCAGACCTTCCAGGCTCCTTCTAGGGACATGCTTTGTTAACAGCAACTTTCACACTTAACCGTGTTCCATCTAAGATGGTTCAAAAGACACCATATGATATATGAACTGGGAGACGGCCCAATATGTCTTTCATGAAGATTTGGGGCTACGAAGCTTATGTGAAACGTCAAGTTTCTGATAAGCTTGGATCCAAATCAGATAAATGCTTCTTTGTGGGTTATCCTAAGGAAACCAATGAATACTATTTCTATAATCCTACTGAGGGCAAAGTGTTTGTCGCACGGACAACTGTGTTTCTAGAAAGGGAGTTTATCTCGAAAGGAGCTAGTAGGAGAAAAGTAGAACTTGAAGAAGTTCAAGGTTCACAAAGTAGCAACGAACCGATGATGGAAATAGAACAGCCTCCACAAAATGTTGTGGAATAGCAACCTGCTCTAGTAGCATAAGACCTGCATAGGTCTAATAGGATACGTCATCAACCAGAGAGATATGGATTTCTTATGACCCAACAAGGTGATGTATTGCTCATAGATCAAGATGAGCCTGTGACTTACCAGGAAGCCATTATTGGTCCAGAATATGAGAAATAGCTTGAGGCCTTGAGATCTGAAATGGATTCCATGTATGCCAACTAGGTATAGACCTTGGTTAACCTACCTGAAAGGGTAAAACCCATTGGGTGCAAGTGAGTTTTCAAGACGAAAATCGACATGGATGGTAATATGAATACCTTTAAGGCTCGATTAGTGGCTAAAGGTTTCAAACAAATTCATGGTGTAGACTATGATGAGACTTTTTCCTCAGTTGCGATGCTTAAATCCATTCGGATCTTGCTTGCTATTGCAGCATACCATGATTATGAAATCTGGCAAATGGATGTCAAAACTACTTTCCTTAATGGAAATATTCTTGAGGATGTGTACATGACACAACATGAGGGTTTTGCCACTCCAAAGGATGTTGGAAAGGTGTGCAAGTTGCAACGATCTATTTATAGATTGAACCAAGCTTCCAGAAGCTGGAATCTTCATTTTGATGATATGTTTCATGATAATCCGCAAGTGCACGGGTCGACAAGTAATATATGAGAGTTAGAGTATCGTGTCCCAAGGGATTGACAATTAGAGAAATGTTAAACTTAACCAATTTCCACAAATTCTTATCCAAGCAATCGAATTGTGAGAGTGAGTTCCAATTAAAATAACAAATTAAAAGAAATAAAGCGGAAAGTATCGAACACTAATTCCACAAGAGAAAGATGAGAATGATTAAAGCTTAAGGGTCCCTATTCATTTACTACTTCAATGAATAACTTGCAATTCACAAGCATCTAACAATGAGTTAGTTTTGTTAGCTAAAACAAGCAATAGATAAAAGCCTATGTCTAGGACAATTACCCATGTGAAACCTAGTGAATCCACTATGTGTCTGTGTGAATTAGCATAAGAATCACTCATTGAGACCAATTATCAAACACTTGCTATGCATGACTAATGGGTATGTGTCCATCCTATTAGCTAATCAACACATTCAATCCAATAGAATGTAATTGAACATACATCAACCATACCATATCCATATTCACAACACTCTATTTCTAGTTCAATTGGAATACTAAAATCATGCAATTGATGGCCAATCAATAACAAGCATTAAGCATAAATATGGAAGAACAAAACCAATTTCATTGATAGAAACCTAAAAAATTTACAAGATATTCAAATCCATAACAAGATCCTAGAGAGCCCCTATATTAGGATTTAGTTATACATCATGAAAGAAGAGAAAACTAATGGAGTCATGAAACCCATCAAATTATAAATCAATAGAGAAAAGGGAAAGAATGAACAAGAATGGTGAGAATCCAATGCTTGATCTTCCTCCTTGATCTTGATTCTTCACTTGAATCACCTCAATCTTCCAAAGTTTTCTCCTCCTCTCCCTTTCTCAATCAAGTTCATGCTTAGTTAGAAATAGAAGATCCCCTTCCAATCCTCAAAATTAGATATTAAAAGCTAATTTTCGTGGATCAAGATTTTTCCCATGCCTAGGCTTAGCTTTTCCACGCCCAGGCATGGTTATGAAGCACGTGGTGTTAGGTGCTAGTCACGCCTAGGTGTGGAGCTTTCTGCCTGCGAATCCTGAAATACTGCAAGGGCCACGCCTAGGTGTGATTTTTCCATACTTAGGCGTGGGTTGGCTGCCTTTGCTTCTCTCTTGCATTCTTCTTCATTTTAGCTCTTCTTTGCTTCTTTATCCCTTCCAAGGTTTTCCTATCTTGAATACCTGCATCAAGACAATGCCAAAGTCCATCAAATCATGATCAATCCAAATTCTTTAAATAAAATCCTCAAAGATTCAATTCTCAATTACAAGCTTAAATCATCAAAGTCCTACATGAATTGATCATTTGGCCTATAAAACTTAAGGGTAGCATGCTCATATACATTCAAATTCATGTGAAATAACTTCATTTCCTAAAGTTATCATACCCCCAAACTGAAATATTTGCTAGTCCTCGAGCAAACTAAGCCAAGCAAGAGAAGAATGAACATAATTCAATATAAAAATCATGGAACAAATTGAACTAGAACACAGCCAGCTTTCAATCATCATTCATACCCTCAGAAATCACTTCTCAACCTCTCAACAAGGTCCACATATGCAAGAAAATTTTCAACTGTCCTGCTTACCCTTGAATGCATTTTTTGCACATGAATGATTTCCCAAACTCATGTGTTTAAGACTCTTTCCTAATCTTGAAGATCAAGATGGATGAATTTATAAAATGCACATGCACTCTCATAAGAATGTCTTTCATCCCTTTCTCCACTAATATAGGCAACACATAATCAAAGATCATCAGGGTTTTTTAAGCTTGTAATGTGAGGCTAAGGGTAATGGCTAAGAAGGAAGGGGAAGGATTTAAAATCAAATATCAAACACACAATCACACACTTCCATTGAATCAAGCCAATCATGCAATATGTACAAAAAGATCCAATATGAAAAAAATTGACTCTCTGTATTCCTTTTTTTTATTTACACATTCCTTTTCTTTGCAAAAGAGGCTGCCTTTTGTACAAATCACACATTTTTATTTTTCTTTTTCTTTTTTCTTTTTTTTATTTATACTTTTTTTTTTTTTTTTAATTTCTCCTTTTATTTTTTACGTACTTTTTTTTATTTTTAACAAGAGTTTGTTCCAAAAAGATCTTGATTTTCTATTACCATGCAAAAATTGAAATGGTTCAACTCAATAAAAATATCTGATCATGCATTCAACAAGGGATATGTAATCAAGGGTAAAATGATTTTTCACATGCAGGGGTAATAGAGTGGAAAAATAAGGTTTAAAAAAGGAAAAGTTAGGCCGCACACACGCACACTAGGCTTCAAAGGGGGTACTAGGGAACTCATTCAGTCAAGTAGCTTGAAAAGCCCAATCGGTCCAAAGAATTGCCCTAGTCATTTCCTTGAAAACACATCACGTAGGATTTCACCTTGAAAGGGAATCAGACAAGCTTCTAAGATGCAAAATGACTATACACATACTTTTCATAAATTTTCTCCAATCATGCATTTCATTTATATTCCAAGATCTACCACACATGCGACAGGGAAATACACTCATACACAAATATAGCAAAAAGTGTAAGCACAAAATTTGAATTTTTTACATATGATTTCCCAAGCAATGAGGCATATCTGAGCCACACAATCATCGGATAGTCAAATCAAAATTCCAGCATGCACAAGTTCAACTTTGTAACACCCACCTTAGGGTGCTACATATATGTTACATAATTACCAAATTAACCTCATTTATAAAATGTACATTGTAGGGAAAATATGAAATTCAAAATTTCTTAATAACAAGAAAATAAACTTAGCGTAAAAATAAAACATCACAAAGATCACTACAAATAATTTACATCATTATACATATCCAAGTCTCTGGTTATACATATACAAATTTCTAACACTGTCATACTATAAATATTACAAACTAGCCACTCCAAAAAGTTCAAACATTATTTACATTGACATATTTGCCCAAGTTCGACTAGGCAGCTGAGCCCTCAGAAGTAGCCGGATCTTCAGATAGATCCTCCTCAGACCCTCCGGGTGGGGGAATTCCAACCCAGCGTAAAGTCCGTGGAGGGTATGTCCGAGCGGACGATACAACGCTACTCTCCCGAGGGGTGCGATAGTACGCTCCCCAATGCTGCCTGATAGATATAGGAAATTCTAACTATACATAAATAGTGACAGAAAAGTAGGGATTTCCTGACTGTAACCTACTCAGTCTAATGTTTACATCACCCAAATAATAAATACTCTCTCTATCTAGGTCTTCAGTCCATGCATTGTCCCCGTCAATAAACGTCAGCCTCAAGTAACCCAAGAAGCTAGGAATCTCTACCGCCATCGAACTCGAAGTTCTCAACGAGATCTGGACCTTTTTCTACTTCTCGTTCTACGTCCGGCTCAGTATCTTAACAATACATAAACATGACATAACATATACATGCAAGAGGTGAGATCACCTATGCCAATACCAGTGTGGTAGCAATGAAGATAAACACATCCCAAAATATCATACAGACGTCATACTATAATTACAGTTATGCCATTAATCTTATATATCATCATTACACAAGAAATAAAAGAAGAATTACAATTATGCAACTTTCAATACTCAAGTATTCAATATAATAATTACCACGAATAAGAATTACACATGAGTAAAATTACAATGATATATCCGTTATGAATGCAAATGTGAATACAATGTACACTGACTCGATATCCTACTCCATGGAGCTACAACTCATGTCGGAGAGAATGACTGAAAAGATCTGTCGGCACCAACATGCTTCAGACCACGTGCTCATTTTTCTGCACATCTAGCATATGCACGACAGTCTTTATCAAATCATGATTAGGGATAGTGTCTCAGTCCGGATCATTGGTGTGTTGCATCGGTCTAACCCACGGTACAGAAGAGCTACCAACTGTCCATTGTAGGCAACCCACACCCCAATGCCCCCAAGGTCATCAGTGACCTACACTACGCTTATCGCACCCACTCAGGAGGTGTAATCTCTCCTAGGCAACTTGCCTTACACAAATTTTGGACCTTTTCAATGCATGTACTATGCACTATTCACAATTCCATTTATATCCAATGTACAGGGTTCATAATAATTTAATAACAGTAATACTGTAATTTAATCACGTAATCACATTCTCGTATATTTTTCATTCGCGACTCAATTTTGTCACCTTTTCGAATCACGTAGTGATTTTTCAACGTTTTTCAATCGCGTGAATATTTTTCGTACGTATTAAATCATAATTACTGTTTTATTTATTTTAATATTAAAATTTACTGTTTTTCTCTCATATTTGCAAAATAGTCCCTCAAAACACATAATTTACATTTTCGTCCCACAAAACAGAGTATTTCCACTTTAGTCCCTCAAGATTTTATATTTACATAATGACCCCATATTTCCATAATATTTCCAATTATATCCTTTCCTCATAAGATTTACAGTATAAATTCCACATACATACAGCATAAATTCCACTACAGTATATATTTCACATACTCACATATTATCAATTCTTTAAGCATTACAACATTTAAACAAGTATTTGAAACAAATCGTATCTCACATATACTATGCATACAAGCCTAGAAACACAAGCAGATACATTTTAAATACAATCCAAACATACAAACACAATCAGGCACATCTCAATACAATTCAACCAATATAGTCCAAATAAATCCAATCCAACCAATACAATCCAAGACCCTCAAACAATAGGTGAATAAATCCTTAGGAATTTTTCACCAAATATACCATCCTCATACTACCAAAACATGGGTGGTAAGGTAGAGTCTCCCTCTTACCTCTTGAAGACAAGCTTGCTAAGCTTTCCTCCTTTCCTTGAGACTTTGTTAATCTCCTAACAAGCCCTAAAATTTTCAAGAAAAATGAGTGAAGGACCATACAAGAATCAAGGTTGAAAACCATGGAAAAATCATGGTTAATAAAATTAAAAAAATCCTCTTTGAATCATTAACTCAAAGCTTACCTCTTTAGGAGGAAAATTGAAGAAGCTTAGGACCTTGTGAAGAAGAAATGTTTAGAAGCAAGGCTTTGAGTCAAAACAACTCAAAAGATGAGTGTTTAAAAGAAATGGATGGTATGATTTTTGGTGATGACCGATTGGGAGAAAAGGAATGGGAGATGAGAGGTGTGAGTTTCCCTTGAAACTTTGAGAGAAATAGATGGATATTTTGATGAGTAAAAAGTGCGAGAATGAAGGCGTATTTTGGGGTTTCTGGGCGGTGTGTGAAATTTTTGAGACACAAATGGCTTATGTTTTGGGAAATAACAAGTGAAGATGAGAGTGTGAAAGTCTTCTGCCCAGTCGTGTAATAACACGTGAAAGATGAGTGATTTTACTTGAGAATTTATCTCATTTTGAATGTAAAATCCAGCTGCCCATCGTGAATGATTGTGGTAATAAAATAAGGATTTTATTGCATCATTATCCACCCATTCCAAATTGCTCCTTCTTTATCTTGCCGTCTTCTTGCCTTTGGTGATGGACGTGAGTGACATTTGCTTGAGCAAATGGCCATGCATTAATTGCATAACAACTCTCTCTTCTCATTGGTTGGTCACTTGACTTTTGTATGGTAATTGGACATTCAAATATCACTTGAATCTTCACAAATTTCTGAACGTTTTGCTTGCTGCCTTTGGACGTCTTCTCATCGCTATTTTCTTTGGGCAGTTTTTCTTCTTCTTTGTTGGTAGTGTATTTGCTGGACGTGGAGCTCATTTCTCTGCTCCAAATCAGCTGCTGGCCCATGGTGCATTTGGTAAGTTTAAGTCCTTTAATTGATTGCTAATCCAAGCTAAATTCTGCTGCTATTGGGCCACAAATTCTGCTGCTCAAAAATTTTTTTTTTACTGGACCAAGAATTTAGGTGCTGCTGTCCATAGTAGTTTAGGTGGGTTTTAAATCCTTAATTCCTCATTAGTTCAAGCCTAATTACTAGTTTATTGTTTAACCAATTAATTGGGTTTAATCTCCTAACCATTCTTACTTAACTCTTCAAGTACATAACCAATTCTAGTTTAACATATTGAGCTTGTATCTAATACATATTAATTATGCATCATTACCTCTAATTAGAATTAAGATATTAAAGTAAGGATTAAGTTATAGCTAATCCTTAGTTAAGTTAGTTTACTTAATTGTTGAATTAGGTAATTAGGACAACTAAATTAAAGTTCATTAGTTTCCTAAGTAAAAGTCAAGCAATTAATGTTGACTAAATCTTATCCATTAATCTTATCTATGGTGAATGTTACTTGATGGTTTTGTTAAGTTTTGTTTTACACCATTGATTGAATCAATGGTGAAGATTAAAGCTTCTAAGTCAAGCTTCAAATCTAATGGTCCACAAGAAAGTCTAAACTTCTTTCCTTGACCAATTCTCATTGGTTAGAAAAGTCTAACCAATTATTTTGACTATATCCTGTTGGTTCACTTTAATTTTACTTACAAGAAATGTTCTAAACTCTTTTTCTTATTAATTAAAACTTATCGGGTCCAACATTCATAGCAACGACTGCTATGTATGCAATTACGGATATTTATTAGTACAATATTATTTATTTTCATAGATGGATTCTGAAAATTAAAAGATTCTTTTCTGAATCACTCAGAGTCGGATTTAGTAAGATCCCCCGCTTCCAAATGAGACAGATCAGAATTTCCCCGGCCTGAAAAATATTATTTTTCCTAGCTAGGAGCAATCACACAGAATGATCAAATATGATCTCAGAACTGTCAAATTAATTTTATACACACACAAAATGCCAAACAATGTAATTCTGATATTATCATTCATATAGTAAGAATTTGGGGTGTTACAACTCTCCCCCTCTAAAATAAAGTTTCGTCCTCGAAATATGACATACACTTAACACAAAAACGGATACTGTTCTCTAATCTTTTCTTCCAACTCCCATGTGGCTTCACCACTTACATTGTTCCAAACTACTTTAACTAATGCAATGTCCTTTCCTCGAAGCTGCTTTATCCTTCGATCTTCAATCCTGACTGGAACTGTTTGATAGGTCAAGTTCTCCTTTAGTTGTACAGTGTCTGGTTCGATAATGTGAGTTGGATCTGGAATATATTTCCGTAGTTGTGATACATGAAACACATTATGAAGATTTGATAAAAATGGTGGCAAATGACTTGATAAGCTACCTGGACCTATCCGACGAAGTATCTCGATACGGTCCGATAAACTTAGGAGTAAGCTTCCTCGACTTGATGACTCGTCCAACTCCAAATCATAGACGTCACACGTAAAAATACATGGTCACCTTCTTCGAATTCCAAGGTGGTCTTCTCCTTTTATCTGCGCATAGCTCTTTTGCCGCGTCGAGTGTCCTCATCTTGTTTTGGATCATCTTTACTTTTTCGGTTGTTTGCTTGCACAAATTCAGTCCTATCACAAGATTTTCACCATCCTGGTACCAACACAATGGTGTCCTACATCTTCTCCCATATAAGGCTTCATAGGGTGCCATCCCTATACTCGAATGGAAACTATTGTTGTTGTAGGTGAACTCTATCAATGGCGAAATTCATCCCAACAACCAGTTGCTCTAGAACACAAGCCCTCAACAAGTCCTCCAACGATCCGAATTGTTCTTTCTGACTGACCATCAGTTTGTGGATGGTAAGCAGAACTCAAATGTAGATTTGTCCCCATCGCTTCTTGTAGACTAGTCCAAAATCTGGATGTGAATCGCGGATCCCGATCAGAAATTATACTGGATGGTACACCATGAAGTCTAACAATTTCATTGATGTATATCTGAGCCAACTTCTCCATTGAGTACTTAATATTAATCGGTAGAAAGTGCGCCAACTTTGTGAGCCGATCAATAATTACCCATATAGAGTCGTGACCCTTCCGAGTTCTTGGTAGCCCCGTGACGAGATCTATTGCTATGTCATCCCATTTCCACTCAGGAATAGGCAAAGGTTGCAACATTCCTGATGGCCGTTGATGTTCTACCTTGGCCTTTTGGCAAGTCAAACAGGATGATACATATTCTGCGACATCCCTCTTCATTCCTTGCCACCAATACAGCTGCTTCAAATCTTGGTACATCTTTGTGGCTCCTGGATGCATACTCAACTTGCTTCTATGAGCTTCATTCAAAATCAATTTCATAAGTTCTGGATCATTTGGCACGCAAACTCTCCCTTTGAACTTCAAAATTCCATCAACACCCTCACTGAATTCTAATTCTGCTCCTTGACTTCTTGCTTCTTTTGCTTCTTGTAGATATTGATCACTATTCTGTCCTTCTCGTATTTTATTCATCAGATCATTCGAAATGGTGATCATATTCAAACACATCTTCCCCGGTGTCAACTTCACAGATAATCGCATATCTCGAAATTCTTCTATCAATTCCTTCTCCTTCATCATCATAACAGAAGCATTAAGCGATTTTCTGCTCAAAGCATCCGCTACGACATTCGCTTTTCCGGGATGATATTGTAACTGAAAGTCATAATCTTTCAGAAACTCAAGCCAACGCCTTTGTCTCATGTTCAACTCTTTCTGGTCGAACAGATACTTCAAACTTTTATGGTCACTATACACAGTGAACATTGCTCCATAGAGAAAATGTCTCCATACCTTCAATGCAAACACCACTGCTGCTAGCTCCAAGTCATGAGTCGGATAATTCCTCTCATGCACTTTCAACTGCCTCGATGCATATGCCACAACCTTACGGTTCTGCATAAGTACACAACCCAATCCTTGATAAGAAGCATCACAGTACACCTCGAAAGGTTCGTTTGGATCAGGTAGAATCACACTGGTGAAGTAGTCAGTCATCGTTTCAACTCCTGAAAACTTTCCTCGCATGCATCAGTCCACACGAACGGTTGATTCTTTCGTGTAAGTTGGGTAAGAGGTCCTGCAATCTTCGAAAATCCTTCTATGAATCGCCGATAGTAACCGGCCAATCCGATGAAACTATGGATCTCCGATACAGTCTTCGGTCTTTCCCATCCAACAACTGTCTCCACTTTTGAAGCATCAACTTCAACTCCATCTGCCGATATGACATGCCCCAAGAATTGTACTTCGCTCAACCAAAATTCACACTTGGACAACTTGGCATATAGTTTATTTTCCCTCAAAATCTGGAGAACCACTCTGAGGTGTTCAGTATGTTCCTCCTGACTTCGAGAATAAATCAAGATGTCATCAATAAAGACAACAATAAACTTATCCAAGTATGAATGGAAAAGTCTGTTCATGAAGTCCATAAATATTGCAGGTGCATTAGTCACACCAAAAGGCATCACTTGGTACTCATAATGCCGGTATCGAGTCCGGAACGCAGTCTTCGGGATATCCTCCACTTTTACACATATCTGGTGATAACCAGAACGTAAATCAATTTTAGAAAATATGGTGGCTCCTTGTAATTGATCCAGCAGATCATCAATCCTCGGTAGGGGATACTTATTCTTAATTGTAATCTTGTTCAACTGTCGATAGTCCACACATAGCCGAGAAGTCCCATCTTTCTTCTTTACCAACAATACTGGAGCTCCCCAAGGTGATACACTTGGTCTCACAAATTGCTTTTCCAACAAATCTTCCAACTGTTTCTTCAGTTCAGCCAACTCTACTGGTGACATTCTGTAAGGTGCCATAGATATAGGTCCAGCTCCAGGTACCAAATCAATAGAGAATTCAATCTCCCTTTCCGGTGGTAATCCCGGTATATCTTCAGGAAACACTTCGGGAAATTCATTCACTACAAAGATATCCTTCAGAACATCTTCACAGTGAACTTCCAATGAAGATATCTATAAGTATCCTAGGCCTCCTTCCTCTAAACAAGCTTCTACTTGAGTAGCCGTTAAGAATTTAGAATCCTTAACCTCAGGGAAAACTAATGTCTTACTCGAACAGTCAATCAGGATATGGTTAGAAGATAACCAATCCATTCCTAAGATTACATTAATCTTAGAAAGAGGCAAACAGATCAAATCCACATGAAAAACTCTATCTCTAACACAAACAGGGCAATTCAAGCATACTTTTGTAGTTATCACAGGTTTATCAGTAGGAGTAACCACAGTCAAATCATATGGCAATGTAGTCACAATCAATCCCAAACGCTCCACACAATCACATGCAATAAAAGAATGTGTTGCTCCCGAATCATATAACACTGTTAAAGGGTTACCTTTAATAGCACACTCCTCCATTATCAAACCCTCAGATTTAGAAGCTTCCTCCCCGCTCATCGTATATACTCGACCACCTGCCTGTGGCCTTGCAGTACGAACATTGATCACTGATGGCTCTGCCTTTAACTGATCACAATCTCGGAAAAAATGTCCAGGCTTCCCACATCTATAACAAATCACCCCCCTTATGCTGACAGTCTCTAGTAAGATGTCCTTTCCCACACTTAAAACATTTAAGTGCAGAAGTTCCAGTGGAAGCTGTCTTACTACCACTTGAACTTCCCCCAACTAATTGTTGTCGATTCTGACTTGCTGCTGGTTTAGTGTATGGTTTTTGTTGATAACGGTTGCCACTGCTACCCCTTCCTCATTGGAACTGTGCTGGTCCAAAGTTTTTAGTCCTTGCCGCCCGCTAGTTGTCGATCTCCTCAATCTTACGGCACTTGTCCAATAACACTGGAAATTGATCAATATCCACCGTCGCTAAAGCTCTCTTGATGTCAAGCCTCAATCCTTCTTCGAATTTCCTACACTTCCATTGCTCATCTGGATGCATCTGAAAGTACCTCGAAAACTTAGACAAGCTTTCGAACCTTGCTGCGTACTCGCTCACAGTCATTGCTCCTTGCCTCAGACTAAGGAACTCCATCTCCTTAGCATGTTGCACACTCGCTGGAAAATATTTTGCCAAAAACTTCTGTCTAAAGAGCTGCCATGTTACAACTCTTCCTTCAGCTTCAATTAATCTTCGAGCTCCTGCCCACCAGGCCTCTCCATCACCAACTAGCACAAACGTCGCGAAAGTAAGTTTTTGCTCATCAGTACATCCCATACCATTAAATATCTTCTCTAATTCCTTAATCCACAGATCAGCCTTCTCTGGATCAAACTCTCCATGAAACTTAGGCGGATTATTTCTTCGAAATTCTGACAAGCTATGAGCATCGTCAGTTGCCCTCTGATTCTGCTGTACAACAACCTCTGCGATCCTTTGTATTGCTTTGCTATAGCTGCAGACCATATTCTGATTGTCATTGCTGGCGTTCTCACCTTCTCGCTCTAGTATTAACACGCCCTCTTCCTCGTCCAGCCATTTCGTCTTTCTCAAATCAACTGGACAACACAAATAGTAGTTGAAATCAATTTTCTAGTAATATGATTTCCTTTCCGACAAACAAACACAGAGAAACACGCAACTTAAACAAGACAGACCTAACCACAAACCCAAAAGACTCTAACTTGGGCTCTGATACCAACTAATGTAACACCCACCTTAGGGTGCTACATATATGTTACATAATTACCAAATTAACCTCATTTATAAAATGTACATTGTAGGGAAAATATGAAATTCAAAATTTCTTAATAACAAGAAAATAAACTTAACAGAAAATAAAACATCACAGCATCACTACAAATAATTTACATCATTATACATATCCAAGTCTCTGGTTATACATATACAAATTTCTAACACTGTCATACTATAAATATTACAAACTAGCCACTCCAAAAAGTTCAAACATTATTTACATTGACATATTTGCCCAAGTTCGACTAGGCAGTTGAGCCCTCAGAAGAAGCCGGATCTTCAGATGGATCCTCCTCAGACCCTCCGGGTGGGGGAATTCCAACCCAGCGTAAAGTCCGTGGAGCGTATGTCCGAGCGGACGATACGACGCTACTCTCCCGAGGGGTGCGATAGTACGCTCCCCAATGCTGCCTGATAGATATAAGAAATTCTAACTGTACATAAATAGTGACAAAAAAGTAGGGATTTCCTGACTGTAACCTACTCAGTCTAATGTTTACATCACCCAAATAATAAATACTCTCTCTATCTAGGTCTTCAGTCCATGCATTGTCCCCGTCAATAAACGTCAGCCTCAAGTAACCCAAGAAGCTAGGAATCTCTACCGCCATTAGAACTCGAAGTTCTCAACAAAATCTGGACCTTTTTCGACTTCTCGTTCTACGTCCGGCTCAGTATCTTAACAATACATAAACATGACACAACATATACATGCAAGAGGTGAGATCACCTATGCCAATACCAGTGTGGTAGCAATGAAGATAAACACATCCCAAAATATCATACAGACGTCATACTATAATTACACTTATGCCATTAATCTTATATATCATCATTACACAAGAAATAAAAGAAGAATTACAATTATGCTACTTTCAATACTCAAGTATTCAATATAATAATTACCACGAATAAGAATTACACACGAGTAAAATTACAATGATATATCCGTTCTGAATGCAAATGTGAATACAATGTACACTGACTCGATATCCTACTCCATGGAGCTACAACTCATGTCGGAGAGAATGACTGAAAAGATCTGTTGGCACCAACATGCTTCAGACCACGTGCTCATTTTTCTGCACATCTAGCACATGCACGACAGTCTTTATCAAATCATGATTAAGGATAGTGTCTCGGTCCGGATCATTGGTGTGTTGCATCGGTCTAACCCACGGTACAGAAGAGCTACCAACTATCCATTGTAGGCAACCCGCACCCCAATGCCCCCAAGGTCATCAGTGACCTACACTACACTTATCGCACCCACTCAGGAGGTGTAATCTCTCCTAGGCAACTTGCCTTACACAGTCCTTTGGACCTTTTCAATGCATGTACTATGCACTATTCATAATTCCATTGATATCCAATGTACAGGGTTCATAATAATTTAATAACAAGATATCTTGTAATTTAATCACGTAATCATATTCTCGTATATTTTTCATTCACGACTCAATTAAATCGCTTTTCGAATCACGTAGTGATTTTTCAACGTTTTTCAATCGCGTGAATATTTTCCGTACGTATTAAATCATAATTACTTGTTTTATTTATTTTAATATTAAAATTTACTATTTTTCTCATATTTACAAAATAGTCCCTCAAAACACATAATTTACATTTTCGTCCCTCAAAACAGAGTATTTCCACTTTAGTCCCTCAAGATTTTATATTTACATAATGACCCCATATTTCCATAATATTTCCAATTATATCCTTTCCTCATAAGATTTACAGTATAAATTCCACATACATACAGCATAAGTTCCACTACAGTATATATTTCACATACTCACATATTATCAGTTCTTTAAGCATTACAACATTTAAACAAGTATTTGAAACAAATCGTATCTCACATATACTATGCATACAAGCCTAGAAACACAAGCAGATACATTTTAAATACAGTCCAAACATACAAACACAATCAGGCACATCTCAATACAATTCAACCAATACAGTCCAAATAAATCCAGTCCAACCAATACAGTCCAAGACCCTCAAACAATAGGTGAATAAATCCTTAGGAATTTTTCACCAAATATACCATCCTCATACTACCAAAACATGGGTGGTAAGGTAGAGTCTCCCTCTTACCTCTTGAAGACAAGCTTTCTAAGCTTTCCTCCTTTCCTTGAGACTTTCTTAATCTCCTAACAAGCCCTAAAATTTTCAAGAAAAATGAGTGAAGGACCATACAAGAATCAAGGTTGAAAACCATGGAAAAATCATGGTTAATAAAATTAAAAAAATCCTCTTTGAATCATTAACTCAAAGCTTACCTCTTTAGGAGGAAAATTGAAGAAGCTTAGGACCTTGTGAAGAAGAAATGTTTAGAGCAGGCTTTGAGTCAAAACAACTCAAAAGATGAGTGTTTAAAAGAAATGGATGGTATGATTTTTGGTGATGACCGATTGGGAGAAAAGGAATGGGAGATGAGAGGTGTGAGTTTCCCTTGAAACTTTGAGAGAAATAGATGGATATTTTGATGAGTAAAAAGTGCAGAATGAAGACGTATTTTGGGGCTGCTGGCCGTGTGAAATTTTTGAGAGACAAATGGCTTATGTTTTGGGAAATAACAAGTGAAGATGAGAGTGTGAAAGTGCTGCTGCCCAGCCGTGTAATAACACGTGAAAGATGAGTGATTTTACTTGAGAATTTATCTCATTTTGAATGTAAAATCCAGCTGCCCATCGTGAATGATTGTGGTAATAAAATAAGGATTTTATTGCATCATTATCCACCCATTCCATTTTGCTCCTTGCTTCTTCTTGTCTTCTTGCCTTTGGTGATGGACGTGAGTGACATTTGCTTGAGCAAATGGCCATACATTAATTGCATAACAACTCTCTCTTCTCATTGGTTGGTCACTTGACTTTTGCATGGTAATTGGACATTCAAATATCACTTGAATCTTCACAAATTTCTGAACGTTTTCTTCTTTGCCTTTGGACGTCTTCTACTCTTCTTCTTGGCCGCAGGTTCTTCTTCTTGTTGTATGTGTATTTGCCAGACGTGGAGCTCATTTCTGCTGCTCCAAATCAGCTGCTGGCCCATGGTGCATTTGGTAAGTTTAAGTCCTTTAATTGATTGCTAATCCAAGCTAAATTCTGCTGCTATTGGGCCACAAATTCTGCTGCTCAAATTTTTTTTTTTTACTGGACCAAGAATTTAGGTGCTGCTGTCCATAGTAGTTTAGGTGGGTTTTAAATCCTTAATTCCTCATTAGTTCAAGCCTAATTACTAGTTTATTGTTTAACCAATTAATTGGGTTTAATCTCCTAACCATTCTTACTTAACTCTTCAAGTACATAACCAATTTTAGTTTAACATATTGAGCTTGTATCTAATACATATTAATTATGCATCATTACCTCTAATTAGAATTAAGATATTAAAGTAAGGATTAAGTTATAGCTAATCCTTAGCTAAGTTAGTTTACTTAATTGTTTAATTAGGTAATTAGGACAACTAAATTAAGGTTCATTAGTTTCCTAAGTAAAAGTCAAGCAATTAATGTTGACTAAATCTTATCCATTAATCTTATCTATGGTGAATGTTACTTGATGGTTTTGTTAAGTTTTGTTTTACACCATTGATTGAATCAATGGTGAAGATTAAAGCTTCTAAGTCAAGCTTCAAATCTAATGGTCCACAAGAAAGTCTAAATTTCTTTCCCTGACCAATTCTCATTGGTTAGAAAAGTCTAACCAATTGTTTTGACTATATCCTGTTGGTGTTGGTTCACTTTAATTTTACTTACAAGAAATGTTCTAAACTCTTTTTCTTATTAATTAAAACTTATCGGGTCCAACATTCATAGCAACGACTGCTATGTGTGCAATTACGGATATTTATTAGTACAATATTATTTATTTTCATAGATGGATTCCTAAAATTAAAAAATTCTTTTCTGAATCACTCAGAGTCGGTAGTAAGATCCCCCGCTTCCAAATGAGACAGATCAGAATTTCCCCGGCCTGAAAAATATTATTTTTCCTAGCCAGGAGTAATCACACAGAATGATCAAATATGATCTCAGAACTGTCAAATTAATTTTATACACACACAAAATGCAAAACAATGTAATTTTGATATTATCATTCATATAGTCAGAATTTGGGGTGTTACAACTCTCCCCCTCTAAAATAAAGTTTCGTCCTCGAAACTTGACATACACTTAACACAAAAATGGATACTGTTCTCTAATCTTTTCTTCCAACTCCCATGTGGCTTCACCACTTACATCGTTCCAAACTACTTTAACAAATGCAATGTCCCTTCCTCAAAGCTGCTTTATCCTTCGATCTTCAATCCTGACTGGAACTGTTTCATAGGTCAAGTTCTCCTTTAGTTGTACAGTGTCTGGTTCGATAATGTGAGTTGGATCTGGAATATATTTCCGTAGTTGTGATACATGAAACACATTATGAAGATTTGATAAAAATGGTGGCAGCGCGACTTGATAAGCTACCGGACCTATCCGACGAAGTATCTGATACGGTCCGATAAACTTAGGAGTAAGCTTCCTCGACTTGATGACTCGTCCAACTCCAGTCATAGACGTCACACGTAAAAATACATGGTCACCTTCTTCGAATTCCAGTGGTCTTCTCCTTTTATCTGCATAGCTCTTTTGCCGCGTCTGAGCTGTCCTCATCTTGTTTTGGATCATCTTTACTTTTTCAGTTGTTTGCTGCACAAATTCAGGTCCTATCACAGTACTTTCACCATCCTGGTACCAACACAATGGTGTCCTACATCTTCTCCCATATAAGGCTTCATAGGGTGCCATCCCTATACTCGAATGGAAACTATTGTTGTAGGTGAACTCTATCAATGGCAGAAATTCATCCCAACAACCAGTTTGCTCTAGAACACAAGCCCTCAACAAGTCCTCCAATGACTGAATTGTTCTTTCTGACTGACCATCAGTTTGTGGATGGTAAGCAGAACTCAAATGTAGATTTGTCCCCATCGCTTCTTGTAGACTAGTTCAAAATCTGGATGTGAATCGTAGATCCCGATCAGAAATTATACTGGATGGTACACCATGAAGTCTAACAATTTCATTGATGTATATCTGAGCCAACTTCTCTATTGAGTACTTAATATTAATCGGTAGAAAGTGCGCCGACTTTGTGAGCCGATCAATAATTACCCATATAGAGTCGTGACCCTTCCGAGTTCTTGGTAGCCCCGTGACGAGATCCATTGCTATGTCATCCCATTTCCACTCAGGAATAGGCAAAGGTTGCAACATTCCTGATGGCCGTTGATGTTCTACCTTGGCCTTCTGGCAAGTCAAACAGGATGATACATATTCTGCGACATCCCTCTTCATTCCTTGCAACCAATACAGCTGCTTCAAATCTTGGTACATCTTCGTGGCTCCTAGATGCATACTCAACTTGCTTCTATGAGCTTCATTCAAAATCAATTTCCTAAGTTCTGGATCATTTGGCACGCAAACTCTCCCTTTGAACTTCAAAATTCCATCAACACCCTCACTTGAATTCTAATTCTGCTCCTTGACTTCTTGCTTCTTTTGCTTCTTGTAGATATTGATCACTATTCTGTCCTTCTCGTATTTTATTCATCAGATCATTCGAAATGGTGATCATATTCAAACACATCTTCCCCGGTGTCAACTTCACAGATAATCGCATATCTCGAAATTCTTCTATCAATTCCTTCTCCTTCATCATCATAACAGAAGCATTAAGTGATTTTCTGCTCAAAGCATCCGCTACGACATTCACTTTTCCGGGATGATATTGTAACTGAAAGTCATAATCTTTCAGAAACTCAAGCCAACGCCTTTGTCTCATGTTCAACTCTTTCTGGTCGAACAGATACTTCAAACTTTTATGGTCACTATACACAGTGAACATTGCTCCATAGAGAAAATGTCTCCATACCTTCAATGCAAACACCACTACTGCTAGCTCCAAGTCATGAGTCGGATAATTCCTCTTATGCACTTTCAACTGCCTCGATGCATATGCCACAACCTTACGGTTCTGCATAAGTACACAACCCAATCCTTGATAAGAAGCATCACAGTACACCTCGAAAGGTTCGTTCGGATCAGGTAGAATCAACACTGGTGAAGTAGTCAGTCATCGTTTCAACTCTTGAAAACTTTCCTCGCATGCATCAGTCCACACGAACGGTTGATTCTTTCGTGTAAGTTGGGTAAGAGGTCCTGCAATCTTCGAAAATCCTTCTATGAATCGCCGATAGTAACCGGCCAATCTGATGAAACTACGGATCTCCGATACAGTCTTCGGTCTTTCCCATCCAACAACTGTCTCCACTTTTGAAGCATCAACTTCAACTTCATCTGCCGATATGACATGCCCCAAGAATTGTACTTCGCTCAACCAAAATGCACACTTGGACAACTTGGCATATAGTTTATTTTCCCTCAAAATCTGGAGAACCACTCTGAGGTGTTCAGTATGTTCCTCCTGACTTCGAGAATAAATCAAGATGTCATCAATAAAGACAACAATAAACTTATTCAAGTATGAACGGAAAAGTCTGTTCATGAAGTCCATAAATATTGCAGGTGCATTAGTCACACCAAAAGGCATCACTTGGTACTCATAATGCCCGTATCAAGTCCGGAACGCAGTCTTCGGGATATCCTCCACTTTTACACATATCTGGTGATAACCAGAACGTAAATCAATTTTAGAAAATATGGTGGCTCCTCGCAATTGATCCAGCAGATCATCAATCCTCGGTCGGGGATACTTATTCTTAATTGTAATCTTGTTCAACTGCTGATAGTCCACACATAGCCGAGAAGTCCCATCTTTCTTTTTTACCAACAATACTGGAGCTCCCCAAGGTGATACACTTGGTCTCACAAATTGCTTTTCCAACAAATCTTCCAACTGTTTCTTCAGTTCAGCCAACTCTACTGGGGACATTCTGTAAGGTGCCATAGATATAGGTCCAGCTCCAGGTACCAAATCAATAGAGAATTCAATCTCCCTTTCCGGTGGTAATCCCGGTATATCTTCAGGAAACACTTCGGGAAATTCATTCACTACAAAGATATCCTTCAGAACATCTTCACAGTGAACTTCCAATGAAGATATCAATAAGTATCCTAGGCCTCCTTCCTCTAAACAAGCTTCTACTTGAGTAGCTGTTAAGAATTTAGAATCCTTAACCTCAGGGAAAACTAACGCCTTACTCGAACAGTCAATCAGGATATGGTTAGAAGATAACCAATCCATTCCTAAGATTACATTAATCTTAGAAAGAGGCAAACAGATCAAATCCACATGAAAAACTCTATCTCTAACACAAACAGGGCAATTCAAGCATACTTTTGTAGTTATCACAGGTTTATCAGTAGGAGTAACCACAGTCAAATCATATGGCAATGTAGTCACAGTCAATCCCAAACGCTCCACACAATCACATGCAATAAAAGAATGTGTTGCTCCCGAATCATATAACACTGTTAAAGGGTTACCTTTAATAGCACACTCCTCCATTATCAAATCCTCAGATTTAGCAGCTTCCTCCCCGCTCATCGTATATACTCGACCACCTGCCTGTGGCCTTGCAGTACGAACATTGCTCACTGATGGCTCTGCCTTTAACTGATCACAATCTCGGGAAAAATGTCCATGCTTCCCACATCTATAACAGATCACCCCCTTATGCTGACAGTCTCTAGTAAGATGTCCTTTCCCACACTTAAAACATTTAAGTGCAGAAGTTCCAGTTGAAGCTGTCTTACCACCACTTGAACTTCCCCCAACTAATTGTTGTCGATTCTGACTTGCTGCTGGTTTAGTGTATGGTTTTTGTTGATAACGGTTGCCACCGCTACCCCTTCCTCGTTGGAACCGTGCTGGTCCAAAGTTTTTAGTCCTTACCACCCGCTGGTTGTCGATCTCCTCAATCTTACGGCACTTGTCCAATAACACTGGAAATTGATCAATATCCACCGTCGCTAAAGCTCTCTTGATGTCAAGCCTCAATCCTTCTTCAAATTTCCTACACTTCCATTGCTCATCTGGATGCATCTGAAAGTACCTCGAAAACTTAGACAAGCTTTCGAACCTTGCTACGTACTGGCTCACAGTCATTGCTCCTTGCCTCAGACTAAGGAACTCCATCTCCTTAGCATGTTGCACACTCGCTGGAAAATATTTTGCCAAAAACTTCTGTCTAAAGAGCTGCCATGTTACAACTCTTCCTTTAGCTTCAATTAATCTTCGAGCTCCTGCCCACCAGGCCTCTCCATCACTAACTAGCACAAACGTCGTGAAAATAAGTTTTTGCTCATCAGTACATCCCATACCATTAAATATCTTCTCTAATTCCTTAATCCACAGATCAGCATTCTCTGGATCAAACTCTCCATGAAACTTAGGCGGATTATTTCTTCGAAATTCTGACAAGCTATGAGCATCGTCAGTTGCCCTCTGATTCTGCTGTACAACAACCTCAGCGATCCTTTGTATTGCTGCTATAGCTGCAGCCATATTCTGATTGTCATTTCCGGCGTTCTCACCTTCTGCTCTAGTATTAACACGCCCTCTTCCTTGTCCAGCCATTTCGTCTTTCTCAAATCAACTGGACAACATAAATAGTAGTTGAAATCAATTTTCTAGTAATATGATTTCCTTTCCAACAAACAAACACAGAGAAACACGCAACTTAAACAAGACAGACCTAACCACAAACCCAAAAGACTCTAACTTGGGCTCTGATACCAACTAATGTAACACCCACCTTAGGGTGCTACATATATGTTACATAATTACCAAATTAACCTCATTTATAAAATGTACATTGTAGGGAAAATATGAAATTCAAAATTTCTTAATAACAAGAAAATAAACTTAGCAGAAAATAAAACATCACAGCATCACTACAAATAATTTACATCATTATACATATCCAAGTCTCTGGTTATACATATACAAATTTCTAACACTGTCATACTATAAATATTACAAACTAGCCACTCCAAAAAGTTCAAACATTATTTACATTGACATATTTGCCCAAGTTCGACTAGAACGTGAGCCAGAGTCCGAAGTAGCCTGGATCTTCGATGGATCCTCCTCAGACCCTCCTGGGTGGGGAATTCCAACCCGGCGTAAAGTCCGTGGAGCAAATGTCCGAGCGGACGATACGACGCTACTCTCCCGAGGGGTGCGATAGTACGCTCCCCAATGCTGCCTGATAGATATAGGAAATTCTAACTGTACATAAATAGTGACAGAAAAGTAGGGATTTCCTGACTGTAACCTACTCAGTCTAATGTTTACATCACCCAAATAATAAATACTCTCTCTATCTAGGTCTTCAGTCCATGCATTGTCCCCGTCAATAAACGTCAGCCTCAAGTAACCCAAGAAGCTAGGAATCTCTACCGCCATCAGAACTCGAAGTTCTCAACAGAATCTGGACCTTTTTCTACTTCTCGTTCTACGTCCGGCTCAGTATCTTAACAATACATAAACATGATACAACATATACATGCAAGAGGTGAGATCACCTATGCCAATACCAGTGTGGTAGCAATGAAGATAAACACATCCCAAAATATCATACAGACGTCATACTATAATTACAGTTATGCCATTAATCTTATATATCATCATTACACAAGAAATAAAAGAAGAATTACAATTATGCTACTTTCAATACTCAAGTATTCAATATAATAATTACCACGAATAAGAATTACACATGAGTAAAATTACAATGATATATCCGTTATGAATGCAAATGTGAATACAATGTACACTGACTCGATATCCTACTCCATGGAGCTACAACTCATGTTGGAGAGAATGACTGAAAAGATCTGTCGGCACCAACATGCTTCAGACCACGTGCTCATTTTTCTGCACATCTAGCACATGCACGACAGTCTTTATCAAATCATGATTAGGGATAGTGTCTCGGTCCGATCATTGGTGTGTTGTATCGGTCTAACCCACGGTACAGAAGAGCTACCAACCGTCCATTGTAGGCAACCCGCACCCCAATGCCCCCAAGGTCATCGGTGACCTACACTACGCTTATCGCACCCACTCGGAGGTGTAATCTCTCCTAGGCAACTTGCCTTACACAGTCCTTTGGACCTTTTCAATGCATGTACTATGCACTATTCACAATTCCATTGATATCCAATGTATAGGGTTCATAATAATTTAATAACAGTAATACTGTAATTTAGTCACGTAATCATATTCTCGTATATTTTTCATTCGCGACTCAATTGCTAATGCCTTTTCGAATCACGTAGTGATTTTTCAACGTTTTTCAATCGCGTGAATATTTTCCGTACGTATTAAATCATAATTACTGTTTTATTTATTTTAATATTAAAATTTACTATTTTTCTCTCATATTTGTAAAATAGTACCCCAAAACACATAATTTACATTTTCGTCCCTCAAAACAAAGTATTTCCACTTTAGTCCCTCAAGATTTTATATTTACATAATGACCCCATATTTCCATAATATTTCTAATTATATCCTTTCCTCATAAGATTTACAATATAAATTCCACATACATACAAAGACATAAGTTCCACTACAATATATTTCACATACTCACATATTATCGTTCTTTAAGCATTACAACATTTAAACAAGTATTTGAAACAAATCGTATCTCACATATACTATGCATACAAGCCTAGAAACACAAGCAGATACATTCTAAATACGGTCAAACATACAAACACAATCGAGGCACATCTCAATACAATTCAACCAATACAGTCCAAATAAATCCAGTCCAACCAATACAATCCAAGACCCTCAAACAATAGGTGAATAAATCCTTAGGAATTTTTCACCAAATATACCATCCTCATACTACCAAAACATGGGTGGTAAGGTAGAGTCTCCCTCTTACCTCTTGAAGACAAGCTTTCTAAGCTTTCCTCCTTTCCTTGAGACTTTGTTAATCTCCTAACAAGCCCTAAAATTTTCAAGAAAAATGAGTGAAGGACCATACAAGAATCAAGGTTGAAAACCATGAAAAAATCATGGTTAATAAAATTAAAAAAATCCTCTTTGAATCATTAACTCAAAGCTTACCTCTTTAGGAGGAAAATTGAAGAAGCTTAGGACCTTGTGAAGAAGAAATGTTTAGAGGAGGCTTTGAGTCAAAACAACTCAAAAGATGAGTGTTTAAAAGAAATGGATGGTATGATTTTTGGTGATGACCGATTGGGAGAAAAGGAATGGGAGATGAGAGGTGTGAGTTTCCGTTGAAACTTTGAAAGAAAAAGATGGATATTTTGATGAGTAAAAAGTACAGAATGAAGATGTATTTTGGGGTTGCTGGCCGTGTGAAATTTTTGAGAGACAAATGGCTTATGTTTTGGGAAATAACAAGTGAAGATGAGAGTGTGAAAGTGCTGCTGCCCAGCCGTGTAATAACACGTGAAAGATGAGTGATTTTACTTGAGAATTTATCTCATTTTGAATGTAAAATCCAGCTGCCCATCGTGAATGATTGTGGTAATAAAATAAGGATTTTATTGCATCATTATCCACCCATTCAAGCTGCTCCTTGCTGCTGCCTTTGGTGATGGACGTGAGTGACATTTGCTTGAGCAAATGGCCATGCATTAATTGCATAACAACTCTCTCTTCTCATTGGTTGGTCACTTGACTTTTGCATGGTAATTGGACATTCAAATATCACTTGAATCTTCACAAATTTCTGAACGTTTTGTCTTGCCTTTGGACGTCTTCTATCTCTTCTTTGGGCAGTTTTAACTGTTTGTTGGGCCGTGTATTTCTTTGGACGTGGAGCTCATTTCTGCTGCTCCAAATCAGCTGCTGGCCCATGGTGCATTTGGTAAGTTTAAGTCCTTTAATTGATTGCTAATCCAAGCTAAATTCTACTGCTATTGGGCCACAAATTCTGCTGCTCAAAATTTTTTTTTTACTGGACCAAGAATTTTGGTGCTGCTGTCCATAGTAGTTTAGGTGGGTTTTAAATCCTTAATTCCTCATTAGTTCAAGCCTAATTACTAGTTTATTGTTTAACCAATTAATTGGGTTTAATCTCCTAACCATTCTTACTTAACTCTTCCAGTACATAACCAATTTTAGTTTAACATATTGAGCTTGTATCTAATACATATTAATTATGCATCATTACCTCTAATTAGAATTAAGATATTAAAGTAAGGATTAAGTTATAGCTAATCCTTAGTTAAGTTAGTTTACTTAATTGTTTAATTAGGTAATTCGGACAACTAAATTAAGGTTCATTAGTTTCCTAAGTAAAAGTCAAGCAATTAATGTTGACTAAATCTTATCCATTAATCTTATCTATGGTGAATGTTACTTGATGGTTTTGTTAAGTTTTGTTTTACACCATTGATTGAATCAATGGTGAAGATTAAAGCTTCTAAGTCAAGCTTCAAATCTAATGGTCCACAAGAAAGTCTAAACTTCTTTCCTTGACCAATTCTCATTGGTTAGAAAATTCTAACCAATTGTTTTGACTATATCCTGTTGGTGTTGGTTCACTTTAATTTTACTTACAAGAAATGTTCTAAACTCTTTTTCTTATTAATTAAAACTTATCGGGTCCAACATTCATAGCAACGACTGCTATGTATGCAATTACGGATATTTATTAGTACAATATTATTTATTTTCATAGATGGATTCTAAAAATTAAAAGATTCTTTTCTGAATCACTCAGAGTCGGATTTAGTAAGATCCACCGCTTCCAAATGAGACAAATCAGAATTTCCCTGGCTTGAAAAATATTATTTTTCCTAGCCAGGAGCAATCACACAGAATGATCAAATATGATCTCAGAACTGTCAAATTAATTTTATACACACACAAAATGTAAAACAATGTAATTATGATATTATCATTCATATAGTCAGAATTTGGGGTGTTACAAACTTGCCTCTCAACACACTCATCAATTTAGCGCATAAGTACCATATGGGCAGGTGAAGGTTGTCTTCTCTTGATCATCTAGGGAAATGGCAATCTGGTTGTACCCCGAACACCCATCCAAGAAATAGTAAAAAACACGTCCTGCTAACCTATCTAGCATCTGTTCAATAAATGGTAATGGGAAATGATCCTTCTGGGTTGCAGTGTTAAGCTTCCTATAGTCCATGCAAATGCGCCATCCTGTGACAGTCCTGGTGGGAATCAAATCATTATTCTCATTGGCGACCACAATCATCCCACCCTTCTTAGGCAGGCACTGAACTGGGCTCACCTATTTGCTGTCAGAGATAGGGTACATTATACCCACATCCAACCACTTAATGATCTCCTTCTTGACCACCTCCTTCATGATAGGATTGAGGCGCCTTTGATGTTCAATTGTTGGCTTATGATCTGCTTCCAGTAATATTTTGTGCATGCGTATGGTGGGACTAATGCCTCTGATATCTGCAATAGACCACCCCAAGGCCCTTTTGTATTCTCTGAGCACTCTGAGCAACTTGGATTCTTGCTCCTCTGACAAAGATGAAGAGATAATGACTGGAAATATGGATGTATCCCCCAAGTATGAATACCTCAAATGATCAGGCAATGGCTTGAGCTCTAACTTAGGAGGAGTGATTACAGAAGGCTGGAGAATGGGCTTGTCAGAAGGTATATTCAACGGTTCAAAGCCTGGTTTCCTGAAAAACTTAGCAGACGAGTCAAGCAGTTTAATACATTCCAAAACATCTTCCCTATCTATATGCTCATATATGGATTCCTTAAGGAAACCGCTTGACTTTGCATCAAAGCATCATGGGAAGCAAGCCTTGAGTCAGTCTTAGTTATATACTCTTGCTGGCTAGTCATGAACTGAGCAAACATTGTCTCTAAATTGGAAGTTGAAGTTAATGTTGAAGTTTGGGCTTGAAGGGGGCTCTGTTATTGAAAATTTGGAGGAACACAGAGGGCTTCTCTAGTCTGATAAGAAGAGGAAGAAGGACCTTGAACTTGTCCACCCCATGAGAGATTAGGATGGTTCTTCCAACTAGGATTATAAGTATTGCCCAAAACATTATTGTGAATTGGCTGACGAAATTGATTTGCATATTGTTCACTTTCCAGGCTAGCTGTACAATTAGCAGTTGAATAAAGGTCCCCGCAGTGATCATAAATTTCAGCTGAATTACTGGCTCCACTTACTACAGAATTGACTCCCATGGTGTCCAACTTCCTAGAAAGAGCTGTCACTTGAGCTGTAAGTAATGTAAGAGCATCAACTTCATGAATACCTGCTGCTAGTCTCTTGGGAGTAACTCTCTCAGCTGGCCACTGATAATTGTTGTTAGCCATCTCCTCCAAAAGGTTGTAGGCTGCATCCACGGTCTTACTCATGAGAGCCCTTCCAGCTGCTGCATCAATTATCGATCGAATAGAGGTTGTCAAGCTATTATAAAAAGTATGAACCAACATCCATTTTGCTATGCCATGGTGGGGCACTTCCTTAGCAAATCTTTAAATTGCTCCCATGCCTCATATAAAGTCTCTCCTTCAAACTACTTGAAGGACAAAATGTCATTCCTATACTTTATTGCCTTCATAGGAGGAAAGAATCGGTCCAAAAACTTCTGGGCTAGCTTTTCCCAAGTAGTGATAGAATGCTCAGCTAAGGAGTGAAGCCAGGCCTTGGTCCTATCTCTCAAGGAAAAAGAGAAGAGCCTCAAGCGAGCTGCATCATCAGTCATCCCTTGATACTTGAAAGTATCACAAATAGCTAGAAAGTTGGCTAGATGAGCATTAGGATCTTCATGGGATAGATCCGTAAATTATAAATTATTCTGAACCATCTGGATAATAGCAGGCTTGATCTCAAAAGTTTGTGCTTATACAACTGGCATTCTAATGCTAGATCGAATGTCTCTAGCATTTGGAGTGGCAAACTCCCTCAAAAGTCTTTCAGCATTCACTTCTTCTGCCATCTCTGATTCACTATCCAATTCAAGTGTCTTTCCTTGTACTAGTCGTTCTCTTAGCAATCTACAAAAAGTCCTCTTGATCTCAAGATCGTAAGGAAATCGAGATACACTTTGAGTCCTTTGCATACAAGAGCTAAGTACCTGAAAACAAAACAAACAAACAAAACTTGAAACAAGAGTTGTGAATTGAATTAAGAAATAACACAAAATCTAAATTCAATCCCCAGCAAAAGCGCCAAAAACTTGTTTCGTGATGATCCGTAAGTGCACAGGTCAACAAGTAATATATGAGAGTTAAAGTATCGTGTCCCAAGGGATCGATAATTAGAGAAATGCTAAACTTAACCAATTTCCACAAATTCTTATCCAAGCAATCAAATTGTGAGAGTGGGTTGCAATTAAAATAATAAATTAAAAGAAACAAAGTGAGAAAGTATCGAACACTAATTCCACAAGAGAAAGATGAGAATGATTAAAACCTAGGGGTCCCTATTCACTTGCTACTTCAATGAATAACTTAAAATTTACACGTATTTAACAATGAGTTGGTTTTGTCAGCTAAAACAAGCAATAGATAAAAAGCCTATGTCTAGGACAATTACCCATGTGAAACCTAGTTAATCCACTATGTGTCCATGTGAATTAGCATAAGAATCACTCATTGAGACCAATTATCAAACACTTGCTATGCATGACTAATGAGTATGTGTCCACCCCATTAGCTAATCAACACATTCAATCTAATAGAATGTAATTGAACATACATCAACTATACCATATCCATATTCACAACACCCTATTTCTAGTTCAATTGGAATACTAAAATCATGCAATTGATGGCCAATCAATAACAAGCATTAAGCATAGATATGGAAGAACAAAACTAATTTCATTGATAGAGAGCCCCTAGATTAGGATTTAGTTACACATCATGAAAGAAGAGAATGGAGTCATGAAACCCATCAAATTACAAATCAAGAGAGAAAAGGGAATGAATGAACAAGAATGGTGAGAATCCAATGCTTGATCTTCCTCCTTGATCTTGATTCTTCACTTGAATCACCTCAATCTTCCAAAGTTTTCCCCTTCTCTCCCTTTCTCTATGAAGTTCATGCTTAGTCAAAAACAGAAGATCCCCTTCCAATCCCCAAAATTAGATATTAAAAGCTAATTTTCGTGGATTTGGATTTTTCCCACGTCTAGGCTTAGTTATGAAGCACGTGGTGTCAGGTGCTGGTCACGCCTAGGTATGACTTTTACATGCCTAGGCGTGGAGCTCTCTGCCTGTGAATCCTGAAATGCTGCAAATGCCACGCCTAGGCATGATTTTGCCATGCCTAGGCGTGGGTTAGCTGCCCTTGCTTCTCTATTGCATCCTTCTTCATTTTAGCTCTTCTTTGTTTCTTTATCTCTTCTAAGGTTTTCCCATCTTGAATACCTGCATCAAGACAATGACAAAATCCATCAGATCATGATCAATCCAAATTCTTTAAATAAAATCCTCAAAGATTTAATTCTCAATTACAAGCTTAAATCATCAAAGTCCTACATGAATTGATCATGTGGCCTATAAAACTTAATGATAGCATGCTCATATACATTCAAATTCATGTGAAATAACTTTATTTCCTAAAGTTATCATGATACAATAAAACAGTTTAGTTTCACTAAGAATGAAGAAGAATCTTGTGTCTACAAGAAGGTTAGTGGGAGCACTATTGTCTTTCTGGTATTGTATGTAGATGACATACTACTTATCGAAAATGACATCCCTACCCTACAATCCATAAAGACTTAGTTAGGGAACTGCTTCTCTATGAAGGATTTGGGGGAAGCCACCTATGTGTTAGGTATCAGGATCTATAGAGATAGATCAATGAGACTGCTTAGCCTAAGTCAGAGTACATACATAGACAAAGTGTTAAGATGATTTAATATGCGTGAATCCAAGAAAGGACTCTCGCCTATGTCACATTGTGTAAGCCTATCTAAGGATCAATCCCCTTCCACCCAAGATGAAAGGGATCGCATGAGCAAGATTTCATATGCATCTGTAATTGGATCTATCATGTATGTCATGTTATGTACTCGACCAGACATCTCGTATACTTTGAGCATGACGAGCAAGTACCAGTATGATCCCGGTGAGAGTCATTGGACTGCTGTCAAGAACATCTTAAGTACTTGAGAAGGACTAAGGATTCGTTCTTGGTATATGGAGCCGAGGAAGAGCTAGTTGTAAAGGGTTACACTGATGCTAGCTTCCAAACCGATAAGGACGACTCCAGATCGTAATCGGGTTATGTTTTTTGCCTAAATGGTGGGGCTGTGAGCTGGAAGAGTTCAAAGTAGGAGACGGATTTCACTCGATTCTACCACGGAGGCTCGAGTATATTATTCTCTCCTCCCGATGCGACAAAGGAGGCCATTTGGATCAGGAAGTTCATTGCTGAACTTGGCGCTATTCCTAGCATTGTGGACCCTGTGGACCTCTATTATGATAATAATGGAGTCATTGCACAAGCTAAGGAGCCTAGATCTCACCAGCGATCCGAACATATACTTAGGCGCTTCCATCTCATTCGAGAGATCATCGATAGAGGAGATGTGAAGATATACAGAGTACTAACAGATGATAACAATGCTGATCCACTGACGAAGCCTCTTACACAGCAGAAGCATGAGGGTCACACTAGGTCTTTAGGCATTAGACATATGCTTGATTGGCTCTAGTGCAAGTGGGAGATTGTTGGTGTATACCTTAGAGGTTGATACATTTGTCTGTATTTACATATATTCTATTATACTAATGTTAATCTATGAGGCAATTCATTTATTGTGTTCTTTTTTTAATAAACATAATAAAGTCCTTAGAATAGTAAGTTTGATGCCATAGGACATCAAGTGGTTGACTTGATCGTGAGATCCTATTGGATAAAATTAGAACACTATTTGTAAATGTTTCTAGTCAAATATTATTGTTAACTAGGACAACAATAATGCATTGAGACTAGTATGTGCATAGACTGATGATCACATCTCATGGGTCATAGATATGAGATATAAAGTCTTCACATAGGTACATATTAGAGTAATGATGTACTGGACTAACCCGTCATGAGAACCCTACATGGATCGTTACGTGAGTGTCATAAGTGATTCTCATAGTGACAATAGTGTCTGTGGTCCTTTGACCTGAAATCACTATGATTCCTACATGAGGAGTTGTGTGTTTAAAACTATCAAACGTCATCTGTAACAAAGTGATTATAAAGTTAGTTATTGGACATACCGTGAATCATGCAGAGGGATGTGAGTGACCTAGATGAGATTTGTCACTCTTACATAACAGGAGCTATATCTTCGAGCCCCCTGATTGAGTGAGACTGCGAAATGCATGGCCATGCTTAAATGAGTGAATATGAGATATTGATTTCATTTGTTGTTATAAAGTCTACTCAAGTATCAAGAAACAAATGATTGGACTATACAAGGGTGACGCATTCCATGCCTTGTGTTCAATCTAGATATCTTGACAAAGGGACTAAACAACACGAAAACATTAGTCACGAAAAGGTTATGTCAAATCACTGACATTCTTATTACTTGGGTAGCAGTGATGTGTTGCTAGATTCCGCTCACTACTTATAATATTAAAATGGGATTTTAATATTACTGCTAACGTAATGAGAACCTACAAGGTCACACACATAAAGCAGACTAAAATTGGAGCAATAAATTGGACTCGGATTCAATTATGGGCCAGACTCATAACAAATGAGTCTAGAGTTGCACAGCTTACCTTACTGCTGCTCACACTCACTTAAGGCAGTCACTATTATAAATAGTACTACTAAGGGGCTGCTAAGACACACATATTACAAAACCCTAGCTGCACCTACAGAAAAGTGAGTGAGTGAGCGACAGGTTTCTTCTCTTCTCTTCACAGGTAGAACTGTGTGAGAGACGTGAGGCTTCTCTTTGCCGACGTTGGACGTTCGTGAATCTGTTCGTGTGGATGTCACAGAAACATCGTTGCTATTACGGTGTTAGTGATTCACGTCACATCCTTTTGATCACGCTTCAAGAGGTAAATATTTTAAAACTCGAATTATAACTTTTCGCGTGGATCCTTGGTGGGAATCCTATTTTTCCACTACGTGATGTATCCGTAATTCCCAACATTAGGAATTCACTATACTACCCCCTATGATAAATTTCAATCCTATCTTTGCTAATGTTCAATTATGTTCTTGAAGATAATTTGTCCTAAATTATTCAAAGCCCAATTTCTTGGCACTAAAAACGTGCTAAAACTTCATCAATCTCATTCTTATAGCAATTAATCCAAGTTCCAACCTATTAAGATTCATGACAATTGTTTACCCCAAAAGGATTTAAGCCTATGTTTAGGTGTCAATTCCTAAGTTCAATTCTTAAATTATCAAGCAATTAGATTTCATCTTTCGATCCTTCACCTAAAGCCTAAGATCATGAAAATATGGCGCACAACATACCACAAGCATTAAGAACACTAAAAGTGAATTAAGAATAATAATTCCATTAACAAAGAATCAAATTAACAATTCAACATAGAGAAATAGAGAGTTTCATCCAAATGCTAGAAAAAGGGATTTAGCCGCTCATGATAATTGTAGCACAAACAAGAGCAAAGGTTAAAGAAACAACTATGATTCCAAAACAAAGAGAAGATGGAGAAGATGAAGATAGGGGAAAAGACTTCAATGGTTGATCTTCAATGACTCTTGCTCTTGTCTTCCAAGCCATAGGCTTCAATCCTTGTGCCTCTCAAATAGAGATGGCAATTTTACCTGCCCCCGTGGGTAATACCTATGACGGGGACGGATAATACCCGTCTAATTTCTCCCGTGGGTATAAATACTCACTTGTATTACCCCCGTTTAATAAACGGGGCGGGGGCGGGGGTAGTTCCCTTCGTACCTACAAGAACCCGTAAAAAAATTACAAAAATATTTTATATAAAATTATTAAAAAACTTTATTATATAAATAAAAATATTATAGAATTATATAAATTAAAAGTATTTTAGGTGTTTAGCATTATTTTAGATTAAGTTGTGTTGGACAAATTTTGAAAAATTATGGTATTATATTTTTTTCATTTTTTTCATTTTCATTTTATTTTTTTAATTTTGTTGATTTTTTTTTACAATTTATTAGGTACCGCGGATATCCGTGAGTACCCGTTTACCCGCGGAAGAATAATAAACGGGTACCCGCACGGATATGGAGGCGGGGCGGAGGCGGATATTATTCGCGGGGGTGGGGGGCTACTACCCGTCCCCACCCCGCCCCATTGCCATTCCTACTCTCAAAGTCTCTTGTAACCTTTGTATGTTTTATGTGTGAGGGTTTGCTTCTATTTATAACAATTGAGGTGAAAAGTGCCTCTTTTATACTCCAGAATACCTCACATGGCCGTGTGAGTGCACGACACGGTCGTGTGAGCATTAAAAATTGCATAATTTCAATGTAAGGAGTCACATGGCTGTGTGACCGAGACACACAGTCGTGTGACTTAGGCAGTAGCCTTCCTAAAGTTACACGGGGCCGTGTGAGCTTGACAGAAGCATTTTTTAAGTTACACACGACTGAGTGTAACTCCTCAATCACTCAAAACGTCATTTTTTGGATAAGTGGTTTTCATAAAAGTTGTAACTCTTTTTCTTAGCTTTCCAATGCCATTAGAATCACCTCGTTTTGACTTCTGTAGCTCAAGTTATGCACATTTTATCGTGCAAAGGTCAAAAACTCTACGAATATTGGCCATATAAATTCTGAGCTCAACTCCATTGTAATGAATCCAACCAAAGCTTTATAGAACCATGTCAAAACACCTCTTTTGGACCTAAAAACATAGAGAAAGACCAATCATAAGATACCAAGGATAATTAGATTAAAAGTGGCATAAATTCCAATATATATCAATTAAAACACACCTAAATCCACCTCAAATCAAGCACAAGATGTGTGTATTTTATCCACACATCAAATTCCCCCACACTTGAACTTTTCTTGTCCTCAAGCAAAGAATATCAACCAAAAACAAGATTAAACTCAACATCAAGAAACACGAATGAAGGGAAATTCCACAATTTAAAAATTCAAGTAAGCTCAGCAATCAAATCTAATCAAACAAGATAATTTAGTACTTAATACAATTAGAGAGTTGAGTCTAGCTTGCACCTTTTCTCTTTACCAACCATTTGAGATCACTTATCTTTCCATCTCTAAAGTGTTTAAGGACAAAAAGATCACTCAAATTTCTCTTGAAAAATGCATTACCATAGGCTTGGTTATCAATCTAATCTCCACTTCCAAGTTCACATATATAACAAGAGTCAAAAGGACTTCCTCTGGTTGTAACAGGGCCAAGGGTATAATGAAAGGTAGGAAAATGATAAAAAAAAGGTAAAGAATATTCATGGATAAATCGATACAAAATAGGATTAGGTTGAAAACATAATGCACAAGGAGATAACCAATTCTCACTTTCAACCAAATATTCTCATTATTCTTCACCACAATTTTTTTTTTCTTTTTTATCTTTCTTTTTCCTTCTTCATTCATTTTCATTTTTTTTCATTTTTTTCTTTTTTCTTTTTAAATAATAAACCCCTTGAAGACAGAAACAATCCTTTATGACTTCTCAATTAACACATCAGATACTCCAACGAATCCAACCTGATTATTCAATTTGGTATTCAAAGAAATCAATTTCAGGTTCAAATGGGGCAACTAAAGGATTATTTTATTAATGCAACTCTAGAAGTTAAGAAAGAATTTAAGCTTAATTGCCTTAATCATGTTCAAGTATGTATGTAAAACAATAAAATCTCAACAAGATATCAAAGCAAGTTCTAACGCACATCAATCAAGAGAAATCTCACTCTAGAAGGAAAAAAATAGGATTTAGTTTATGATAAATCCAATCATTAAAGCTCAAAACTCACTTTCTGGCTAATGTTAATAAAGAAATCAAATGTAAGCAGACATGGCTAATTTCCCAAATAAGATGCTAAATGTTTCAATACTCAATTGAAAAAATATTGCCTTGCACAAAATCAGTTCATAAATAGTGGATTCCCCCTTTTCAAACATAATTTCTATCAGCTCAGAAATAATCAAAAAATTAATACATAATTTCCACTTGATTACCAACAATACTTGAGTGTTCATTGATTTCACAAAAAATTTACACCAAATTAAGATTACTCCCCCCACACTTAAAATAAAACATTGTCCTTAATGTTTAAATAGGAAAAATAACAGAACAAAGGACAATGAAACTTTCCTGAAAATGGAAATGCAAGATCACGAAGGTGGTGGGAGAGGTGAACCGGAGGGAGGTGTGTAGCCATAAGCTCAAATATCTGGTCTACATAAGTAGTGACATGTTGTCAAAAATGGCACAACAAAAACAAAGCAAAAACTGAAAAAAAAAAATGCAAGATCTAAATGCGCAAAAAAAAAAAACTAAAAAAAAAAAGATAATCGAAAGAGAAGAAAAAAAAAGAAAATTTGGTGGCCGAAGAAGCTAAGTTATAGTATATACATTCCATGCTTAGTACAAGGCTCACGAACTCGAGGAGGCACCTAAAGCCGACTCAACAATAGCTATCTATGAAATCAAGAAAAAAAATGTGAAGATAATCAATAAAATAAGTAATAACAAAATAAGAAAAAAAGGAATAAGAGAGTAAAGAAAAATAGAGAAAAATTTGGGTTGCCTCCCTTCATCATTTGAAGCGCTAAGTTATAGTAATTAGCTTGGTCTATTAACCTTCAAGCAAGAATCAACAATGGCCAGTTGCTTGGTTCCATGCTTAGGTGATGTCAGTGGAGTGGTGCTCAGTCCCCACTCCTTCTTCATAGTGCTTCATTCTCTGGCCATTTATCAAGAATGTCTTATCGTCTTCTTTCTTCACCTCAAGCACACCGTATGATAAGACGTGAATAATCTCATATGGTCCATACCCTTTTGACCAAAACTTATCAGGAAGAAGAAAATGTGAGTTATAGACAATAATTTTATTCCCAATCTTAAACTCATGCTACTTGATACACTTGTCATGCTGCTTCTTTAGTCTCTTCTTGCAGAGCTTGGCATTCTCAAAGTTAGTAGCAGCCTTGGACAAAATCTTTTCTGGAATATCATCAGTTATAGATTCCTTTGGGGCCTACTTTTCTTTAAGTGAGGAATCTTCGGTTGAGGGGACCTTGAGCTCTTTGAATTTACCTTTTTGAGAAGGGGAAATAGTTGGTCATGCATCCAAAATTTGAGCATAGGTCGCCACCTCTTCATCTTCATCATTTGAATTACCATTGTGCACCACACACTTCTCTAAGGGGTCTTGTGGATGGCTTTTAGTGTGCACCTCTCTAGCTAGCCTTTGGTCCATATTAACCTTCAAGCAAGAATCAACAATGGCCAGTTGCTTGGAAACTTGAGACAAATCGAACTCAGCAATTTTTACACCTACTTTGAGGGTTATTTTCCTATGCTTAAACTCATCAAAAATTAAGAGTAACAATGAAATTAGATTGAATTGATTAACATACATATGCTATCAAACACAACTAACAACAAATGAAGGTACAATATGATAATAACACTAACGTGGGCTAGGAATGGTCTGCCCAAGATGATGGGGGTTTGAACATCGACTTCCATATCAAGCACAACAAAATCAATTGGTATGTAAAACTTTCCCAACTTCAAAGGAACATTCTCTAATATGCCAATAGGATGTTTGATTGACCTATCCACCAATTGAAGAGAAATGGTGATTGGTTTGAGCTCCCCAATATCAAGTTTCTTACAAATAGAAAGGGGCATCAAACTCACACTTGTTCCAAGATCACACAAAGCCTTGTTGATATGCATGTCCCCAATTGAGCATAAAATTGAAAAGCTACCCAGATCCTTAAGCGTAGGTGGAAACTTTTTTTGAATGATTGCACTATATTCTCCCATCAAAGCAACGGTTTCATAATCCTCAAGCTTCCTTTTATTAGAGAGAATCTCTTTCAAGAACTTAGCATAAGAGGGCATTTGAGAGAGAGCTTCAGTAAAAGGAATATTATTGTAAAGCTTCTTAACAAAAACACTTCCGGCAAATAATAAATCAAAAGCATACAGTGAGTGAATCACCGTAACCTTGTCAACTTCTTAAGCGTATATACCTGGGTTCACCTCTAAAAAATTTTCAAATTGATGATCAAGTTTTGCCCTTTGATACCTTTGAGGGAAGGCCAAAGCTGGAATATATGCTTCTGGAAGTACATACTTTTTAGTGCTTTCTTCATCTCTTGCTTTATTCTCGCTCTTCTTTTACTTCTCTTCCTTTTCATGGGTTTCCTTATCTTCAAGCTTTTCTTCCCTTGTGTGGCCTTCAAGTTGCTTACCACTTCTCAATGAAAAAATTGCTTGAACGTGATCCCTCGGATTAGTTTCTGGTTGACTTGGAATTCACCCTTGAACCATGCTAAACAAGCTTGCTTGTTGGGCTATTTTAGTTTCAAGCATCTTGGAGTGAGTAACAATTTGATCTAGGCGAGTATTGATTTGCTTGATAGACTCCCCATGTTGTTGCACTTGTGCATGAATAGTTTGATTTATAGCTTGGTTTTGGGTAACTATGAGAGAGAAAATGGAAGAGAAGTGTTCTTGGTTCTTGGTGTTTTAGAGAGAGAAAATGGATAATTTTTCTAAGTCTCCATGAGGGATAATTTTTCTTATGTGTGAAATAAAAGTGAAGAAAGTGATAGAGAGAGTAACTAAATTGGACTTTGCTCTTTGAGAAGATTGTTGAGGTTGGTGCACACCATAGGAGAAATTTAGGTGGTTTCTCCATCCAGGGTTATATGAGTTAGAGAAGGGATTTCCTTGAGCCTTGAAATTACCATTTTACATATAATTCACTTGCTCCAAAGACAGGTCTACTACATTGCATTCCGAAGCAAAATATCCTCCTCCACGTATTTCACAAATTATTTTAGGAGTAACGACATCATTGACATTAAGCTTCTCAAATGACTTAGTCAAGGCATCAAACTTGGCATTCAACATAGTAATGGCATCAAGTTCTATCATATCGGCTTGTTTCTTCGAAGATGATCTCTCCTATGGCCACAAATAAATGTTTGAAGTGACTTCATTAATCAAAGCCCTTGCCTCTGTTGGAGTCTTGACCATCAAAGCACCGCCAGCTACGACATCAAGAGCTGCCTTTATAGAGAAAGTCAACCTAACATAGAATGTTTGTATAACAACAAAATTGTGTAGGCCATGATATGGACACTGATGAATGAGATCATTGTACCTCTCCTATACTTCATAAAGTGATTCATCTTCTTTTTGGGAGAAGGTAGTCATGTCTTGACAGAGCTTGATAGTTTTTCCAATCGAATAGTACTTGTCTAAGAAAGCCTGCTCCATCAAGTCCCAGGTGGTAAGTGAATTTGGGGCTTTCGAATGAATCCACTTCTTTGTTTTCCCCTAAGAGAAAAGAAGAAGAGTCTGATCTGTATAGCATCACTAGAAACCCTATTAATCTTTATGGTGTCATATAACTCCAAGAACTCATCCAAATGCTGATTTGGGTCTTTAGTTGGCGACCCACCAAATTGTAGTTGTTGGACCATCTGGATTAATGATGTCTTGATCTAAAAACTATTGGCCTCTACCCGTGGCCTTACAATGGAAGACTGATGAGCGTTAGCATTGGGAGTTCTATACTTCAGCCTTTGCGCTTGATTAGTGACTTAGTTCATATTATCCGCCATGTGGTCTTCCTCAATTCTCTGTGTTCTTCTTTCCCTTCTAATGTCTCGAAGTGTCTTCTCGATCTCAAGATCAATGGGGATAATAAGATCTTCTTGACTCCTCGCTTTACACATAAGAAGGAATCAACACCTGAAATTCAAAGAAAAATAAAGTGAAAATAAAATAAAATAAAATAAAAAGTGCTTCAATCAACCAAATTACGGCTCTTGTTAATATCAACAGGATCCCCGACAATAATGCCAAAAACTTGTTGTGAATTTTTCACAAGCGCACGAATCGTACAAGTAGTAAATAAAGATCTTTCCCTCAAGGATCGATTGATTACTAACTCTTACGGCGACTTTGATTTTTTAAGCAAAAAAAATCAATAGCGAAAGCTCAATTAAAATCAAGACAAAAATCAAAGCAATAAAGAAAGCAAACAAATCTTGAAAAGTAAAGATTCAACCAAGATTTAAAAGGCCTAGGACTAGGAATTCACTACACTACCCCCTATGATAAATTATAATCCTATCTTTGCTAATGTTCAATTATGTTCTTGAAGGCGATTTGTCCTAAATTATTCAAAGCCCAATTTCTTTTGCACTAAAAACGTGCTAAAACTTCATTAATCTCATTCTCATGGCAATTAATCCAAGTTCCAACCCATTAAGATTCATGATAATCGTTTACCCTAAAAGGATTTAAGCCTATGTCTAGGTCTCAATTCCTAAGTTTAATTCTTAGATTATTAAGCAATTAGATTTCATCTTTTGATCCTTCACCTAAAGCCTAAGATCATGTAAATATAGTGCGCAACATACCACAAGCACTAAGAACACTAAGAATGAATCAAGAATAATAATTCCATTAACAAAGAATCAAATTAACAATTCAACATAGAGAAATAGAGAGTTTCATCTAAATCATAGAAAAAAAGGGTTTAGCCGCTCATGGCAATTGTAGTACAAATAAGAACAAAGGATAAAGAAACAACCATGATTCTAAAATAAAAAGAGAAGATGGAGAAGATGAAGATAGGGGAAAATACTTCAATGGTTGATCTTCAATGACTCATGCTCTTCCCTTCCAAGCCCTAGGCTTCAATCCTTGTGCCTCTCAAAGTCTCTTGCAGCCTCTGTATGTTTTAGGTTTGAGGGTTTGCTTCTATTTATAACAATTGGGGTGAAAACTGTCTCTTTTACGCTCTAGAATACCTCACATAACCGTGTGAGTGCACGACAGGACCGTGTGAGCTTTAAAAATTACGTAATTTCAACATAGGAGGTCACATGGCACCAACCATGTGACTTAGGCAGAAGCCTTCCTAAAGTTACACAGGGTCGTGTGAGCTTGACAAAAGCATTTTCCAAGTTACACATGGCCGTGTGTAACTCCTCAATCACTTAAAACATTATTTTTTGAACAAGTGGTCCAAATAAAAGTTGTATCTCTTTTTCTTAGCTTTCCAATGCCACTGGAAATCACCTCGTTTTGACTTATGTATCTCAAGTTATGCTCATTTTATCGTGCAAAGGTCAAAAACTCTGCAAATCTTAGCCATATAAATTTTGAGCTCAACTCTATTGCAATGAATCCAACCAAAGCTTCATAGAGCCATGTCAAAACACCTCTTTTGGACCTAAAAACATAGAGAAAGACCAATCATGAGCTACCAAGGATAATTAGATTAAAAGTGGCATAAATTCCAACATATATCAATCAAAGCACACCTAAATCTACCTCAAATCAAGCACAAGATATGTGTATTTTATCCACACATCACTTAAAATGACTCAGAAAGTGGTATAAATTTCCTAGTTGATGGAAATAAATAAAAAGAATTTATTTCTAGGTCACAAATTAGTGAAAGACGATGTACAAAAAATTTGAAAGCAAACTGAGTTGATTTGGTATTTTTAAACATACTGAGTGTGTGCCTTAATACTGGATTGACCAATAGTAGATATGGAAATTTGAGAAAATGGTGAAATAATAATTTGGATGAATCCTAGGATTTATTCTAAAGTTATTGGAAGTTAGAAAACTTAATTTACAAAAATCTAAATGTTCTTAACAGATATAAAGTTTCCAATATATGATTAAGTGACTTTAGCCTTATCTTAACCATGACTTTTAATCTCTTTTTCTCTCACATTTCTAGTCAGATATAGAAACAGAAAACTAATGAAGGGTAAAGGAAAAGAAGGAGGAAGAGGAGAAGGAGAAAATGGAAAGGGAAGAGAAGAAGGCAAAGAGCTAGTCAAGAATTAAAGCTCACCATTTAACTAGTTGAGGTAGGGGATTTCTAGCCTTTCACTTCATCTCTTCTCTCTCTTTTCCATTACATGAAGTTAAGTTATATAGATGGAGATCATGGATTTGAGATACAAGAACCCATTTTCTTTGATAGTTTTTGCTTTCTTTGATGAAACTAAATTAGTTTCACTTTAATGGATGCAAATTACTTTATTTTGTCTTAGGGCATGATCAATTAGTTTCTTGAGTTAGGGTTTAG
This sequence comes from Ormosia semicastrata, assembly GCA_029884595.1. Lineage (NCBI taxonomy): Eukaryota > Viridiplantae > Streptophyta > Magnoliopsida > Fabales > Fabaceae > Ormosia > Ormosia semicastrata. The sequence continues at coordinate 10,762,218 of JAQQTO010000027.1, read as the reverse complement.
GGATTGGTTATGTAATATTGTGATTTTAGGTCATTAATCCATAATTAAATGATTCAATAGGTTGTATTATTTTTACAACACGTTTTAGCAGAGGTATTGGGTGTGGGAAATCACCTAGAAGTGAAGTTTGGATGATTGGGAGATGAAATTACCCCAATGAAATAGGGACAGATTCTGTAAAATTCTACAGAATCTGTGTAATAGGACCGGAGCTCAGGCGCTGTAAGTTAGGCACTTAGGCACCCACAATCTAGAGAGCTATCGGTCACAACAGAGCATTGGGCACCTAGGCGCCCAGCGCTAGCGCCTAGGCACTAGTCGTAGAGCACAATATGGCATCTTTTGGCCAAGTCAGTGCCCAGACGTTGGATAGGGAGCGCTCAAGCGCACAGCGAGTGCCCAAGTGCTGGAAAACAAGCGTTCAAGTGCTTAGAACAGAATTTACTAGAATTCATATTTTAGTGAATTGAATTTCCGTACTCAATAGAATCCCTTTTATATGCTTTGTAGAGTGTGTTATGATACTTTTAAGGATTTTTTTCAAAAGAAATAGCCACCTATCATATAAGAATAAATTGAGGTTCAAGAATAGAGAAATGGATCCCTTATGCATTAAGGTTGAACCATATAGAAATGGATCCTAGATCCCTTATGCATTGAGGTTGAACCATATAGAAATGGATCCCTTATGCATTAAGGTTGAACCATAGAGAAATGGATCCCTTATACAATAAGGTTGAACCATAGTATTCAAGTGAAATTGATATTTTACATTGAGTAGTCATTGTTGAATACCGATATTAAGTTTATAAGTTTATAGCTTATAAATGTACCTATATGTATATTTATATTAATTCCATGATGTACATGTATTACTGCAAATTTTTATGTTCTCACTCCATTTTTATGTTTAATGGTTAGCAGAATAAGACCCTTCCAAGGGAGTAAAGAAAAAGAAAAAGATTCAAGAATAGATAGTTTAGTTTATGTTTTTGATAGCAAATCTTGTAATTTAGTTACTTGGAGTTGTATTTTGTTGTATATATTACATTTGCCTTTGAGGCTTTTGACGTAAATATGTATAACTTCTGTTTAACGTGGCTCTCCATATTTATTTATTTAAATGATATGGGACTAGTTTATTGACTAGGTTAGAAGTAGCATAGCTAATACTATTTATCTTTATATATGGTGAATATATTGAGATAATTGTATTAGGGTGTTACACAATCCATACCTCGGTTCAACAAGATGAACTGCTCTGATACATTAATATAACGTCCTAATACCAATATCTTGATATATTTGCAATACACCAAGATATACAGTAATAAACACATCACTTTTAACTTAACATCAATAATATATATCCATAATAACCATACATGTCATTATAGAGAGTCAAGAAGGAAATTAAAAGTATTATATATATATATATATATATATATATGTATAGAAACACACACACACACACACACCACACACACACATCATTAGCCTCACAGGGCGTAAGTGTAATACAAAAAACCTAATATACAAATCCCAATGCAAATACCACATATACGAGCATTGGATACAAAAAGAACAAAATAAAAACTGTCTAGCTCTTCTGCTTTTTCTTCTTTCTCTTGGAAATCTTGACTTGGATTTATCATGGAAATAACAAACGGGGTGAGAATTCACAATTATCAGTAATAAGTTTGTAAAACATAGCATCATGATACCTCTAGCTATTTCGAGGAAAAACAAGTTACTCATTAACTTTAGAAAGGTGATATAAGCCAAAAATTGTTCCTTTCTCTTCCCAAGGCAGAAAGTTCATTTATTCATAAACATAGTATAATTATTGCTTAATTTAACCATTCACAACAAATAAATCAACTAACAATAGATTATGCTTGCAATAAGTAAATTAGTTGCATCCCAATACTATAGGAATATTAACATAATTGCTCTATGTAATACTCACAAAGCAAACCTATAATCCATACATATCATTTTCCCACATATACAAGACAATTGCCCTTACAACTATCATTTAAAAGCAATGTTATGTTATCCAATATGATTATACCTAAGAATTGTCCTAAGAAAATGTTTATGAAATGCTTGTACAAAGTTTTATTTTCAAAAACGATAAGAAACCTTGCGTATTCCCAAGAACCTTCCCACTCCTTATATTTTTCTTAGTAGAATAGGCAATTAAGCCCTCACACTACCTAGTAAGGAACGGTCTCACACCAACATCACTTTACTGGTAACCTTGACCATAATAGCATTGCCCGCTGCGAGAATTTATAATCCCCTATCCTATCAAGGATCATCTCCTATAACTCTCTGGCCAAATGATTGTGCACACTATATAAGGTTACAATATATAAGAATAGCAAGTATAAAAACATGAAATGCTATATTAAAATCACATATACACCACATTAGCATATCACAAGGTCCACTTGACCAAGTGAAAAGATAAAACTAGAAAAACATGAAATCCTAACTCAACCTCATTACCCAAAAGAGCTAAATCATGATTCTAACACTTTTCATAGCTCAACCTTAATCAACAAGAGAGCAAAGTATGGTAAACTTACCAAATAAGCTCAATTTTACAACAAAGGAGCAAAACTTAGTCACTTTTCAAGTGAAATAAGCATACAACCCTCAACAAGTGCATAAAAGTTACTTTCACTAATATCTAATGCATGAAGGCCTACTTCCTAGGTTAAATCACTCTTCCTAGTGAAAGCCTTTGGAAATCCACCATTTGATAGAATCCTCAAATTCTATTTTCAAGAAGGGTTTATTTGAATAACCCTTGAGGTTATTCGAATAACACCTCAAAATCATAAATTTTGTGCTTCCTGACTTGTGTTATTCGAATAACATAGGGGTTATTCAAATAACACCCATGAGTTTCCAGAATCTGAAGCATTCTGTGATGTATTATTCAAATAACACCCTAGTTTATTCAAATAACACATACCAGAAGTGCATTTTCTGGTGCATCAGCAACCTGGTTCCTGTTTCATTCAAATGCCAAATCCATTTGTTTACCACCAATACATGATTTAAACCAAAAAACCCATTAGTAAAACTCTAGAAAAGTCATTAAAAACAAACCCTTGGAGTTGTATTTACTTAAACACAAATCCATACAAAACTATGATAATTTCTCGTCATCCCCCTTTCTCCATATTCAGACATATGCTTCCATAGAGTTTCATCAAGAAAACCACATGCAAAACCAATTCATGCAGATCTTAAGCAAAATAAGAAAGGGTAAACCATAGAGAAAATAGCATAATAACCCCTACCTCAAAATCTTGAAGATGATAATGGCTATGAAAGTTCCTAACTTTCCTTTATTTTCCCTTTTCTATTCCTTTCTTCCTTTTATTTCTCTTCCCTTTGTTTTTCTTCTTTCTCTAGGTTGCCTGCTGCTCCACGTGAGTGATAGAGAATGAAAGAGATGAGAATGAAATAGGATAAAGGGAAAATAAAGAAAATTCAATGGAACAATGGTGAGACAGTGGAAAGAGTGAAAACTCAAGAAAATATCTTAAAACTTTGGTAAATAACTAGAAATATTGTATCTCTTAAAAATACTTTAATCTTCCATTACCAAGTTTTCTAACTTCCAAAGGTGTAATAATAAATCCTAGGAATCATCCCAATCTTAGTTTTACCATTTCTACAATTTCCATATATCTGACTAGTCAGTCCGGTACTTAAACACTCACTCAATGTTATTAAAAATACATACTAACTCAGTTAATTCTCCAAAATTAACCACATCATATTTATTTCTTTTGTGACCTAGAAATAAATTTTTCATACTTATTTCTCTCATCTAAGCAATTTATGCCATTTTTTGAGCTAATAACAACTATTTTTCACATTTAGTGTTATAGCAAAAAGCCTAAACTCACTCAGATGGTCATCAAATTAAACAAGCATGTCGTGCAAGTATTATGATACCTCTGTAACCATATACAAGTCTAACATGTTAAAGAAGATGTTATGTTGCTCTATTCCTTTTTAAAATTTTGTCCCCAATTTTTTTTACCTCATATAAACAATTCGGGATGTTCCTGCCTCATATAGGACTCCAACTCCCAAGTAACCTTCTCAGTGCCAATTCCATCCTATATAACCTTCACCAAAGGAATCTGCTTACCTTTAAGTTCCTTGACTCCTCTGTCCATGATCCTCATAGGTTGTATATCATAAGACAAATCATCCTTTAACTGTACAGATTCATTTTCTATGATGTGTGAAGGATTTGGATAGTACTTTCTTAGTTGTGACACATGAAAGACATTATAAAGGTTAGACAAACTGGGTGGAAGGGCTATCTAGTAGGCCACTGTTCCTATTCTTTTTAGAATTTGGTAGGGACCAAGGAAATGAGGATTTAATTTTTGGGTTTTTAAAGCTCTACTAATCCCTATTGTAGGAGTGACTCGCAAGAAAACATGTTCTCCCTCCTTAAACTCAAGAGGTCCCCTATTTTTGTTAGCATAACTCTTCTGCCAACTTTGAGCAACTAATTTGTCCTTAATCATTTTGATTTGCTTTGTGGTTTGTTGGACTAACTCAGGACCTAGAATGGTTCTGGTACCTACCTTATACCAATACAGAGGTGATCAACATTTTCTTCTGTATAAAGCCTCATAAGGTGCCATATCTATGTTGGTGTGGCAGCTATTGTTATAGGAAAACTCCACTAAAGGTAAGAATATATCCCAACTCCCCTGTTGCTCTAGCACACATGCTCTAAGCATATCCTCAAGAGTTTGAATAGTCCTCTCTGTTTACCCATCCGTTTGCGGGTGGTAGGATGTGTTGAGACTCAACTTAGTCCCAAAAGAATTTTTTAAAGCTCCCCAAAATCTAGATGCAAATCTAGGATCTCTATCATATACTATACTAACGAGGACTCCATGAAATCTAACTGTCTCAAGTACAATTGGGCTAATTTATCTCAAGTGCAGTTAGCTCTAATAGGTAAAAAGTGGGAAGATTTGATTAATCTATCTACTATGACCCGAATTGCATCATATCTTGGCTGAGTCCTAGGAAAACCCATTACAAAGTCCATGGAGATCTTATCTCATTTCCATTCAAGAATCTTTAAGGACTGTAAAGGTCGAGAGGGTTTCTGGTACTCAAGCTTAACCTTATGGCAAGTTAGGCAATTGGACACATACTCCGCTATGTCTTTTTTCATTATAGGTCACCAAAACATTTTTCTAAGATCGTAGTACATCTTAGTGGCCCTAGGATAGATGGTATACCCACTCTTATGAGCTTCTGCTAGAACTTTTTCCTTGATTTCGGACTCCCTTGGAAAACAAAGTCTATCTCTAAACTTTATCATTCCATCTATCAAAATCCTTATGGTTTCTTAAGAAGATTTGCTCACTAATGTCCCTTAGAGTCTCATCCTCCTCTTGAGCTTCTAAGATCTGAGTCCTCAAGTCATTAACTATGTTCACTTTACTCACATAAATATTACATGGTAAAATAGTCACCGCAAGACTCAAATTCTTAAAACTCTCAAGAAGTTCACTCTCTTAGACCATCATCTGAGACACATATAGGGATTTCCTACTTAGTGCATCAGCCACCACATTGGCTTTACCCAAGTGATACTTTAACTCAAAGTCTTAATCCTTTAAGAATTTCATCTATCTCCTTTGTCTCATGTTTAGCTCCTTCTAATCAAACAAGTATTTCAAGCTCTTATGATCACTGAACACCTAAAATTGAACTCCATAGAGGTAATGTCTCCAAATTTTTAAGGCAAACATCATAGCAACCAATTTCAAATCATGCATAGGGTAGTTTTTCTCGTGAAGCCTCAACTGCCTCGATGCATAGGCAACTGCTCTCCTAATCTGCATCAAAACACACCCTAAACCCATCTTTGAAGCATCACAATACACCTTAAAGTTCTCATGGGAATTAGAATTACCAACACAGGAGTAGTGGTTAACCTTAATTTTAGCTCTTGGAAACTATCCTCACAATCTTGAGTCCACTCAAAAGTACTACCCTTCCCACTTAACCTAGTCAATGGCAGTGCTAATTGAGAAAAACCCTTGATGAACCTTCTGCTAGGCCTATAAAGCTCCTGATGTTAGTCACAGTGGTTAGTCTCTCTCATTGTACCACTGCTTCAATCTTACTAGGGTCCACGAAAATTCCTTTATGAGAAATAACATATCCCAAAAACCATACTTCTTTTTGCCAAAACTCACACTTTGACAATTTAAAAAAAAAAAGCTTCTTCTCTTTAAGAATCTCTAAAACCATTTTGACATGACGCTCATATTCCTCCATTGTCTTAGAATAGATAAGCATATCATCTATGAAAACTACAACAAACTTGTCTAAGTAGGGTCTAAAAATTTTGTTCATGTAATCCATGAACACCGCTGGGGCATTCGTCAACCCAAAGGACATCACAAGGTACTCATCATATTCATACCTAGTTCTAAAGGTGGTCTTAGAGATATCCTCTTCCCTAACCCTGATTTGATGATACCCGGATCTTAGATTAATCTTCAAGAAAACTGATGCTCCTCTTAATTGATCCATCAGATCATCTATCCTAGGCAACATATATTTATTCTTGATGGTTACCTTGTTTAATTGCCTATAATCCATACACAGTCTCATGGTGCCATCCTTTTTCTTCACTAAAAGTATAGGGGCTCCCCACAGAGAAATACTAGGCCTAATGAATTGTTTATCCAACATATCTTTGATCTGCTTCTTAAGCTTTTCCAGCTCTAGAGGTGCCATCCTATATAGGGTGCTATAGATATAGGTCTAGTCCCGGGCACTAAATCTATAGTAAACTCTATCTCTCGCACAGGTGGCAACTCTACATTGTCACTCGGAAATACTTCATGGTATTCCTTCACCACAAGCATATTGTCTAGACTTTGCTCAACCTTAGCATTCAACGAGAAAAGGAGAACATACCCTAGAGCCCCTTCTACCAAATAGTGATTCACTTGATTCACATTTAGGTACACTGACTTAGAAGGAACAACACTGGAATGTACACCAAACATGAACTCTAAGGTTTTATCTGAATAGTTTAATACCACATGGTTACTTGACAACCAATCCATACTAAGTATGACATCAATATCCACAAGGGGTAAACAGATGAGATTTACTAAGAAAATCCTATCTTCTACTTTAATACAATAATCAAGACACACTTTTGATGTTGTAATTAGCTTACCGATGGGGGTAGAAACTGTTAAGTCATATGGTAGTTCTGTCATAGGCAAATTCAACATCCTTACACAATCATTGTAAACAAAGGAGTGGGATGTTGCTGAATCATATATAACAGTTAAAAGATGATTATGAATTATGTCTTTACCTTGAATAAAGTCAAAAGACTCAGCCACCTCTTCTCCGCTTAGAGTATAAACTTTCCCTTTGGCTTGTGGTTTTGGGTTAGCCATATCTCCCTTCTTTTGAGGACACTCCTTTGCATAATGTCCTGGTTGTCCACATACAAAGCATACTATGCAAGGCATGTCTCCATGTTGTCTTCAACACTTGGAACACTAAGGTCCCATAGCTCCTCCTTGAGCTTGCTAGCCTTTTTCTTAAGAATAACCATACTTAGAAGCACTCTTATTACCCTTCTTATACTTGTCATCCTCCTTTTATTCTTTTTTGGAAATCTTGTGTCCAATCCTCTAGTTGAGGTGTAGAATCACTAGACTCCACTATTTTGCACTTGTTTACCAAAGAGGGAAAGTATATGATCTCCAAGGGCATTATTGTTTTCTTGTTATCATTTCTCAAACTAGACTTGAACTTCTTGTTGGGAATTGCGGATACATCATGCAGTGGAAAAATAAAATTTCCACCAATGATCCATGTGAAAAGAGGACCATAATCCATGTTTTTTTTTATTTTTTTTGTTTACCTCTTGAAGCGAGATGCAAAAACGATCAAGCAAATCACAAGCACCGCAATAACAACGATGCCTCTACATTATCCACATGAACAAACTTGAAAAACATCCAACGTCTGTAGTCTTGGAGTTCGACCTCTCTGCCATAGTGCTAGCTGTAAAGAGAAGAGAAACCTGTCACTCTCTCACTCACTGTTTCTATCAAGTGCGGCCAGGGTTTGTCATGCGTTCCTTGATAGCCCCTCAGTAGTGCTATTTATAATAACTACTTCCTTATACGAGTGAGAGCAGCAGCAAGGTAAGTTATGCAACCCTAGACTCATTTGTTATAAGTCTGGCCCACGATTGAATCCCAGTCTAACTTGGATCCTTATTACTCCAACTAAGTCTATTCTAAGTGTGCGACCATGTAGGTTCTCATGACATTGGCAATAATATTAAAATCTCATTTTAATATTACAAGTAATGAGTAGTGTCTAGCAACACATCACTACTACCCAAGTAATCAGAATATCAGTGATTTGGCATAACCTTTCTGTGATTAATGTTACCATGTAATTTACTCCCTTTGTGCAAATATCTAGATTGAACACAAGGCATGGAACATGTCACCCTTGTATAGTTCAATCTTTCGTTTCCTGATACTCGAGTAGACGTAGTAGTAACAAATGAGATCAATATCTCATATTGACTTATTTGAGCATAGTCATGCATTTCATAGTCTCACTCAATCAAGGGGCCCAAAGATATCACTTCGGTTATGTAGGAGAGACAAATCCCATCTAGGTCACTCATATCCCTTCACATGATTCATAGTATGTCCAATAACTAACTTTATAATCACCATGTTATAGATGACGTTTGATGGCATTGAAACATACAACTCCTCATGTAGGAATCATAGTGATTTCAGGTCAAAGGACCATATACACCATTATCATTATGAAAATTGCTTATGACACTCACGTAACGATCCATGCAGCGTTCTCATGGTAGGTCAGTCCAATACATCATTACTCTAATGTATACCTATGTGAAGACTTGATGTCTCATATCCATAACCCGTGAGATGTGGTCATCAGTCTACGCACATACTAGTCTCAATGCATTATTGTCGTCCTGATTAATAATAATACTTGACTAGGGACATTTAAGAATAGTATTCTGTTTCTATCCAATAGGATCTCACGATCAAATCATCCACTTGATGTCCTATGGCATAAAACTTATTATTCTAAGGACTTTATTATGTATAGCATAAATAACACAATAAATGAAATGCCTCATATATTAAATAAATAGCATAATACAATGAAAGCTAGTATAGTCAAAATAAATTGGCCTCTAAGGCATGCACCAACACTTCACACACCTCCAATTTTCATCCAGGTTGTATCTGAAATAAGATGAAAACTTTGAGAACTCTTTGAATTTGGCCACATATTGGCCAACTGACAAACTTCCTTGTTTAAGCGTCATAAACTCTACCTCCTTTTCATCTTATAAAGTATGTGGAAAAAACTTCTCCAAGAAAGTTGTCCTGGTTCTATAAAACTCTTCCAAATGTTGTCTAAATAAAGCTAAAGAAGACTCTACCTACCATTCCCCAACTTTCACTTGAATTAACTCAATGGTCTGTTTTGAACGAAAATGCTTACTAATGAACACCTCCCATGATAACTAGGTTCTAGCTACCTCCATTAACCTTTTTGTACTCTTCCACCAATGTTCTGCCTCTCCCTTTAACATATAAGAGGCAAAGAAGACTTTCTGCTCATTAGTGCAAACTATCACCTCAAAAATCTTCTCTATCTCACTTAACCATTCCCCAACTTTCACTGGGTTGTACTCACCCCCGAATGGTGAGGGTTTGTCTGTTTGAACACCGAGAGATTTGAAAATTTTGGTTCCTACCCACTTGTACCTCTTATACAGGTTGTACTTTGCTGAGGTAGAATTGCTCCCATCCTCTCAAGCATTCTAGTGTTCATAGCAGTTTGCTTCTTCATCGCATCTGCTATTGCCATGAAGGCTCCAGCCATATCTAGACCCTCATTAGATGAGTTCCTGGTTCCCATAGTTTGCCTTGGACGAGCTATAGTTTCCTATTCAGACAGAACAATACATATTGAGTTAATCAGTCTCAATGTCATGTTACACTCACACAAAGAATTTTTGCATAACATGTGATTAGTACCCATACGCTTGATTATGCTAAAACAGAAATTTCTACGACAAGAGCTAATAACATTCTAACTTAAGGCAAGTCATGCAATCCTATCCAAGCATCTCAAGATGAGACAAGAAAAGCACAACACACACAAAAAGAATCCATAACATGCCTAAGCATAGTCAGTCCATACCTTGGCTTAACAGGATGAACTACTCTGATACCATAATGTAATGCTCTAATACCAATATCTCAATATATTTGTAATACACCAAGATATACAATAATAGACACGTCGCTTTTAACTTAACATTAATAATATATATTCATAATAACCATACATGTCATTATAGAGAGTCAAGAAGGAAATTAAAAGTTTATATATATATACACACACACACATCATTAGCCTCATAGGGCATAAGTGTAATACAAAAAAACTAATATACAAATCCCAATGCAAATACCATATATACAAGCATTGGATACAAAAAAGAGCAAAATAAAAATTATCTAGCTCTTCTGCTTCTTCTTCTTCCTTTTGAAAGAATCTTGACTTGAGAATATAATTAATTTAATACAAGGAATTTGAAAAGATTTATTATGGAAATAGAAAAAACATATATTAAATGAAGTAGAAAGTTATATTATTTTGAGGAAGGTTGATTTGGAAATGAAAAAATGAAGAATATAGTGGTATTAATGAAAATCGAGGAGGGTGAGAATTCATAATTCTCAATAATCAGTTTGTAAAACATGGCATCATGATATTAGCCATAGCATCCATCACCCAAGAGGAAGGTGAATTGGGTGATTGCAAATTTTAAAACACCTTTGAGAAATTAAGCATTTTGAATAACTCAATTAATAAATGCAGCGTAATAAGTTTAACAAAGGTGCAACTATTAGAGATTTCATAAATACCACTTGGGCTATAGGATAAATCAAGTAAATAAGCTAGATATCAATTTCAACTCAAGCATATATAATTAAAGCACAAATGTAAAGGAAATAGATTTAAGAAGAGCAAACACAAAGATTTATCCTGATTTAGCCACCAACCACTTGTGGCCTACGTCTAGTACAAAGTGAACCACCCAATATTTTTCATTAAATCTTCAAGCTTGAACAGGTGCTTGATGACCTTTACAAATTTGAGCACTCAACATACCTTGGGATACCTCACCCTTTGTGCTTGAGCCTCTACTTTCAAGGGATACCTCACCCTTACAACTTTGAGGGATACATCACCCTCTCTTTTACAGATTATACAAAGTATAGATGATAAGAAACTCTCTCAAGAGTGGATAATACAAATTGAAGCACTATGGGTATCAAGGATTTACACTTTGAAGCTCAAAATATGATTTTGATGATTTAATGATCAAATTAAGTGTTCTTGTGTTTTCTAAAAGATGTAAATGCTTCAAATATCACACATATATAGAGCCCAAGTGATAAAATAGTCGTTGGTAGTGTTTAAAAATGAATTTTTTATGAAAAATAGCTATTTATAGCCATTAAGAACGTTTCTGAGCACTTGGTAATCGATTACATGGATGTTGTAATCGATTACATGGCCTCTGCCAGAGTTGTAATCGATTACAAGACTTGTGTAATCGATCACATCACTTCTGGTTTTGAAAACTGACTTTAAAATGTCATAACTTCTTCATTTTTTATCCAATTAAGGCAAATGACCAGTCATTGGAAATATCTTTGAGTCTATTTTCAATTGAAATAAGTTTCACAAAAAAAAAATTAAGGTATTATGAAAGTTATGATCAAAATAGTAATCAAAGGTCAGATTTTCAAAACTCAAACTTTAAATGATCATAACCTTTTCATTTCTTATCCGTTTAAAGCATATGACCACTTATTGGAAAGATCTTTGAGTCTATTTTCATTTAGAACAAAAATCAAAGTATTTTGAAAGATATAATCAAAAGAGTAACCAAAAGTCAATTTTAAAAAACATAAACTTGACTATTTTTCAAAGGTTTGAACTACCACCAAGACTAACTTTCCAAAAATAATTTGTTGGGCATTTTAGAATTTAAAAAACATTTTTAAAGATGTTAAAACATATTTGAGCTTAGTGTGATTCCTTTTTACCTTTACATAAGATCTAAGTCCTATAAGCTATTCTTGAAGAAACTTGGGACTTGATCTTTTGCCATCATCAATTCTTGATGTAATCCAAGCTTTCAAAAATTTCTTCTCTTTAGATCTTGCAAATGCTTGGAACATCTTATCATTCTCATTCTTCTTGAGTTGAGCATAAATGTGATATTTTGTTTTCTTGTTGCAATGCTCACTCTTGGTATTTGAACTATCCTACAAAGTATTACTCACTTAAAATAAGCATAGTTAGTCCAAATTCATAACTCAATATCTTCATATGCATGATTCATAAATGTATAACTCTAGTTAGTCTAACATGCATATAAGACTTTCATAGACACATCCAAATAAGATATTTATCAATTACTAATAGATATGCTCTATATAGGATGCAACAAAGAACACTTTTCATATTTTCATATAGTGAAATCCAATATTAATTTAATACAACTCATATAAAGCATTATTGGATATATTATATGAAAAATGTTGCACATATCACATTGCATGATTATTAAGTGAAATATAACTAGATAAAGTACATAATCATGCATGATCTAATATAATCTATTAAGCACATTTATGTAACATGATCAATATTCTTTTGTAATGCAATTATCATCTATTAAGCACATCTATCAAGCATAAGCATCATTCTTTTTGTCTTGTATTTGTCATCATCAAAACTTAACATATTAAACCATTGGGGCAAACTTATTTCCACACATGATACCTCCAACTGCTTTGGGAAAAAACAAGTTACTCATTAACTTTAGAAATGTGGCATAAGCCAAAAACCTTTTCCTTTCACTTCCCGAGGTAAAAAGTTCATTTATTCATAAACATGGTATAATTATTGCTCAATTTAACCATTCATAGTGAATAAATCAACTAACAATAGATTATGTTCGCAATAAGTAAATGAGTCGCATCTCAATACTATAGGAATATTAGCGTAATTGCTCTATGTAATACTCACAAAGCAAACCTATAATCCATACATATCCTATTCCCACATACAAGACAATTGCCTAGACAAATGTCATTTAAATGCAATGCTTATGTTATGCAACATGATTATGCCTAAGAAATGTCCTAAGATAATGTTTATGGAATGCTTGTGCAAAGTTTTATTTTCAAAAACCATAAGAAACCTTGCTTATTCCTAGGAACCTTCCCGTTCCTTGTATTTTTCTCAGTAGAATAGGCAATTAAGCCCTCACACTACTTAGCAAGGAATGGTCTCACACCACATCACTTTACTAGTAACCCTGACCATAACAATATTTCCCGCTATGAGAATTTAGGATCCTCTATCCTATCAAAGATCATTTCCTATAACTCTCTGGCCAAATGATTGTGCACACCATATAAGGTTATAATACATAGGAATAGTAAGTATAAAAACATGCAGTTCTATATTAAAATCACATATACACCACATTAGCATATCACAAGGTCCACTTGACCAAGTGAAAAGAAAAAACTAGAAAAATATAAAATCTCAGCTCAACCTCATTACCCAAAGGAGCTAAATCATGATTCTAGCACTTCTCATAGCTCAACCTTAATCAACAAGAGAGCAAAGTATGGTTCACTTAGCAAATAAGCTCAACTTTACAACAACGGAACAAAACTTAGTCATTTCTCAAGTGAAATAAGCATACAATCCTCAACAAGTACATAAAAAGTTACTTTCACTAATAACTAATGCACAAAGTGTTAGGTATGGCAACCATCACCCAAGAGGGGGGTGAATTGGGTGATTACAAGTTTTTAAAACAACATAAAGAAATTATGCATTTTGATAAATTTCAATCAACACATGCAGTAAAAAAAGTCTAACTATTGTAGATCACTCAAATAAATAACTTGGGTTATGAGATAAATTAAACAAATAAATTAGATATCAAATTCAACTCAAGCATATATAATTAAAATACAAGAAATAAAAGAGTTTGAGTTAAGAAGAGCAAACAGAGAATTTATCCTGGTTCAGCCACCAACCACTTGTGGCATACGTCCAGTCCTCAAGTAAACCACCCAAGATTTTCCACTATCACTTCAAGCTTGAACAAGTGCTTGAAACCTTTATACAACAGAGCACTCACTACACCTTAGGATACCTCACCCTTTGTGCTTGAGTCTCAATAGTTAGGGATACCTCACCCTTAGAATTTCTTTGAAGGATACCTCACCCTCTTCACAATAAAATAGCATATAGAAGAGAAACTCTCACAAAGAGTAAATAATACAACTTGAAGCTCTATGAAACTATTTTAGGATATTTCAAATTTTAACGAAAAGAGCACAAGAAATAGTAAAAAATATGAAACATGAATTAAAGCATGAAAGAATTATTCAGATAATTGGGTGTATATAAAAGATAACCCAAAATCATGTAGTTATAGCGTTCTTGAGAAAATATCCATTGGGTATCATTTAATATCTCATTAAAAGTATAGAAAATAGCCGTTGCGTGATTCTGGCCGTGTTTATTCGAATAAGCCAAGTCTTATTCAAATAAATCCTTTCAAAAGTTACATTCCTGAACGCCTTTATTCGAATAACATATTTGTTATTCGAATAAACCTTTTAAAGTATAGAAGAATTTGGTTCTGGAGCTTATTATTTGAATAACCCTTTGATTATTCGAATAAATATTTAAAAAATATGTTCTACAATGTTTTTAAGCATTTTTATTAGAATAACATATCCTTTATTCGAATAAACTGCTTTGGTTTCGAAAACTGACTTTAAATGGTCATAACTTCTTCATTTCTCATCCGTTTAAAGCAAATGGCCACTTATTGGAAAGATCTTTGAGTCTATTTTCAAATGAAATAAGTTTCAGAACAAAAATTAAAATATTTTGAAAGATATGATCAAAAGAGTAACAAAAGGTTAATTTTGCAAAACTCAAACTTGACTATTTTTCATAAATTTAAACTACTACCATAACTAACTTTTCAAAACTTGTTTGTTGGGTATTTTAGCATATGAAAACAATTTTTAAAGATTTGGAAACATATTTGAGATATCTAGAAGGCTTCTTACATAAAGACCCTGAGTCCTATAAGCTTATACCATTTAATCTTCCTTTAGACTTGGTCTTTGGCTTGATCTTGTCATCATCTTCAAGTTTGTTATCATCAAAACATGTATATATTGTCCAATAGCCAATTACATTCTCCCCCTTTTTTATGATGACAAACTATCATTGAGAAAAAAGTTAGTTTAGTTAAATTGGAATCCAAAAAGTTTTTAGAGAAACTTACTCCCCCTCTTTTTCGTAAGAGGTGATTTATATCATAGATGTGCACAACTACCCCTTACTTTTGGAATCCTAAGATCCATTTTAGTTTTACCTATCTTTTCTAAAAAACATTCTCAATTTATAAGTACTCAAGCTTTTTCTCCCCCTTTTGTCATGATAAAAAAAGATGGGGCAATAGAAAGCATAAAGCTAAAACATAGTATATTCAAATCCAACACGATATATTCATTCATAGCAGACCAGAATAGCATCAAAGTTTAATATTATAAATTTAGCAAGATAGACACAATATTCAGCACATCAACCACAAAGAAGTTCAAAGGAACATATATTCATTCATTGATCAGTCAATTACATTGTATAGTCATCAAAACAATCATTTACATTTGCAGTTCAATTACATTTACCAATTTCTTAGTATTCTACCATATGTTAGCCATAGATCAAGAGAATAATAGATATCAAATAATAAACACAATAACATATTTTTCTTTTCAAGAGAATCATAGATACCAAACATTCACATTGATGAAATATGCTATAGGGATCAAAGCATGTATAAAACTAACATCATTCATCCTATATGCAATGAGAAAATTAGAAACTTAGTATCCAATTAGGCACTTTGTCAATGCTAAGCATACTTCTCATGTAAGGAAAGAATCTAATCATTTTAAGATCAATTTATCAACAAGTATCATGCAATCTATAACATATAGAATACCACAAAAGCTAAAGGATAAAGATACTTATTGAGTTAGATAAAGAGTGATGCTCCTTATTTATTGGTCCTTTAACTTTGAGCTTTTTTCCTTTGAATTCTCCATTCCATTGCACTTGAAGAAAGTCTCTTTATGTCCCTCTTCTTTCAACTCTTCTCTTTATCCATTTATACTTGATATTTCAATATTTGACAACTATATGGAGACACTTGCAAAGCTAACTTTAAAAGTTCTCTTAAACATAGGTTAGCATCAAATATCATGTAAGCACATTTATAAGCATAATTTAGGTTAATATATAATGTAAAGCATGTATCACATTATCAACCATGTAATGTTAGCTCTAACAAGAATGCATGAAGCACATATGCACTTGAATCCAAAAAAAAAATAGTTTAAGCATTTTCAAAGTAAGAGTCAAGTTTATCAAGAAAGACTTGACCATCATCAAAACATATTTAGGCATTTTTAAGTAAATAATGATCATATAAGACATGTAAAGGCATAAAAACAACTCTCTATTTCTCCAAATATCACATAATAGTCAATTTGAAACATAAATAAGGATAAGAGATTGATATCACTAAAAATGTACTATTTGAGTTTTTGTAGGAGACTCCAACTTCCAAGCTTCAAGTTTTCATAAGGGAATAGAGATTCTTTGCACCCCTTTTAAAAGTTGAATCCTTTTAAACTTTACTATCCTCAAGTTGAATAAACGTATTCCATTTAAATGCTTGCTTGAGGTAGTTATCACCCTACAACACAATTCAAAGTATTTTCTTTGGTATCCATCAATTTTGGATCCATAGAGGTTAGTCATTATGCCAAACTCATAAGCAAATAAGCATTCAAAACAATAAAATAACAAATGAGTTCACAAGGGCAAAGATATTTCATTTCATTGATCAATTTAACTAAGTACATATAATCATTAAAAGAATAGTCAATTACATTTGGTTAAGCATTTGCATTTTCAGTCCAATTACAAAGAATTCAACATATACAACAAATTCTTGAGAAATGAAGGGGAAAAACAGCAGAACCTTTCATATAATCCGTGTTTATTTGAATAGGATGTTCTTTATTTAAATAAACTTATGGAAAACAACCAGACTTGGCTTTCTGCTAAGCATTATTTGAATAAGAAGCTTCTTATTCGAATAAAGAGATAGTTGATGCAGATACTTTATTCAAATAAACTAGTTTATTCAACTAAGACAGACACCAAAAGCTGTGAGAAACTGATTTAGATATTAGTTTATTCGAATAAAATTTGTTTTATTCGAATAGCACAAATATGAAACACACAGACTGTAGTTTCCTGATTCATGTTATTCGAATAAATTAAGTTTTATTCAAAAAACACTAACACATTTCTTTGAACAGTTGACTTTGTTTATTCGAATAGCCATATGGTTATTCGAATAAAATTATCAAAAAAACAATAACATGCAAATGTAGGGATACAAAACATACCTAAATTAAAGATACCTACAAAATAAGTTTTGGGATACCACCAACGCTCAAGTCAATAATAATTCAAGAGTAATAAATCAATGATAAAGCAATAAAGACAAGTATTCAATTATATGTATGATTGATCAAAAACATGAAAGAACATAAATATATGGTCACAAATTTCTAATTCTTACATAGTCATTTTAAGTCAACTAAACATCATGTTAGAAAGGGATAAAACAAGATAAAAAAAACATCTAAAACAATCATTTTAAGTCATAATTAAACAAAAACTCAAGCTCAAGGATATTATCATCAAATATGTCATTTCAAACATTGAGCATACTTTATCTAGCATATTAACATGTACAAATATTTTCAAGACATAAAGCTAGAAAAGCATAACATAGGTTCCCACTTATCCAAAGGTTGCAAGTCCAAGCTTCTTGGAAACAATGAAGATAATTTGGAGTTATTTTCAGTTTTATACTTGGAGCAGTCACTTTCAAGATACTGCAGTGAGTTCTTGGCCTTCAAATACACCTACAATACACTTTAATTTTTGACTTTTGGTACCCAAATTTTCTTAGGTCCTTGTGTGTTAGTTTTTGGCTATTAATCCATTATGCTCTCATAAAGATCAAATTTTTCATAGAATGTAAACTGAGCACAATAAATTAAATAATCAATTGCCATTAAACACATAGCCAATAGCATGCTTATTTTCATGATATGTAGACAATTTAAAGTTTAGAAAGTAGATATAGTCATAGAATACCCTATGATCAAGCAATATGCACAATAGTGAGCAAAAGGTGTAACAAGAATATAATCATGTGCTATATATAATATTCAAATTTTACCAAGTACACATGATTCAATCAATCATTTAAGGCCTACAAGGAATATACCTCAAATTCATTGACTTTACATGTGAGTATGCATAAGAGGTAAAAGCTTTTGATACCTTGGCCTTGGTAATCAAGGAAATACATTTTCTTATCCATTGCTTCTCTTTTGGAGTCTTGAACTTTACAAGTTCTACATTTTGTACTTGAGAAGCTTTGGTTGAAGTCATCTTCCTTCTTTGACAAAAGTTTCTACTATTGGGCTTTGGAAGCATTCTCCTTGATGATTCCTTTTTCTTTTGACTAATTTATCCATCCTTTTGAAAAATATTCTGCATAATTTAAATACTAGGAGGACATTTTGGGTCCTTGAATGTTAGTACTAGAGCTTTTAAGATTTTTAAGAACTCATACCATATAATTTCTCATATAAGTATTTCTTTTATAATTGTATAAATGAGAAATATGTCCTAGATGACCACAAAAATTGTAAACAATTGAATTTAATGATAGTTTGATCCTTTGAGTATCATTTTTAAAAAACTAAAGCCTTTTGTTGTTTTTATATTCTAAATTATTTTTGCCATAAGCCTTGCTTGAATTTACATGTAGAATAACATTAATTTTATTCTCATTAACAAGCATAGAATGTAAGCAATTAGAATCATTAGCTTTAGCAAAATCAGAATATAAGTCTTCAACTTGATTTTCTAAATCAATGCACTTTTCACAAGAAGTTGAGGTTTCAAATTTCAAAGGCATTTCCTTATCAAGAAAAGCATATTCATTTTTCAAAGTCTCATTTTCATTTTCAATAGAGGAAATTTTTTCCAAACAAGATAAGTTTTTATTCTCTAAATTTAACAGATCATCACACAATTCATCATATGCATATTGTAGCTCATAATAAGAAGGACCATAATCAAGATAAGTATCATTTACCTCAAAGTTCTTAGGAGTCAAGTGAGAGGTTGTCTCAATTTCTTACATCAATGACTCTTCATGGGAATCATCATCCTCATTCTTTCCTATCAAAGCTTTAAAAGTATATACCATTTGGTTTTGTTTTGCCACCTCTTCAAATTGAACATCATTTCAAGGATATTTTTCATAACAAGATTCCTTTTATGGCTTTTGCTCTTCTTGCTCTCTATATACAACTTTATGCAAAAAAATCATTATTAGCAAGATAGATAACATCAAGAGCATCCCATATATCTTTAGCACTAGAGCAACTCTTAATTTTAGCATAAGTTTCATCATTCAAACTAGTTCTCAAAATTTGCATAGCTCTAATATTTAAAGAAAAACATTTCTTATCATAGGTATTCCAAGTTGGTTTTGGTTTAGGAGAAAATCCATCAAACACAATATCCCACCAACCCAAATCAATAGAGTGCATATAAAAATCTACTCTAACTTTCCAATAAACAAAATGTACATCATCAAAGAATGGTGGTTTATCAATTTCAAAACCTTTCATTTTGAAAAACTTTCAAGGTTGCCAACAAACAAGGATCTTTAACTCTAAGTGGTTAAGTTTCTATCAGAGCACGAAGCTCTAATACCACTTGTTAGTCATGGCAACCATCACCCAAGAAGGGAGTGAATTGGGTGATTACAAGTTTTTAAAACAACATAAAGAATATATGCATTTTGATAAATTTCAATCAACACATGCAGTGGAAAAAGTCTAACTATTGTAGATTACGCAAAAAAAAAAAAATAACTTAGGTTATGAGATAAATTAAACAAATAAATTAGATATCAAATTCAACTCAAGCATATATAATTAAAATACAAGAAATAAAGGAGTTTGAGTTAAGAAGAGCAAACACAGATTTTATCCTAGTTCAGCCACTAACCACTTGTGGCCTATGTCCAGTCCTCAAGTAAACCACCTGAGATTTTCCACTATCACTTCAAGCTTGAATAGGTGCTTGAAACCTTTACACAACAAAGCACTCACCACACCTTGGAATACCTCACCCTTTGTGCTTGAGCCTCAACAGTCAGGGATACTTCACCCTTACAATTTCTTTGAGGGATACCTCACCTAATTTACAATAAACAGAATATAGAAGAAAAAAAACTCTCATAAAGAGTGAATAATACAACTCGAACCTCTATGAAGCTCTTTTAGGATATCTCAAATTTTAGCGAAAAGAGCACAGGAAATAGTAAAAAATATGAAACACGAATTAAAGCATGAATGAATTATTTCAGATAGTTTGGTGTATATAAAAGATGACCCAAAACCATGTAGTTATAGTGTTCTTGAGAAAATAGTCGTTGGTAAACCAATGGATTTGGCATCTGAATGAAACAGGAACCAGGTTACTGATGCACCAGAAAATGCACTTCTGGTATATGTTATTCGAATAAACTCCTTCACATGAATAAACTCCTTTTGGTTTAAATCATGTGTACCTCTATGAAAGTCATTTTGGTTACTATTTTCTATGCTTTCTATGCACCATCGTTGAGATACACATGATTTAAACCAAAATCCAAGTAGTAAAACTCTGGAAAAGTCATCAACAACAAACCCCTGGAGTTGTATTTACTTAAACACAAATCCATACAAAATTATGCTAATTTCTCATTATCCCCCCTTCTCCATATTCATACACATATACTTCCATGGAGTTTCATCAAGAAAACCACATGCAAAACCAATTCATGTATATCTCAAGCAATACAAGAAAGGGTAAACCATAGAGAAAATAGCATAACAACCCCCACCTCAAAACCTTGAAGATGACAGTGGCTATGAAAGTGCCTAGTTTTCCTTTCTTTTCCCATTTCTCTTCCTTTCATCCTTTTCTTTCTCTTCCCTTCATTTTTCTTATTTCTCTAGGTTTTGTTGCTCCACATGAGAGATAGAGAGTGAAAGAGATGAGAATGAAACAGGATGAAGGAAAAATAAAGAAAAATCAGTGGAGCAGTGGTTAGACGGTGGAAAGAGTGAAAACTCAAGAAAATATCCTAAAACTTTGGTAACTAACTAGAAATATTGTATCTCTTAAAAATACTTTAATCTTCTATTACTAAGTTTCCTAACTTCCAAAGGTGTAATAATAAGTCATAGGATTCATCTCAATCCTAGTTTTACCATTTCCACAATTTCCATATATTTGACTAGTTAGTCAGGTACTAAAACACTCACTTAGTGTTACCAAAAATATCATGTTAACTCAGTTAATTCTCCAAAATTAACCACGTGATATTTATTTCACTTGTGACCTAAAAATAAATTCTCCAAATTTATTTCCTTCATCTAAGCAGTTTATGGCATTTTCTGAGCTAATAACAACTATTTTTCACATTTAGTGTTATAATAAAATGCCTAAACTCACTCAGATGGTCATCAAATTAAACAAGCATGTCGTGCAAGTATTATGATACCTCTATAATCATATACAAGTTTAAGATGTTAAATATGATGTTACATATAATCGATTAGCCCTTATGGGTAATCGGTTATCACTGGCGAATCAAGACTTTCTGGACATGGATAAACGATTATCACATGCTAATAATCGATTATCATGTGCATTTCTAGACCAGAAACAGCTCTAAAACTCAATAACTTCCATTTCTTCTATTCATTCTATCAACATATCATTAACACTTCATCATACAATTTCCAATCTAAAATCATTATGATAAACCAATAAGAGTCAATCCCATAGAATTCTATATATATCATCAATCTCAAGTTCTTAAAGTTTTGTGTGTGTGTGTGTGTGTGTGTGTGTGTGTAACCTTAAACTAATCAATCATATATATCAACATATACAACCAATACATCATAGAATTCTTAAGGAATACTCAACCAATCCATTTATACATGTTTTGAGGGAACAAGAAGGAGTATGAGTATAGTAAAGATGCACAAAAACCCCTACCTATGCTCCTTCGTTGATTGTGTTCTATTCCTATTCTTGTTCTTCCTTTGATTTCCTTCTTCCACTTCTTTCTTTTCTTTCTTCCTTCTCTTTTATTTCTCTTCTACTGCTACTAGCATGTGAGTGAAAAGAAAGTGAGAGATAAGAAAGTGGTAAAGTCAAAGACGGTGGAAAAATAGAAGAAGGATAAGAATAGGAAGACATTGAGCTATCAAGGCTAAATGGAGAGAATTTATCTCTTAGAGATACTTTGCTCTTCTACAGATGAGTTTTCTAACTTTCTTAAGTGTCATAGAAAATCCAAGGATTCCATTTTATTCCTATACTCATCATTTAGGGCCTGTTTGGTATGAAGGATAGGATAAGACCTGATAGTATTAAACCTAATAGTATAAGACCTAATATATAAGGGTTGGGGATATCAGGATGTTTAGAATTATAATGGAAAAGTCTTTATAGAAGCTTATACATGAAAATCCAATCAGGCCTAATCCCACCCCTAAGGCTTGATTAAGTTGTCCATCATTTTAATTTATAAGAGGGATTTGATGTATAAGCTTATACAATACAATGTTTGCACCAAACAACTGATAAGGCCATAATGTCTTGCATTAGTTTATCCTATCAAGCCTAATACGGCATGCGAAATAGGCCCTTAATAACTATTCATATACACCATTAACAGTCATTCAACTTTATTATTCTTCCTTAAGTTAAGATAAACCTAAGGAATTAAACTTATATGCTTACAGGTATCTACTTTAACCTGTAATCATTCCCAAAAAAATCTCTAACCTTTATTTGACGTGTCTATAATATTTCATGATTTTTCAAGCTACTTTCCTATTTAATTTGGCCTTTAAACACGAATCTTGTGTTATTAAAAATGTCAAACTAATTCAGTTAATTCTCCAAAATCTACCATAACTCATTCTATTTATTTGTAACCTAGAAGTAAAATTTTCATATTTATTTGTATCATCTAATCCATTTATGCCAAGTTTTGAGCTAACATAAGTTATTTTCCACGTCTAGTGTTATAACATTATACTTAAACTAGCTCAAAAAATCACCAAAAGTAACAGGTAACTCATACAGGTGTATTTACATGTTACTATAATAATCTTTAAGGTTAATAGGTGAGGGAGGATGTTACAGAAGTACTTAGGCTTAGGCACGTCATGGGTAAACTTTTATTTTCCTTGGTAATTAACTATAATGATTTTATTTCTTACTCGAGCCTTGTGAGGGATAATAATAATATTACTTCTATAAAATTATGAATATTTATCTACTCAGATATCATAAAATTTTCTCATAATACTTCCAAGTACAAATATACACTTGAAATACCCGATTATATATTTGACATGGATAAGTCATACTAGCTTCAATAACCTATACAATCCATTACATCAGTATCAAGTAATACTCATCTTGCCTTAATAGGCATGTATATACATCATGTAGATACCACTACATAATGCAATACAAGGCAATGGGCAAAAATATATGCCATAATCTCTAGTTGTCTGATACACAATAAAATAGTCACTACTGATATCAAAAGTGTAGAATGACTCAGAGATAAGTCAGTATCAACATTTCTACACAAAGGGCAGATCTTGTACTGGAATTATCATGGAAAGAAAGATAAAGGGGTGAGAATTCTATAATTTCTCAGTCTTTCTAACATTTAAAAGTCATCATAATAATTCCAGCTGTTTTGGAAAATCAAATCAATTTATAGAATATTTCATAGAAAGGTGGCTAATGCCAAAATGGTTCCTTTCTATTCCTAAGGACAGAAATTCAATTTTAGTCATTGAACATCAACTTTCTACATACATTCTCAAGAGCACACAACTTAACTAGCACATCAACCCAATAAATCATCTCATACTATTCATAGAATAATTTCAAATAACTCAAGATATAAATATTCAAAATCAAATCAGTGATATATATAGCATAATCATGAAATAGGCCAATGCTCAAGTAATGTCTTTAAACTCTTCCTTCAGTGCTCTTAAATTATCATAATTCTCATATCATTCCCTGGAATTTTGTCTTTTAATCTCCAATAGGTAGGGAGGGCTTGTTACCTTCTCACACTACCCTATACTCGGTGATAGTCTACTTATCAAGCCTAAGTACTTATCCTATACGTAACAGTACTTCATTATACAGTACTATCCCAAGTAACCCTAGACAAATCCATAAATGAATCACATCTAGGATCATCCCCAAGTACGTGGATCATTTCCTTTCATGAAAGATTCACATCTAGGATCATCCACAGGTACGAGGATCATATCCAATATCAGATTTAGGATCACCCCTAGTTACGAGGATCATTTCCAAAATCCATTACTCAATCTTAGATCTAAGATCACCCCCAGGTATGAGGATAATTTCCAAAATCCATCACTAGCCAAAATAATCGATGGGCTACCTTTCATAAGGGAATAGCTTCTAAGGATCCCCCTTGGGTACGAGGGTCATGTCCAATATCTTTTAAACTTTGAGCACTTTACATTTTAATTCATTTCATAAGTATATCAAGTGCACATTATCATCATCTCATAAATATAATAAGTGCACAATATCATCATCTCATAAATATAACAAGAGCATAATATCAATATCTCGTAAATATAACAAGTGCACAATATCATTATCTCATAAATATAACAAGTGCACAATATCATCATCTCATAAATATAATAAGTGCACAATATATGGACATAAGTCACCTTACTTAGTGAACTTAATCAAATTTCATCACACTACATAGTAATAGTGATTACAATTTGCTTTCCATATAGTAGAGAACTTTATTTGCATAAAACAGGAGATTAATAATCAATTATCATGATTGGTAATCGATTATTTCTAGCATCCTATCTTTATCACCATCCAACAGTTGCATTCTATAACTTGGTAATCGATTATCATATTTGATAATCGATTACCACCACCCTATATCTTAATTCGGTAACATGGTAATCTATTACCACCAGCCGATATCTCAATTCTGTAACTTGGAAATCGATTATCATAATCTGATAATCGATTACTTTCATCTAGTAATGCCTTTTTGTAAGCTAATAATTGGTTATCAATTTCAATAATCAATTACTACATGTATTTCAGCAACCATAATAGGCTCTAAGACATGGTAATCTAAGAAGAACTCATTTCCTTTCATTTACAATCAAGATAACATCGTGCCTCAATATATATTCTCAAGCCAAATCCACAAGGTTTAATAATAATGATCAAACTAATAAAATCTCATATCATCAACCTCAAATCCTTAGAGATTTCTTAGATATCCTCAAGTCCAACAATCATATATGTGTGTGTGTGTGTGTGTGTGTGTGTGTGTGTGTGTGTGCCATCTATTCAACATACAACTTAAATAATAATACTCAAACCAATCCACTAATACAAGATTTGAGAAGCAAGAAGAGAAAAGAGTATGGTAGAGAAGCACAAACCCCTAACTATACTCCCTTGATGATGGTGTTTATTTTTTCTTCTTTGCTCCTCCTTTACTCCCTTGTTGATGGTGCTTCTTTTCTTTCTTTTCTTTTTTCTCTTCTTCTTTCTGCTGCTTTTGCAGTGTGAGAGTGAAGAAAAAGTGAGAAAAAAGTGTGTGTAGAGGGATGAGGTGGTGGAGTGAAAAGAAAGAGGATAAGCACGAAAGATAATTATGTTTTCATTGTTAAGTGGAAGAGATTTTTCTCTTAGGGATTCATTGATCTTTCATTGATGAGTTTTGCAACTTCTATAGGTGTTATAAAAAATTCTAGGACTTCATTCAATTCCTTTACTCATCATTTAAAAACTATCTATATTCACCATTGATAGTCATTAAGCTCTATTAGTCTTCCTTAAATTAAAATAAACTTAAGGAGTTAAACTAATATGCTTATAGGCATCTGCCTTAACTTGTAATCATTTCTAAAATAATCTTCATCCTTTATTTAATGTCTCCACAAAGTTTCATGATTTTCTAAGCTACTCTCCTATTTAATTTGGCCTTTAAACACTCATTCTATATTTTAAAAAATGTCAAACTAATTCATTTAATTCCCTAAAAATTACCATATCTTACAAGTTTTATTACATAAGTTAAATCATCTTTTAATTGTACTGATTCATTTTTTAAGATATGTGAAGGATCAAGATTATATTTTCTGAGTTGAGAGACATGAAAGATATTATAAAGATTGGACAATTTGGTTAGAAGGGATATCTGATAAGCAACAAGTCCAATTCTTTTTAGAATTTGGAAAGGACCAAGAAATTGAGGGTTTAACTTTTTGGTTTTCATGACTCTACTAACCCCGGTAGTAGGAATGACTCTCAGAAATACATATTCTCCTTTTTCAAACTCTAGAAGTCTCCTACTTTTATCTATATAACTCTTTTGCCTAGTTTGAGTAGTTTGTAATCTATCCCTGATCATCTTAATTTGTTCGGTGGTTTATTGCACTTGTTCTGGACCCAAGATGGTTTTCTCACCTGTTTCATGCCAACACAAAGATGATCTACATTTCCTACCATGCAATGTCTCATACGGTGCCATTCCTATATTAGTGTGATTACTATTGTTATAGGAAAATTCTACTAAAGGTAGAAACCTATCCCAACTACCTTGTTATTCTAACACAAATTCCTAAGCATATCTTCTAGGGTTTGGATAGTTCTTTTAGTTTGTCCATCAGTTTGTGGTGATAAGTTGTACGAAAGCACAACTTAGTCCTAAAATCTTTCTGCAAAGCTTTCCAAAATCTAGAAGTAAATCTAGGATCTCTATCAGACACTATACTTGAAGGGATTCGTTGCAGCCTAACAATGTCCTGGAAATATAACTGAGCTAATTTATCCAAGGAATAATTAGCTCTCACTGGTAGAAAGTGGACAGATTTAGTTGCTACCAAGTGGCTTCGAGTACTCAAGAGGGGGGTGAATTGAGTATAAAACTTTTTCACAAAATCTTTTTTTTAAATAAGACAAATATTAAAAGCTTAATAAATAAATGCACAGAAGGAACGAGAAGAAGAAAAGAAGCAATAAATTTTGGCACATTTTTGTTGCAAAAAAATAAATGTGCATATAAATTAAATTGCATAAAATAAAGAGATTAGGGAAAAGAGAAGCAAAATACGGATTTATCCTGGTTCAACCACTAACCCACTTGTGGTCTACGTCCAGATCCTCGAAAGCCGAGATTTTTCACTAAGTATACAAGCTTCAATAGGTGCTTGACCTTTACAAAATAGAGCACTTTTCACACACAGGGACACTCTACCCTTGTGCTAAAGTCTACCTGCGGGATACCTCACCTTTATACAAACCTTGAGGGATACCTCACCCTCGATACAGAATATCAGAAAGTAGATAAAGAGAAACTCTCACTCAAAGTAAGTAATACAAATTGAAGCACTATAGAGCTCTCTAAGAATGTCTCAGAATTTTACTAAAAGAGCATAGAGAAAAGAAATTATGTAAAAATAACTATTTTAGCACATGACCAAGATTAATTTCAAGGATTTGTGTGTTTTGGTATGAGGCAAGGTCTCTATTTATAGAGCCTTTGATCAGAAAATTTCCTTTCAAAATAAAAGCATAATAAATGCAAATCCGTTTGCGAATCAAATTCAAAAACCTGTGGTCAACTTTTTGTTTCAATTTTCGTGGGTTATTCGAATACCTTATTGTGGTATTCGAATACCACTATATCAATATATAAAAAAAGTTTAAGCTTGGGTTATTTGAATACCATTATGAGGTATTCGAATACCTCTTATATCAAGATATATTTTACTATTAGTCGACCCACGTTATTCGAATACCATACCAAAGTATTCAAATGCCACTTTGGTTAAAACACGTTTGTAAAAGCCTTTTTAAAAGGGTTGTATTCGAATGCCTCCATATGGTATTCAAATACCTCTGTTAAAAACACATTTGTAGAAGCATTTTTAGAAGGGTTATATTCGAATGCCTTCAATGGCATTCGAATGCCTTTGTTAAAATTATGAAGAATGCTTCTATGAACCAGATTATGTAAGATTAGAAAAACCAGTGTCTTTGATTATCAAAGCCTCATTAAAACTTTAAATTAGTTTGTAGAAAGGGATGTTTTTAGATCTTTTGAGTTAAACACTGAGATATCCTATGAGAGCTCTGTACAAGAGAGATCCTAAGTCCTAAAGCTAAACTTGAAGAACTTGGACTTGATCTCCTCATCATCTCCATATTTGTTATCATCAAAACTCATCATCAAAGTTGCATGGTAATCACATTCTCCCCCTTTTTGATGATGACAAACTAACATTGAGAAAAGCATTAGTTCATATAAAATGAAATTTTAAAAAGATAGGAGACTTACTCTCGAGGTAATTTAATAACAAAACAAGCATATTCTCCCCTTTCTTTTGGAATCCAAGAGCCGGTGTTAATCATGTCTTTTCTCAAATAAGATTAATTATTTTTCTCCCCCTTTTGACATGATCAAAAAGGATACAATCAATCAATAAAATATAGTGATAAATATATATGAGATAGTCAAGAAAACGATTGTAATTGACAATAGATTAAGGAAAATACTCATTGCATTAAATGAAAATGGCCAAGGGCATATACAAATGTAATTAAAATCATACCAATATAATAAATAGCCAAAAATATAACATAACATAAACAACATCCTAAGACTAAGCAAGCCCTAGAAATAGGCATCGGGTGGTGGAGGAGGAGAGCGGGGTCGTTGCCGGTCAGAGCTCGAAGGGCACTGTTCACGCTCAACACCAAATGCGATTCTATCAAACGTTAAGAATAGTGAAGGTGTTCTCCATGTTGTTTCCCACATTATCCAACAGAAAGCTAGGATTTGCTCATTCGTGACGGGAGCGGGAGCGGGGATATCGGCAACTATCCTCTTCAGGCGAAATTTTATGGTGGGGGCAGGCGGGAACTCCTCGAGGTCATCCTCATCATCATCAACTTCCAAGAACATCACCTTCCTATCGATCTTAATCATCTTCATTTTGTTAAGGGTAAAGGACCCAAAATGTGATGATGGGTTAGCGGGGTCGCTCACTCGGTTTCCAGAATGTGTGGATACTTGCCTAAGAAGGCAGTGACGATCACGCCGTAGGGAAGTTCACACCGCTCTTTACCTTTTGCTCTCATCATGTGCTTCATAATGAAGACAAATACCGCTTAATCGATGGCCTTGCTTTAGAATCCACAGCATAAACACATCATCTTCACTCATGTAGGCGTAGTTCCCACTTCTAGGAGCAAGGATGTGGGCATAAGCATAGTGGAGGATCCTGTCCTGGCTCTTCATCATGCCCCCTTTGACTCCCTTTTGAGTCGAAGGTAAAGCCAACCCAGGGTGAAGAACATCTTCAATTGCTCTATTCTTGTCGAAGAGTTGGAGGAGTGAATCTTCTTCAGTAAAGCGCCCAGTTGACTACAAGTTAAACATCTGAACCCAATCGCTTGGTGTGATCACGATGTTTTGATCGTAGACACTGGAGTGTAGTTCCTGACCTTCAATCTTCAGGTTGCAATAGAACATCTTGACCAGGTCGGGATACAGAGCTACAGAGAAAGAGCAAAAGCGAAGTACGCCTTGGTGATTTAGCCGGTTCAGAAAGTCAAAACCACTTTCTCTTTCGAAGAACCCTAAGTCGAGGTACTTTGGATGCACCAAGTTATGCTCTCAAAAGTGTGTGACGAAGCGCCCAAGCTGTTGCTCGTTGGAGGAAAGCCTTCGAAGGTCCAGCGGGTTATTGCATGGAGCCGTTTTTGTACGAGGACACTTAGAGCAAGAGGAAGAGGAGGCCATTGAAGGAAAACAAAGGAGGAAAAAGAGAGAGGAGGGGTGGAGATCATGAGAGAGGGAGGTTTTAGGAGGAGGGAAAACAAAGAGGTTTTGAAAAAGAGAGAAAACTAGAAGGGGGTATTCGGATACGCAGGTAGGGAGGAGTTATTTAAAGGAAAACCAGATTTATTCGAATACCAAGAGAGGGTATTCGAATACAGTGTTTGGGAAAGCTCAAAGGACGCAGCCTTTAGACATAGGGTATTTGAATACCATACCAGGTATTCGAATAGATTACCAGATTAGGCTTAGCTGCCAAACGAAGGTATTCGAATACTTTTGACAGTATTTGAATGTTCACGGAGAAAGAAGAGAAGGCCAGAGGAGCAAGTATTCGAATACTTTTTGACAGTATTCGAATACTCCCGAAAGAAACTGAAACAGGAAGCATCAGGGTATTCGAATAGCCCTGATGGTATTCGAATGCTCTAGAGACTTGTGAGAGGAACTGAGAGACAGAAAGCCTCATCATGCAGGTATTCGAATAATCCTAAAGGTATTCGAATGCCTTAAACAAAAAACATCAGTTTTCTCAAGGGTATTCGAATACCATATGGAGGTATTCGAATAACTAAACAATAAAAACACCTATATATGTCCAGAAAATGCATTTTTGAAAGATAGAAGCATACTTGTTGATGGAGTACCTACAAAAGAAGATTTCGGGATAACTCCGACGCTCAAGTCAGTAATAATTCAAGAAGGATTAAACACAAATTTAATCAAATAACAAGCATTTATATGTTGGATTGATCGATTATACCCAATTCTCCTCTTATATAAAAGAATGCTTCTTTTGCTAGGGGTTTAGTGAAGATATTTACAAGTTGCTTAGATGTTTCAACAAATTCAAGCATGCAATCCCCTTTTTGTACATAATCTCTGATAAAGTGATGTCTTATCTCTATATGCTTTGTTCTGGAATGCAGAATGGGATTCTTAAAGATATTTATTGCACTAGTGTTATCACATCTTATCGGGATGTGATCAAGTCAAGACCGTAGTCTAACACGTTGTTGCTTCATCCATAGGATTTGAGCACAACAACTCCCTAGCTTACAACATATTCAATCCTCGGCGGTAGACAAAGCCACACTATTTTGTTTCTTGCTATGCCAAGAAACTAAAGAACTACTAAGCAAGTGGCATGTCCCACTAGTACTTTTTTGTCCAATTTGCACCAAAAAATCATAGTCGAATATCCTATTAGGCTACAAGAGGCACCCTTAGGGTACCACAAGCCCATTTGTGAAGTGCCTACTAGGTATTTCATTATTCGTTTAACAGCACTTAAATGAGATTCTTTAGGGTTTGCCTGATATCTAGCATACATGCATACACTAAACATAATATCTGACCTACTAGCAGTAAGATAAAGGAGAGATCCAATCATACCTCTATATTTCGTTATTTCTACTGATTTACCTCCTTCATCTTTGTCCAAGTAGCAAGAAGTGCCCATCGGGGTGGCCATGTGTTTAGCGTTTTCCATTTCGAATCTCTTGAGTAATTCCTTGCAGTATTTGGTTTGATTTATGAAAGTCCCTTCGTTCATTTGTTTGATTTGAAGTTTGAGAAAGAAATTCAACTCTCCCATCATTGACATTTCAAATTCGTTCTACATTGTCTTAGCAAATTCTTTGCAAAGGGATTCATTAGTAACACCAAAGATAATATCATCCACATATACTTGCACAAGAAGAATGTCATGCTTTTTATTTTTAATAAAAAGGATAGTGTCGACTTTTCCTATTGAAAAATCATTTTCTAAAAGGAACTTACTCAACCTTTCATACCAAGCTCTAGGAGCTTGCTTTAAACCATATAAAGCCTTTTTAAGTTTAATAACATGGTTGGGTAGTTTATGATTTTCAAAAACAGGAGGTTGTTCAACGTATACCTTCTCTTGAATAAAACCATTTAGAAAAGCACTGTTGACATCCATTTGATATAATTTGAAATTCATGATGCAAGCATAAGCAAGTAACATCCTAATAGCTTCTAATCTAGCTATAGGTGCATATGTTTCTTCATAATCTATTCCTTCTTCTTGATTATACCCTTTAGCAACCAATCTAGCTTTGTTTCTAGTTATTAACCCATTTTCATCAAGTTTATTTCTAAAAACCCATTTAGTTCCAATTATGGGGTGATTATTAGGTCTAGCAACTAATTTCCAAACTTGATTCCTTTCAAACTAATTTAATTCCTTATGCATAGCTAAAATCCAATGTTCATCATCAAAAGCTTCAATTAAATCCTTAGGTTCAATTTGAGAAACAAACGCTAGGTGATTACAAGTATTTCTAAGTGAGTTACGAGTACTTACACCTTTAGTTACATCACCGATAATTTGATCAAGGGAGTGATATTTTGAAGTTCGCCATTCTTTGGGAAGTTCCAAAGCTTGCGAATCTTCTTGTCTTTGTTTATCCTCTTGCTCCTTGATTTCTTTTTCTTTACTATCCAAATGAGTTTTCGCCAAGATCTCGACTTTGCCGATTCCTTGAATTTTTCCCTTGTTGTTATCGTCATAAGTGACGTGTCCATGATTCTTGGGAATAAGCACGGTGAATTTTGAATCGTCCCCAGTCATGTGCTTGGAATAGTCACTATCAAGATACCAATTTGAACTTCTAGCTTTCAAGCACACCTCATTTTCGCTTTCTTCTTCTTCTCCTTTTGCCATAAGACATAATTGAGCTTCTTCGCTATTTGAGCTGTCAGTTGAGTCTATGTCATTTTCATCCCACGCTATGTAGGCTTTTCTTCCTTTTCTTTCCTTGAAGGGCTTCTTTTCAAATTTCTCATTCTTCTTTTGATAAACTGGGCACTCCATTTCCATGTGACCAAGTTTGCCACATTCATAGCAAGTTGGAGTCGATGAAGCTCCTTCGCCTTTGAAATGCGTCTTTTTCGAAGGGAAGGGAGGTCTTCTTTGCGTTCCATTTTTCTTGAGAAGTTCACCAAACCTTTTAACCAACAAACTCAGATTTTCTTCACTTACCTCGATGTTCTCTGAGCTTTCTTCATTTTCTTCATCATCATTGTCGAATGTTAATGAAGTGGCTTTGAGCGCTATCCCCTTTTTCTTTTTATCGTTCTCTTCGCTTTGGCTTAATCTGCTCAGTTCCAATTCGTGCTCATGAAGTTTTTCAAAGAGGGTAGCTAAAGTCATTGTGGACAAATCTCTTGATTCTAATATGGCTGTTACTTTGGGTTGCCAAATCCTGCTAAGACATCTCAAAACTTTGTTAATCAAATCTTCGTTAGAAAAACTTTTGCCTAAAGATACAAGATGATTAACTATGTGGGTGAACCTCTTTTGCATTTCCTGAATGCTTTCTCCTTAGTTCATTCTGAATAATTCATATTCACGAGTTAGAGAATTTATTCTCGACCTCTTAACTTCACTAGTACCCTCATGGATAACTTGCAAAGTATCCCACATTTCTTTAGCAGTTTTGCATTTTGAAATTTTAAAAAACTCATCATATCCCAAAGCAGTAGTAATAATATTTTTGGCTTTTAAGTTAAATTGAACTTTCCTTTTGTCTTCATCAGACCATTTATTTCATGGTGTTTCGGTCCTTATGCCATCGACCTCATGTGTGGGTATAAAAGTGCCGTTTTCGACAGCATCCCAAACATCTAGATCAATAGCTTCGATGAAGATTTTCATTCTTTCCTTCCAATATGCATAACCATCCCCATTGATAAAGGGTGGTCGGTTTATGGAAGATCCTTCTGAAAAACCATTTGAAGAAGCCATGTTCTCTTGAAGCTGCTAAGCTCTTTATACAAGAGTCTAGCTCTGATACCACTTGTTACCAAGTGGCTTCCAATACTCAAGAGGGGGGTGAATTGAGTATAAAACTTTTTCGCAAAACTTCTTTTTTAAATAAGACAAATATTAAAAGCTTAATAAATAAATGCATAGAAGGAACAAGAAGAAGAAAAGAAGCAATAAAGAGCAGCAAAAAATAAATGTGCAGTAAATTAAATTGCATAAAATAAAGAGATTATGGAAAAGAGAAGCGAGTACGATTTATCCCGGTTCGACCACTAACCCATTTGTGGTCTACGTCCAAATCCTTGAAAGTTTCATAGATTTTTCACTTGAGTATACAAGCTTCAATAGGTGCTTGCTACAGTTACAAAATAGAGCACTTTTCACACACAGGGACACTCTACCCTTGTGCTAAAGTCTCAAATTTGTAGGGATACCTCACCCTTATACAAACCTTGAGAGATACCTCACCTCGTACAGAATATCGAAAGTAGATGAAGAGAAACTCTCACTCAGAGTAAGTAATACAAATTGAAGCACTATAGAGCTCTCTAAGAATGTCTCAGAATTTTACCAAAAGAGCACAGAGAGAATTATGTAAATAGCGTTTTAGCACAGCCAATATTAATTTCAAGGATTTGTGTGTTTCAGTCGTGAGGCAAGGTCTCTATTTATAGAGCCTTTGATCAAAAAATTTCGCTGGAGAAAATAAAAGTATAATAAATGCAAATCCGTTTGCGTATCAAATTCAAAAACCCAGAAGCAGAATTTCATGGGTTATTCGAATACCTTATTGTGGTATTCGAATACCACTGATATCAATATATAAAACACAGTTTAAGCTTGGGTTATTCGAATACCATTATGAGGTATTCGAATACCTCTGATATCAGTATATAAAAAATAGATCAGACCCACGTTATTCGAATACCATACCAAAGTATTCGAATGCCACTGGTTAAAACAAATTTGTAAAAGCCTTTTTAAAAGGGTTGTATTCGAATGCCTCCATATGGTATTTGAATACCTCTGTTAAAAACACGTTTGTAGAAGCATTTTTAGAAGGGTTATATTTGAATGCCTTTAATGGCATTCGAATGCCTCTATTAAAATTATGAAGAATGCTTCTATGAACCAGATTATGTAAGATTAGAAAAACCACAATCTCTTTGATTATCAATGCCTCATTAAAACTTTAAATTGGTTTGTAGAAAGGCAAGTTTTTAGATCTTTTGAGTTAAACATTGAGATATCCTATGAGAGCTCTGTACAAGAGAGATCCTAAGTCCTAAAGCTAAACTTGAAGAACTTGAACTTAATCTCCTCATCATCTCCATATTTGTTCTCATCAAAACTCATCATCAAAGTTGCATGGTAATCACATTAGTCAATCTATCCACTATGACCCATATCACATCATAGCCTGACTGGGTTCTTGGTAATCCCATCACAAAATCCATTGAAATACTCTCTTATTTCCATTCTAGGATTTCTAGTGGTTGCAAAGGTCCAAAAAATTTTTGGTGTTCTATCTTAACTTTTTGGTAAACCAAACACTTTGACACATATTCAGCTATATCGACCTTCATCTTGGGCCACCAAAACAATTCATTAATATTTTGGCACATTTTTGTTGCACCTAGATATACTGTATACTTACTCTTATGAGCTTCTTCCAGAATTCTTTCTCGAATCTCAGCATCCCTTGGAATGCAAAATCTGTTTCTAAATATAATTATTCCATCTTCTGCCTTATTGAATTCTTTTTGTCTTCCTAAGAAGATTTGTTCATTTATATCTTTTAAGGCTTCATCTTTTTCTTGAGCTTCTCTAATATGAGTCTTCAAATCACTAGTTATTTCGAATTTACTCATACAGTGACTATGTGGTAACACAATCATTGCCAGACTCAAATTTTTAAAACTTTCCAAAGCTCCATTTCTTGAACCATCATTTGGGATACATGTAGAAATTTTCTACTAAATGCATCAGCCACTACATTGGCTTTACCCAGATGATATTTTAATTCAAAATTATAATTCTTCAAAAATTCTATCCATCTCCTCTGCCTCATGTTTAATTCTTTTTTATGAAACAAATATTTTAAGCTCTTGTGATCACTAAACACCTCAAACTTTACCCTATACAAGTAGTGCCTCCAAATTTTTAAGGCAAAAATAACTATTGCTAGCTCCAAATCATGTGTAGAATAATTTTTCTCATAGGGTCTCAACTGCCTAGAAGTATAGGCAACTACTCCTCTGTTTTGCATCAGAACACAACCTAATCCTTTCATTAAAGCACACAATATACTTTAAGATTCTCCTGAGGATTTAGGATTACTAACACAGGTGTTGTGGTCAACTTTTGTTTCAATTCTTGGAGACTAGCTTCACACTCTATTGTCCAATTAAATAAGCTACCTTTCCTAGTCAACCTGGTTAAAGGCAAAGTTATTTAGGAGAATCCTTTTATAAGCCTCCTATAATATTTTAGCAGTCCTAGGAAACTCCTAATATCAGTCACAGTAGTAGGTCTTTCCCAACGCATTACTACTTCTACTTTGCTGAGATCCATTGATACCCCTCCTTGGGATACTACATGACCCAAGAATTGTACTTCTTTCATCCAAAACTCACACTTTGCCAATTTGGAAAATAACTATTTTTCTTTTAAGACTTCTAGAACTATCCTAAGGTGTTGCTCATCTTCTTCTATTTTCCTTGAATAAATAAGAATATCATCTATAAAGACAAATACAAACTTATCTAGGTAAAGCCTAAAGATCATGTTCATGTAATCCATGAATACTACAAGTGCATTGATCAAATCAAAGGACATCATAAGGTATTTGTAATGCCTATACCTAGTCCTAAAAGCAGTCTTAGGGACATCCTCTTCCCTAACTCTAATATGAAAATAACCTTATCTTATATCAATATTTAAGAAAATCGTGCTTCTCTCAATTTATCCATCAAATCATCTATCCTAGACAAAGGATACTTATTCTTAATGGTTACTTTATTTAACTGTCTATAATCCACACACAATCTCATACTACCTTTTTTCTTCTTTACTAGAAGCGTTGGTGCTACCCAGGGTGATATACTGGCTCTGATGAATTTCTTATCCAACAACTCCTTTATTTGCTTCTTAAGCTCTGCCAATTATAAATGTGATATCTTGTAAGGTGCTATGGATATAGGTCCAGTTCCTGGTACTAAAACTATAATTAACTCTATTTCTCGCTCAGGTGACAAATTAGTTATCTCATCTAGAAATTCTTCTAGGTACTCTCTCATCATAGGCATGTTTTCTAGGTTTTGCTCAAATTCAGAATTAAGGAAAATAAGAGAACATATCCCTAAGCTCCTTCTACTGAATAGATTATAATCTGGTTAGCATTTAAATACATGGACTCGGAAGAAACAGACATGGAAGGGAGATCAGACATGAACATCAAGGTTTTATCTGTACAATTCAAGGCAACATGATTCACATACAACCAATCCATACGCATGATAATATCAATACCAATAACAGGTAAATAGATAAGATTTATAAGGAAAACCCTATCTTCTCTATGTATACAATAGTTTAGACAAACATGTAAGGTTGTTACTGGCTTTCCTATTGGTGTAGAAATAGACAAGTCATAAGGAAGCTCCGACATAAATAAGTCTAATAACTTTATACAATCATAGGAAATAAAGAAGTAAGATGCTCTTGAATCATATAGTACAATTAAGAATTTATTTTTAATTATGCATTTACCTTGTATCAGATCAGGAGATTGAGTTACCTCTTCTCCACTAAGAGTGAAGACTCTTCTCTTGGTTTATGGTCTTGGGTTGGGTTTCACTCCTTATCCCTAAGGGCAATTCTTGGCATAATGCCCTGATTTACCATAAGTATAACACACGATTTAACCTAACATGCAAGGCTTAGCACCATGATATCTCCCACATTTTGTACACTTTGGTCCCTAAGTTCCAACATGAACCTGTTTTCATTTGTCCTATGGGTACTCAGGATTAGAAGCACCCCCTTTAAACCTACTATCTATCCTCTTCCACTTTTGGAAATTTTATGGCCTTTTTTCCTGTGGAGGCTTTAAGCCTCTACAATCCTACACTCGTTAACCAAATTAGGGAAGTCTCTAATCTCCAAGTGGCCTATAGTCCTCTTAATGTCTTCCCTCAATCATGCTTCAAATTTCACACACTTCCAGTCTTCATCAAGATTGTATCTAAAATAAGAGGAAAACTTAGACAATTCTTCAAATTTGGCCACATAATGGCCTATAGACATACTTCCCTGTTAAAGTCTCAAAAATGTAACTCCTTTGCATTCTACAAATTCTTAGGAAAATACTTATCTAAGAAGGTAATCCTAAATACCTCCCAAGTAATCTAGGTTCCTGCTACCTCTAGCAATCTTTTAGCATTTGTTTACTAACTTTCTGCCTCTCCTACTAGGATATAAGAGGCAAAGGACACCATCTGCTCATCAATACAGGCCATAATAGCAAAGATCTTTTCCATCTCCTTTATCCATCCTTCTACTTTAACTGGATTATACTCTCCTTGTAACGCCCCTTTTTGGGAGGGAACGTCACATCATTAAATACAATGCAAAAAATAAACGATAATTTAAGACCCGGTTCAATATATCATGATTAAACTTATTTGATTATAGTTATGTAAAAATGGTGAATATTTTTTTTCTTTCATCATATGTATATATATTTGTACTCAACAACCTGTTCACCAATGAAGTATTCAAATGTACTAACACTTATAATAAATTCACAAGTATGTATATATATGTTTTGTTTAATTGTAAGCGGAAAAACATAAAGACTAATCCAATACATCCATGCAAAAGATACATTATATATATATATATATATATATATATATATATATATATATATATATATATATATATATATATTGTTTAGATACGTACTATGAGTCATTAATTACATCAAGGCTCATCAAAAAGAAGTCCGAGCTTTACAAGCCACCAAAAATGATATACAGACCCCCAAAAAGAATATCAAGCCCCAAAAGACGGATAGCCATCAGTGACTATCGACAGTATTAGCCCCTAAGAAGAGAAGGAATGAACCATGTCAGGATCCTCCTCAGGGTCTTCCTCGTTGGAGGAAACCCTCATCGGAGCCACCGAATTACGGGTCGGGGCTCGGGCAGTGGAAAGGAATGAATCCTCCTGTGGGGTGTAGTAACGATCACCCCACATGTCCCTAATGGGCATATAAAACTCTAAATGTAATCTGACGCTGCAGGTGTAGATGGGCGGATCATAACGCCCCCAATCCAGCGATACCATCACGTCCCCCATGTAGACACAATGATCAGAACTAAAGTTAATGTGCCAGCAGTTTGGACCTCCGAGGAAGGCCAAACGCACATAACTCAAAAATCCTCGTGGACGTGCCGCCATGATCCAAAAGCAGATGCTAGTTGAAGTCGGGCCAAAAATTGGGGAACTCGTGAACTTCACCCCTTTCGCCGACGTCTTCGATGGAACATAAATACAGACAGAATAGCAGAAAATACAGAAAAGAGGTAAGGCATTCTACATTCATTACCTACCATGGCAATAAAGAAACAAAACGGTGCATAACGCCCACATAACATTTCAGAAATGGTAACCAGCATTAAAAAAAGATAACAAACAACTTAGCATTTACAGGCAGTTATAATAGTAATAAGACAACAGATTAAATTTTCATATGAACAAGTAAATGTCAAATGGTATGGTGACTCACTATGCACATGCACATGGTACCAAAAATTCTACTCCATGGAGCTAGACACAAATATTCGGAGAGAATGATTAGGAGATATGTCTGTATCGCGGCTGCCGAGGCCTTCAAGTGCTAAAATTCTCAATTTATCAAAGTGTACATCATGGCATTGTACAAAGACATTCTACATAGATCTCGATATAGGACAGCGTCTCGGTCCAGATCGTCGGTGTGTTTGCATCGGTCTGCCCCACGGACAGAAGAGCTACCAATTGTCCATTGCGAGGTATGTAACACCCACCGTAGGGTATCACATTTATGTTACTTAATTAACAAATTACCCCTTCATTATATAGTATGCTTTGTAATATAAATACGAGTTGTAAAATTTCTTAATGTTACAAAGATAAACTTAGCGAAAAATAAAAATATTACAACATCATCACAAATAATTTACATCATATATATACACAAGTCTTAGTACTGTAATACTTAAATATTTACAGACCAGGTTCTCAAAGTATTTGAACATTATTTAAAACTAACATACTGCCCAAGTATTACTAAATAGCAAAACCCTCAAATGGGTCCTCCTCAGATTCCTCAGCAGGTAGGAATCTGAGTTGACGCGAAGTCCTACGGACAGGTGTCCGCGCAGACGACACGATACTAATCTCACTAGGAGTATGGTAGTAAGTTCTCTAATACTGCCTAATGGATAATGGAAACTCTAGGTGTACATTAATATTTACACTGAAATAAGGGTTCCCTCGATAAAGTCTACTTAGGGTAATCTTCAAGTCTCCTATATAGTAAATACACGCTCTGTCTAGGTCAACATGCCACGCTTCTAGACCTCCACGAAACTACAATAGTTATATATCCTAGGAAACTGGGCATCGCCATCTTCTCAGAATTCAGCTTCCTCCACAAGAATCTGCTCTTCTTCACATTCTTGTTCAATTCCTTGCTCAACATCTTTACAAATATAAATATAGTACAAAATAGGCATACAAAGATGTGAGATCACCTACGCCAATACCAACATGGTAGCATGGAGATAACACATACAATATCTCATATAGATACATCATACCATAATTACAATTATGCCATCAACATTATTTATCATCACAATAGATGTAATAAATAATAATTCCAATCATGCCCTCAATAATATCCAAATATTTAACAATTCAATTATCATAAACAATAATTATGATAATGCCCTCAATATTTTCCAAATATTCAACAGTTCAAATATCACACCGATATCAATACTTAATAATTATGCATGTGCACATGGACTTAATTTCCTACTCCATGGAGCTAAAACTCAGGTCGAAGAGAGTGATCGAAAAGATCTGTTTGTACCAACATACCTCAGACCACGTGCTATAATTCTCATATGTATTTGCACATCTAGCATATACACTACAGTCTTTATCAGATCTTGATTAAGAATAGTGTCTCGGTCAGGATCATCGGTGTGTTACATCGGTCAAACCCACGGTACAGAAGAGCTACCAACTGCCCATTGTAGGCAACCCGCACCCCAATGCCCCCAAAGTCAACAAGTGACTTACACTACGCATATCGCACCTACTCAAGAGGTGTATTCTCTCCTAGGCAATTAGCCTTATTCAGTCTATCAGACTTTTCTAATGCATGTACAATGCACCATTCTCGATTCAAATTCATCATCTCATATTCAGGGTTCAAATTCATCATCTCATATTCAGGGTTCACACATTTGCCCAACAGTATCTTTACTGTATTTTCATTGCGTAATCATATTTTTGCATTTTCTTAATCGCGTAACATTTCTGTCATATTTTCAAATCACATATTGATTTTTCAACCTTCCAAAATTTTACCATTCATATTTTGAGGTGTTGAGGCCGAAATCCTCATGGTCATTAGAACCAAAAATTTATTTTCCTTTCATCATCAAATCATGTATACATATATGTATTCATCATACCATATTCAAGCATACCTTAAAGCAATAAAAATCACATAAACCATGCAAACACAAATAAATAATTTAAAGCACATAAACACCCACACAAAATTACACAACCAAGGATATGAATCCTCACATGGATTCACCATCCATCAAATTTATCTTGGAAAGAAAGATAAAGGGGTGAGAATTCTAGAATTTCTCAATATTTCTAACATTTAAATGTCATACTGGAATTATCTTGGAAAGAAAGATAAAGGGGTGAGAATTCTAGAATTTCTCAATATTTCTAACATTTAAATGTCATCATAATAAATTTCACCTACTTCGGGAAATCAAATCAATTTTTAAAATATTTCATAGAAAGATGGCTAATGCCAAAATGGTTCCTTTCTCTTCCCGATGGTAAAAATTCAATTTTAGTCATTGAACATCAATTTTCTATATACATTCTCAAGAGCACACAACTTAACTAGCACATCAACCCAATAAATCATCTCATACTATTCATAGAATAATTTCAAATAACTCAAGATATAAATATTCAATAACAAATCAGTGATATATATAGTATAATCATGAAAATGGGCTAATGCTCAAGTAATGTCTTTAAACTTTTCCTTTAGTTCTCTTAAATTATCATCTTTCTCAGCTCATTCCCTGAACTTTTGTCCTTTCAATCTTAAATAGGTAGGGAAGGCATGTTACCTCCTTATACTACCCTACACTCGGTGATAGTCTTCTTATTAGGCATGAGTACGCATCCTATATGTAACAGTATTTCATTACACAACACTATCTCAAGTAACCCTATTCAAATCAATAAAAGAATCACATCTAGGATCACCCCGGGTACGAGGATCATTTCCTTTCACGAAGGATTCACATCCAGGATCACCCCTAGGCATGAGGATAATATCCAATATCAAATTTAGGATCACCTCTAGGGACGAGGATCATTTCCAAAATCCATTACTTAATCTTAGATCTAGGATCACCCCCAAGTACGAGGATCATTTCCAAAATCCATTACTGGCCAAAACAATCGATGGGCTTCCCTTCATATAGGAATAAAGTCTAAGGATCACCCTCAAGTATGAGGATCATGTCAAATATCTTTTAAACTTAGAACACTTTACACTTTAATTCATTTCATAAGTATATCAAGTGCACACTATCATTATCTCATAAATATAATAAAAGCACAATATCATCATCTCATCAATATAACAAGGGCAGAATATCATTATCTCATAAATATAATAAGTGCACAATATCATTAT
The DNA here is from genome assembly GCA_029884595.1 of Ormosia semicastrata. Taxonomy (NCBI): domain Eukaryota; kingdom Viridiplantae; phylum Streptophyta; class Magnoliopsida; order Fabales; family Fabaceae; genus Ormosia; species Ormosia semicastrata. The sequence goes on along the minus strand of JAQQTO010000027.1, from coordinate 10,719,027 downwards.
CTCACAAATATAACAAGTGCACAATATTATAATCTCATAAATATAATAAGTGCACAATGTATAAACATAAGTTACGTTACTTAGTGAGCTTAATCAAATTTCATCACACCACATAGTAATGGTGATTACAATTTGCATTCCATATAGTAAAGAACTCTGTTTGCGTAAAATAGGGGATTAATAATCGATTATCACAGTTGGTAATCAATTATTACCAACATTCTATCTTATTATGCAACTTGTTAATAGATTACCATAATCTGATAATCGATTATCACCATCCATCAGTAGCATTTTGTAAGTTTGTAATTGGTTATCAAATCTGATAATCGATTATCACCACCCTATATCTTAATTTTGTATCTTGGTAATCATTTCTTATAATCAATTACTGTGGCTGGTAATCAATTACCACTAACTGGTATCTCAATTCTGTAACTTGGCAATCGATTATCATAATCTAATAATCGATTACCTTCATCGAGTAACACCTTTTTGTAAGCTAATAATTGGTTACGAACTTCAATAATCAATTACCACATGTATTTCAGCAGCCAGAATAGGCTCTAAGACATCGTAATCTCATAAGAACTCATTTCCTTTCATTTACAATCAAGATAACATCATGCCTCAATATATATTTGTTACTAAGTGGTCTCAAAACTCAAGAGGGGGTGAATTGAGTTTTAAAAATATTTTCACAATTCTTTTGCAAAAGCCTTGATTATCAATTTTTGTTGAAACTATTATTTTTAAGAGATGAATGGATAAAGAAGATAGAGACCTTTTTGATGAACCTGCAAAAATTCATATTTTTACGGCTCAAAAGTCTTGGGTTTTCATTCTCTTTTAATCTTTTTGATTGAGTTTGTTCTCAAGTTTCTTTTATTTTTAGTTATTTTATATTATGTTCTAATTGTATGTTTTTTATGTGTTTTTTATAGCTAATTATACATGGAAGAAGACTGGACGATTGCATAAGACATAGAGCTGAAGTTGCATTCTGGTGGTCCAGCGCCCAAACGCTGGAAAGCCAGCGCTTAGGCGTTGGAAAGGTAGAGGAGGTTTTATTTCTAGGCATTTAGCACCGAAGCGCTGAAGTCAGAGCGCCTAGGCGCTCGATATGTAAACAGTGTGGTTTTAATAGGCCAGCAACTAGGCACTGGTAACGTAGCGCTTGAGCGCTGGCTGTATAGAAAGTCCACGTTATTTTATTATAAATTCATAAGTTACGCCAAATACAACACACACTTGGACAGAACGCAGCAGCTGTCGAGAGGCACAAACTCTAATGTGGTGTGGGTGCAATTAGGCTTGAAGATTAGGAATTTTCTTCAACCTTTCCACCTTTCTACAATGGAGTTTGTCATATTCTTCCCTTTGTGTTCTTCTTTTTCCATGTGTAACTAATTTTCCCTTTGTTAAGGGGATGATGGATCTTGTTCTTGGATGATGTAACTTTTTTTTATAAGTTTAATCTATATTTCTTTTTCATGATTTACATGTTTATCTTTATTCTTAATGTATTTCTAAACCTGATCAATTTGGGAATGATCTTTTAGGTTTATGTATGATTTGAGAAAATTTGCATAAACCTAGAACATGTAATAAACACCATAATTTCTACAATCGCTAGGAATAAACGATGTGGGTTATGTGGTCTTTCTTTTAATTCCCTTGTTCTTGATAATGCCTTTCTATTTGGGGTTAGACTAAGGAATTAGTTAATTCCAAATAGCTTAAGAGGATTAATATACCAGGGATTGGGTATTATTTAATTTTGAGAATTGACCATAAATCATTGAAATAGAACATAGTTAAACTAATATTTGAATGTGCATTTAAAGAGTTCAAGTGAAATCTGAATCCTAACTCTACAGCATTATTGTTCTTCACCCTTTTGATTTATTGTTTGCTGATTTTTTATTTATTTTTAATTCAATTTGTAATAACTCTCTTTTCGATAGTTTGAATAGTGTTGATTTAACGAACTTAGTAATTGATAACATAATCCTCGTGGGAACGATACTTTACTTTTTCTTCATTACTTTTGTCGATTTGGTGCACTTGTCAATATCCACATCAAGTTTTTGGCACCGTTGCCAGAGATTATTGCTATTAATATTAAATAGTAGTTCAAAAGACACTAATTTAAGCATTTTTTTGTTTAATTTTCTTTTTAATTGTTTATTTTAATTTTTAATTTTTAATTTTTAATTTTTAATTTTTTATTTATTTAAATTTTCTTTTTAATTTGTTTCTTTGTTTTCTTGGTTTAATTTTATTAGTCATTTTTTTTTATTTTTATTTTTAATTTCTTTCTTTACTTCACTCTGGTTTGTTTGTTTGTTTGTTTATGCTAGGTTCTCTAGAGTCAGAAGAATTGCTTTTTGATCCAGAGATAAAGAGAACAGCTAGAGCAAATAGGAAAATAGCTAGAGAAAGGAAGAAGCTTGAAGAAACAAAAGCAAAGATGGCAAAAATAGTTGTAACTGCAGAGCGAAGACGCACATTGGCTGACTATGCTACTCCATCTGCTGAAAATATTTCTACTAGTATTGTGCGTCCTGCTATTCAAGCCAATAATTTTGAGATTAAACCGGCACTTCTACAGTTCATATAGCATAATCAGTTTGGAGGAGGTCATGTAGAATATCCAAACTTGCACATTATAAACTTCTTGTAGCTCTACAATACTATTAAGTATAATGACGTTACTGATGATGCAATTAGATTACGATTATTCTCATTTTCTCTCAAAGACAAAGCAAAGAGCTGGCTACAAGCCCAGCCACAAGGGAGCATCTCTACATAGGAGGACTTGGTTAGCAAATTTTTGACTCGATACTTCCCTCCATCAATGTTTATGAAGATGAGGGGCGAAATAGCTTGTTTCACTCAATATCAAGGGGAGTCATTATATGAATATTGGGAGGTATTTAATGAGCTATTAAGAAGATGTCCTCACCATGCATTTAAGGTTTGGCAGCAAGTGCAAATTTTCTATAATAGTTTAAATCATCCTACCAGGGCTATGGTGGATGCATCTGCAGGTGGATCTTTAAATAACAACACTCCTGAAGAAGCTCAAGAATTATTTAAGACCATGGCGACCAATGAATATCAGTTGCCTAGTGGGAGAGCAGTCGTCAGACAATGAGTTATGGAGCTTAGTACTCTCGATGCCTTACTTGCTCAAAACAAATGTATTTCTCAGCAGTTAGCTAACCTCACCAAGCGAGTTGAGAGTATACAGGTAAATTTTGTGAACCACCAAGTGTTAATTTGTGATTTCTATGGAGGTAATCGTGCTAATGGTGGATATGAGGCAAGCAATTCTAGTTTCAGTTCTCAAGAGCAGGTCAATTATATAGGTAATCCTTCCAGACCTCAGGGTGTTCCATTTTCAAATATATATAATTCAGGGTGGAGTAATCATCCCAATTTTTCTTGGAGTAATCAAATAATGTCATTGAATCCTTAACCAGAGAAGAAGTCTCCTATTAAGATTGCACTTGAGAAACTCTCTGTACAAACCTCAGCTTTTGTGCAACAGACTTCTACTTTTATGGAGAAAACAAAGGAAAATTTTCAGAATTAAGGAGCTATTATAAGAAATTTAGAGAATCAAGTGGGGCAGATAGTGAAACAGCTTCAAGATAGATCTCTAGAAACCTTTTCGAGTGATAATGTCGTCAATCCAAAGGAGCAATGTCATGCAATTACACTGAGAAATGGCTAGACTTTGGAAGGACAAGTTAAAGAAACATCTGATTCGTCAAAAGGTTAAAAAACTGATGTTCCTATTGCAGATGTTTCAACTCAAGAGTGCTGTAATGAAGAAGTTAAAGAGGAGCAACCAAAGTGGCAGAAGAAGAAGAAAGAATGTGAGTAGAAAATAGTTGATCCTTCACTCTATGCTAAACTTTCATACCCTCAAAGATTTAGGAAGGAGATTCAAGAAAAATAGTTTTTCAAGTTCTTAGAAGTCTTTAAGAAATTACAGATAAACATCATTTTGGCTGAAGCACTTGAGCAGATGCACTCATATTCTAAATTCATGAGGGATTTACTGACAAAGAGAAGGAAACTGAAAGAAGATAAGACTATAGCACTTACTGAGGAGTGTAGTGCTATAGTTCAGAGGAAACTGCCACCTAAATTGAAAGATCCAGGTAGTTTCACTATTCCTTGCACCATTGGAAACTTGACTGTTGAGAAAGCTCTATGTGATTGACATTGTCTATTTTGTGTAAGCTGGGAATTGACAAAGTTAAGCGTACAATGGTTTTTCTTTAATTAGTAGATCGATCAATTAGATATTCGTATGGTATTGTGGAAGATTTGTTAGTGAAGGTTGATATATTTATTTTCCCAGTTGACTTTGTAGTCTTTGATATAAGCAAGGATGTTAATATCCCGTTAATTCTAGGGAGACCATTCTTAGCAACATCGGGAGCGTTGATTGATGTTCCTAGAGGAGAGCTTATTTTAAGGGTAGATGGAGATCAAGTGACTATAAATGTTTTTAATAAGTCTGTCCCAATATTAGATCTTTATGCCCCTGTTAATTGCATTCAAAGTAAATTTCAAAAGGGGTTGGATGGTAAGAACTCTTCTTAGTCCATTATTGTTGATTCTCACAGTTCCAAGATTGTTAGTGAAAAGGGGAAAGGTCCTCCTCTTTTTAAGATTGCTGGAATAGGAAAAGATCTTTCGGACACCACTGATTCATTGCAGATAGGTCCATTGAAATCTGATTTGCCACCTGTTGAAAAATTGAGACCTCTATAGCCTGATGAGATTTTCCATGCTAAGGTGTATTCAGAACAACCTAGTTTAAGTCAAGTTCCTAACACTTGTGGGGATTCCAAAGGCAGTGACAAAGTATGGAGGCAAAGATCTGACAAAAGAAAGATGTCATCTTACTTCTCTTGCTTCAAGCCTCCATAATTAATTGAGAATAGGCAACATCGAGCTGATGACGTTAAACAAGCGCTTTTTGGGAGGCAACCCAAATTTCTTCTCTTTTTCTCTTTATTTTTGTTTTATTTATTTATTTTTTTATTTCTTATTTTCTTGACTAACATTTTTTTTCTGGTTTTTTTTTTTTTTTTGTAGTTAGCTAGTGTTGAGTCGGCTTAGGTGCCTCCCTGAGTTCGGAGCCTTTGTAGGGGATGTATATAGTTGTCGGCCGCCAAAAAGAGTTTTTCTTTTCCTTTCTTGCATTTATTTCTTTTAGTTATTTGTTTTAATTAGTTTTGATTTTATCATCATCAACCCTATTGTGTTTTGAGTCACATTGTGCATGCTGGTGTATTGAATTGAATATCCAATGATTGTTTGAATTGTGGATTTGTCTATTTTCTTGGGATAGCACATGAGAATCTGAGTTATGTTTATTTCTATTGTTTCAATTGTGTATGGATGTTCTTCCCATCTTTATGTTTGATAGACCTTGGAATTTAATTGCATGTCAAGCTTAGAGAAAGTTTATGGGATTGCATGTGTGTGGATGATTTTCATCTAGAAGTTGTTTGATTCTCTCTTGAGGCGAAATCCTAAGCAGTGTATAATTAAGGAAATGATAACGGCCTTTTTTGGACCATTTGAGCCTTTCAAGCTAACCTGTGATACAGTATATCTTTAGGTCCCTTTTGCAGCCATGTTATTGTTTGACCTCTATTTCTTTTCTTTACCCACATTTTCCTTTTCCCATACCCATAAAAAAATATTTCCTCTCATACATAACATTTGTTGAGTACATATCTTGTATTATTTTATTATTCAAGTCTTCATTATTTTTGTGCATGAAGTTTTGTGGAGCTCAAAAAAAAAGAAAAAAAAAAGAATTTTTTTAAACAAGGAAGAGAAGTTTCACCCAAAGTATTGCAAAGAAATAAGTTTGGGGGTGGAGATTGCTAAAAGAAAAAAAAAAGTGAATGTTGTGTTGATTCTTTTGCTCCATTTTGCACTTGTTCAGTATTTTGAGGCTTGAATTGTGAAATTTACATGATTTTGTATCTCAAATTTTTGTTTTCATTTTCCTACCACTTCTTTCTTAACTCATACCCCTGGCCATACATTACAAGCTTTGTGAAGTCCCTTTTGATCCTTGGTTATGTGTTGTTTACATTAGTGGAGAGAGAGATGAAAAACAATCCTATGGATGTGGGTTTGATGTGCATTTGCAGTTTTATAAACCTATCTGAGCTTGTACTTTATGAGGAGATTGTGTCTTTCATTCATGTTTTTGGAAAGTCATTTATGCATAAGATTTGTATGTGAGAGACAATGTGGCAATTTGATTGTTCATGTGTGACACTTTGAAATTAGATTGTGAAGTAGTTTCTGAGGATATGAATGATTTTCAATACCTGGTATTGCCATGTTTTGGTTGTGTTTTGAATTTTTATTTGTTTAGTCTTTTTTTTTATTTTTCTTTTTTCTTGAGGACAAACAAAAGCTTAAGTTTGGGAGAGTGATGAACTTGCAAAATTCATATTTTTACGGTTCAAAAGTCTTAGGTTTTTATTCTCTTTTAATCTTTTTGATTGAGTTTGTTCTCAAGTTTCTTTTATTTTTAGTTATTTTATATTATGTTTTAATTATATGTTTTTTATGTATTTTTTATAGGTAATTATGCATAGAAGAAGACTGGATGATTGCATAAGACACAGAGTTGAAGTTGCATTCTAGTGGTCCAGCGCCCAGACGCTGGAAAGCCAGCGCTTAGGTGCTAGAAAGGCAGAGGAGGTTTTATTTCTAGGATTTAGTGCCTAGGCGCTCGATACGTAAACACTGTGATTTTAATGGGCCAGCGCCTAGGCGCTGGTAACGTAGCGCTTGAGAACTGGCAGTGCAGAAAGCGACGTTATTTTATTATAAATTCATAAAGTATGCCAAATGCAACACACACTTGGACAGAAGGCAGCAGCTGTCAAGAGGTACAAACCCTAATGTGGTGTAGGCGCAATTAGGCTTGAAGATTAGGAATTTTCTTAAACCTTTCCACCTTTCTACAATGGAGTTTATCATATTCTTCCCTTTGTGTTCTTCTTTTCCCATGTGTAACTAATTTTCCCTTTGTTAGGGGAATGATGGATCTGGTTCTTAGATGATTTAATTTTCTTTTATGGGTTTAATCTGTGTTTCTTTTTCATGATTTACGTGTTTATCTCTATTCTTAATGCATTTCTAAACTTGATCAATTTGGGAATGATCTTTTGGGTTTATGTATGATTTAGGAAAATTTGCATAAACCTAGAACATATGATAAACACCATAATTTCTGCAATCGCTAGGAATAGACGATGTGGGTTATATGGTCTTTTAAATCCCTTGTTTTTGATAATGCCTTTCTATTTGGGGTTAGACTAAGGGATTAGTTAATTCCATATAGCTTAAGAGGATTAATATATCAAAGGATTAGGTATTAATTAATTTTGAGAATTGACCATAAATCATTGAAATAGAACATAGTTGAACCAATATTTGAATGTGCATTTAAAGAGTTCAAGTGAAATCTAAACCCTAACTCTTCAACATTATTGTTTTTCACCCTTTTGATTTATTGTTTGCTGATTTTATATTTCTTTTTTATTGAATTTACAACAACCCTCTTTTTGATAGTTTGAATAGTATTAATTTAACGAACTTAGTAATTATTAACATAATTCTCGTGGGAACGATATTTTACTCTTTCTTCATTACTTTTGTCGATTTGGTGCACTTGCTAATATGCACATCAAGTTTTTGGCACCGTGTTGCCGGGGATTATTATTATTAATATTAAATAGTAGTTGAAAAGACACAAATTTAAGCATTTTTGTTTAATTTTCTTTTTAATTGTTTATTTTAATTTTGAATTTTGAATTTTGAATTTTCTTTAAATTTTCTTTTTAATTTGTTTCTTTGTTTTCTTGGTTTAATTTTATTCGTCATTTATTTTTATTTTTATTTTTAATTTCTTTCTTTACTTCACTCTAGTTTATTTATATGTTTGTTTATGCTAGGTTTTCTAGAGTCAGAAGAATTGCTTTTTGTTCCAGAGATAAAGAGAACAGCTAGAGCAAACAGGAAAGCAGTTTAAGAAAGGAAGAAGCTTGAAGAAACAAAAGCAAAGATGACAAAAATAGTTGGAACTGCAGAGCGAAGATGCATATTGGCTGGCTATGCTACTCCATCTACTGAAAATATTTCTTCTAGTATTGTGCGTCCTGCTATTCAAGCTAATAATTTTGAGATTAAACCAGCACTTCTACAGTTGGTGCAGTATAATCAGTTTGGGGGAGGTCATGCAGAATATCCAAACTTGTACATTGCAAACTTCTTGCAGCTCTGTAATACTATTAAGTATAATGGCGTTATTGATGATGCCATTAGATTACGATTGGAACACCCACCATAGGGTATCACATTTAAGACTAATCCTAATAGAACTTACCCAAATTGTAAAAGAATTAATCTTGTAAAAACGTCAATTTTAAAATTTCGTTTGTAGAATAAAATAAAATAAGTAAACTAAATTAAAACATTAGTAAGGCTTGTAATAAACACATCAAAATATATTTATACAATATGTTACAACTTTGTCTGAATAATTTACATAATTACAACCCTGCTTCAAAAGTAAAATACAAACATAACTACTAAGCAGTACTCTAAAAACCAACCTAAGGATTTGGTTCCTTTGAAGGAACCTCTTCCTCCTCTACATTATCATCGAAGAACCCAGGCGGATACAGACGCCTCATAGGGGTCCTTGCCGATGATACTACAGAATTCTCTTGGGGTGTATAGACAAACACAACTCCACCCCAGAGTTCACGAATGGGCATCATGAATTCCAAACGTATAGTTGCATGTTGAGTCAACACGAAAATTCAATCCAGGGTTCCACTCAAGCTCATAGTCAAGTCCTCGGTGTAAACAAACCTCTCATTATTATAGTCAAACCTCCAGGTGTCAGTTCCGCCGTGGAACTGGACCCTACAAAACCTAAGACCTGTCGTCATTATAGCTAATAAACAAACAAACAGCTACTGATGGTAAATAGATTTACCCGCTTCTTCATCTTCTCGGTCTTTATCAAACATACACAAATAAACAGACACAATATAATAACGAGGTGAGATCCCCTACATTAATACTAGTATGGCAGTAAAGGAAACGGCAGCCAATAAACAAAGTATAATATCAAGACAATAAATCATGTTATCATATCACGAATAATAAATCAAGTAATCATGAATCAGATAATTATAAATTTCATGTTATTATGCTGTCCCACTATACATATGCACATAGGCTAAACACAGTTTCAAAGAGAAGATCCAGAAGACATGTCTGTCACTCGACTGCTATGGCTAAAAGTGCTATACTATATCAATTTTGTCAAAAGTGCACATCAGGCATTGGACAAGACATTTTACGCTAGATCACGATATAGGACAGTGTCTCGGTCCGGATCATCGGTGCGTTTGCATTGGTCTGCCCCACGAACAGAAGAGCTACCAACCATCCATTGTGAGGTACCCGCACCCCGATGCCCCCAAGGTCAACAAGTGACCTACACTTGTCTACTCGCACCCGCACTTAGGTGTAATTCATCTCCTAGGCATACAATCTTACTCCAATCAGTAAACACGTTTTTCCATGCATGATGTATGATTCAAACACACATACAATTATTATTTTCACAATATTTCATATATTCCTTCCATGTCTTGGTGGTATAAATATCCAACACAACCGGGCCTACCACAACTGCCCGACAGTAAACTGCTATTTACTCTTAATCGCGTAGAGCTATTATCACATTTTTTAAATTGCGAAACATATTTCCTACGTTTTCAAATCGCATAAACATTTTATTGCGTTTTCTCAATTGCACAGCCTAAAATTACTATTTTTGAGTCGCGTAAATATTTTTCAACGTATTTTCAATTACGTAAAATGTTTCTAACATATTTAAACGAAAAATAATGTTTTTCTCAAAAATTTGATTTTTATTTCCACTATTTGCAAAATATTCCCTCATTAAATAATATTTACATAATAATATTGTTTAAATAATATTTTCATAGTAATCCCTCCTAAAATAATATTTGTAAAATAGTTCCTCTTTAGATAATATTTGCAATATAGTCCCTCTAAAAATTAGTATTTCTACTGTTTCCTAAAAATTATGTTTCTTCGATTTATTTAAGATATTATAGCTCAAATTTTTCTAACACGCTTCAAAACCCATAGGGTGAGCTATACGTTAAAAATGTCAAGTATTGACATTTATTTTTATTTCATAATTTAATTCTTTAATTATGTCAATTTTTATTCTAAAAAGTATATTGCTTTGAATTTAGGTTCAAAACCTACCAAAATAATTTCTTTCTCATTTAAACACCTAAGTTTACACTTGGTAAAATAATTTTGGATCTAAGTTATGAGAAATGGCAAGTTGACTGAAATCCATTTAGGGTTTAATAATCCATCATTTAGTTCTTTTTAACATTTATTCCTTGTAAAAAATCTTAATTTATTTTTCTTGTCATTAAATCATTTACTCCTTGGTTAGGAAAATAATTTAGAACCCTAGGTTCCTTTTGAAGTGTGGAGGTCGTGTGCCTCATAGGTCCTTTGGGACCTTCATACAACAAATCCTTCATGTGATTCACATCTTATATTACACATAAATTTTGCATGCTTTCTAAATCCCACATACAAGCATATTATCAAAGCTATAAGCATACAAATACACATGCAATCATATTTTCAAAGCCAAAAGCATAACAAACACAAACAAAGAAAGCATAGAAAATTAAGTGAATAAATCCTTATGGATTTTTCACCACAAATAACCTATTTCCTCACCACCAACGCATAGTTGATGAGGTTAATCTCCCTTTTACCTTAAGGGAGACAAAATCTTCAAGTTCCTCCTTCCTCTTGAATTCGTGAGCTTAATCTTAAACAAATTCTAAAGTCATAAACAAAGTTTAAAAACAAAGAACCATGGATCCATCATGGTCTAAAAACTCAAAAATCCAACTTAGAATCAAAGAATCAAAAGATTACCTTTGGAGTAGTAAACTAAAGCTTGGTTTTTGATGCACTTAGAGTAGGATTTTGATAAAACTCACTAAAAGAAAAGTGTTTAGAATGAGGTTTAACTTTAGAAAGTAGGAAAAGATGAAATTTTTGAAGTAAGAAGGTTGGGTTTGGAGTAGGAGGCCGTGGGGTTCAACAAGGAAAAGGGAAGAAAAGTAGTTGGGTGTTCTTGAGTGTTCTTGAATATTTGAGAGAAAAATATGAAGGCTTGTCACAAAGTGAAGTGAGAAATGAAATTGGATAGCTATATTGAAGTGTGCAGCTGTGTGGTTAGTGTATAGGTAAAAACTATTGTTTAATCAATGTAATAAAATCACATGCATTTCATATGGGTTTCACATGGCTTTGGTCACAAAGTGGTCATCAAGTAGTCATGTAGATGAACCTAGAACATGGTAGAAAGGCCTTCATGGCCGTGTGGCTCTAGGAGATTAGTAACTAGGTTTGACTTCAATTAGGTTTTAGTTACATCTTAATTAGATAGTAAGCTAATTAGGTTAGGTTATTTAGTTACAAATTAAACTATTTAGAGTAACTTAGTTAGTTATCCTAGTTACTTAGCAACCAGTCAAATCATTTATATTGACCATTTTCTATTGGTCTAGAAAAAGTTTAACCACTAATGTGGACTCATTTCTATTGGTTCATTCTAAAACAAGTAACAAAAATTATTCTTAATCTATTTTCTAACAAATAAAATATACCGGGTCTATTACTTGGTAACAGAAACTGCTGTTCATAAAACAGCGGAAATTTTCTAGTGAAATATTTTTATTTCACAAATAAATTTTAAAAATTAAAAGATTTGATTTCATATCTCTCATATTCGGGTTTAGTAAGATCCCCCGTCTCTGAATAAATCAAATAAGATTTTTTCTAGCCCAAAAATTATTATATTTCTGACCCAGAGCAAATCTCACACAACAATAAAAAATAGTCTCAAAACTAGTCAAAATAATTTTATATCATACAGGAAACACAAAATAGTACAATTTAGTCGTTACTGTAAAATAGTCAAAATCTAGGGTGTTACAACGATTATTCCCATTTTCTCTCAAAGACAAAGCAAAGAGCTGGCTACAAGTCCAGCCACAAGGGAGCATCTCTACTTGGGAGGACCTGGTTAGCAAATTTTTGACTCGATACTTCCCTCCATCAATGTTTGTGAAGATGAGGGATGAAATAGCTTGTTTGGCTAAAAATCAAGGGGAGTCATTATATGAATCTTGGGAGAGATTCAAGGAGCTATTAAGGAGATGTCCTCACCATGCATTTAAGGTCTGGCAGCAGGTGCAAATTTTCTATAACGATTTAAATCATCCTACCAGGGCTATGGTGGATGCATCTGCAGGTGGATCTTTAAATACCAACACTCCTGAAGAAGCTCAAGAATTATTTGAGACCATGGCGATTAATGAATATCAGTTGCCTAGTGGGAGAGCAGTCATCAGACAAGGAGTTATGGAGCTTGGTACTCTCGATGCCTTACTTGCTCAAAACAAATGTATTTCTTAGTAGTTAGCTAATCCAACCAAGCGAGTTGAGAGTATACAGGTAAATTCTATGAAACACCAAGTGTTAATTTGTGATTTCTATGTAGGTAATCATGCTAATGGTGGATGTGAGGTAAGCAATTCTAGTTTCAGCTCTTAAGAGCAGGTAAATTATATGGGTAATCCTTCCAGACCTCATGGTGTTCCATTTTTAAATACATATAATCTAGGGTGGAGGAATCATCCTAATTTTTCTTGGAGTAATCAAACAGTGCCATTGAATCCTTAACCAGAGAAGAAGTCTCCTCTTGAGATTGCACTTGAGAAACTCTCTGTACAGACCTCAGCTTTTGTGCAACAGACTTCTACTTTTATAGAGGAAACAAAGGAAAATTTTCAGAATCAAGGAGCTATTTTTAGAAATTTAGAGAATCAAGTGGGGCAGATAGCGAAACAACTTCAAGAGAGATCTCCAGGAACCTTTCCGAGTGATGCTGTCGTCAATCCAAAGGAGCAATGTCATGCAATTACACTGAGAAATGGCAAGACTTTGGAAGGGAAAGTTAAAGAAACATCTGATTCGTCAAAAGTTGAAAAAACTGATGTTCCTGTTGCGGATGTTTCAACTCAAGAGTGCTGTAATGAAGAAGTTAAAGAGGAGCAACCAAAGTGGCAGAAGAAGAAGAAAGAATGTGAGTAGAAAATAGTTGATCCTTCACTCTATGCTAAACTTCCATACCCTCAAAGATTTAGGAAGGAGATTCAAGAAAAATAGTTTTCCAAGTTCTTAGAAGTCTTTAAAAAATTACAGATAAACATCCCTTTTGCTGAAGCACTTGAGTAGATGCACTCATATGCTAAATTCATGAAGGATTTACAGTCAAAGAAAAGGAAGCTGAAAGAAGATGAGACTGTAGCACTTACTGAGGAGTGTAGTGCTATCATTCAGAGGAAACTACTACCCAAATTGAAAGATCCAGGTAGTTTTACTATTCCTTGCACCATTAGAAAGCTGACTATTGAGAAAGCTTTATGTGACTTAGGGGCTAGCATCAATTTGATGCCATTGTCTATTTTACGTAAGCTGGGAATTGATAAAGTTTAGCCTACAATGGTTTCTCTTCAATTAGCAGATCGATCAGTCAGACATCCGTATGGTATTGTGAAAGATTTGCTAGTGAAGTTTGATAAATTTATTTTCCCAGTTTACTTTGTAGTCTTGGATATAGACGAGGATGCTGATATCCTGTTAATTCTGGGGAGACCATTCTTAGCAACATCTGGAGCATTGATTGATGTCCCTAGAGGAGAGCTTAATTTGAAGGTAGATGGAGATCAAGTGACTATAAATGTTTTTAATAAGTCTACCCCAATATCAAATCTTTGTGCCCCTGTTAATTGCATTCGAAGTAAATTTCAAAAGGGGTTGGATGGTAAGAACTTTTCTTCGTCCATTATTGTTGATTCTCCCTGTTCCAAGATTGTTAGTGAAAAGGAGAAAGATCCTCCTCTTTTTAAGATTGTTGGAATAGGAAAAGATCTTCTAGACTCCACTGATTCATTGCACATAGGTCCATTGAAATCTGATTTGCCACCTGTTGAAAATTTGAGACCTCTATGGCCTGATGAGATTTTTCATGCTAAGGTGTATTTAGAACAACCTGATTTAAGTCAAGTTCCCAACACTTATGGGGATTCCAAAGGCAGTGACAAAGTATGGAGGCAAAGATCTGACAAAAGAAAGATATCATCTTACTTCTCTTGCTTTAAGCCTCCATGATTAATTGACAACAGGCAACGTCGAGCTGATGACATTAAACAAGCGCTTTTTGGGAGGCAACCCAAAATTTATATTTTTTCTCTTTATTTTTATTTTATTTTTTTATTTTTTTTTTTTTTTTCTTGACTAACATTTTTTTCTCGCTTTTTTTGTAGTCAGCTAGTGTTGAGTCGGCTTAGGTTCCTCCCTGAGTTCAGAGCCTTTGTAGGGGATGTATATAGTTGTCAGCCGCCAAAAAGAGTTTTTCATTTCCTTTCTTGCATTTATTTCTTTTAGTTATTTGTTTTAATTGGTTTTGCTTTTATCATCATTAACCCTATTGTGTTTTGAGTCATATTGTGCATGTTGGTGTGTTGAATAGAATATCCAATGATTGTTTGAATTATGGATTGGTCTATTTTCTTGGGATAGCACAAGAGAATCTATGAGTTATGTTTATCTCTATTGTTTCAATTGTGTATGGATGTTCTTCCCATCTTTATGTTTGATAGACCTTGGAATTTAATTACTTGTCAAGCTTAGAGAACGTTTATGGGATTGCAAGTGTGTGGATGATTTTCCTTTACAAGTTGTTTGATTCTCTCTTGAGGCGAAATCCTAGGCAGTGTAAAATTAAGGAAATGATAACGGCCTTCTTTGGACCGTTTGAGCCTTTCATGCTAACTTGTGGCACAGTATATCTTTAGGTCCCTTTTGCAGCCATGTTATTATTTAGCCTCTATTTCTTTTCTTTACCCACATTTTCCTTTTCTCATACCCATAAAAAAAATTCCTCTTTTACATAACCTTTGTTGAGTGCATATCTTGTATTATTTTATTATTCAAGTCTTCATTATTTTTGTGCAAGAAGTTTTGTGGAGCTGAAAAAAAAAGAAAAAAAAGAAATTTAAAAAAAAAGAAGAGAAGTTTCACCCAAAATATTGCAAAGAAATAAGTTCGGAGGTGGAGATTGCTACAAAAAAAAAAGAAAAAAAAAAGTGAATGTTGTGTTGATTCTTTTGCTCTGTTTTGCACTTGTTCAGTATTTTGAGGCTTGAATTGTGAAATTTACATGATTTTGTATCTCAAATCTTTGTTTTCATTCCTTACTACTTCTTTCTTAACCCATACTCTTGGCCTTACATTACTAATTCCAATCAGCGTAAGAGGATTAATATACTAAGGGATTGGGTATTAATTAATTTTGAGAATTGACCATAAATCATTGAAATAGAACATAGTTAAACCAATATTTGAGTGTGCATCTAAAGAGTTCAAGTGAAGTCTGACCCCTAACCTTTTCATATCATTATTTTTCAATTCAACCCAATTAATTAAATTTGGCTTTTGTTATTTTTGTTTATTCTTTCTTTTTATTGTTTTACCAACTCTCTTTTTGTTAGCTTAAATAATGTTATTTTCAGTTAAGTTAGTAATTAATAAATTAATCCTCGTGGGACGATAGTCTACTCACTCTTTATTACTTTTGTCGATTTGGTGCACCTGCCAATATCCACATCAAGTTTTTGACGCCGTTGCTGGGGATTATTGTTATTAATATTAAATAGTAGTTGAAAAGACATTAATTTAAGCATTTTTAATTGTTTATTTTTATTTTTAATTGTTTATTTTTTTATTTAAATTTTCTTTTATTTATAGATAATTATTTTTCTTATTTAATTTCATTTTCATTTTCTTCATTTAATTTTCTTTTTAAATTGTTTCTTTTATTTTTGTTTTCTTTGTTTATTTTTATTGGTCATTTATTTTATTTTATTTTATTTTATTTTTAATTTCCTTCCTTACTTCACTTTGGTTTGCTTGTTTGTTTGTTTATGCAAGGTTCTCTGGAATTAGAAGAATTACTTTTTGATCCAGAGATAGAGAGAACAGCTAGAGCAAACAGAAAAGTAGCTAGAGAAAGGAATAAGCTTGAAGAAGTAGAAGAAAAAATGGCAGAAATTGTTGTAACTGCAGAGCGAAGATGCACATTGGCTGACTATGCTACTCCATCTGCTGAAAATATTTCTACCAGTATTGTGCGTCCTACTATTCAGGCCAATAATTTTGAAATTAAACCAGTTATTCTACAGCTAGTACAGCAGAATCAATTTGGCAGAGGCCATGCAGAAGATCCACATTTGCACTTTGCCAACTTCTTGCAGCTCTGTGATACTATTAAGTATAATGGTGTTACTGATGATGCCATTAGATTACGACTGTTCCCATTTTCTCTTAGAGACAAAGCAAAGAGCTGGCTACAAGCGCAGCCACAAGGGAGCATTTCTACTTGGGAGGATCTGATTAGTAAATTTTTGACTCGATACGTCCCTCCATCAGTGTTTGTGAAGATGAGGGGTGAAATAGCTTGTTTCACTCAAAATCAAGGGGAGTCATTATATGAATCTTGTGAGAGATTTAAGGAGCTTTTAAGGAGATGTCCTCACCATGCATTTGAGGTTTAGCAGCAGGTGCAAATTTTCTATAATGGTTTAAATCATCCTACCAAGGTTATAGTGGATGCATCTATATGTGGGTCTTTAAACACTAAGACTCTTGAAGAGGCTCAATAATTATTTGAGGTTATGGCCACCAATGAATATCAGTTGCTTAGTGGGAGAGTAGTCGTCAGACAATGAGTGATGGAGCTTAGTACTTTCGATGCCTTACTTGCTTAAAACAAAAGTATTTCTCAGTAGTTGGTCAACCTGACTAAGCAAGTTAAGAGTATGCAGGTAAATTCTATGAACCATCAAAGGTTAATTTGTGACTTTTGTGGAGGTAATCATGCTAATGGTGGATGTGAAGCAAATAATTCTGGTTTCAGTTCTCAAGAGCAGGTAAATTATATGGGCAATCCTTCCAGACCTCAGGGTGTTCCATTTTCAAATACATATAATCCAGGGTGGAGGAATTATCCCAATTTTTCTTGGAGCAATCAAACAGTGCCATTGAATCTCCAACTAGAGAAGAAGTCTCCTTTTGAGATTGTACTTGGGAAACTCTGTATACAGACATCTACTTTTGTGCAACCGACTTCTGCTTTTATGGGGGAAACAAAAGCAAATTTTCAGAATTAAGGAGCTGCTATTAAAAATTTGGAGAATCAAGTAGGGCAAATAGCAAAACAGCTTCAAGAGAGACCTCCAGGCGCCTTCCCAAGTGATAGTGTTGTCAATCCAAAGGAACAATATCATGCAATTACACTGAGAAGTGGTAAGACTTTGGATGGACCAGTTAAGGAAATTGATGTTCCTGTTATAGATGTCCCATCTCAAGAGTACTGTAATGAAGAAGCTATAGAAGAGCAACCAAAGTGGCAGAGAAAGAAGAAGGAACATGAGCAAAAAATAGTTGATCCTTCACTCTATGCTAAACTTCCGTATCCTCAAAGATTTAGGAAGGAGATTCAAGAAAAGTAGTTTTCCAAGTTCTTAGAAGTTTTCAAAAAGCTATAGATTAACATTCCTTTTGCTGAGGCACTTGAGCAGATGCCCTCTTATGCAAGGTTCATGAAAGATTTGCTGTTAAAGAAAAGGAAGTTGAAAGAAGATGAGACTGTGGCACTTACTGAGGAGTGCAGTGCTATAATTCAGAGGAAACTGCCACCTAAATTGAAAGATCCAGGTAGTTTCACTATTTCTTGCACCATTGGCAAACTGACTATTGAGAAAGCTCTATGTGATTTAGGAGCTAGCATCAATTTAATGCCATTGTCAACTCTCCGCAAGCTTGGGATTGATAAAGTGAAGCCAACTACAATGTCTCTTTAACTAGCTGATCGGTCAATTAAATATCTATATGATATAGTGGAAAATTTGCTAGTGAAGGTTGACAAGTTTATTTTCCCAGCTAATTTTGTGATTTTGGACATGGATGAGGATGCTGATATTCCTCTGATTCGTGGAAGACCATTCTTGGCTACTTCAGGAGCATTGATTGATGTTCGAAGAGGTGAGCTTATTTTGAGGGTGGATGGAGATCAGGTGACAATTAATGTTTTTGATAAATCTACATCGACATCAGATCTCTATGCCCCTGTCAAATGCATTCAAGACAAGCCTCTATAGGCTTTGGCTAGTCAGAGCTCTTGGTCATCAATCAATGCTGATTTTCCTACTCCCAAGATGGTTGATGAAAAAGAGAAAGGACCTCTTCTTTCTAAAAGTACTGCAATTGAAAAAGATCCTCCAACTTCCACTGATTTATTGCAGATTGATTCCAAAGGCAGTGATAGAGTGTGGAGACAAAGAGCTGATAAGAGAAAAATGTCATCTTACTTCTCTTGCTTCAAGCCACCATGATTAATTGAGAAAAGGCAACGTCGAGCTAATGACGTTAAACAAGCACTTTTTGGGAGGCAACCCAAATTTTCTCTCATTTTCTCTTTTATTTTTTATTTTTACTTTTTTATATTTTCTTATTTTCTTATTTTATTGACTAACATTTTTCTGTTTTGTATTTAGCTAGTGTTGAGTCGGCTTAGGTGCCTCCCTTGAGTTCCCTTTGTAGGGGGATGTATATAGTTGTCGGTCGCCAAAAAAGGTTTTTCTTTTCCTTTCTTGCATTTAATTCATTTTGTTTTTTGTTCTTTTTGTTTTTATTTTATCATCATCACCCATTTTGTGTTTTAAGTCTTTGTGTTGATATTGTGCATGCCGGTGTGTTCAATTGAATATCCAATGATTATTTGAATTGTGGATTGATATAATTTCTTGGGTTAGCACATGAGAATTCATGAGTTGCATTTATCTCTATTATTTCAATTGTGTATGGATGTATTTCTCATCTTTATGATTGATAGACTTTGGATTTTAATTGCATGTCAAGCTTAGAGAAAGTTTACAGGATTGCATGTGTATGGATGATTTATATCTAGAAGTTGTTTGATTCTCTCTTGAGGCGAAATCCTAGGCAGTGCATGATTAAGGAAATGATAAGGGCCTTCTTTGGACTGTTTGAGCCTTTCAAGCCAACCTATAAACACAGTTTATCCTTGGGTCCCTTTTGCAGCCTTGCTATTGTTTGGCCTCTGTTTTTTTTCTTTATCCACATTTTCCTTTCCCATACCCACATGAAAAAAAAATTCTCTCTTACATAACCTCTGTTGAATGCATATCTTGTATTATTTTATTATTCAAGTCTTTGTCATTTTTGTGCATAAAGTTTTGTAGAGCTGAAAAATTTGAAAATAAAAAAAAAGGAATTGAAAAAAAAAGAAAAGAAGAGAAGTCTACCCAAAGTATTGCAAAGAAATAAGTTTGGAGGTGGAGGTTGTTGAAAAAGAAAAAGAAAAGAAAGGAAGAAAGTGAATGTTGTGTTGATTCTTTTGCTCTTTTTTGCATTTGTTCAGTATTTTGAGTCTTGAATTGTGAAATATACATGATTTTATATCTCAACATTTGTTTTCATTTTCCTACCACTTCTTTCTTAACCCATACCCTTGGCTTTACATTATAAGCTTATAAAGTCCCTTTTGATCCTTGGTTGTGTGTTGTTTACATTAGTAGAGAGAGAGATAAAAAATAACCCTATGGATGTGGGTTTGATTTGCATTTGTAGTTTTATGAACCTATCTGAGTTTGTACTTTATGAAGAGATTGTGTCTTTCATTCATGTTTTTGGGAAGTCATTTGTGCATAAGAGTTGTATGTGAGAGACGATGTGATAATTGGATTGTTCATGTGTGACACTTTGAAATTAGATTGTGAAGCAGTTTCTGAGGATATGAATGATAATACCCGGTATTGCCATGTTTGAGTCTGTTTTGAGTTTTATTTGTTTTATTTTGTTTTGTTTTTCTTTTACTTGAGGACAAGAAAAGCTTAAGTTTGGGGAGTGATGAACTTGCAAAAATTCATATTTTTACGGTTCAAAATCTTGGGTTTTTATCCTCTTTTAATCTTTTTGATTTAATTTTGTTCTCAAATTTTATTATGTTTTTATTATTTTAATTGTGTTCTTATTACGTGTTTTTATGTATTTCTTTTAGGTAATTGCATATAGAAAAAGACTGGGCATTTGAGGAGCGAAAAAGAATAAGAAAAATAATTAAGCTCCAAGCTACAGCTTAGCGCTGGGTCCTCAAGCAGCGCTGAAGCGCAATGTGCGCTGGAGGATTCCTGTTTTAGTGGGCTAGCGCCTGAGCACTGGACAAGGAGCACTTGAGCGCTGATTGCATATGCTACACTGTGACTTTAGTGGGCCAGCGCCTAAGCGCTAAAATATAAGCGCCTGAGAGCTGGACGCGTAACAGCAGAGTGAATTTCTTATAAAAAAGAAAGTTTTGCCAAATTGAAGACACTTCAGAATCTTTTCACACTTTTTTTTACACACTCTTTGACACTTTTTACACGCGCTTATACACTTGGACAAAAGGCAAGAGTCGTCAAGAGACACAAATCTTAATGTGGTGTGGACGTAATTAGGATTGAAGATTAGGGATTTTCTTCAACCTTTCGACCTTTCTACAATGGAGTTTATCATATTCTTCCCTTTGTGTTCTTCTCTTTTCATGTGTAACTAATTTTCCATTGTTAGGGGGAAGATGGATCTTGTTCTTAGATGATGTAACTTTCTTTTATGAGTTCAATTTATGTTTCTATTTCATGATTTACGTGTTTATCTCTATTCATAATGCTTTTCTAAATCTGGCCAATTTGGGAATGATCTTTTGGGTTTATGTATGATTTGAGAAAATTTGCATGAACTTAGAACTTGTGATAAACACCATAACTTCTACAATCGCTAGGAATAGACGTTGTGGGTTATGTGGTCTTTTTTTAATTCCCTCGTTCTTGACAATGCCTTTCTAATTGGGGTTAGACTGAGGGATTAGTTAATTACAATCAGTGTAAGAGGATTAGTATACCAAGGAATTGGATATTAATTAACTTTGAGAATTGACCATAAATCATTAAAATAGAACATAGTTAAACCAATATTTGAGTGTGCATCAGTTCAAGTGAAGTCTGACCCCTAACCTTTTCATATCATTGCTTTTCAACTCAACCCAATTAATTAAATTTGGCTTTTGTTATTTTTATTTATTCTTTCTTTTTATTATTTTACCAACTCTCTTTTTATTAGCTTAAATGGTGTTATTTTTAGTGAATTTAATAATTAATAAATTAAACCTTGTGGGACGATACTCTACTCACTCTTTATTACTTTTGTCGATTTGGTACACTTGTCAATATCCACATCAGTAAACACCATGGTTTTTGTAACACCCCAAATTCTGACTATATGAATCGTAATAGCAGAATTACACTGTTTTGTATTTTCTGTGTGGTATAAAAATAATTTGATTATTCTGAGATCATATTTGATCACTCTGGGTGATTGTTCCTGGCTAGGAAAAATAATATTTTTCAGGCCGGGGAAATTATGATCTGTCTCATTTGGAAACGGGGGATCTTACTAAACCCGAATCTGAGTGATTCAGAAAAGAATCTTTTTATTTTTAAAATCTATCTGTAAAAATAATAATATTGTACGGATAAGTATCCGTGATTATATTTATAGCAGTCGTTGCTATGAACGTTGGACTCTTCTAACCAATGAAAAATTGGTCAAGGAAAGAAGCTTAGACTTCTTTGTGGACCATTAGATTTAAAGCTTGACTTAGAAGCCTTAATCCTCACCATTGATTCAATCAATGGTGTAAAACAAAACTTAACAAAACCATCAAGTAACATTTACCATAGATAAGATTAATGGATAAGATTTAGTCAACATTAATTGCTTGACTTTTCTTAGGAAACTAGTTAACCTTAATTTAGTTGTCCTAATTACCTAATTAAACAATTAAGTAAACTAACTTAACTAAGGATTAGTTATAACTTAATCCTTACTTTAATATCCTAATTCTAATTAGAGGTGATGATGCATAATTAATATGTATTAGATACAAGCTAAATATGTTAAATTAAATTAGCTATGTACTTGAAGAATTAAGTAAGAATGGTTAGGAAATTAAACCCAATTAATTGGCTAACCAATAAACTAGTAATTAGGCTTGAACTAATGATGAATTGAGGATTTAAAACCCACCTAAACCACTATGGACAGCAGCACCTAAATTCATGGTCCAGTAGAAATTTTGAGCAGCAGAATTTTAGGCCTAACAGCAGCAGAATTTGTGGCTCAATAGCAGCATAATTTAGCTTGGATTAGCAATCAATTAAAGGACTTAAACTCACCTAAAACACCATAGACCAGCAGCTGATTGGAGCAGCAAAATGGAGCTTCACGGTCCAAACAATTTCACGCCCAACAAAGAAGAAATTCACGGCAAAGAACATGCAGAATGGACGTCCAACAAAGAAGAAAGAATCGTCCAGTGCAGAAATTGTGAAGATTTCAAGTAATATGTGAAGGTTCAAATACCATGCAAAGTCAAGTGAGCAACCAATGAGAAGAGAGTATCTTTGTGCAATTAATGCATGGCTATTTGCTCAAGCAAATGTCACTCACGTCTATCACCAAGAACACAGCACGGCAGCAGCTGTAAATGGGAGAATTATCCAAGTAATTCCCTCCATTTTCTCTTCACCAATCACACGACAAAAGCTCATGGTAGCAGCTGGAAGGATTGGACATTTAATCACTCAAATCTCTTTATTTATGCTCACAATTTCACTCACGACAGCAGCTAGTTGAAGTGGATAATTATGCCATAAAATTCTTTATTTTCACCTCACAATATCACACGGCTGGCAGCTGTTTTATACACTCAAGATTTGAATAATTACTCAAGTCATTCACACGGTCAAATGTCACAAACTATTCACGGCTGGCAGCTGTATTTTACACTCAAAATGAGATAAATTTTCAAGTGAAATTATCCACCTGTCACGTGTTATTACATGGCTGGACAGCAGCATTTCCACAACTTCACCCTTCATTTGTTACTTCTCAAACATAAGCCCATTTATCTCCCAAATATACACGGCCAGCAGCAGCCTTCTCATACGTCTCACTCTTCACTTTTCTACTTCTCAAACATAAGCCTATTTCTCTCAAAATACCAAGGGAACTCACGCATATCTCACCCATTTCCTTCTTCACATTCGGTCATCATCTAAACCCACACCATCAAACCTTAAAAAAATTCATCTCTTGGATTTTGTTTTGACTCAAAGCCTACTCTAACCATTTCTCTTTCATAAGTTTGTCATAAATCTTTTCCTAAAGAGTAAGTTTGGATTTAATGATTCAAAATCTGATTTTTTGTTATTTTGTTAACCATGATTTCTCCATGATTTTCACTCTTGATTCTTGTATGATCCTTTACTAATTTTCTTGAAAATTTTAGGGCTTGTTAGGAGATTTATAAAGTCTCAAGGCAAGGGAGGGAAGCTTACAAAGTTTGTCTTCAAGAGGTAAGAGGGAGACTCTACCTTACCACCCATGTTCTGGTAGTATGAGGATGGTATATTTGGTGAAAAATCCTTAGGGATTTATTCACCTATTGTTTGAGGTCCTTGAACTGTATTGATTGACCGTATTGATTGACCGTGTGAGATGTGCTTGATTGTGTTTGTGTGTTTGGACTGTATTTGAAATGTGGCTGCTTGTGTTTCTAGGTTTCTATGTGTAGTATATGTGAGATACGATTTTGTTTCAAATACTTGTTTAAATGTTGTAATGTTTAAAGAACTAATAATATGTGAGTATGTGAAATATATACTTGTAGTGAAACTTATACTTTGTATGATGTGGAATTTATACTTGTAAATTTCTAAATCTTATGAGAAAGGGATCTAATTGAAAATATTATGGAAATATGGGGTCATTATATAAATATAAATTTTTGAGGGACTAAAGTGGAAATACTGTTTTGAGGGACGAAAATATAATTTATGTATTTTAAGAGACTATTTTGCAAATATATGAGAAATACAGTAAATTTTAATATTAAATTGAATAAAACAGTAATTTTGATTCAAAACGTATGAAAAATAATCACGCGGTTGAAAAACATTGAAAAATCACTACGTGATTCAAAAAGGCGACAGAATTGAGTCGCGAATGAAAATATACGAGAATATGACTACATGATTAAATTACAGTATTACTGCTGTTAAATTATTATATGAACCTTGTACATGTGATATTAATAGAAAATGTGAATGATGCATAGTACATGCATTGAAAAAGTCCAAAGAAGCACTGATTGACCTTGGGGGCATTGGGGTGCGGTTTGCCTACAATGGACAGTTGGTAACTCTTCTGTACCGTGGGTTAGACCGATGCAACACACCAATGATCCGGACCGAGACACTATCCCTAATTATGATTTGATAAAGACTGTCGTGCATGTGCTAGATGTGCAGAAAATGAGCACGTGATCTGAAGCATGTTGGTGCCGACAGGTCTTCTCAGTCATTCTCTCCGACTTGAGTTGTAGCTCCATGGAGTAAGATATCGAGTCAGTGTACATTGCATTCACATTTGCATTCATAACGGATATATCATTGTAATTTTACTCATGTGTAATTCTTGTTCATGGTAATTATTATATTGAATACTTGAGTATTGAAAATAGCTTAATTGTAATTCTTCTTTTATTTCTTGTGTAATGATGATATATAAGATTAATGGCATAACTGTAATTATAGTATGACGTCTGTATAATATTTTGGGATGTGTTTATCTTCATTGCTACCATACTGGTATTGGCATAGGTGATCTCACCTCTTGTATGTATATGTTATATCATGTATATGTGTTTTAAGACACTGAGCCGGACGTAGAACGAGAAGTAGAGAAAGATCCAGATTCTGTTGAGAACTTCGAGTTCTGATGGCGGTAGAGATTCCTAGCTTCTTGGGTTACCTGAGACTGACATTCATTGACGGGGACAATGCATGGACTGAAGATCTAAAGAGAGAGAGTATTTATTATTTGGGTGATGTAAATATTAGACTGAGTAGGTTACAGTCAAGAAATCCCTATTTTTTTGTCACTATTTATGTACAGTTAGAATTTCCTATATCTATCAAGCAGCATTGGGGAGCGTATTATCGCACCCCTAGAGAGAGTAGTGTCGTATCGTCCGCTTGGACATTTGCTCCACGGACTTTACGTCGGGTTGGAATTCCCCTACTCGGAAGGTCTGAGGAGGATCCATCTGAGGATCTAGCTACTTCTGAGGGCTCAGCTGCCTAGCTGTACTTGGACAAAGATGTCAATGTAAATAGTGTTTAAACTTTTTGGAGTGACTAGTTTGTAATATTTATAGTATGAGAGTGTTAAAGATTTGTATATGTATAACAAGAGACTTGGATATGTATAAATGATGTAAATTATTTGTAATGATCTTTGTGATGTTTTATTTTCTGCTAAGTTTATTTTCTTGTAATTAAGAAATTTTGCAACTCGTATTTTTTCCCTACAACTTACGTTATCTAAATAAGGTTAATTTGGTAATTATGTAACATAAATGTGGCATCCTAAGGTGGGTGTTACATTAGTTGGTATCAGAGCCCAAGTTAGAGTCTTTTGGGTTTGTGGTTAGGTCTGTCTTGTTTAAGTTGCGTGTTTCTCTGTGTTTGTTTGTCGGAAAGGAAATCATATTACTAGAAGATTGATTTCAACTACTATTTGTGTTGTCCAGTTGATTTGAGAAAGACGAAATGGCTGGACGAGGAAGAGGGCGTGTTAATACTAGAGCAGAAGGTGAGAACGCCGGCAATGACAATCAGAATATGGCTGCAGCTATAGCAGCAATACAAAGGATCGCTGAGGTTGTTGTACAGCAGAATCAGAGAGCAACTGATGAGGCTCATAGCTTGTCAGAATTTCGAAGGAATAATCCGCCTAAGTTTCATGGAGAGTTTGATCCAGAGAAGGCTGATTTGTGGATTAAGGAATTAGAGAAGATATTTAATGGTATGGGATGTACTGATGAGCAAAAACTTACTTTTGCGACGTTTGTGCTAGTTGGTGATGGAGAGGCCTGGTGGGCAGGAGCTCGAAGATTAATTGAAGCTGAAGGAAGAGTTGTAACATGGCAGCTCTTTAGACAGAAGTTTTTGGCAAAATATTTTCCAAATGAGTGTGCAACATGCTAAGGAGATGGAGTTCCTTAGTCTGAGGCAAGGAGCAATGACTGTGAGCGAGTACGCAACAAGGTTCGAAAGCTTGTCTAAGTTTTCGAGGTACTTTCAGATGCATCCGGATGAGCAATGGAAGTGTAGGAAATTCGAAGAAGGATTGAGGCTTGACATCAAGAGAGCTTTAGCGACGGTGGATATTGATCAATTTCCAGTGTTATTGGACAAGTGCCGCAAGATTGAGAAGATAGATAACCAACGGGAGGCAAGGACTAAAAACTTTGGACCAGCACGGTTCCAACGAGGAAGGGGTAGCGGTGGCAACCGTTATCAACAGAAACCATACACTAAACCAAAGAAAGTCGAATCGACAACAATTAGTTGGGGGAAGTTCAAGTGGTAGTAAGACACTTCAATCGGAACTTCGCACTTAAATGTTTTAAGTGTGGGAAAGGACATCTTACTAGAGACTTCGAATAAGAGGGTGATCCGTTATAGATGTGGGAAGCCTGGACATTTTTCCCGAGATTGTGATCGCTTAAAGGCGAGCCATCATTGTTCATACCGCAAGGCCACAGTGCGGTGGTCGAGTATATACGATGAGCGGGGAGGAAGTCAAGCTAAATCGAGGATTTGATAATGGAGGAGTGTGCTATTAAAGGTAACCCTTTAACAGTGTTATATGATTCGGGAACAACACATTCTTTTATTGCATGTGATTGTGTGGAGCGTTTGGGATTGACTGTGACTACATTGCCATATGATTTGACTGTGGTTACTCCTACTGATAAACCTGTGATAACTACAAAAGTATGCTTGAATTGCCCTGTTTGTGTTAGGGATAGAATCTTTCATGTGGATTTGATCTGTTTGCCTCTTTCTAAGATTAATGTAATCTTAGGAATGGATTGGTTATCCTCTAACCATATCCTGATTGACTGTTCGAATAAGACGTTAGTTTTCCCTGAGGTTAAGGATTCTAGATTCTTAACGGCTACTTTGTGGAAGCTTGTTTAAAGGAAGGAGACCTAGGATACTTGTTGATATCTTCATTGGAAGTTCACTGTGAAGATGTTCTGAAGGATATCTTTATAGTGAATGAATTTCCCGAAGTGTTTCCTGAAGATATACCGAGATTACCACCGAAAAGGGAGATTGAATTCTCTATTGATTTAGTACCTGGAGCTGGACCTATATCTATGGCACCTTATAGAATGTCACCAGTAGAGTTGGCCGAACTGAAGAAGCAATTGGAAGATTTGTTGGAAAAGCAATTTGTGAGACCAAGTGTATCACCTTGGGGAGCTCCAGTGTTGTTGGTAAAGAAGAAGGATGGGACTTCTCGGCTATGTGTGGATTATCGACAGCTGAATAAGATTACAATCAAGAATAAGTATCCCCTACCGAGAATTGATGATCTGTTGGATCAATTGCGAGGAGCCACCATATTTTCTAAGATTGATTTACGTTCTGGTTATCACCAGATACGTGTAAAGGTAGAGGATATTTCGAAGACTGCGTTTTACTCGATACGGGCATTATGAGTACCAAGTGATGCCTTTTGGTGTGACTAATGCACCTGCAATATTTATGGACTTCATGAACAGACTTTTCGTTCATACTTGGATAAGTTTATTGTTGTCTTTATTGATGACATCTTGATCTATTCTCGTCGGGAGGAACATCTTTGAACACCTCGAGTGGTTCTCCGTGATTTTGAGGGAAAATAAACTATATGCCAAGTTGTCCAAGTGTGAATTTTGGTTGAGTGAAGTACAATTCTTGGGGCATGTCATATCGGCGGATGGAATTGAAGTTGATGCTTCGAAGGTAGAGACAGTTGTTGAGTGGGAAAGACCAAAGACTGTATCGGAAATCCGTAGTTTCATTGGATTGGCCGGTTACTATCGACGATTCATAGAAGAATTTTTAAAGATTGTAGGACCTCTTACCCAACTTACACGAAAGAATCAACCGTTCATGTGGACTGATGCATGCGAGGAAAGTTTTCAGGAGTTGAAACGACGACTGACTACTTCACCAGTGTTGATTCTACCTGATCCGAATGAACCTTTCGAGGTGTACTGTGATGCTTCTTATCAAGGATTAGGTTGTGTACTTATGCAGAACCGTAAGGTTGTGGCATATGCGTCGAGGCAGTTGAAAGTGCATGAGAGGAATTATCCGACTCATGACTTGGAGCTAGCAGCAGTGGTGTTTGCGTTGAAGGTATGGAGACATTTTCTCTATGGGGCAATGTTCACTGTGTTTAGTGATCATAAAAGTTTGAAGTATCTGTTCGACCATAAAGAGTTGAACATGAGACAAAGACGTTGGCTTGAGTTTCGAAAGATTATGACTTTCGCTTACAATATCATCCCTAACAAATGTGGTAGCGGATGCTTTGAGTAGAAAATCGCTTAATGCTTCATTATGATGATGAAGGAGAAGGAATTGATAGAAGAATTTCAAGATATGCGATTATCCGTGAAGTTGACACCGGGAAAATGTGTTTGAACATGATCACTATTTCAAATGATCCGATGAATAAAATACGAGAAGGACGAATAGTGATCAATATTTACAAGAAGCAAAGGAAGCAAGAAGTCAAGGAGCACTAGAATTCAAAAGGTGTTGATGGAATTTTGAAGTTCAGAGGTAGAGTTTGTGTACCAAACGATCCAGAACTTAGGAGATCGATTTTGAATGAAGCTCATAGAAGTAAGTTGAGTATGCATCCAGGAGCCACGAAGATGTATCAAGATCTGAAGCTTGTATTGGTGGCAAGGAATGAAAAGGGATGTCACAGAATATGTATCATCCCTGTTTGACTTGTCAGAAGGCCAAGGTGGAACATCAACGACCATCAGGAATGTTACAACCTTTGCCTATTCCTGAATGGAAATGGGATGACATAGCAATGGATCTCGTCACGGGGCTACCAAGAACTCGGAAGGGTCACGACTCTATATGGGTAATTATTGATCGGCTTACAAAGTCAGCGCACTTTTTACCAATTAATATTAAGTACTCAATGGAGAAGTTGGCTCAGATATATATCAATGAAATTGTTAGACTTCATGGTATACCATCCAGTATAATTTCTGATCGAGATCCGCAATTCACATCAAGATTTTGGACTAGTCTACAAGAAACGATGGGGACAAATCTACATTTGAGTTCTGCTTACCATCCACAAACTGATGGTTAGTCAGAAAGAACAATTCAGTCGTTGGAGGACTTGTTGAGGGCTTGTGTTCTAGAGCAAACTGGTTATTGGGATGAATTTCTGCCATTGATAGAGTTCACCTACAACAATAGTTTCCATTCGAGTATAGGGATGGCACCCTATGAAGCCTTATATGGGAGAAGATGTAGGACACCATTGTATTGGTACCAGGATGGTGAAAGCACTATAATAGGACCTGAATTTGTGCAGCAGACAACTGAAAAGGTAAAGATGATCCAAGACAAGATGAGGACATTCGGACGCGACAAAAGAGCTATGCAGATAAAAGGCGAAGACCACCGGAATTCGAAGAAGGTGATCATGTATTTTTACGTGTGACGCCATATGACCGGAGTTGACGAGTAATCAAGTCGAGGAAGCTTACTCCTAAGTTTATCGGACCGTATCGATACTTCGTCGGATAGGTCCGGTAGCTTATCAAGTTTCAACTGCCGCCATTTTTATCAAATCTTCATAATGTGTTTCATGTATCACAACTACAGAAATATATTCCAGATCCAACTCACATTATCGAACCCAATTACATAACCGAAGGAGAATTTGACCTATGAGACAGTCCAAATGATTGAAGACCGAAGGATAAAGCAACTTCGAGGAAAGGACATTGCTTTAGTTAAAGTAGTTTGGAATGATGTAAGTGGTGAAGCCACATAAGTTGGAAGAAAAGATTAGAGAGCAGTATCCATTTTTGTGTTAAGTGTATGTCAAGTTTCGAGGACGAAACTTTATTTTAGAGGGGGAGAGTTGTAACACCCCAAATTCTGACTATATGAATCGTAATAGCAGAATTACACTGTTTTGTATTTTCTGTGTGGTATAAAAATAATTTGATTGTTCTGCGATCATATTTGATCACTCTGGGTGATTGTTCCTGGCTAGGAAAAATAATATTTTTCAGGCCGGGGAAATTCTGATCTGTCTCATTTGGAAACGGGGATCTTACTAAACCCGAATGAATCGAGTGATTCAGAAAAGAATCTTTTTATTTTTAAAATCTATCTGTAAAAATAATAATATTGTACGGATAAGTATCCATGATTGTATTTATAACAGTCGTTGCTATGAACGTTGGACTCTTCTAACCAATGAAAAATTGGTCAAGGAAAGAAGCTTAGACTTCTTTGTGGACCATTAGATTTAAAGCTTGACTTAGAAGCCTTAATCTTCACCATTGATTCAATCAATGGTGTAAAACAAAACTTAACAAAACCATCAAGTAACATTTACCATAGATAAGATTAATGGATAAGATTTAGTCAACATTAATTGCTTGACTTTTCTTAGGAAACTAATTAACCTTAATTTAGTTGTCCTAATTACCTAATTAAACAATTAAGTAAACTAACTTAACTAAGGATTAGTTATAACTTAATCCTTACTTTAATATCCTAATTCTAATTAGAGGTGATGATGCATAATTAATATGTATTAGATACAAGCTAAATATGTTAAATTAAATTAGTTATGTACTTGAAGAATTAAGTAAGAATGGTTAGGAAATTAAACCCAATTAATTGGCTAACCAATAAACTAGTAATTAGGCTTGAACTAATGATGAATTGAGGATTTAAAACCCACCTAAACCACTATGGACAGCAGACACCTAAATTCATGGTCCAAGTTTTTGAGCGTTAGTAATTTTAGGCCTAACAAGTTTTGTGGCTCAATAGCATAATTTAGCTTGGATTAGCAATCAATTAAAGGACTTAAACTCACCTAAAACACCATAGACCAAGCATTTCCGATTGGAGCAAAAAATGGAGCTTCACGGTCCAAAAATTCACGGCCCAACAAAGAAGAATTCACGGCCAAGAAGATGCGAATGGACTGACCAACAAGAAGAAGAATCGCGAAATTGAATCAGAAGATTTCAAGTAATATTTGAAGGTTCAAATACCATGCAAAGTCAAGTGAGCAACCAATGAGAAGAGAGTATCTTTGTGCAATTAATGCATGGCTATTTGCTCAAGCAAATGTCACTCACGTCTATCACCAAGAACACAGCACGGCAGCAGCTGTAAATGGGAGAATTATCCAAGTAATTCCCTCCATTTTCTCTTCACCAATCACACGGCAAAAGCTCATGGTATGCCTTTCATTTAATCACTCAAATCTCTTTATTTATGCTCACAATTTCACTCACTGCAGCGGCTACTAGTTGGAGTGGATAATTATGCCATAAAATTCTTTATTTTCACCTCACAATATCACACTACCGGCAAATGTTTTATACACTCAAGATTTGAATAATTACTCAAGTCATTCACACGGTCAAATGTCACAAACTATTCACGGAAATAGCAACATATTTTACACTCAAAATGAGATAAATTTTCTAGTGAAATTATCCAATTGTCACGTGTTATTACACTACCGACAAAGCATTTCCACAACTTCACCCTTCATTTGTTACTTCTCAAACATAAGCCCATTTATCTCCCAAATATACACGGCCAAGAAGAAATTTCTTCATACGCCTCACTCTTCACTTTTCTACTTCTCAAACATAAGCCTATTTCTCTCAAAATACCAAGGGAACTCACGCATATCTCTCCCATTTCCTTCTTCACATTCGGTCATCATCTAAACCCACACCATCAAACCTTAAAAAAATTCATCTCTTGGATTTTGTTTTGACTCAAAGCCTACTCTAATCATTTCTCCTTCACAAGTTTGTCATAAATCTTTTCCTAAAGAGTAAGTTTGGATTTAATGATTCAAAATCTAATTTTTTGTTATTTTGTTAACCATGATTTCTCCATGATTTTCACTCTTGATTCTTGTATGATCCTTTACTAATTTTCTTGAAAATTTTAGGGCTTGTTAGGAGATTTATAAAGTCTCAAGGCAAGGGAGGGAAGCTTACAAAGTTTGTCTTCAAGAGGTAAGAGGGAGACTCTACCTTACCACCCATGTTCTGGTAGTATGAGGATGGTATGTTTGGTGAAAAATCCTTAGGGATTTATTCACCTATTGTTTGAGGTCCTTGAACTGTATTGATTGACTGTATTGATTGACTGTAGTGAGATGTGCTTGATTGTGTTTGTGTGTTTGACTGTATTTGAAATGTGGCTGCTTGTGTTTCTAGGTTAGTATGTGTAGTATATGTGAGATACGATTTTGTTTCAAATACTTGTTTAAATGTTGTAATGTTTAAAGAACTAATAATATGTGAGTATGTGAAATATATACTGTAGTGAAACTTATACTGTATGTATGTGGAATTTATATTGTAAATTTTTGTAAATCTTATGAGAAAGGGATCTAATTGAAAATATTATGGAAATATGGGGTCATTATGTAAATATAAATTTTTGAGGGACTAAAGTGGAAATACTGTTTTGAGGGACGAAAATATAATTTATGTATTTTAAGAGACTATTTTGCAAATATATGAGAAATACAATAAATTTTAATATTAAATTGAATAAAATGAGCTGGAAGAGAAGCCATTCAAAACGTATGAAAAATAATCACGCTAGCTTGAAAAACGTTGAAAAATCACTACGTGATTCAAAAAGGCGACAGAATTGAGTCGCGAATGAAAATATACGAGAATATGACTACATGATTAAATTACAGTATTATTGCTGTTAAATTATTATATGAACCTTGTACATGTGATATTAATAGAAAATGTGAATGGTGCATAGTACATGCATTGAAAAAGTCCAAAGGAGCACTAATTGACCTTGGGGGCATTGGGGTGTGGGTTGCCTACAATGGATAGTTGGTAGCTCTTCTATACCGTGGGTTAGACCGATGCAACACACCAATGATCCGGACCGAGACACTATCCCTAATCATGATTTGATAAAGACTGTCGTGCATGTGCTAGATGTGCAGAAAATGAGCACGTGGTCTGAAGCATGTTGGTGCCGACAGGTCTTCTCAGTCATTCTCTCCGACTTGAGTTGTAGCTCCATGGAGTAGGATATCGAGTCAGTGTACATTGCATTCACATTTGCATTCATAACGGATATATCATTGTAATTTTACTCATGTGTAATTCTTGTTCATGGTAATTATTATATTGAATACTTGAGTATTGAAAATAGCTTAATTGTAATTCTTCTTTTATTTCTTGTGTAATGATGATATATAAGATTAATGGCATAACTGTAATTATAGTATGACGTCTGTATAATATTTTAGGATGTGTTTATCTTCATTGCTACCATACTGGTATTGGCATAGGTGATCTCACCTCTTGTATGTATATGTTATATCATGTATATGTGTTTTAAGACACTGAGCCGGACGTAGAACGAGAAGTAGAGAAAGATCCAGCATTCATTGAAAACTTCGAGTTCTGATGGCTAGAGATTCCTAGCTTCTTGGGTTACTCGAGACTTTTCATTGACGGGGACAATGCATGGATCGAAGATCTAGAGAGAGAGTATTTATTATTTGGGTAATGTAAATATTAGACCGAGTAGGTTACAATGATGAAATCCCTATTTTTCTCGTCACTATTTATGTACAGCTAGAATTTCCTATATCTATCGAAAGATTGGGGAGCGTATTATCGCACCCCTAGAGAGAGTAGTGTCGTATCGTCCGCTCGACATTTGCTCCACGGACTTTACGTCGGGTTGGAATTCCCCACCCTAAGGTCCGAGGAGGATCCATCCGAGGATCCCGGCTACTTCTCGAGGGCTCACCGCTTAGTTACTTGGACAAAGATGTCAATGTAAATAGTGTTTAAACTTTTTGGAGTGACTAGTTTGTAATATTTATAGTATGAGAGTGTTAAAGATTTGTATATGTATAACAAGAGACTTGGATATGTATAAATGATGTAAATTATTTGTAATGATGCTGTGATGTTTTATTTTCTGCTAAGTTTATTTTCTTATAATTAAGAAATTTTGCAACTCGTATTTTTTCCCTACAACTTACGTTATCTAAATAAGGTTAATTTGGTAATTATGTAACATAAATGTGGCATCCTAAGGTGGGTGTTATAGTTTTAATGGGCCAGCGCCCAAGTGCTGGTAACGTAGCGCTTGAGAACTGACTGTGCAAAAAGTCCATGTTATTTTATTATAAATTCATAAGTTAAGCCAAATGCAACACACACTTGGACAGAAGGTGGTAGCTGTCAGGAGGCATAAACCCTAGTGTGGTGTGGGCGCAATTAGGCTTGAATATTAGGAATTTTCTTTAACCTTTCCACCTTTCTACAATGGAGTTTGTCATATTCTTCCCTTTGTGTTCTTCTTTTTCCATGTGTAACTAATTTTCCCTTTGTTAGGGGGATGATGGATCTTGTTCTTAGATGATGTAACTTTCTTTTATGGGTTTAATCTATGTTTCTTTTTCGTAATTTAGGTGTTTATCTCTATTCTTAATGCATTTCTAAACCTGATTAATTTGGGAATAATCTTTTGGGTTTATGTATAATTTGAGAAAATTTGCATAAACCTAGCACATGTGGTAACCACCATAATTTTTGCAATCACTAGGAATAGACGATGTGGGTTATATGGTCTCTTAATTCCCTTGTTCTTGATAATGTCTTTCTATTTGGGGTTAGACTAAACGATTAGTTAATTCCAAATAGCTTAAGAGGATTAATATACCAAGGGATTGAGTATTAATTAATTTTGGGAATTGACCATAAATCATTGAAATAGAACATAGTTTAAACCAATATTTGAATGTGCATTTAAAGAGTTCAAGTGAAATCTGAACCCTAACTCTTCAACATTATTGTTCTTCACCCTTTTGATTTATTGTTTACTGATTTTATATTTCTTTTTTATTGAATTTGCAACAACCCTCTTTTCGATAGTTTGAATAGTGTTGATTTAATAAACTTAGTAATTGATAATATAATCCTTGTGGGAACGATACTTTACTCTTTCTTGATTACTTTTGTTGATTTGGTGCACTTGCCAATATCCACATCAAGTTTTTGGCGTTGTTACCGGGATTATTGTTATTAATATTAAATAGTAGTTAAAAGACACTAATTTAAGCATTTTTTTATTTAATTTTCTTTTTAATTGTTTTATTTTAATTTTTAATTTTTAATTTTTAATTTTTAATTTTCTTTAAATTTTCTTTTTAATTTGTTTCTTTGTTTTCTTGGTTTAATTTTATTCGTCATTTATTTTTATTGTAATTTTTAATTTTTTTCTTTACTTCACTTTGGTTTGTTTATTTGTTTGTTTATGCTAGGTTCTCTAGAGTTAGAAGAATTGCTTTTTGATCTAGAGATAGGGAAAACAACTAAAGCAAACAGGAAAGTAGTTAGAGAAAGGAAGAAGCTTGAAGAAACAAAAGCAAAGATAGCAAAAATAGTTGTAATTGCAGAGCGAAAATGCACATTGGTTGACTATGCTACTCCATCTGCTGAAAATATTTCTACTAGTATTGTACGTCCTGCTATTCAAGCTAATAATTTTAAGATTAAATCAGTACTTCTACAGCTAGTGCAGCAGAATCAGTTTGGGGGAGGTCATGCAGAAGATCCAAACTTGCACATTGCAAACTTCTTGCAGCTCTGCAATACTATTAAGTATAATGGCGTTACTGATGATGGCATTAGATTACGATTATTCTCATTTTCTCTCAAAGACAAAGCAAAGAGCTAGCTACAAGCCTAGCCACAAGGGAGCAACTTTACTTGGGAGGACCTGGTTAGCAAATTTTTGACTCAATACTTCCCTCCATCAATGTTTGTGAAGATGAGGGGTGAAATAGCTTGTTTCACTTAAAATCAATGGGAGTCATTATATGAATCTTGGGAGAGATTCAAGGAGCTATTAAGGAGATGTCCTCACCATGCATTTGAGGTTCAACAGCAGGTACAAATTTTCTATAATGGTTTAAATCATCCTACCAGGGCTATGGTGGATGCATCTGCAGGTGGATCTTTAAATACCAGAACTCCTGAAGAAGCTGAAGAATTATTTGAGAACATGGCGACTAATGAATATCAGTTGCCTAGTGGGGAGCAATCATCAGACAAGGAGTTATGAAGCTTGGTACTCTCGATGCCTTACTTGCTCAAAACAAAAGTATTTCTCAGTAGTTAGCTAACCTCACCAAACGAGTTGAGAGTATACAGGTAAATTCTGTGAACCACCAAGTGTTAATTTGCGATTTCTGTGGAGGTAATCATGCTAATGGTGGATGTGAGGCAAGTAATTCTAGTTTCAGTTCTCAAGAGCAGGTAAATTATATGGGTAATCCTTCCAGACCTCAGGGTGTTCCATTTTCAAATACATATAATCCAGGGTGGAGGAATCATCCAAATTTTTCTTAGAGTAATCAAACGGTGTCATTGAATCCTCAACCAGAAAAGAAGTATCCTCTTGAGATTGCACTTAAGAAACTCTTTGTACAAACCTCAGCTTTTGTGCAATAGACTTCTACTTTTATGGAGGAAACAAAGGAAAATTTTCAGAATCAAGGAGCTATTATTAGAAATTTAGAGAATCAGGTAGCGCAGATAGTGAAACAGCTTCAAGAGAGATCTCCATGAACCTTTCCGAGTGATACTGTCGTCAATCCAAAGGAGCAATGTCATGCAATTACACTGAGAAGTGGCAAGACTTTGAAAGCGCAAGTTAAAGAAAGCTCTGATTTGTCAAAAGTTGAAAAAATTGATGTTCCTGTTGCGGATGTTTCAACTCAAGAGTGCTGTAATGAAAAAGTTAAAGAGGAGCAACCAAAGTGGCAGAAGAAAAAGAAAGAATGTGAGCAGAAAATATTTGATCCTTCACTCTATGCTAAACATCCATACTCTCAAAGATTTAGGAAGGAGATTCAAGAAAAACAGTTTTCCATGTTCTTAGAAGTCTTTAAGAAATTACAGATAAACATCCCTTTTGTTGAAGCACTTGAGTAGATGCCCTCATATGCTAAATTCATGAAGGATTTGCTGTCAAAGAAAAGGAAGCTGAAAGAAGATGAGACTATAGCACTTACTGAGGAGTGTAGTGCTATAATTCAAAGGAAACTGCCACCTAAATTGAAAGATCTAGGTAGTTTCACTATTTCTTGCACCATTGGAAAGCTGACTATTGAGAAAGCTCTATGTGACTTAGGGGCTAGCATCAATTTGATGCCATTGTTTATTTTGCGCAAGCTGGGAATTGATAAAGTTAAGTCTACAATGATTTTTCTTTAATTAGCAAATCGATCAGTCAGACATTCGTACGGTATTGTGGAAGATTTGCTAGTGAAGGTTGATAAATTTATTTTCACAATTGACTTTGTAGTGTTGGATATAGACGAGGATGCTGATATCCCATTAATTCTGGGGAGACCATTCATAGCAACATCATGAGCATTGGTTGATGTCCCTAGAGGAGAGCTTATTTTGAGAGTAGATGGAGATCACGTGACTATAAATGTTTTTAATAAGTCTGCCCCAATATCAGATCTTTATGCCCCTGTTAATTACATTCAAAGTAAATTTCAAAAGGGGTTGGATGGTAAGAACTCTTCTTCTTCCATTATGTTTGATTCTCCCAGTTACAAGATTGTTAGTGAAAAGGAGAAAGATCCTCCTCTTTTTAAGATTGCTGGAATAAGAAAAGATCTTCCAGACTCTACTGATTCATTGCAGATAGGTCCATTGAAATCTGATTTGCCACTTGTTGAAAAATTGAGACCTCTATGGCTTGATGAGATTTTTCATGCTAAGGTGTATTCAGAACAACCTGGTTTAAGTCAAGTTCCTAACACTTGTGGGGATTCCAAAGGTAGTGACAAAGTATTGAGGCAAAGATCTGACAAAAGAAAAATGTCATCTTACTTCTCTTGCTTCAAGCCACCATGATTAATTGAGAACAGGCAACGTCGAGCTGATGACGTAAAATAAGTGCTTTTTGGGAGGCAACCCAAATTTTCTCTCTTTTTCTCTTTATTTTTTTATTTTTTATTTCTTATTTTCTTGACTAACATTTTTTTTTATTTTGTTTAGTAGTTAGCTAGTGTTGAGTCGGCTTTGGTGCCTTCTTGAGTTCGGAGCCTTTGTAAAGGGATGTATATAGTTGTCGGTCGCCAAAAAGAGTTTTTCTTTTCCTTTCTTGTATTTATTTCTTTTAGTTATTTGTTTTAATTGGTTTTGATTTTATCATCATCAACCCTATTGTGTTTTAAGTCTTATTTTGCATGCTGGTGTATTTAATTGAATATCCAATGATTGTTTGAATTGTGGATTGGTCTATTTTCTTGGGATAGCACATGAGAATCTATGAGTTATGTTTATCTCTATTGTTTCAATTCTTTATGGATGTTCTTCCAATCTTTATGTTTGATAGACCTTGGAATTTAATTGCATGTCAAACTTAGAGAAAGTTTATGGGATTCCATGTGTGTGGATGATTTTTATCTAGAAGTTGTTTGATTCTCTCTTGAGGCGAAATCCTAAGCAGTGTATAATTAAGGAAATGATAAGGGCCTTCTTTGGACCATTTGAGCCTTTCAAGCTAACCTGTGACATAGTATATCCTTAGATCCTTTTTGCAGCCATGTTATTGTTTGGCCTCTATTTCTTTTCTTTACCCACATTTTCCTTTTCCCATACCCATAAAAAAATTCCTCTCTTACATAACCTTTTTGTTGGGTGCATATCTTGTATTATTTTATTATTCAAGTCTTCATTATTTTTGTGCATTAAGTTTTGTGGAGTTGAAAAAAAAAAGAAGAAAAAAAGAACTTTTAAAAAAAAGAGAGAGAAGTTTCACCCAAAGTATTGCAAAGAAATAAGTTTAGGGGTGGAGATTGCTAAAAAAAAAAAAGAAAAAAAATGAATGTTGTGTTAATTCTTTTGCTCCGTTTTGCACTTGTTCAGTATTTTGAGGCTTGAATTGTGAAATTTACATGATTTTGTATCTCAAATTTTTGTTTTCATTTTCCTACCACTTCTTTTTTAACCCATACCCTTGGCTTTACATTACAAGCTTTATAAAGTCCCTTTTGATCCTTAATTATGTGTTGTTTACATTAGTGGAGAGAGAGATGAAAAATAATCCTATGGATGTGGGTTTAATGTGCATTGGCAGTTTTATAAACCTATTTGAGCTTGTACTTTATGAGAAGATTGTGTCTTTCATTCATGTTTTTGGGAAGTCATTTATGCATCATATTTGCATGTGAGAGACAATGTGGCAATTTGATTGTTCATGTGTGACACTTTGAAATTAGATTGTGAAGCAGCGTATGAGGATATGAATGATTTTCAATACCTGGTATTGCCATGTTTTGGTTGTGTTTTGAATTGTTATTTGTTTAGTCTTTTTGTTTTTGTTTTTCTTTTTACTTGAGGACAAGCAAAAGCTTAAGTTTGGGAGAGTGATGAACGTACAAAAATTCATATTTTTACAGTTCAAAAGTCTTGGATTTTCATTCTCTTTTAATCTTTTTGATTGAGTTTGTTCTCAAGTTTCTTTTATTTTTAGTTATTTTATATTACGTTTTAATTATATGTTTTTTATGTATTTTTTATAGGTAATTATGCATGGAAGAAGATTGGATGATTGCATAAGACACAGAGTTGAAGTTGCATTCTAGTGGTCTAGCGCCCAGACGCTGGAAAGCCAGCGCTTAGGCCTGGAAAGGCAAAGGAGGTTTTATTTCTAGGATTTAGCGCCTAAGCGCTGAAGTTAGAGTGCCTAGGCACTTGATACATAAACACCGTGGTTTTAATAGGCCAGCGCCTAGGTACTGGTAACGTAGCGCTTGAGCGCTGGCTGTGCAGAAAGCCCACGTTATTTTTTTATAAATTCATAAGTTACGCCAAATGCAACACATACTTGGACAGAATGTAGCAACTGTCAAGAGGCATAAACCCTAATGTGGTGTGGGCGCAATTAAGCTTGAAGATTAGGAATTTTCTTCAACATTTCTACCTTTTTACAATGGAGTTTATCATATTCTTCCCTTTGTGTTCTTCTTTATCCATGTGTAACTAATTTTTTCTTTGTTAGGGGGATGATCGATCTTGTTCTTGGATGATGTAACTTTTTTCTTATGGGTTTAATCTATGTTTCTTTTTCATGATTTACATGTTTATCTCCATTCTTAATGCATTTCTAGACCTGATCAATTTGGGAATGATCTTTTGGGTTTATGTATGATTTGGGAAAATTTGTATAAACCTAGAACATGTGATAAACACCATAATTTCTGCAATCGCTAAGAATAGATGATGTGGGTTATGTGGTCTTTCTTTTAATTCCCTTGTTCTTGATAATACCTTTCTATTTGGGGTTAAACTAAGGGATTAGTTAATTCCAAATAGCTTAAGAGGATTAATATACTAAGGAATTGGGTATTAATTAATTTTGGAAATTGTCCATAAATCATTGAAATAGAACATGGTTAAACCAATATTTGAATGTGCATTTAAAGAGTTTAAGTGAAATATGAACCCTAACTCTTCAACATTATTGTTTTTCACCCTTTTGATTTCTTATTTGTTGATTTTATATTTCTTTTTAATTGAATTTGCAATAACCCTCTTTTCGATAGTTTGAATAGTATTAATTTAACGAACTTAGTAATTGATAACATAATCCTCGTGGGAATGATACTTTACTCACTCTTCATTACTTTTGTCAATTTGGTGCACTTGCCAATATCCACATCACTTTCACTCTTAAATGAATTAACCAAGAAAGTTAGAATTTAAATAATACAATAAAATAGTGCACAAAGTAAAGAGTAGAGTTTAGAGAAAACAAATACAAACCTTTATCCTGGTTCAGCCACCAATCCATTTGTGGCTTACGTCTAGTCCTCAAGTAAACACTTGAGATTTTCACTATAACTTCAAGATTCAAATATGTGCTTTACAACTTTTATATACTTGAGCACTCAACACCTTGGGATACCTCACCCTTTGTGCTTGAGCCTTTACTTTCAAGGAATATCTCACCCTTTGCAATCCTTTAAAGGATACCTCACCCTCTTTACAAATTAAACAAGATATAGATGAATTGAAACTTTCTCTCTAGAGTGGATAATATAAATTGAATCTTATGAGTATCGAGGATTCACACTTTTAAAGCTCTAAAACATAGTATAATTGAAGGAATAGTAAAAACACGTATTCAATGCTTAAGAGTGGTTTTCATATTGTTTCTCTTACTTTTCATAAATGCCCAACAACTTAAATTTGTAGCCAAATGCAATTATAAATCATTAGGGGTAGTTGGAAACATTAAATGCTCTTACTAGAGCCGTTGTGCGTGTTTTCTAGTTGCCCAAATAACTAATTAGGAAGTTGTCCTAATCGGTTAGGAGTCTTAAAAATTGACTCCTGATTCATTGACTAACCGATTAGAGGAAGTGCATAATCGGTTAAGAGTCTCAAAATTTGACTCCTATTTCATTGACTAACC
The DNA here is from genome assembly GCA_029884595.1 of Ormosia semicastrata. Lineage (NCBI taxonomy): Eukaryota > Viridiplantae > Streptophyta > Magnoliopsida > Fabales > Fabaceae > Ormosia > Ormosia semicastrata. Next base: position 10,676,989 of record JAQQTO010000027.1, on the reverse strand, counting down.
GATTAGAGGAAATGCCTAATCAGTTAGGAGTTTTTTAAATATTGCGTCTGACTTGTCCAATAACCAATTAAAGGAAGAACCTAATCGGTTAGGAGCTTTTAAAAATGGCTCCTGACTTGTCCAATAACCGATTAGAGGAAGAACCTAATCGGTTAGGAGCTTTTAAGAAATCTTGACACACTTCTGTTTTGACAAAAAAAAACCTATTGTGTGAATAGAAATAACTTGTTATTGGTTTATCAAGAAAGCAAGATTTCCAAAGGGTTTTTCAATCTTTCTAAAACCATTTTGCTCAAACTTAAACATCATTTTCACAAGTATAAATCCTGATTTAGCAAACTAATTTAGGTTAAGTAAGAAAACCAATTGATGACCTTAGTGTGAATCCTACAAATACCTTTACATAAGATCTAAAACTTATATTCTAAGCTTGATACTCTTTGAGACTTGTCCTTTGCATTTTCCTTCCTTTTTTTATTTGTTATCATCAAAACCATTACTTTAGTCAATACCAATCATATTCTCCCCCTTTTCGATGATGGTAAACAACTATTGAGAAAATGTTAGTTCAAATAAATATTGGAATTCATAAAAGGTTTTAGAGACTTACTCCCCCTCTATTGTTCAATAGGTGATTGAATCAGAGATGCACAGCTCCCCCTTAGTTTTGGAATCCCAAGACCATTGAAAATATACCTTTTGCTATTTTACCTTTCTTTTCTCAAAACCAAAAACTTTCTCCCTTTTTTGTCATGATAAAAAATATATATATATATATATATATTTATATATATATATATATATATATATATATATATATATATATATTTGGAGAGGGTGTTCATAACCATTGTTATGTAACAAATATATAGTAATAATCCAGCAACAATGTAAGCATATTTTAACAGTCCATTCATTAAAAAAAGCATCCAAGTCATACTAACTATAGTTAAGCATGTCATGATTCTAAGATAATGAACATCATATCCAAAAGATAGATTTAATCAAAATAAAGAAGTTATAACTGAAATAAGTACTCTATGCCTAAGCCTCGTGATCCTCTGGTGCTAGATAGCGACACTCAAGCGATCATAGATGATTGTGTTGCTGTGTTCTTGATAAGTTTTAAGTTCTGCAATGTGAGCTTCAATAATAACTTGCATATTTGCAATAGCTTCCAAGATGTGGTCATCATTGGTGGCAAAGGCCTCTTCCATAGGCACGTCAGTAGAGGTAGTGGGAATTCCTCCTTGCTGTGTTGTTGCCTCACGTCCACGACCGTGGACCCATTCACCATTCACTTTCTTCACTTGCATGCAATGTAGAGAGACAATTCCAAACTTGTGGGGACCGATAGTGTGAATAATTTCATCATCCTCTAAGCTAACCTTATATTGATCTAGAATTTTTTAAACCAATAAGGTGTAAGGAAGATTCATTATTGCCTTTTCCTCATGAGTGCCTTTTCCAATTGATCGTCATGCATCTTTTAAGTGCCCACAATAGAGAAATGTCTTCTTCTTTAACCAAGGCATAGTTGCTTACCCTTGGTACCAAGATATGTGTGACTATAAAGTGAAGAAGACGATCCTGTAAATTCAGAAGGCCAATAGAGAAAGATCCTTTTGGCACTTGAATGCCCGGTTGAAGCATGCTTGCTACTGCTTGATCTCGATCAAATCCTTCCCAAGAGCTATGATTTTCCACGGGAAGTTTATCTCCAGAATAAGTAAGACCAAACAGGGGAGTCTGTAACGCCCCGTTTTGGGAGGGAAAGTCACATTATCATTTACAATGCGGAAAATAAAAATATAAGTTAAGACCCGGTTCGTTTTATAAATATAAATTTACTTGGTTATAATTGAGTAATTAAATTAGTGAGTATTTTTTTTTGTTATAATTAATAAAAATAGTGATAAGGCATAATTTCAATGAAGAGTAAAATAGAAGTAAAGCATACATCAAACCAACATACATGTACAATGATATATCATTATATTAAACTTGTTTGATTACAGTGCCTGATATACAAAAAGCAAAATTATATATATATGCCCCAAGAGATCATAAATATACAACCCACCAAAAATAATGACACATCAAGCCCCCAAAATAAACACTGATAGCCATCAGTGGCTATCAATAGCATTAATCCCTAAGAGGAGAAGGAACCATGTCAGGATCCTCCTCAGGTTCCTCCTCATGGTCTTCCTCATCTGAGGAAACATCTATTGGAGCCACCGAGTTACGGGCTGGGGCTCAAGCAGTGGAGACAAAAGAATCCTCCTGTGCGGCGTAATAACAATCACCCCACATCTCCCTGATGGGCAAGTAAAACTCTAAACGTAAACTGACGCTACAAGTGAAAATGGGCAGATCATGACGCCCCCAAGCCAGCGAAATTGACACATCACCCTCATAGATATAGTGATCAGAATTTAGGTTAATGTGCCAGCAGTCTGGCCCTCTGAAGAAGGTTAAACGCACATAACCTAAAAATCTGCGTGGGCATGCCGCCATGATCCAACAATAAGTGCTAGTCACGGTGGGGCCAAAAGCTGGGGAATTCGTGAGCTTCACCCTCCTTGCCGATGTCTTCGATGAAACATATTTATAAACGGGCAAAAATAATGAAAACACAAGAAAAAGGTAAGACATCCTACCATCATTACCAATTATGACAGTAGAGAAACAAAACAGTGCAAAGCGCCCACATAACATTTCAGCAGTAATAATAATGAGCATCAAATAGCAGTGATAAATAATTAAGTAGTTCCAGGCAATTATATATCAGTAATACAACAGTTCCAATTATAATAAGGATTAAATGCCAGATAATATATGGACTTACTATGCACGTGCGTACAATGTCAAAATCCTACTCCATGGAGCTAGACACAAATAGTCGGAGAGAAAGATCAGGAGACATGTCTGCAACTTAGCTGCTGCGGCCAAAGTGCTATAACTCATCAGTTTATCTACGTGCATCATCGATTGCGTTTCTACACTAGATCACAATATAGGGGACATTGTCTCGGTCCGGATCATCGGTGCGTTTACATCGGTGAGGACAAAAGAGCTACCAACTGTCCATTGCGAGATACCGACACCCCGACATCCCCAAGGTCAAAAATATGACCTACACTAGTCTACTTGCACTCACCCTAAGGTGTGTTCAATCTCCTAGGCAACATGGCCTTAACAATAGTCCAACGGACTTTCACAATGCATGGTGACTCAATGCATATATACAACGTATATTCAGCAAAATATGCTTTTCATAACATGCCATATTTCGGCTAAGATAAGCATCAACATATTCTGGGTCAACTCATGGACCCAAAGTCAATATAATTAAACCCTTAAATAGTACATTACGTTTTTAGGATATATTATGGAATTATTTAGCATTCTTACTCACACTCTCTTGTTCTTTCTTTAATTAAAATTACTCTAAGTTTTATGGTAAAATTTCATTCTTGGTTTCTTCCAACTTATGAAATCCTAAGTTAATTTCTAATTGCCCAAATTAATTAAGTTTCACTTAAAGAATTATTTCCAAGTCTTACCAAGTCTCACACATCCTTATTTGTTCTTAAAGTTCAAAGAGTTCTATTTAGTTACCTAATTAATTTCCTTCCATCACATAATCCACTTGCTTAATCACTTGATTAATTAGAGGTCATAGTTGTATAAAGTCACATGATTAGGCCATTATTAGCCATAGAGGCCGTGAGCCTCTCCAAGTTTTAGGATTCCAAATTTTCATTCCATTAATTACATATTATCCACTTGATTAGCTATGTCTCCCACTTGTTATGATTTTTCATCAAGAACCCTAATTTTGGGCCCCAAAACCTTGAGCCTCCTAGAGGGAATCTAGGTCATTTCCTTCCATTTTAAGTTTTCTAATCCATCCAAGTATATCAATATACATAACTAATCAATCAAATGACTTAAACAAATTAAAAACAATATGTAATCATACAAATCATACAAACAAAGAGAGTAACCGTACTAGGGTTTCTCACAACCAATCATAAAACGAGGTTCCTTACTACCAATAGAGGTTGAGGAGGAGTATCTTCCTCTTACCAAAGAGAAGAAAACAAGCAATGGAACTCCCTTGAAGCTCCTTGCAATTTTCGGATTCACAACTCCATGAACCCTAAAATTTATAACTTCATTAAATCAACAAGAAGACTTGAAAAAGAATGGATCAATGGTCATAAAGAAGACCTTGAACACAAAAATGAAGAGAAAAGGGTGAGGAACCAAGAATCTTACCCAAAAGCTTGAAGCTTGAAGCTTGAAGAAGAAGATGGTGAAGATGAAACCTTTTCAAGAAATCACCAACTAAAGATGTGTTTAGATGATGAAGGAGATTAAGAAAATGTATTTAGTTGAAATTTTTGTGATGGTTGAGGGCTTGAGAGTGTGGTGGCCATGAGGTAAGGTGTAGAGAGAAGGAGGAGAAAGTTTGAGAAAGATGAAGGTAGAGAGAGAAGTGAATAGAAAAGTGAGATAGCTTTTAGGGTTTTCTTTTTGAAATTAGAATAGATTGAATAGTTAAATGAAGCACAAATTTAGCTCCCTAGAAGGTGCAACAGTCGTGTGGGTATGGGGGGGAGGAGAGAGAGGATGAAGCTTCTTTGAGAAGCTTGGGTGCATTTTCAATAAAGGAGATGTGATTAAACATAAAGGAGATTGCTTTTAGATAAGATAATATAATTTAATAGTTCAAATAATAAGGTAATTAGGATTTTACTACAAGTTATTACCCAATGGATAATTATTACAGTGCATAAGGCTAGTATTAATTATTCAATGAATAATAGAACGTACCGCAAAATTTTAATTAACAGTGTGTACAGAGATTTTATTTATCAGATAAAACCTCAAAAAATGCAAACTTCGTAAATTGTGCCCGGCCTCGGGTTTAGTAAGATCCCCCGTCGACACATCCACATTTCAAGATTTACCAGTCTTAGGGAAAACATTTTGTCTTCCCGACTCAGCTTAGCGCGCACGCAAAATGAGGAATATACTAAAATATTCAACGTTTTCAGAAAATTCCAGAAAAATTCTCAAAAATCATAAATATTATAAAATAATTATCTATGATGAAATAAATAATTTTTGGGGTGTTACAGAGTCCACTAACTTGGTGACATAATGATTTTATGCCTCTTAAATTCAAAAACCAGATTTCCACCAACAATATTTAAATTGCAAAAATAAACTTTTGTGGGTTCAAGATAGAAGTACCCGAGGTTAGTGATGACAAGAGTTTTCAACCCATAGAATTCTAAAAGCTCTGTGAGGGATGTGAAACCTTCTTTGACGAAGAAGTCTCAGTCCATATATTTGGGCTGAATGAGGCGTCACGCGTGAAAATGCAGTGTGTATGCCTTCATCTGATTTTGTGAGAGAAGTACCTTCCAATGTTAAGGCTAATGTAGAAGTCTTGGTCAGTGGGTGAAGTGGGTGTTGGCAAGGGTACATTAGGATTTTTGGAGAACGCTTGGGGTAGGATGAACTGGTTGCCATGGTTGAAAATGAAGGCTAGGGCTCAGTTTAGGAGAGAGAAAATGTAAGGGAAGGTGAAAATTTGGAAGAATATGGAAGTTTTAATTAGTGAAAAGTGATGGAAAGTGAGTTTTAGTGGTAGATTTTGGTTGGACTTGGAGTGGGAGAGGTGTTTGAGTGAGTGGGTGTGAGTAGGTGCTTGAGAAAGAAGATGACAATGGAGGAAAAGGGGTGATACGTGAATGAAAAGGGTTCACGACTAGAGTTTTTGAAGTTCAATAACCGATTACAGGGGATTGTGTAATCGGTTAGTTGGGTTAAAGAATGTGGCCACTAACCAGTTAGGGAATAGCTCTAATTCGTTATTGTCTTATTGCAGAGAGTTCCAGGAAACTCCAATTCTCCAATAATCGATTAGTGAAGCGTTCTAATTGGTTATTTTGCTTGGCAGAGGGCATTTCACCTTGACAAATTAATTCCAAAAACCCAAATAATAGATTATTTTCTTCTTTTAACTGATTATTGCACTTCTAAAACCAAGAAATTCTTCAATAAATCAGTCCTTAAAACACCAATTTGTTCCATCTTAGCTTGGTTTCATTTTCATCAACACTAACCATTTTAAAAGCATCCCAAACACATAATTTTCTTCTTCAAGAGAACTAGAAAATAGTTTTCTTCAGCAGGAACATGATTAAAGGAAATTGGGGGACTTTAGCATGGATTAAGCACCTGCAAAACAAATTTGGGGGACACTCCGACACTCAAGTCAGTATTGGATTCAAGATAAAATGCAAGATAATTATGCAATGAACTCAGTTATAACACATTAAGCAATAAGATTGTTCATTATGCAGAAGAATAGTGCAGCAAGAGTTTAGATGCATGATTGATCTAATATGCCAAGTTCACTTTTTACATAAAAGAATGCTTCTTTGTTTAATGGTTTAGTGAAGATGTTAGCTAGTTGTTTAGTAGTTTCAACAAATTCAAGCATGCAATCCCCTTTTTGATCATGATCCCTTATGAAATGGTGTCTTATCTCTATGTGTTTTGTTCTTGAGTGCAAAATGAGATTTTTAGACAAATTGATTGCACTAGTGTTGCCACACTTTATAAGGATGTGATCAAGTTCAATACCATAGTCTAGAAGTTGTTGCTTCATCCAAAGGATTTGAGCACAACAACTCCCAGCTGCAACATATTCAGCTTTAGCTGTAGATAATGCCACACTATTTTGTTTCTTACTATGCCAAGAAACTAGTGAGCTTCCAAGCAAGTGGCATGTCCCACTAGTGCTATTCCTATCCATTTTGCATCTAGCAAAATCAAAATTGGAATAACAAATTAGACTACATGAGGCACCTTTAGGGTACCACAAGCCCATTTGTGATGTGCCTATTAGATATTTCATAATTCTTTTTATAGCACTTAGGTGTGATTCTTTAGGATTTGCTTGAAATCTAGCACACATGCACACACTAAATATAATATCAAGCCTACTTGCTACAAGATAAAGGAGTGAGTCAATCATACCTCTATATTTTGTGATTTCTACAGATTTACCTCCTTCATCCTTATCCAAATAACAAGAAGTGCTCATTGGTGTAGCCATATGCTTGGTATTATCCATTCCAAATTTCTTGAGTAGCTCCTTGCAATACTTAGATTGACTTATGAAGGTTCCTTTTACCAAGTGGCCTCAATACTCAACAGGGGGGTGAATTGAGTATATAAAATAAGTTCACAAATTTTTCACAAAATACTTGAATTCTTATTTTTGTTGAAGCTATTTAATTAATAGAGATGAATGGATAGATGAGATGAACACTTTCACTTACAAATACTACAACCAAGCAAGATAGAATTCAAGCAAACTCAATAAAACAGTGCACAATATTAAAGAGTTGAGTTTAGAAGAACAAACACCAAGCTTTATCCTAGTTCAGCCACCAATCTACTGGTGGCTTACGTCTAGTCCTCAAGCAATCACTTGAGATTTTACACTAAATTCCAAGCTTGAAATAGTTGCTTGTAACCTTTACAATTTGGAGCACTCAACACCACCTTGGGATACCTCACCCTTTGTAGCTTGAGCCGCTTCAAACAAGAGATGCCTCACCCTTTACAACTTAGAGGGATGTCTCACCCTCTTCTTTACAGTAATCAAGATTGATAGAATGAAACTCTCACTAAAGAAAATGATATAAATTGAAGCTCTAAAATGCTCTTTTAGAATATCTCAAAGATTTGTATAAAAATAGAGCAAGAAGGAATTCGGGGATTGATTTTCATGTATGATGTTAGAAAGATGTTTCAAGGTTTATGATTAACCATTAATGAAGCCCCAAAATAAGTATATAAGCTATTTTTCATTAATAGAGCCATTGGGGACATTAAAGCCAAGCATTTAATGCACCTAATATAGTCGTTGAGCATTGTCAGGCCAGTGGTAATCGATTACACCATAGTGGTAATCGATTACCAAGCTATTTGAACATGTTCTTGGCTTTCTGGGCAGAATGTAATCAATTATCAGCCTTGTGTAATCGATTACATGGCCTCTTCCTAACTTGTAATCGATTACAGCCTCAGTGTAATTGATTACAAGGCTTCTTCTATGCTTGTAATCGATTACATGCTCAATGTAATCGATTACAAGGCTTCTGTTTAGCTTGTAATCGATTACAACACATGTGCAATCAATTACCATGCCCTTTGAACATTTTTTTCAACCCCAATTAAGTGCATTGATCAATCCTTTCATATTGAGCTTGGATTTTAACAAGATTTACATTTGATTTAAGAAATCCAAGATTGAAATCAACATATCTTTAAAAGGGTGAACTTTGAATTATTGGTTGATTTAAAAAGATCTTTTGAAAACCATTTGAAGATCATTGAGATACCTTGAGAGCATTTTACATCTTATTCCTAAGACTTATATCTATATACCTCTTGGTTTCCTCTTTTTGATCTTAGTCTTTTCTTTTGCTCTTGATCTTCTCTTTTTGATCTTGATCTTCTCTTTTTGCTTTTGTTTTCATCAAAAACTCTTTTGATATGCTTCAAGACGTAAGCATTCACATTCTCTCCCTTTTTGATGATGACAAACTAAACATTCAACAAAAGAAGAAATATTTGTATTTATTTGATTATCAGAGATTTAAGCACAACTCTCCCCTGTAATATATGAGAATATGTGAAAGCGCAAAAACTCCCCCTTACACATGCAATATTTCACTTCCCAAATAATCTCTCCCCCGTTGGCATTATCAAAAAAATAACATGAGCATTCAGCTAAAAAGATCAAACTAAAAAACATTCAGCGCAGCCAATATTCAATCACAGTGACAATACCAAACGTAATAATGTCATATATAAAGATAGATAATAAATATAAGCATTCCAGCCCATAAATATTTCATATGATGAAAGACATATCAAGTTTTGACTAATAATCATCCAAAGTCTCATACAAGAAAATAAATACATATCAAAAGAAGATAATGACTGAACAAAATACTCATATAGTCGCCTCGCTGTCACTATCTTCATCGTCTACCACATCATCCACGTTATCATTGTCGGTGTCAATATCATCCGCAAAGCCTAGAATCTCCTCATCGTCATCAGGAAGAGCTCCGGAAGGTCCAGCAAAGGATAACGGAGCAGGAGGGGCAGGAGGTGCAGGAGGGGGGGAATGAATAGGAGAAGACAAAGGTGCAAGAGGAGTAGAAGCTGCTTGCCTCAGGACATATCCTAGTCCTTCCAAGAAGGATCGAATAGAAGCTAACTCCTAATCTGAGTAATCTATTCTCAACTCTAAGTGATCCACCTTTTGTTCAATACAATCCATGCCCATTTTTAAGCTGTGAATCTCTTATGGCAAAAGCTCCATGGTGGTTGTAGGACGAGGAGGCTGCTAAGGTTCATCTTCATCTTCTTCCACAGGATCATGAGGGATATGGCCATAGCGTCCGTGGGCAATGTAGTACCATCTATCATCGACCTTGTATAGCTTGAGCTTTTGTAGTGTATGCAGGCCAATAGATTGAGGTCCCTTAGAGCTCGTGTCTTTTGATTCCTCAGACAAGGAAATATACCAGTATGGCCGTAACTAGCATAGCATAAGGAAGAGCTGAGTTCTTCCTCTTCCTTACATCTAACATGTGCTGAATGATGTAATAGGGCCAATTGATTTGCCTTCCTATAGTCATAGCCCACAAAACCACCACATCATCTCTAAGTACTTGGGAGTAATTTCCTCCCCGAGGAATTAATCCTCTAGCTATAAGATAGTGAAGTACTCTGTTTTCCATAGTTAGGCCAGTGGCCATTACCCTCTTCCTATCCCTAGGAATATTATATCCAGATCTTAACAGCGAGGTTAATGCAGCCTTGTACTCAAAATCATCTCCTCATGCATCCTCATTCCCATATAATTTTGTGCTATGATACTCAAGTTGAGCCTACACCAAGCTTCCCTAGTGACCTTAATTTGCTTCTTCTTAACTTCAGATATCAGACATCCATTCTCATAACTTAGGTTCACATAAAACACCCTAACTAGGTTCGGGTAAATGTCCTTTTGGATGTTGAAGAAGCCTAGTAGACCTAGCCTTTCTATTAACCGAAAGCACTCTAAAAGTTCACTTGAACAGAAGGATTGAGGAAGATACCTTGGAGATATGAGCTTCCTCAATTGGAAGTTCTTTCTGAATAATGATGATCACATATTTGATACATTAATAAGCCTTCATTTTTAGTCATTTACACTCTCTAAGTACTTAATTGATTGAGTTTGATTATGTTTTGTAAGTTTGGACTCAAATTAGATTTAATTGAATCTTTCAGCATAATTTATGTCTTATGTTATTTTTGTATTTGGGCTATATCTTGGGATGTAGGTTGTCAAATGAGGGGAATCTGATGGCATTTTAAAGATATGAGAGAGCTCTATAACTTTCATGAAGACCTCAAAGTCCCAATCACACGAGTAGATAACTCAAATTGGGGTTGAAGCAAGAACTAGAGTGTTGTTTCTGACAGCTTGACCTATATGTACTGTTCATGCCATTTTTCGGGCTAGAGGTTATCAAATGGGCTGTAATTTTGATACCGAATATTGGAAACTTATATCTACAACGTTTATGTTGAACACTTTTCCAGAATCTGAGGCCTAATGGGTGATATTAGGCTTGAAAGTCAGAACAAAGGAGCTGTGACTGGGCCTAAGCAGTGTATAGTAATGTGAATGTATCTGGAGTTATAGAAATGATATTGGACTTAAACTAAAGCCATTTGAAAGCTAAGATCTAGGCCTACAACTTTTATGAAGATCATATTTGCTCATTCTGATGCATTCAATGACTTCAGAGCTAAATGATTTCAGAGACAAGAAATCTCCATAATTTTCCACTCACCAAAAGTCATTTGGCATTTTCCACTCATTTCCACTCATCCACTCACTAATGACTCAGCCCCCTTGTCATTTTGTCTCTCTAATCTTCTATAAAAGGGGGCCTTAGCAGATCATTGAAGATGTTAGGTGTTAGTTACCAAAATGATGTCATTTTGTTACTAGGTTTTCTTGTAGTAATTTTCCTTTGTTCTAAATTAAAGTCATGTTCTTCTTCTTCTTCTTCTCTCTTTCTTTCTTCTTATCTATAAGTAACTAAGTTTTATTTTACTTGGGTGAAAGGGTGAAGCTCTTGGTAATAAAATAAGATTAGATTTATTCTTCTCTTGTGCTTAAATGATTGATATTTTCTGGTAACCATTATACGTATTATAATTTGTTTCTTATAATTTAGAAATCATCTTTGTAAAGAGGAGTTCTTGATTTGTTGTAGACAAAATATTGACACAACGAATGCTTTAACCTATTTATAAGTGGTGGTAATATTTTTAGGAAACATAATATAATTATGTATACTATTTTAAATGGACTTTTAATGTTGTATTTTTCGATTGGAACCTCCATGTTGCGAGGATTCTAATTGAGTTATAAGAGGAATTAATCTTACCTTTACTTTATTTACCAAGAATGAATCTTTTTACCCAAGTAAATAATTTTAATCGTAGTAACAAAATATTTACTTCACCTTAATCTTCAACAATTCCCTGTGGATTGACCTCGGACTCACCGAGAAATTTATTACTTGAGACAACCTGCACTTGGGTTTGTAAATGGGACAATTAAAAATTGTGCATCAAGTTTTTGGCGCCATTGTCGGGGACTTGATTTGAAGACTGAATTTCTGGTGTAAAAATTTTGTATATATACTAACATACTTACTAGTGGGGGAACCTCTCCCTTTTTAATTTCTGTGCATATTAACTTGTGGGGGAAACTCTTCCTAATTTCTCTATAATCTTTAATCATTAATAAAATAATCTTTTTCTTCTCTCCTCTCTCATTTGAGCAAAAAATCGCTTGTCGATTCTCCGAGGTTCGTTTTAAATTTTCTTTTTGTACTTTATTTTCGTATTTATTTTCTCATCATTTTTTTGTTATTTATTTTTTGTTAATTTTTTTTTACTAACTTACTAATTATCTAACTTTTTACTTTATCACTATCTAACTTTTTACTTTATCGGCTATCTAACTTTTTACTTTTTCTCGCTTCTAACATTTTAATTTATCTGTATACTAACTTTTTAATTTTTATGCTTATTAACTTATTTGGCGGTTGATTTATACCACATCTTTGTTAATATTTAATGGATGGTTTATACTGCTAGCTTGTATATTTTCTTTTCTATTTTAAGTTACTTATTTATGCTTAATTGGTATCGTGATTCAAATTATGATCGTTTGGTTAAAGTTAATCCTAGTACTTTATATATTGATTTTTTTGGATCACAATCACACATATCAAACACAATGACTGAAAATGAAAGTGTGTATGATGAACATGAAAATCAACCATTGCGAACCATGCGTGAGTATTTGCAACCATTTCGAAATTCTAGTCCATCATATTTTATCTTTCCACTCAATGCAAACAATTTTATATTCAAGTTAGGTATGATTTCTTTACTTCCTAATTTCCATGGTTTAGAATCTGAAAGTCCATACTTACATCTAAAAGAATTTGAGGAAGTATGTACCGCTTTTCATGATCAAACTTGCACTGAAGAGGTTGTTAAGCTTAAATTATTTCCTTTTTCTTTAAAAGATAAAGCAAAAGTTTGGCTTAACACTTTGAAACCAAGATCAATTGGCACATGGCAAGAAATGCAAGGTGAGTTTTTAAAGAAATTTTTTTCAACACATAAAACCAATGCTTTGAAAAGACAAATCCAGAGTTTTTCCCAAAATTCAAATGAAGCATATTTGCAAAGTTAAGAACGTTTTAAAGATTTGTTGAATTCTTGCCCACATCATGGTTTTGAAAAATGGCGCACTATAAGCTTCTTTTATTAATGGTTAATACCCAAAACTAAACAATTTGTGGAAACAATGTGCAATGGTGAGTTTCTTGATAAAGAATCTGAAGAAGCTTTAGACTATTTAGACTATTTGGCTAAAAATTCTCAATCTTGGCATGGTACTAAGCCTTCTGAAAATTCAATTAGATCAAACTTTGCAAATGCTAGTAAAGGAAAATATCATCTTGTCAAGAAGAAGATTTAAATGTTAGGTTTGCTAGTTTGGCTAGAAAGGTTGAAGTCATGGAATTAGGTAAAGTAAAAAAAATTAAATCTGTGCAAAATGAAGAAATTTGTAGCATTTGTGATGAATTAATGAATGTCCAAAAATTCCTGTTTTTAAAGAAGTTGTGCATGAGCAAGTAAATGCAATGAATAATTTTAAAAAGCCATTCACTTCTTCTTTTTCAGATACATACAATCCGGGATGGAGAAATCACCCGAACTTCAGTTGGAGGACCAACAATCAAGTATAATTTATGCAACTACCACCTCCTCAAGCACAACAGGGCTCTCAAAATTCTCAAGGATATGCACATTTTGTCTTACCATATAGGAATAACCTTGAAGAAACATTGTATGCATTCATAGAAAAGCAAGATGTCATTATTAATCAAAACACTCAAGCCATGATTGACATAAAAGACACTCTTGCTAAACTTTCTTCTGCACTCACCATTCACGAGAAAGGAAAATTTCCTTCTCAACCTCAACTAAATCCCAAAGATCAGTACAGTCTAAATGAGGGTAGTCTAGAAAACCAACAAATAGATCAAGTCAAGTCAGTGATAACCCTTAGGAATGGAAAGGTTGTTGAACAAAGCAAGGAGATAAAGAGCCAAGTGTCCAAAGTGATGAACTCCTTGAGTGTGAATGAGCTAGAGGATGTGGAAAAGAATCAAGATAGTAGTGATGCTGAGCTACCCAAGGAACCTGAGGTGACAAAAAGTCTTGTTAAGCCAAAAAATGATGACGAGGGCCACCAAACATACATAATTGACTCAATCATGGATAGGGGAGTTTCTACAACCTATGATTTTGATCCCCTTGAGAATTTTATTGTCAATTCTGAGTTTGATTCTATCAGTAATCCCTCTGATGTAGTTGATATTTCTACTATTTTTTATAAAACTCAAGATCATGACACTCAGGCATGGCAACCAAAGTTTAAGGAGTTTCTTAAGAAAGGTTAGAGCATTACTGATAAAAAAGGTGTTCATCCCTTGCTCTGTTCTTATAAAATTAATTTGGAAGAAGGTAAATGATTAGCGGTTGAAGCTATAACTTGAGTTGAAGGATCCAGATGTAGTAGAGACTTTGGTAGACGATCCTGTCTAGCAAAGCTGAGGTAAGTTTTTAGTATTTCGTGTTTTTATTGAGTCGACTTAAGTGTCTCCCAAATTTCGGAGCCTTTGTATGGGGATGTAAATAGTGTCGGCCAACAAAAAAAATATAAAACAAAAGAACCCAAAAAAAAAATTTTTTGTTTGCTTGCTTGTTTATTTCATTTTACTTTTTTTTTTGTCATTGCTAACCATTATCAAGATGTAGTTATTCTCTTCTCGTCTAAGCATTTTAGGTATGTGACTTCTTCCTATTATTTTGTTTAATTTTGTCCCAATAATTTCTTTGATGTATATTGATGATTATTTCTTCAGTCTGGATTTAATTTTTAACATTGAGGACAATGTTGTGATCTGGTTGGGGGGAAGGATAGTTGTGTGAATAATTATGTAAAAACAAAAAACAAAAAACAAAACAAAATAAAAAAAATTAGGAAATGTGTGTATTAATATGCTTATTGTATTTATATGTTTGTCAGTAACTTACTAAACCAGTTAAGGATGGCAAAGTAAAGAGTAAATTTTACTCTTGAGATGCATCTTAATTAGGGTAGATAACTAGTTTGTGTGGAAGTAGTAATTCAAATTTAGGAAAATTTGCATGATTGAGTAAATCATCTTCTTTCTTAAAATTCACATGCTTGGTTATGAATGTTGAATTGGTGGACTGAGAATGATATAATTCTGTCTTGTGAGATTTTGAGCCTATTGATGAATGGATTGAACATTTGTACCATTATCTTCTTTCTTGTGTGAATTTCACTAATGGAATTGTTACTCTAGAACTTGCTTTGATTCTTTTTAAGACTACATTTTCATATGCATACATAAATATGATTGAAGCATTTTTCTTGAAATAGCTACTTTAATCAAATAGCCAGCCTGACTTAGTAGCATATTGTCTCAATATGATATCAAGCACTCTTATGACTTATTGGAAATTCTCTGATTCTTGCCAACGTAAAGCATTGGAAATTGCCTATTTCTCCTTACTTAACCCCTTTGAGCTTATTTGAACATTCTTTATTTCGAACTCATTATGTGCCTTAAATGAAAAACCATGTTCTTACCTGACCTTAGGGAATAAGAGAACATTAGCTTTGTCATTCGATGAGTTCTTGAACAAGTGTGGGGGTGTGTGTGTAGAATAGTTTAAAAAAAATGTATATATGATGTTTTTTTTGTAAATAAAAAATAAAAAATAAAAAAAACTCAAAAATCAAAAATCAAAAATAAAAAAAAATGTAAAAAGAAAAAGAGGGTCAACAAGGCAATAAAGGAAAGAAAAAGAATATGTAAAGAGAATTTGTATTAGGTGGAGTTGGGATGAACTTTCATGCTTGTTAATTGAACTCAGCTTTCATGTTTTTTTATTCTCTTTGGTATTTAACTTGTCATATCTATATTACTTTCTCCTTTACCTTAACCCCATTACAACCTTGATTAAAGTCCTCATGATTTGTGTGTGCATGTGTTCTGAGTAGTAGAGAAGTAGAAGATAAGCAAGCTTATGATAGTGTAATTTTCATGGGTTGAATTGAGTGAAATACCTACCTTTTAAACACTTGAGGGATTGAGAGTGAATCTTGTGAAGATCTATCATTCTTGACTCATGCTGTTCAATTGAAGTTTCCTTACTTGTTGGTTTGAGATGTGAAGATATGTTACCTCATGAATGTTTTGATTACTTAAATGATTGGTTGCTCTTCATTTTTAAATATTATTAGAAATTAAGTCTTTTAGAGTATTTAACTTTTGAGTCTGTTTCGTTTTTTTTAGTTTTGGTCTTGTGTGTTTTGCCAGGAGTGCAAAAAGCTAAGTGTGGGAGAATTTGATGATCACATATTTGATACATTAATAAGCCTTCATTTTTAGTTATTTACACTCTCCAAGTACTTAATTGATTGAGTTTGATTATGTTTTGTAAGTTTGGACTCAAATTAGACTTAATTGAATTTTTTAACATAATTTACGTCTTACATTGTTTCTGTATTTGGCCTATATCTTGAGATGTAGGTTGTCAAATGAGGGGAATCTGATGGCATTTTAAAGATACGAGAGAGCTCTATAACTTTCATGAAGACCTCAAAGGCCCAATCACACGAGTAGAAAACTCAAATTAGGGTTGAAGTAAGAACTAGAGTGTTGTTCCTGACAGCTTGACCTATATGTACTGTTCATGCCATTTTTTGGGCTAGAGGTTGTCAAATAGGCTGCAATTTTGATACAGAATAGTTGAAACCTATATCTACAACTTTCATGTTGAACACTTTTCCAGAATTTGAGGCCTAATGGGTGATATTGGGTTTGAAAGTCAGAACAGAGGAGCTATGACTGGGCCTAAGCAGTGTATAGTAATTTGAACGTATCTAGAGTTATAAAAGTGATATTGGACTCAAACGAAAGCCATTTGAAAGCTAAGATCCAGGCCTACAACTTTTATGAAGATCATATTTGCTCATTTTGATGCATTCAATAACTTTAGAGCTAAATGATTTCGGAGACAAGGAATCTCCATAATTTTTCACTCACCAAAAGTCATTTTTCACTGATTTTCCACTCATCCACTCACTAATGACTCAGCCCCCTTGTCATTTTATCTCTCTAATCCTCTATAAAAGGGGGCCTTAGCAGATCATTGAAGGTGTTAGGTGTTAGTTATCAAAATGATGTCATTTTGTTACTAGGTTTTCTTGTAGTAACTTTCCTTTATTCTAAATTAAAGTCATGTTCTTCTTCTTCTTCTTCTCTCTTTCTTTCTTCTTATCTATGAGTAACTAAGTTTCATTTTACTTAGGTGAAAGGGTGAAGCTCTTGGTAATAAAATAAGGTTAGATTTATTCTTCTCTTGTGCTTAAATGATTGATATTTTCTAGTAACCATTATACGTATTATAATTTGTTTCTAATAATTTAGAAACCATCTTTGTAAAGAGGAGTTCTTGATTTGTTGTAGACAAAATATTGGCACAATGAATGCTTTAACCCATTTATAAGTGGTGGTAATATTTTTAGGAAACATAATATAATTATGTATATTATTTTAAATGGACTTTAATGTTGTATTTTCCGATTGGAACCTCCATGTTGCGAGGATTCTAATTGAGTTATAAGAGGAATTAATCTTACCTTTACTTTATTTACTAAGAGTGAATCTTTTTACCCAAGTAAATAATTTTAATCGTTGTAACAAAATATTTACTTCATATTAATCTTCAACAATTCCCTGTGGATCGACCTCGGACTCACCGAGAAATTTATTACTTGAGACAACCTGCACTTGGGTTTGCAAATGGGACAATTAAAAATTGTGCATCAAATAACTCTGCCTTTTTTGCGGTGGAGAAATGGCGTGTAAGGTCCAGCCCAGAGATATCACGTGAAGGAGCTCTAGAAGACTCTCCAATGGTGACCCCTGTTCTTGGGTGTTTTGTGCGTTGTGAAGATTCAGCCATGGATGGATCTCACGTGGTGTTTAGTGATGGAGAAGTGTGGAAGATTGATAAGAAGGAGCGAAAAAAGTGAGTTAGGGCTTAGATAGAGAGACAGTATGCGTGGAGAGAGATGGGGATGAAAATGGAGAGGTTTGTTGGTGAAATTGATTAGGGGCGATGAAAGGGAGGTGTAATCTGAGTAGTATGGAGGTGGAATGGGGTATTTTGGCTAAGAAATGAGAGAGAAAATGAAGATTTTGGGTAAGAAGAGGAGGAGAAGTCGTGGAGTAGAGGAGAGAAATGAAAGGTTTCAAGTGAAAAATGGTCATCTCGCGCTGAAAAACTTTTTAAACCTGTTATGTAATCGATTACAATGTTTGTGTAATCGATTACCATTCTTCTGGAATTCATGTAATCGATTACAATATTTGTGTAATCAATTACCAGCCCTCTGAAATATATGTAATCGATTACAATGTTTGTGTAATCGATTACCAGCTTTCTGGAAATCCTTGTAATCTATTACAGGGTTAGTGTAATCGATTACAAAGGTCTTGTAATGGTTTACAGGCTTACAAAAACTCAGTTTTTTGTATTTTAAGCAATAAAGGGCTGATCTCAAAGCACTCAAATTAGATCCAAAGAGTCTCAAATTAATTTCAAACATCATGTAGTCATACAAGCTGATTAGTTCTTAATCCAACACACACGATTATGCAGAATTACCATTTTAACCAAGTATTTAAGCCATTTTATTAGAATGAGCTTCTTGGTGGACTTTGTTAAGATGGATTACCTGCAAAACAACTTTGGGGAAACCTCTGATGCTCAAGTCAGTAGTGGAATTAGGAATGGTTAAAGAACAAGAAAGTTTAGCACCAAAACACCATCATTATGCAACAAAAACACATGTTATGTAGTAAAAATTCAGATTATGCAGCAAAAGCAGTATATGATGTAGTAGGATGAATTTGTGTAGATTTTCAATTTATGCATGATTGATCCAATATGCCAAGTTCATTTCTTATATAGAAGAATGCTTCTTTTGCTAAGGACTTAGTAAAAATATCAGCTAGTTGCTTAGTGGTTTCTACAAATTCAAGAATGTAATCACCTTTTTGTACATGATCCCTAATAAAATAATGTATTATTTCAATATCTTTTATTCTAGAGTGCAGAATGGGATTTTCGGATAAATTAATTGCACTTGTGTTATCACACCTTATAGGGATGTGATTCAGCTCAAGACCATAGTCTAGAAGTTATTGCTTCATACAAAGGATTTAAGCACAACAACTTCCAGCTGCAACATATTCAGTTTCAGCTGTAGACAATGCCAGACTATTTTGTTTCTTGCTATGCCAAGAAACTAGTGAGCTTCCAAGCAAGTGACATGTTCCATTAGTGCTCTTCCTATCCATTTGGCATCCAGCAAAATTAGAATTGGAATACCCAATTAAGTTACAAGAGGCACCTTTAGGGTACCATAATCCCATTTGTGAAGTGCCTATTAGATATTTCATTATTCTTTTAACAGCACTTAAGTGTGATTCTTTAATATTTACTTGAAATCTAGCACACATGCACACACTAAACATAATATCTGGCCTACTTACTGTAAGATAAAGCAGTGAGCCTATCATACCTCTATATTTTGTAATTTCTACAAGTTTACCTTCTTCATCCTTGTCCAAGTGACAAGAAGTGCCTATTAGTGTAGTCATTTTCTTGGCATTCTCCATTCCAAACTTCTTGAGCAACTCCTTACAATATTTTGATTAACTTAAGAAAGTCTCATCCTTTGTTTGCTTAATTTGGAGACCAAGGAAGAAGTTGAGCTCACCCATCATGGATATGTCAAACTCATTTTGCATAATATTTGTAAATTCTTTACAAATAAAGTTATTAGTAGCACTAAATATAATATCATTGACATATATTTGAACAAGAAGAATGTCATGCTTTTTATGTTTAATGAAAAGAGTAGTGTCAACATTTCCTCTAGAAAAGTCATTTTCTAAAAAGAACTTGCTCAACCTTTCATACCAAGCTCTAGGAGCTTGTTTTAAGCTATACAAGACCTTTTTTAATTTAAAAACATGGTTGGGCAGTTCAAAATTTTTAAAACCAGGAGGTTATTCCACATACACTTCTTCTTGTATAAGACCATCTAAAAAGGAACTTTTAACATCTATTTGAAAAAGTTTGAAATCCATGATACATGTATATGCAAGTAGCATTCTTATGGCCACTAATCTAGCTACGGGAGCATAAGTTTCTTCATAATCTATTCCTTCTTCTTTTATCATATCTTTCAGCTACAAGCCTAGCTTTGTTTCTTATTATTAAGCCTGTTTCATCAAGTTTGTTCCTAAAGACCCATTTGGTGCCAATAATTGGATGTTCATTGGGCCTTGGAACTAATTCCCAAACTTGATTTCTTTCAAATTGGTTTAGCTCATCTTGCATAGCCAAGATCCAATGATCATCATTTATGGCCTCATTTATGGCCTCATTTATGTCTTTAGGTTTAACTTGAAACACAAAAGCTATATGATTACATGCATTTCTAAGAGAGTTTCGAGTGGTTACCCCTTTTGATACATTACCTATCACCTTGTCGAGATGATGATATCTTGATGTCCTTCATTCTTTGGGTAGATCCATGATTTCTAAATCCTCTTACCATGAGTGATCAAGGGATCTCTCTTCTTGCTTCTTGGGCTTTTTCTCTTGATTCTCCAAGTGTGTTCTTGCCAAAATTTCTGCAATATCATCAACAAGCTCCTTTCTCGGCTCATTTGGGTTAGTTTCATCAAAAGCAACATGTATAGACTCTTCTATAGTCATAGTTCATTTATTATAAACTCTAAAGGCCTTATTATGTATAGAATAGCCAATAAAAATTCCCTTATCAGATTTAGCATCAAACTTCCCTAAGTTATCTTTTCCATTATTCAAAATAAAGCATTTACATCCAAAGACATAAAAATGTGAAACATTTGGCTTCCTTCCCTTGTACAATTCATATGGGGTTTTCTTTAAAATTGGCTTTATTAGGGCTCTATTCATAATATAACAAGTGGTGTTAACCACATCCACCCAAAAGTACTTAAGAAAGTTGGCCTCGTTGAGCATAGTTCTTGTCATTTCCTCTAAAGATCGATTTTTCCTTTCTATAACACCATTTTGTTGTGGTGTTCTAGAGGCAAAAAAATTATGCTCAATGTCATGTTCATCACAAAAG
This sequence comes from Ormosia semicastrata, assembly GCA_029884595.1. NCBI lineage: Eukaryota > Viridiplantae > Streptophyta > Magnoliopsida > Fabales > Fabaceae > Ormosia > Ormosia semicastrata. Next base: position 10,656,000 of record JAQQTO010000027.1, on the reverse strand, counting down.
GTTTCAAATTCATGATTTTTAAATTCACCACCATGATCACTTCTTATGGATGCAATATAAAACTATTTTTCGTTTTGAATAACTTTGGCAAATTTTTTGAATGATTGAAAAGCATCATTTTTATGAGACAAGAATAATGTCCATGTAAACCTAGAAAAATCATCCACAATCACTAATGCTTAGTAATTTCTACCAAAGCTCATAGTTCTAGAGGGACCAAAAAGATTCATGTGCAAAAGTTATAAAGGTTTAGAAGTTGAAACCACATTTTTAGCTTTAAAAGAGACCTTTACTTGTTTTCCATTTTGACATGCATCACAGAGTTTGTCTTTTTTCAAATTTGAGCTTTGAAAGACTAATTACTAGTTCTTTAGAAACTAATTTGTTTAAGTAATCTATGTGAATGTGAGCAATTCTTCTATGTCATAACCATGAATCATTTTCTTTACTCATAAAGCATTTAGCATCATTTGAGGAAATGTCATCAAGGCTAATCATATATATATTATTGACCCTATGACCAACAAACTTAATATGCTTATCATCTTTACCCTCAATTATGCAACAATTAGAATCAAATATTACTTTATTCCCCTTATCATATAGTTGACTAATGCTAAGCAAGTTATGTTTGAGTCCTTCAACAAGCAAAACATTATCAATAGATGAAGAAGGGTTCTTACCAACTTTACCAACTCCAAGGATCTTCCCATTGTTGTTATCACCATATGTCACGTGACCACTCTTCTTGGGGACAAGGAAGGAAAACTTGGAGCCATCACCGGTCATGTACTTGGATCAACCATTATCAAGATACTAACTTGAGCTTTTGGTCTTCAAGCACACCTACAACACACATTCAAATTTTAACCTTTGGTACCTAAATTGTCTTAGGTCCTTGTATGTTAGAATTAGGCAAGATGCCCTTAGGAACCCAAACCATTTTAGTTCTAATCTTGGTGTTAATGTTCTTTCTAACATTACATGTGGATGACCTATGCCCTTTCCTCCTACAATTGTTAGTCATGGCAACCATTACCCAAAAGGGGGGTGAATTGGGTATAAAAACTTTTTCACAAAAACTCTTAAAATAAATACAAATATTTAAGCTATTAAATAAAAGAAAAGAAATGCGAGAAGAAGAATAAAAGCTTTAAGAATAGCAAATAAATAAAGGGGTAATAATAAAAAATTACATAAAATAAAGAGATTGAGAAGAGAAAAGCAGACACGATATTTATCCTGGTTCGACCACTAACCCACTTGTGGTCTACGTCCAGTCCTCGAAAATAATCCGAGATTTTTTACTATGTATACAAGCTTCAATAGATGCTTTCAACTGTTACATAAAAGAGCACTTTTCATACACAGGGAAACTCTACCCTTGTGCTAAAGCCTCAGCCTGTAGGGATACCTCACCCTTATACAAACCTTGAGGGATAACTTACCCTCGATACAAACCTTGAAGGATACCTCACCCTCAATATAGAAGAATAGAAATATAGATGAAGAGAAACTCTCACTCAGAGCAAATAATACAAATTGAAGTGCTAAGAGGCTCTCAAAGGATATCTCAAAGTTTCAGCAAAAAGAGCACAGAAAATAGGCATAAATTGTAAATCACATTTTTTAGAGCACGCGTAAATTAAACAAATAGCTGGGCTACTAACAGATGAGACCCACGGTCTCTATTTATAGATTCAGATAGAAAATAGCCGTTGTAGAAATTAATTTCATAATTATTATGAAAAAAGTGTCTATTACATACTATATCCGATCTGTGTTTACCGTGTTTATTCGAATAAGCCTTCTGTTATTCGAATAACACATTCTTTTAAAAATGTTTTTGAAACTGGTTATTTGAATAACCTTCGTGTTATTCGAATAATGCTGCCATAAAGAATTTCTTTTAAACATCTTTAAACACTGGTTATTCGAATAACAAAGGATCTATTCAAATAACACTGTCAAAAACACATTTATGGGAAACAACTCTATTCGAATAACTTGATGAGTTATTTGAATAGCTAATATGAAATAAGTCATTCTGAAAACTCTTATTCGAATAACAGGAGTGTTATTCGGATAACACTTTAAAAGCAGAAGCACGCAACAGCTAATTTTAAAACTTTATTCGAATAACCAAGGAGTTATTCGAATAACTCAATTTATAAAACAGTTATAAAAGCTTGAAAACCATCCCAAAAAGTTTATCAAAAATACCAAAACATTTCAAAGTTATTTTCAAGATCAAAACAGTTTTGGTATAAGTTTAAGAAAACATTTTTGTTTTATCTTAATACACTAGGAGATATCCAAAGAGATCCTCGAACAAAGAGATGTTACCAAGTGGCCTCAATACTCAAGAGGGGGGTGAATTGAGTAGTTAAAAATAAGTTCACAAATCTTTCGCAAATCGTTTGACAATCAATTTTCGTTGAAGCTATTGAATGATCAGAGATAATTGAATAGATGAGTTAAGCACTTTTACTAATGAAAGTAATAGTCAAGGTGACAATATTCAAATAAAACAATGAAACAATGCACAAAGATGAACAGAGGAGAGTTTAGAGAAACAAACACGGTATCGTTTATCCCGGTTCAATCACTACTCCACTTGTGATCTACGTCCAGTCCCAAAGCAACACCTTGAGATTTTCCACTATATCTTCAAGCTTCAATAGGTGCTTGAAAAACCACTACAACCTTGAGCACTCAACAAGTATGGGATACCTCACCCAAAAGCTTGAGCCTCTATTTTCCAAGGGATACCTCACCCTTACAATACTTGAGGGATACCTCACCCTCACTAATCAGAAAGTATAAGATTGAAATAGAAGAAGTTCTCTCTAGAGCAAGTGTTTACAAATTGAAGCTCTAATATGCTCTCAAGGATTTTTCACGTTTTTAGTCAGAAAACAGAGCAAGAAATGATTTTAAGAATTGATTCACGTTTTGAAGTATAATGATCAGTTTTTGGTTCAAGGTCAACCGTAAACAAAGACCCAATCTGGGTATTTATAAGTTTCTCAATTAATAGAGCCGTTGAGGTAGTTGGGCATGCATTTAATGCATTTAATATAGCCGTTGGACCTTGTCGAGATGCGTGTAATCGATTACATATCTCGTGTCGATTACATTATTGTTCCAACGTTTTAAACTTTCAGGGCTCAAATAATCGATTACATTCTTGAGGTAATCGATTACATGGCTTCTCGACTTTTCTTGTAATCGATTACAATGATCATGTAATCGATTACATGACTTCTGACTTCTTGTGTAATTGATTACAATATCCTTGTAATCGATTACATGTCTCGTCGAACATGTTTTTTGAGTTTCTGGGTTTTGTGTAATCGATTACATATATTGTGTAATCGATTACATTTCTTGTCGAACGTGTTCTTTGCCTTTCACGGGCTTTGTGTAATCGATTACATATACTGTGTAATCGATTACATGGCCTCTGACTTGCTTGTAATCGATTACATTGTTCATGTAATCGATTACATTCTTTCTGTTTGATGTGTAATCGATTACAAACATTGTGTAATCGATTACATTTGCCTTTGAACACATTTTTCAAGTTCAATAACTCGTAGTCATTTCCAACACCTCAGGGTACTTGTTTAAACATAAATCCTTTTAAGAGTGTTAGATTTAAAGTTGAAACTTAGGTTTTAATGAAAGCCATGTTTATCTTTGAAATTTCCTATTTATTTTGAAATCATATATTTGAAAAACCATTTGAGAAATCTTGAGAGCATTTAACAAGAATGTCCTAAGTCTAAATAACTAATTAAACCTTCTGTCTTTTCTTTGATCTTGATTTTTTCCTTTTGTGCTTTGATCTTCTCTTTTGCTTTTGTTATCATCAAAAACCTTTCAACATGCCTTAGAGACATAAGCATTCACATTCTCCCCCTTTTTGATGATGACAAACTGATCATAGGAAAAAGAAAGAGTTTTTGCATTTGTATATCATAGTCATTTAGTTACAATGCTGTCCCCGGAGATTATGCATGATATTGGGTTAGATTTTGCATATGAAAAGCTTAATAACTTAAAAGTTCAATAACTCCCCCGTACTCATGCAACCTTTAATTACATTTCATTTTTCCTTCAATAACTCCCCCGTACTCATGCAACCTTTTTTCCTTATTTTCTCCCCCGTTGGCATTATCAAAAAGACATAAGCATTAAAAAAAATGGACAGCATGTCAGTTATAGTTCATGATTCCCAATTGTTTGCCATAACAGAAAAGCCACTAAGATCAGTCCAAGCAATATTCCAACAGCCAACCATTCAAAGTGAAAACACGTTTATGTATTAATAATCAGCATGTACAAAGAAACATGTCACAACCAGTAGGCAATAATCAAAAGATAACCATAAAGGTATACCAATTTTATATAATCAGAGTTAAAAAAAATACAAGGCGGAAAAACAAATCAAGGCATAAGGCCAGGATCACTATCAGTGTCCTCGCTGTCACAAAAGACATCACCCTCTGGATCCGCAGCAGAGTCTCCTAGACCAATGTCATCATCGGCTGGGCATAAGATCGTCGTCGAATCCGAAGCTCCTCATCATCGCCAGGAACTCCAGGATGGACCAGCGAAGGAAATGGGATCCTGAGGGGCGAGGGATGTGGGGGGGGCAACAGCAGCGGGACTCTCGGGAAACGGGAGGTCCACGTAAGAGGGATCGAATGGAGGCAAGCTCCCGGTCCGAGTAGTCCATCCTCGGCTCAAGGTGGTCGATCTTTTGCTCTATATGATCCATGCGCGTGTTGACGTTGGCGCTCGGGTTGCGCATCTCTTGGAGCAGAAGATCAAGAGAAGGCTGGAGCAGAGCGAGGCGGATACTTGAGCCCCCTCATCATCACCGTCTGGATCGTGATGGATATGGCCAAATGTGCCATGAGTAATGTAATGCCACATATCCTCCATCTTGTAGAGCCGAAGCTTCTTCGCAGTATGCGCCCAATTGATTGGGGTCCCTTGGAGCCGGTGTCCTTGGACTCTTCGATCGCCGAAATGCGACAATACTCAAGAATTGTGGTGACTAACATGGCGAAGGGGAGAGCAGCGAGTTCTTCTTTTTCTTGATGTCTAGCATATCTTTGTAGAATGTAGTATCCCCGCTTGATTGGGTGCCCCGTGGTCATTGCCCATAATGCCACTACATCGTCCTTGAGGACTTGGGAGTAATTTCCTCCTGCGGGAATCAATCCACGAACCAAGAGGTAGTGGAGGACCCCGTTTTCCATAGTGAGGCCGGTGGCCATTATTCTGCGTCTAGGATCACCGGGGAGGTGGTAGCCGGTCCTAATCAAGGAGAGAAGAGCAGCCTTGTGCTCAAACTCATGCCCCCAGTACTTTGGCATTCCCACGTAACCGGGCTCCATCGAGTGAGCTTGGTGAGCCTATACCATTCTGTCATGGTTAACTGATTTGTTGCTTTTTCACCTCGAAATGATGCAATTATCCTCAACCTTCGTGTTAGCATAAAACACTCGGACAAGGTTAGGGTAGATGGCTTTCTCTATACTTAGGAATCCCAAAGAAGCCTAAGTGTTCTATTGTCCTAAAGCTCACTAAGGGTTCACTCTCACGAAGGTGATGGGTAGATACCGGGAGAGATGATCTTGCGAAGCCGGAAGTTCTTCCCGAACAACTCGGCTTTCTTCACGGTGGAGAAGTGCCTCGTGAGGTCCAACCCGAGATATTTCGTGTAGAGCCACCAGAGGAACTTCCAACAAGCAGCCCCTGTTCTTGGGCGCTTCGAGCGATGGGAGGATTCACCATTGATGAGAGAGAGAAGCACGGGTTGAGTGGTAAATTGTTGGGGATGAGTGAGGAGAGAGAGAGGACGAAATTAGGTTAGAAAAGTGGAGAGGGTGTTCGTGGGAGAAGATGGGGAGATTTTGGATGAGGGATTTGAGGAGATTTGATCGGTGGGTTATGTGGAGAGGGATTTCCGAGATTGAGAGAGGCGAAATGATGAGTTTTGATGGAAATTTGAGTGAGAAATGAGAGGTTTTGAGATCCGAGGTGCGTGGGTGCGAGAGGAGAGAACGAGGAAGATGAACAGGGCCAAACAGAAATGACCACTACGCGCGTCGAGAGCCTTTTAAAAAACCCTGTGTAATCGATTACATTGAGTGTGTAATCGATTACATGCATTCTCAAGGGTGTGTAATCGATTACATTTTTGGTGTAATCGATTACATGCTTCTCTAGGTATGTAATCGATTACATTTTTAGTGTAATCGATTACATGATTGGAACCTTGTAATCGATTACATAGATGATGTAATCGATTACTGAGTTCTGAGTTGGTTGTAATCGATTACAAAATGTGTGTAATCGATTACATGCGTGATTGAAACATGTAATCGATTACAAAGGCATTGTAATCGATTACAAAGACTCTTTAACTCAGATTTTGCGTTCCAAACAACATATAATCAATTTTAATCCACCCAAAAACAGTTTTAAAGCAACTCAAATCAATTCAAATCATCATCCAAGCATATAGATTAATCACATTATGATTCAACTAATATAATTGATCAAAATTATCATGTTTACCAAGAATTTCACCCTTTTTGGTGATTTTTGAGGTCAATTTGTTGAATTTCACCCTTCTTGTCAAAGTTGGACATGAGGGAGCACACAAAATAATTTGGGAAACCTCCGACGCTCAAGTTAGTATGGGATTCAAATATATATAATGAAAATTCAGAATTGTGCGCAATGTGGCATAATTATGCGAAAAACGCAAGCTTAGGCTTTTGTTTTAGGATTATGCAAAATATTCAATTTATGCATGAATGGTCCAATATACCCATTCGTTTCTAATGTAGAAAAATGCTTCTTTTGCAAGGGGTTTGGTGAAAATATCACTAATTGCTTAGTTGTTTCAACAAATTCAAGTATGCAATCACCTCTTTGAACATGATCTCAATGAAATGATGTCTTATTTCAATATGCTTAGTTCTAGAATGCAAAATGGGATTTTTTGACAAGTTAATTGCACTAGTATTATCACATTTTATGGGAATGTGATCAAGCTCAAGACCATAGTCCAAGAGTTGCTTTGTTTCATCCAAAGGACTTGAGCATTAAAGAACTCCCATTCAACATATTCAATTCACTGTGGATAATGCCACACTATTTTGTTTCTTCTTGTGCCAAGAAACTAGTGAGCTTCCTAGCAAGTGGCATGTCCCACTAGTGCTCTTTTCGATCCATTTTGCATCCAAAGAAAATCAGAATCGGAATATCCAATAAGACTACATGAGGCACCCTTAGGGTACCATAAACCCATTTGTGATGTGCCTATTAGATATTTCATTATTCTCTTAACAAACACTTAGGTGTGATTCCTTAGGATTAGCTTGATATCTAGCACACATGCATACACTAAACATTATATCGGCCTACTTGCGGTGAGATAAAGGAGTGAGCCAATCATACCTCTATATTTTGTAATTTCTACTTGATTTACCTCCTTCATCCTTGTCCAAATAGCAAGAGGTGCCCATAGGAGTAGCCATATGCTTGGCATTGTCCATTCCAAACTTTTTGAGCAGCTCCTTGCAATACTTGGATTGGCTTATAAATGTTCCTTCTCTTGTTTGCTTGATTTGTAGACCAAGGAAGAAGTTGAGCTCACCCATCATGGACATCTCAAACTCACTTTGCATAATATTTGAAAATTCTTTACAAAGAGAGTTGTTAGTAGCTCCAAATATAATGTCATCAACATAGATTTGAACTAGAAGAATGTCATGCATTTTGTGTTTTATGAAAAGAGTGGTGTCAACTTTACCTCTAGAAAAGCCTTTTTCTAAAAGAAATTTGCTCAACCTTTCATACCAAGCTCTAGGAGCTTGTTTCAAGCCATACAAAGCCTTTTTCAATTTAAAAACATGGTTGGGCATTTCAAAGTCCTCAAAACCAGGAGGTTGTTCTACATACACCTCTTCTTGTATAAAACCATTTAAAAGGCACTTTTGACATCCATTTGATAGAGTTTGAAATCCATGATGCAAGCATATGTAAGTAGCATTCTAATGGCCTCTAATCTAGCTACGGGAGCATAAGTTTCTTCATAATCTATGCCTTCTTCTTGATTATATCCCTTAGCTACAAGCCTAGCTTTATTTCTTATTATTAAACCCGTTTCATCAAGTTTGTTCCTAAAGACCCATTTGGTGCCAATTATAGGATGATCATTGGGCCTTGGAACTAATTCCCAAACTTGATTCCTCTCAAATTGGTTTAGTTCTTCTTGCATGGCCAAGATCCAATGCTCATCGTTAATGGCCTCATTTATGTCTTTAGGTTCAACTTGAGAGACAAAGGCTAGATGATTACATGCATCTCTAAGTGAGTTTCGAGTGATTACCCCTTTTGATACATCACCTATCACCTTGTCAAGAGGATGATACCTTGAAGTCCTCCATTCCTTGGGTAGATCCGAGATTTTAGAATTTTCTTGCCATGAGTGATCAAGGAGTCTCTCTTCTTTCTTCTTGGACTCTATCTCTTGATTTTCCAAGTGCGTCTTTGCCAAGATTTACGCAACATCATCAACAAGTTCCTTTCTCGGCACATTTGGGTTAGTTTCATCAAATGCAACATGTATGGATTCTTCTATGGTCATAGTTCGTTTATTATAGACTCTAAAGGCCTTGCTATGGATAGAATAACCAATGAATATTCCTCATCGATTTTGCATCAAACTTCCCAAGTTATCCTTTCCATTATTCAAAACAAAGCATTTGCATCCAAAAACATGAAAATGTGACACATTAGGTTTCCTTCCTTTGTACAATTCATATGGGGTTTTCTTTAAAATTGGCCTTATTAGGGCTCTATTCATAACATAACAAGCGGTGTTAACCGCATCAATACTTAGGAAGATTGGCCTCATTGAGCATAGTTCTTGCCATTTCTTCTAAAGATCGATTTTTCCTTTCTACAACACCATTTTGTTGTGGTGTTCTAGAAATGGGCAGAAAAATTATGCTCAATGCCATGTTCATCACAAAAAGTTTCAAATTCATGATTTTCAAATTCACCACCATGATCACTTCTTATGGATGCAATACAAAAACCTTTTTCGTTTTGGATAACTTTGGCAAGTTTTCTAAATGATTGAAAAGCATCATTTTTGTGAGCTAAGAATAATGTCCATGTAAATCTAGAAAAATCATCCACAATTACTAATGCATAGTAATTCCCACCAAAGCTCATAGTTCTAGAGGGTCCAAAAAGATCCATGTGCAAAAGTTGTAAAGGTCTAGAAGTTGAAACTATGTTTTTAGCTTTGAGAGAGACCTTTACTTGTTTTCCCTTTTGACATGCATCACAAAGTTTGTCTTTTTCAAATTTGAGCTTTGGAAGACCAATTACTAGTTCTTTAGAAACCAATTTGTTTAAGTGATCCATGTGAATGTGAGCAATTCTTCTATGCCATAACCATGAATCATTTTCTCTACTCATAAAGCATTTAGCATCATTTGAGGAAATGTCATCAAGACTAATCATATATATGTTATTGACCCTATGACCAACAAACTTAACTTGCTTGTCATCCTTTCCCTCAATTATACAACAAGAGGAGTCAAATATAACTCTATTTCCTTTATCACACAATTGACTAATACTAAGTAAATTATGTTTAAGTCCTTCAACAAGTAAGACATTATCAATAGATGATGAAGGGATCTTACCAACTTTGCCAATTCCAAGAATCTTCCCTTTGTTGTTGTCACCATATGTGACATGACCATGTTTCTTGTGTGTAAGGGAGGAGAACTTGGAGCCATCTCCGGTCATGTGCTTGGAGCAACCACTATCAAGATACCAACTTGAGCTCTTGGTCTTCAAGCACACCTACAACACACATTCAAGATTTAACTTTTGGTACCCAAATTGTTTTGGGTCCTTGTGTGTTAGAATTAGGTAAGGTGCCTTTAGGGACCCAAACCCTTTGATTCCAACCTTGGTGTTTATGTTCTTTCTAACATTGCAAGTGGATGCACTATGCCCTTTCCTACCACAATGAAAACATTTAACAAAGGGGCTACTTGAAGTTTTTGAGGAAACAAAGAAATTCTTATAAGATTTTTGATGGTTGTTTGGATTAAATCCTAAACCGGCTTTTTGGAAAACACATTTTTGTCTCCCTAACAACACATTCAAGTTGTCTCTTCCAAAAGTGAATTTTGCAAGAGTGTTGTTCAAGTCTTCAATTTCTTTTTCAAAAGCTTTGCATGATAGACAAGGTAATGATATGGATGCATTTTCATGTGAGGAACAAATCATGCATGATGAATTAGCATCTATGAGTCCTAAAGTCTCATTTTCAATTTTAAGTTCATTTATCTCCTTGGTTAAAGCAGAAACTTTCTTTGTCAATAGGGAGATTGTTTTATTGGAAGACAAAATCATTTTTGTGAGCCTCAAAGATTCATCATGCAATTCTTGAAAGGCATCTTGTAATTCATCATAAGAAGGTGGAGGTTCTAGGTTAGAAGAGGTTACCTCGGTGTCGCTTTCTCCACTTTCCTCCTTGAGCCATGAGGCAAAGATGGGCTTCCTCATTTTCAGAATCATCGGAAGAGCTTAAGTCATTGTCCTCCCAAGCTATATATGCTCTTCTTCCTTTCTTTTCCTTGGAGGGTCTTTTCTCAAACTTCTCCGTCTTCTTGAGATATATAGGACACTCCATTTTCATGTGCCCCTGGGTTTTCCACATTCATAGCATTTTGGAGGAGTGGAGGATCCTTCTCCTTTGTGATATGCTTTCTTTTGAGGAAACGGTGGTCTTCTTTGAAATCCCTTTTTCTTCAAGAATCTTCCGAATTTTCTTACAAGGAGACTAAGATTCTCCTCACTTAGCTCAATATTTTCAGCATCCTCTTCACCATCTTCATCATCATCTTCAAGTATGGGAGAGGTGGCCTTGAGTGCAATTCCCTTCTTCTTTTTGTCATGTTCTTCATTTTGATTGAGCCTACTTAGTTCCAGCTCATGCTCTTGAAGTTTTCCGAATAGGGTGGCTAGAGACATGGTTGATAAATCTCTTGATTCCGCAATCGCAGCTTACCTTGGGTTGCCAATTCTCGCTAGACATCTCAAGACTTTGTTAATAAGATCCTCATTAGGAAATGTCTTTCCCAATGAGATGAGATGATTAACAATATGAGTAAATCTCTTTTGCATATCTTGAATACTCTCACCTTGGTTCATTCTAAACAATTCATATTCATGAGTAAGAGTGTTTATTCGAGATCTTTTTACCTCACTAGTGCCTTCATGAGTTACTTGTAGGGTATCCCACATTTCTTTGCGGTCTTACAGTTTGACACCCTAAAGAATTCATCATACCCCAAAGATGTGGTGATGATGTTCTTGGCTTTCAAATTATATTGAACCTTCTTTTTATCATCATCGGTCCAATCACTTCTAGGTGTATTAATTGTCACACCATCCTTAGTTTGTGTAGGGACAAAAGCACCATTTTCAATGCGTCCCCACACATCTAAGTCAATAGCTTCAATAAAAATTTTCATCCTTTCTTTCCAATAGGCATAGCCATCCCCATTGAAATAAGGAGGTCTATTTATAGAAGAACCTTCATTTGAAAAACCATTTGAAGCCATCACTTCTCTTGAAGTCGCTAAGCTCTTTATACAAGAGTCTAGCTTTCGATACCACTTGTTACCAAGTGGCCTCAATACTCAAGAGGGGGGTGAATTGAGTAGTTAAAAATAAGTTCACAAATCTTTCGCAAATCGTTTGACAATCAATTTTCGTTGAAGCTATTGAATGATCAGAGATAATTGAATAGATGAGTTAAGCACTTTTACTAATGAAAGTAATAGTCAAGGTGACAATATTCAAATAAAACAATGAAACAGTGCACAAAGATGAACAGAGGAGAGTTTAGAGAAACAAACACAGTCGTTTATCCTGGTTCAATCACTACTCCACTTGTGATCTACGTCCAGTCCCAAGCAACACCTTGAGATTTTCCACTATATCTTCAAGCTTCAATGGGTGCTTGAAAAACCACTACAACCTTGAGCACTCAACAGTATGGGATACCTCACCCAAAAGCTTGAGCCTCTATTTTCCAAGGGATACCTCACCCTTACAATACTTGAGGGATACCTCACCCTCACTAATCAGAAAGTATAAGATTGAAATAGAAGAAGTTCTCTCTAGAGCAAGTGTTTACAAATTGAAGCTCTAATATGCTCTCAAGGATTTTTCACGTTTTTAGTCAGAAAACAGAGCAAGAAATGATTTTAAGAATTGATTCACGTTTTGAAGTATAATGATCAGTTTTTGGTTCAAGGTCAACCGTAAACAAAGACCCAATCTGGGTATTTATAAGTTTCTCAATTAATAGAGCCGTTGGAGGTAGTTGGGCATGCATTTAATGCATTTAATATAGCCGTTGGACCTTGTCAGATGCGTGTAATCGATTACATATCTCGTGTCGATTACATTATTGTTCCAACGTTTTACGAACTTTCGGGCTCGTGTAATCGATTACATTCTTGAGGTAATCGATTACATGGCTTCTGACTTTTCTTGTAATCGATTACAATGATCATGTAATCGATTACATGACTTCTGACTTGCTGTGTAATTGATTACAATATCCTTGTAATCGATTACATGTCTCGTCGAACATGTTTTTTGAGTTTCTGGGTTTTGTGTAATCGATTACATATATTGTGTAATCGATTACATTTCTTGTCGAACGTGTTCTTTGCCTTTCTGGGCTTTGTGTAATCGATTACATATATTGTGTAATCGATTACATGGCCTCGACTTGCTTAATCGATTACATTGTTCATGTAATCGATTACATTCTTTCTCGCTTGATGTGTAATCGATTACAAACATTGTGTAATCGATTACATTTGCCTTTGAACACATTTTTCAAGTTCAATAACTCGTGTAAGTCATTTCCAACACCTCGGGGGTACTTGTTTAAACATAAATCCTTTTAAGAGTGTTAGATTTAAAGTTGAAACTTAGGTTTTAATGAAAGCCATGTTTATCTTTGAAATTTCCTATTTATTTTGAAATCATATATTTGAAAAACCATTTGAGAAATCTTGAGAGCATTTAACAGTAATGTCCTAAGTCTAAATAACTAATTAAACCTTCTGTCTTCTTTCTTTGATCTTGATTTTTTCCTTTTGTGCTTTGATCTTCTCTTTTGCTTTTGTTATCATCAAAAACCTTTCAACATGCCTTAGAGACATAAGCATTCACAAGAGACTCTAAGTCCTAAAGCTATCCTTAAAAGATCTTGGACTTGGTCTTCCCATCATCTTCATTTTGTCTTCATATTTGTTATCATTAAAAACATTCTTCAAAGACATATGTTTAATCACATTCTCCTTATGTTGAGCTTAATAGAGATCTTTTGCTTTCTTGTTGCAATGCTCACTCCTGGTACTTGGACTGTCCTACAAAGTATTGCTCACTTAAACAAGTATAGTTAGAAAAACTTTGATTATAAAACTTCATATGCATGATTCATAAATATATAACTCTAGTTAGTTTAACATGCATATAAAACTTTCATATACACATCCAAATAAGATATTTATTAATTACTAATGGATATGCTCTATATAGAATGCAACAAAGAACATATGCAAAGTGTTCTTTTTGTCTTGTATTTGTCATCATCAAAACTTAACATATTAAACTATTTGGGACAAACTATTTCCACAATCTCCCCCTTTTTGATGATGACAAATCACCAAAGAAAAAAAATGTTGAGCAATATACAATAATTGAAATTCATGTAAGCATATCAAACAATAAGCACAAGAACATATTTTTCTTTCCAATTTTCACTCCCCCTATTTGACATCAACAAAAAGGCTTAAAAAAATATTTTCTCCCCCTTATAGATTCTACATATGATTTAAGAATAGAGAGATGAAATAAGCATGTTTTTCAAGATATAGAAGATTATTCATGCAATGTTTGTCATATTTTTGTATGTCAACATTTAGCATATGATAGTAATAAAACACTTTATGTAATCAAACAAAGATTTAAGGCAAGAGATATAAACAACTCAAGAGCTAAGCTCCCCCTCAAAATATGCATATTATCAAAATAATAGATAAAAAAAATATGTATGTGAAGACCATGTAAGTACATTACCTTAAAGAAAAGCAAGGCAAATATACATCTTCTTAATTCCTCAAACAAAAACCATTTTAAAACTTCTCCCCCTTTCAAAAAGAATTTTACAAGAGCACATTATATTTTCAAAAGCATTTTAGAAGGGTAGAGATATTTTATATATAAAGCCATATATTCCTTGGAAAGCATCTAGTCATTTAAGATTAATTTATCAACAAGTATCATACAATCCATATCATATAAAATATCACAATAGCTTAGGGATAGGGATACTTATTGAGATAGATAAAGAGTGATGATCCTTCTTTATTGATCCTTTAACTTTGAGCTTTTTTTTTCTTTGAATTCTCCATTCCATTGCACTTGAAGAAATGCTTCTTTATCTTCCTTTTCATTTGAATTTCATTCAACTTTTCTCGTTTATCCACATATACTTGTATGTAAAAATCTGATGGCTATATTTGAAACACATAGAGAGACTTGCAAAGCTAACTTTAAAAGTCTTCTAAAACATAGGTTAGCATCAAATATCATGTAAGCCCATTTATAAGCATAATTTTGATTGATATATAATTTAAAACATGTATCACATTATCAACCATGCAATTTTAACTTTAACAAGAATGCATGAAGTACATATGAACTTGATAAATAAAAAATAGTTTAAGCATTTTAAGACATTATTCAAGTTTATCAAAAAATATATGATCATCATCAAAACTTATTTATACATTTTTTAGGAAAAAAAATAATTATCATGTAAGGTATGTAAAGGTATAACGCAACTCTCTACTTCTCCAAATAGCATATGATATCAAATTTAAAGTATATAAAAAGAAAATGATAATAGTTTGATATCACCAAAAATGTACTCTTTGAATTTTTGTAGATTACTCTCACTTCCATCAATCTTCCAAGCTTCCAGCTTTCATGAGGGAATAGAAATTCTTTGCACCCCTTTTAAAAGTTGAATCCTTTTAAACTTTACTATCCTCAAGTTGAACTTATTCCATTTAAATGCTTGCTTGAGGTAGTTATCACCCTATAATACAATTCAAAGTACTTTCATTGGTATCCATCAATTTTGGATCCATAGAGGTTAGTCATTATGCCAAACTCATAAGCAAATAAGCATTCAAAATAATAAAACAACAAATGAGTTTACAAAGGCAAAAGAAATTTCATTTCATTGATCAAATTTAGCCAAGTACATATAATCATCAAAAGAATAGCTAATTACATTTGATTAAGCATTTGTATTTTTAGTCCAATTAAAAAGAATTTAACATGTACAACAAATTCTTAAGAAAAGAAGCAACAGAATCTTTTCATGCTGATTGTGTTTATTTGAATAAAAAAGGTTTTATTCGAATAGAAGAAGATCCTATTCGTATAGAGGATCTGGGAAGGCCAAACATTTTGGCCATTTAACAAGATTTATTTGAATAACCTGAGGGTTATTCAAATAAGCAGAGATCAAACATAAGAGACTGATAAAACAAGTTTCTGTTTATTTGAATAGTCTAAGGTTTATTCGAATAGACAGAGATCAAAGGTTAAGACTGATAAACTAAGGTTCTGGTTATTCGAATAAAGAAAGAATTCATTCGAATAGACAGTAAACACTGCAAACACAAAACTAACATAGAAGCTAGTTTTATTCGAATAAACTGAGTGTTATTCGAATAAAGATGATATCCAACACAAATTTTGATCAGCTTTAAAGAACTTTATTCGAATAAACTTATATTTGTTCGAATCAAAAAGCACAGTAAAGCATATGTTCAGAAAGTGATTTACGTGAGAATTAACTTACCCAAATATAAAGTAACTATAAAATAAGATTTAGGATATCTCTGAAGCTTAGGTCAGTAAAAATTCAAGAGAGATAAAGGCAATAAAATCAAATATTTAATTATATATATATAATTGATCAAGAACTCAAGTTCAAGGATATTTTCATTAGACATGTCATTTCAAACAATGAGCATACTTTTATCTAGCATATTAACGTGTAGAAACATTTTCAAGATATAAAGCTAGAAAAACATAACACAAGTTTCACTTATCCAAGGATTGCAAGTCTATGCTTCATGGAGACAAGGAAGAGAGCTTAAAGTTATTTATGATATTTGTATTTGGAGCAGCCATATTCAAGATGCCAAAGTCAGTTCTTGGCCTTCAAGCACACCTACAACATACTTCAATTTTTGACTTTTGGTACCCAAATTTTATTGGGTCCTTGTGTGTTAGTTTTCAAAAATTAATCTATTCTGCTCTCATAAAGATTAAATTTTTTTTCATAGTATATAAATTGAGCACAATAAATTAACTAATTAAATACCATTAAACACATAGTTGATAGCATGCTTACTTTCATGATATATAGACAATTTTAAATCATAGCAAACATACCTAGGCATTATAGAACCTTATGTACTAAGATATATAACAAATTAATGAATTATGAACATAATCAAGTGTTAAACATAATATTCAAATTTTATCTAGTACACATGATTCTATCCTCTACCTAAGGCCTACAAGGAATATACCTCATATTCATTATTATCATTTTTAAGTGAATGTGCATAAGGGGTAAAAACTTTTGATCCCTTGGCCTTGGCAATCAAGGAAATGCTTTTTCTTACCCATTGCTTCTCTTTTGAAGTCTTGAAATTTGCAAGCTCTACATTTTGTACTTGAGAAGCTTTAGTTGAAGCCATCTTCCTTCTTTGACCAAAGTTTCTAACATTAGGCTTTGGAAGTATTCTCCTTGATGACTCCTCTTTCATTTGACCAATTTGTCCATCATTTTGAGAAATATTCTGTAAAATTGAAATACTAGGAGGATATTTTGGTACCCACTTCATTTTGGGTCCTTGAATGTTAGTATTAGGGCCTTTAGGATTTTTAGGAACCCATACCATACAATTTCTCGTATAATGATTTCTTCTATAATTGCATAAATGAGAAATATGTCCTAGATGACCACAAAAATTACAAACAATTGAATTTAATGATGGCTTGGTCTTTTGAAGATCATCTTTGAAAAACCTAAGTCTTTTCTTGTTAGTACATTCTATGTTATTTTTGCCACAAGCTTTACTTGAATTTCCATGTGGAATAATATTAATTTTATTTTCATTAACAAGCATAGAATGTAAGCAATTAGAATCATTAGCTTTGGAAAATTTGAAAGATAAGTCATCAACTTGATTTTCTAAATTAATGCATTTTTCACAAGAAGATGAGGTTTCATATTTCAAAGGCATTTCCTCATTAAGAAAAGCAAATTCATTTTTTAAAGTCTCAATTTCATTTTCAATAGAGGAAATGTTTTCCAAACAAAATAAGTTTTTCTTTTCTAAATTCAACAAACCATCATACAATTCATTATATGCACATTGTAACACATTATAGGAAAGACTATAATTTAGTTTAGAATTATTTACCTCAAAATCCTTTTTAGCCATATAGGAAGTAGTCTCAATTTCTAGCATACTTGGCTCTTTAAGGGAGTCACCTTCTTCCTTATCAATTTTGTTTTGCTTTGCCTCTTCTTCAAATTGAGCACCATCATCGCCAAGAGACATTTAGCTCCCTTCAATAGTTTGAGCATCTCTTTGAGGATATTTTTCATGATAAGCTTCCTTCAATAGCTTTCGCTCTTCTTGCTTTCTATATACAATTTTATACACAAAATCATTATTAGCAAAATAAATAGCATCAAGAGTGTCCAAAATTTCTTTGGCACTAGAACAACTTTTAATTTTACTATAAGCATCATCATTCAAACTACTTCTCAAAATTTGCATAGCTCTAATATTCAAAGAAAAGCATTTCTTGTCATAGGCATTCCAAGTTTGTTTTGGTTTGCAAATAAATCCATTTAACACAACATCCCACAAATCCAAATCAACAGATTGCATATAAAACTCTATTCTAACTTTCCAATAAACAAAATGCACACCATCAAAGAATGGTGGTTTATTAATTTCAAGACCTTCCATTTTGAAAAACTTTCAAGGTTGCTAATAAACAAGGATCTTTAACTCTAAGCGGTTAAGCTTTTACCAGAGCACGAAACTCTGATACCACTTGTTAGTCATGACAACCATTACCCAAGAAGGGGGTGAATCGGGTATAAAAACTTTTTCACAAAAACTCTTAAAATAAACACAAATATTTAAGCTATTAAATAAAAGAAAAGAAATGCGAGAAGAAGAATAAAAGCTTTAAGAATAGCAAATAAATAAATGTGCAATAGTATAAAATTGCGTAAAATAAAGAGATTGAGAAGAGAAAAGTAGGCACAATATTTATCCTGGTTCGACCACTAACCCACTTGTGGTCTACGTTCAGTCCTCGAAAATAATCCAAGATTTTTCACTATGTATACAAGCTTCAATAAGTGCTTGCAACCGTTACATAAAAGAGCACTTTTCACACACAGGGAAACTCTACCCTTGTGCTAAAGCCTCAGCCTGCAGGGATACCTCACATTTATACAAACCTTGAGGGATACCTCACCCTCGATACAAACCTTGAAGGATACCTCACCCTCAATATAGAAGAATAGAAATATAGATGAAGAGAAACTCTCACTCAGAGCAAATAATACAAATTGAAGTGCTAAAAGGCTCTCAAAGGATATCTCAAAGTTTCAGCAAAAAGAGCACAGAAAATAGGCATAAATTGTAAATCACATTTTTAGAGTACGCGTAAATTAAACAAATAGTTGGGCTACTAACAGATGAGACCCACAGTCTCTATTTATAGAGTCGGATAGAAAATAGCCATTGTAGAAATTAATTTCGTAATTATTATGAAAAAAGTGTCTGTTACATACTATATCTGGATCTGTGTTTACCGTGTTTAATCGAATAAGCCTTCTGTTATTCGAATAACATATTCTTTTAAAAACATTTTTGAAACTGGTTATTCGAATAACCTTCGTGTTATTCGAATAACGCTGCCACAAAGAATTTCTTTTAAACAGCTTTAAACACTGGTTATTTGAATAACAAAGGATCTATTCGAATAACATTGTCAAAAACACATTTCTGGGAAACAACTCTATTCGAATAACTTGATGAGTTATTCGAATAGCTAATATGAAATAAGCCATTCTGAAAACTCTTATTCGAATAACAGGAGTGTTATTCGAATAACACTTTAAAAGCAAAGGCACGCAGCAGCCAATTTTAAAACTTTATTCGAATAACCAATGAGTTATTCGAATAACTCAATTTATAAAACAGTTATAAAAGCTTGAAAACCATCCCAGAAAGTTTATCAAAAATACCAAAACATTTTAAAGTTATTTTCAAGATCAAAACAGTTTTGGTATAAGTTTAAGAAAGCATTTTTGTTTTATCTTAATGCACTAGGAGATATCCAAAGAGATCCTCGAACAAAGAGACTCTAAGTCCTAAAGCTATCCTTAAAAGATCTTGGACTTGGTCTTCCCATCATCTTCATTTTGTCTTCATGTTTGTTATCATTAAAAACATTCTTCAAAGACATATGTTTAATCACATTCTCCTTATGTTGAGTGTGGCATTGCAATGAGGCTTCAAAGCGGAGGGTCCGCATAATGAACCGAATATGCACCGAATGAGAGGGATTCGGAGACCGTGTAATCAATGGCATTCTATCAACAAGTTGCAACTTGAGCTTAAGAACTCCATGGTTAAGCGTGCTTGACCTGGAGCAATAATGGGATGGGTGCTTTTTCTTGCGTGTGAGTGAGGACAAAGCACGCTGAAAAGACCCGTGTTGGTTTGTGGAGACACTCATCAATCCTGCAGGCAATCCCGGGTCGTTATATTGAGCTTAACAGAGATCTTTTGCTTTCTTGTTGCAATGCTCACTCTTGGTACTTGGACTGTCCTACAAAGTATTGCTCACTTAAACAAGCATAGTTAGAAAAACTTTGATTATAAAACTTCATATGCATGATTCATAAATGTATAACTCTAGTTAGTTTAACATGCATATAAAACTTTCATATACACATCCAAATAAGATATTTATCAATTACTAATGGATATGCTCTATATAGAATGCAATAAAGAACATATGCAAAGTGTTCTTTTTGTCTTGTATTTGTTATCATCAAAACTTAACATATTAAACCATTTGGGACAAACTTATTTCCACAACAATGAAAGCATTTGATAAAGGGACTACTTGAAGCATTTGTGGAAACAAAGAAATTTTTGTAAGATTTTTGTTGGTTATTGGGATTATACCCAAACCGACCTTTTGGAAAACACATTTTTGTTTCCCGAGCAACACATTCAAGTTGTCTCTTCCAAGGGTAAATTTTGCAAGAGTGTTGTTTAAATCTTCAATTTCTTTTCAAATGTTTTGCATAATAAGTAAGGTAAGGGTATGGATGTGTTATCATGTGAGGAGCAAGTCATGCACAATGAGTTAGCATCAATAAGTCCTAAGGTTTCATTTTCAATCTTAAGCTCATTAATCTCCTTGTTTAAAATAGAAACTTTGTTTACCAATAAGGAGATTGTTTTATTTGAAGATAAAACCATTTTTGTGAGCCTCATAGATTCATCATGAAATTCTTGAAAAGCATCTTGTAATTCATTATAAGAAGGTGAATAATTTAAGTTAGAGGATGTTACCTCGGTGTCGCTATCTTCACTTTCTTCTCCTTGAGCCATGAGGCAAAGATGAGCTTCTTTATTCTCCGAGATATCGGAAGAACTCATGTTATTGTTCTCCCATGCTATATATGCTCTTCTTCCTTTCTTTTCTCTGGAAGGTCTTTTCTCAAACTTCTCCATCTTCTTATGATACACGGACACTCCATTTTCATGTGCCCCACTTTTCCACATTTATAATATTTTGGAGGAGTTGAGGATCCTTCTCCTTTGTGATAGGCTTTCTTTAGAGGGAAGGGTGGCCTTCTTTGGAATCCCTTCTTCTTTAAGAATCTTCCAAACTTCCTCACAAGAAGACTAAGATTCTCCTCACTTAGCTCAAGATTTTCTGCATCTTCTTCACTATCTTCATCATCATATTAAATTGTAGAAGATGTGACTTTAAGTACAATCTCATTTTCTTCTTATCATACTCTTCATTTTGATTGAGCCTATTTAGCTCTAACTCATGTTCTTAAAACTTCCTAAATAAGGTGGCTATAGTCATGGTTGATAGATTCCTTGATTCCGCAATAGCTGCCACCTTTGGTTACTAATTCTTACTCAAACATCTCAAGATTTTGTTAATAAGATCCTCATTAGGAAAACTATTTCCCAATGAAGCAAGATGATTAATGATATATGTAAATCTCTTTCGCATTTCTTGAATACTCTCTCATTGGTTCATTCTAAACAATTCATATTCATGAGTGAGAGTGTTTATTCTTGATCTTTTTACCTCACTTGTGCCCTTATGAGTTACTTGTAGGATATCCCACATTTCTTGTACGGTCTTATAATTTGACACCCTAAAGAATTCATCATACCCTAAGGATGTGGTAATGATATTCTTGGCTCTCAAGTTGTATTAAACCTTCTTTTTGTCCTCATCAGTCCATTCACTTCTAGGTGTATTAGTTCTTACACCATTTATAGTACGTATGGGAACCAAAATATAATTTTCAACGGCATCCCACACATCTAAATCAATAGTTTCAATAGAAATATTCATTCTTTCTTTCTAATATGCATAATCATCCCCATTGAAAAATGGAGGTCTATTTATAGAATAACTTTTATTAGAAAAACCATTTGAAGTCATTTCTTCTCTTGAAGCTGCTATACTCTTTACACAAGAGCCTAACTCTGATACCACTTGTTACTAAGTGGCCTCAATACTCAAGAGGGGGTGAATTGAGTATATAAAATAAGTTCGTAAATCTTTCGTAAGATACTTGAATTCTTATTTTTGTCGAAGCTATTTAATTAATAAAGATGAATAGATAGATGATATGAACACTTTCACTTACAATAAAACAGTGCATAATATTAAATAGTTGAGTTTAGAATAACAAACACCAAGTTTTATCCTGGTTCAGCCACCAATCCACTTGTGGCTTACATCCAGTCTTCAAGCAATCACTTGAGATTTTACACTAAATTCCAAGCTTGAATCAGGTGCTTGTAACCTTTACAATTTGGAGCACTCAACATCACCTTGGGATACCTCACCATTTCTAGCTTGAGCCTCTTCAAACAAAGGATGCCTCACCCTTTACGAATTGGAGGGATGTCTCACCCTCTTCTTTACAGTAATCAAGATTGATAGAATGAAACTCTCACTAGAGTAAATGATATAAATTGAAGCTCTAGAATGCTCTTTTAGAATATCTTAAAGATTTGTATAAAAATAGAGTAAGAAGGAATTCAGGGATTGATTTTGGTATATGATGTTAGAAAGATGTTTCAAGGTTCAAGGTTAACCATTAATGAAACCCCAAAATAAGTATATAAGCTATTTTTCATTAATAGAGTCATTGGGGACATTAAAGCCAAGCATTTAATATACCTAATATAGCCATTGAGCATTGTCAGGCCAGTGGTAATCGATTACACCATAGTGGTAATCGATTACCAGGCTGTTTGAACGTGTTCTTGGCTTTCTGGGCAGAATGTAATCGATTACTAGCCTTGTGTAATCGATTACATGGCCTCTACCTAACTTGTAATCGATTACAGCCTCAGTGTAATTGATTACAAGGCTTCCGCCATGCTTGTAATCGATTACATACTCAATGTAATCGATTACAAGGCCTCTGTTTAGCTTGTAATCGATTACAACACATGTGTAATCGATTACCATGCCCTTTGAACATATTTTTTAACCCCAATTAAGTGTATTGATCAATCCTTTCATATTGAGCTTGGATTTTAACAAGATTTACATTTGATTTATAAAATCCAAGATTGAAATCAACATATCTTTAAAAGAATGAACTTTGAATTATTGGTTGATTTAAAAAAATCTTTTGAAAACCATTTGAAGATCATTGAGATACCTTGAGCGCATTTTACATTTAATTCCTAAGACTTATATCTATATACTTATTGATTTCCTTCTTTTGATCTTCATTTTTTCTTTGCTCTTGATCTTCTCTTTTTGATCTTGATCTTCTCTTTTTGCTTTTGTTATCATCAAAAACTCTTTTGACATGCTTTAAGATATAAGCATTCACAGTCTCATCTCTTGTTTGCTTGATTTGGAGACTAAGGAAGAAGTTGAGCTCACCCATCAGTGATATTTCAAATTCATTTTGCAAAATATTGGCAAATTCCTTACAAAGAGAGTTGTTAGTAGCACCAAATATTACATCATCAACATATATTTGAACAAGAAGAATGTCATGTTTTTTATGCTTGATGAAAAGAGTAGTGTCAACTTTTCCTCTAGAAAAGCCTTTTTCTAAAAGGAACTTGCTCAACATTTCATACCAAGCTCTAGAGGCTTGTTTTAAGCCATATAAGGTCTTTTTCAATTTAAAGACATGGTTAGGCAGTTCAAAGTTTTCAAAACCAGGAGGTTATTCTACATGCACTTCTTCTTATATAAAACCATTTAAGAAAGTACTTTTAACATCCATTTGAAAAAGTTTGAAATCCATGATGCATGCATATGCAAGTAGCATTCTTATGGCCTCTACTCTAGCTACGGGAGCATAAGTTTCTTCATAATCTATTCCTTCTTCTTGATTATAGCCTTTTGCAACCAACCTAATTTTATTTCTTGTTATTAAGCTAGTTTCATGAAGTTTATTCCTAAAACCCCATTTGGTGCTAATTATGGGATAATCAATGGGCCTTGAAATTAATTCTCAAACTTAATTTCTTTCAAATTGGTTTAGTTCTTCTTGCATGGCTAAGATCCAATGTTCATCATTCATGACCTCATTTATATCTTTAGGTTCAACTTGAGAGAAAAAGTTATATGATTACATGCATCTCTAAGAGAGTTTCAAGTGATTACCCCTTTTGATACATCACCTATCACTTTATCAAGAGGATGATATTTTGACGTCCTCCATTCCTTGGGAAGGTGCATGATTTATGAATCCTCTTGCCTTGGGGAATCAATGAACTTTCTTCTTGCTTTTTGGCTTCCTTTTCTTGATTCTCCAAGTGAGTCTTTGCCAAACTTTCTGCAACATCATCAACCAAATCCTTTCTCAGACCATTTGGGTTAATTTCATCAAATACAACATGAATTGATTCCTCAATAGTCATTATTCTTGTGGAAATAGGTTTTTCCCAATGGTTTAATATGTTAGGTTTTGATGATGATAAATACAAGACAAAAAGAATTATGCTTATGTTTTATAGTTGTGCTTAATAAATGACAAATGCATCACAAAAGAACGTTGATCATGTTACATAGATGTACTTAATGAGATATATTGTATCATGCATGATTATGTACTTTATCTAGTTATATCTCACTTAATAATCATGTAATGAGATATATGTAACATTCATCATATAATATATCCAATAATGCTTTATATGAGTTATAAATGAATTAATATTGGATTTAACTTTGTTTAAATGAAAATGTGCAATGTGTTCTTTGTTGCATCCTATATTGTGCATATCCATTAGTAATTGATAAATATATTATTTGGATGTGTCTATGAAAGTCTTATATGCATGTTAGACTAACTAGAGTTATACATTTATGAATCATGCATATGAAGATATTGAATTATTAATTTGGACTAACTATGTTTGTTTTAAGTGAGTAATACTTTATAGGATAGTCCAAGTACCAAGAGTGAGCATTACAACAAGAAAGCAAAAGATCACAACTATGCTCAACTTAAGGAGAATGAAAATGAAAAGATGTTCCAAGCATTTACAAGTCTTGAAAAAAAGATTTTCTTTGGAAGCTTGGATTACATCAAGAAGTGATGGTGACAAAAGATCTAGTCCAACATCTTCAAGAATAGCTTATAGGACTTAGATTTTGTGTAAAAGTAAATGAGATTCATACTAAGCTCAAAATATGTTTTAACATCTTTAAAATTGTTTCTTACATTCTAAAATTCTCAACAAACTATTTTTGGAAAGCTAGTCTTTGTGGTATTTCAAATCTATGAAAAATAGCCAAGTTTGTGTTTTACAAAACTGACATATAGTTACTCTTTTGATCATAACTTTCAAACTAATTTGAGTTTTATTTTAAAACTTATTTCATATGAAAATAGACTCAAATATCTTTCCAATGAGTGGTCATTTGCTTTAAACAGATAGGAAATGAAAAATTTATGACCAATTAAAGTTTGAGTTTTGAAAATCTAACCTTTCGTTATTATTTTGATCATATCTTTTAAAATACTTTGAGTTTTGTTCTGAAACTTCTTTCATATGAAAATAGACTCAAAGATCTTTCCCATGAGTGGTCATTCGCTTTAATCGAATAAGCAATGAAGAAGTTATGACCCTTTTAAAGTTAGTTTTCAAAACCAAAAATGGTGTAATCGATTACACAAGTCATGTAATCGATTACAACGTTGACAGAAGCCGTGTAATCGATTACATGAAGTGTGTAATCAATTACAAAGTACCCAAAAAGCTTGTAATTGATTACATGAAGCTTGTAATCGATTACCAAGTGCCCAGGAATGTTTCTAACGGTTATAAACGGCTAGTTTTCATAGAAAATCATTATAAAACACTACCAATGGCTATTTTATCACTTGGGCTCTATATATAAGTGTTGTATGAAGCTTATACACCTCTTGAACACCATAATTGATCCTTGAAACATCAAAATCATATTTTGAGCTTTAAAGTGTGAATCCTTAATACCCATAGAGCTTCAATTTGTATTATCCACTCTTGAGAGAGTTTTCTATCATCTATACTTTGTTCTTCAAGTTGTATATCTACTCTTGTGAGAGTTTATATTCTTTCTCTTCATCTTAATCTTTGTTTTGAGAGGGTGAGGTATCTCTCTTGAGTAAAGGGTGAGGTATCCCTTAGAGAGTGAGGCATCTCTCAAAGTTAGTAAAGGGTGAGGTATCCCTTGAGGGTAAGGCATCCCTCAAAAGTTATAAAGGGTGAGGTATCCCTGTTTGAGGCTCAAGCACAAGGGTGAGGTATCCCAAGATGTGTTGAGTGCTCTCAATTGTAAAGGCTGTCAAGCACCTATTGAAGCTTGAAGATATAGTAAAAAATCTCTAGCGGTTGCTTGAGGACTGGACATAGGTCACAAGTGGATTGGTGGCTGAACTAGGATAAACCTTGTGTTTGCTTCTCTCAACTCTATCTTCTTTACATTTACACTTTAATTATATATAATTGAGTTGAACTTGATATTTAGCTTATTTGCTTAATTTACCATATACTTCAAGTTATAGTTGAGTAATCTATAATAGCTATACCTTTGTTGTGCATATTCCGCTGTATTTATTAATTGAATTATTCAAAATACATAATTTGTCAAAGTTGCATTAAAACTAGTCATCACCCAATTCACACCACTCTTGGGTAATGGTTGCCATGGCTAACAGTTTTTTTATTATAAATTCTATAGGATTTACCACTAA
Organism: Ormosia semicastrata; assembly: GCA_029884595.1. Classification (NCBI taxonomy): domain Eukaryota; kingdom Viridiplantae; phylum Streptophyta; class Magnoliopsida; order Fabales; family Fabaceae; genus Ormosia; species Ormosia semicastrata. Next base: position 10,629,245 of record JAQQTO010000027.1, on the reverse strand, counting down.
GAGAATAACTAAGAAATATTCCTTCATCCGATTTAACATCAAACTTACCCAGGTTATCTTTTTCATTATTTAAAACAAAGCATTTGCCACCAAATACATGAAAGTGTGAGATGTTTAGTTTCCTTCTTTTGTATAGGTCATAGGAGGTTTTCTTTAAAATTGGCCTTATTAAAGCCTTATTCATAACATAACAAGCGGTACTTGCTACATCTACCCAAAACTACTTAGAAAGGTTTGTCTCATTGAGCATAGTTCTTGCTAACTCCTATAAAGATCTATTTTTTCTTTCAACCACTCCATTTTGTTGTGGAGTTCTAAAACTAAAAAATTATGCTCAACGCCATTTTCTTTGCAAAACATTTCAAATTCTTGATTTTCAAATTCCCCACCATAATCACTTCTTATGGATGTAATACTATAATTTTTCTCATTTTGAATAACCTTTGCAAGTTTTCTAAATGCATGGTAGGCATCATTCTTATGAGAAAGAAATCGATTCCATGTATATCTAGAGTAATCATCCATTATCACAAGAGTATAGTAATTAGCCTCAAAGCTCATAGTTCTTGATGGTTCAAAAAGATCCATATGCAAAAGTTGTAAAGGTATAGTAGTGGAAATAATATTTTTAGCTTTGAAAGAGACCTTTACTTATTTACCCTTTTGACATACATCGCAAAGTCTATTTTTTTCAAAATTGATCTTTGGTAAACCAATTACTAAATCTTTAGAAACAAGTTTGTTTAGGTAATCCATATGAATGTGAGTAATTCTTCTATGTCATAGCCATGAATCACTATCTTTGCTCATAAGACATTTTGCATTTTGAGAGGTAATATCATCAAGATTAATTAAATATATGTTATCAACTCTGTGACCAATAAAATTAACTTGTTTATCATTTTTGTCTTCAATTATGAAATAATTTGAGTCAAAGATAATACTATTTCCTTTATCACATAATTGACTTATGCTAAGCAAGTTATGTTTAAGTCTTTCTACATACAAGACATTTTCAATTAAAGTAGAGGGATTCTTACTAACTTTTCCAACTCCAAGGATCTTTCCTTTGTTGTTGTCTCCATATGTGATATGTCCATGCTTCTTTGGTGCAAGGAAGGAGAACTTGGATCCATCACCCGTCATGTGCTTAGAGCAACAACTATCAGGATACCAACTTGAGCTTTTAGTCTTCAAGCATACCTACAACACATATTCAAGTTTTAACCTTTGGTACCCAAATTCTCATGGGTCCTTGTATGTTAGCATTGGGCAAGGTGCCCTTAGGAACCCAAACCTTCTTAATTCTGTTGATGTTCTTTCTTACATTACATGTTGATGCATGATGCCCTTTTTTACCATAGTGAAAGCATTTGATAAAAGGGCTACTTGATGTACTTGAGGAAGCAGAGAAATTATTATAAGACTTTTGTTAGTTATTTGGATTATATCCCAAACTGACTTTTTGAAAAATTCATTTTTGCTTCCCTAGTAACACATTTAAATTATCTTTTCCAAAGATAAATTTTGCTAGAGTATTTTTCAAATCCTTAACCTCCTTTTCAAATGATTCACATGATGAGCAAGGTAATTGAATGGATGCATTATCAAGTGAAGAGCAAGTCATGCATGATGAGTTAGCATCAATAAGTCCTACGGTCTCATTTTCAATTTTAAGTTCATTGATTTCCTTGTTCAACATAGAGACTTTGTTTACCAATAAGGAAATTATTTTATTTGAAGATAAAACCATTTTTGTGAGCCTTAAGGATTCATCATGTAATTCTTGAAAAGCATATTGTAATTCACTATAGGAAAGTGAAGAATCTAGATTCGAATATGTTACCTCAATGTTGCTTTCTTCTTCTTTTTCACCTCTAGCCATAAGACATAAATGAGCTTCTTCATTTTCAGAACTGTCAGAGGAGTCCATGTCATTGTCTTCCTATACTATGTAGGCTCTCCTTCCTTTCTTTTCTTTAAGGGGTTTCTTCTTAAACTTCTCTGAATTCTTAAGATATATGGGACATTCCATCTTCATATGCCCCAATTTACCACATTCATAACATATTGGTGTTAATGATGCTCCTTCCCCTTTAAGATAAGTTTTCTTGGGAGGAAAATATGCTCTTCTTTGGAATCCCTTCTTCTTTAAGAATTTTCCAAACTTCTTCACAAGGAGACTAAGGTTCTCCTCATTTAGCTCCAAATTTTCTATGCCATCTCCATCATCTTCAATTGTAAAGGAGGTGGCTTTGAGTGAAATTCCCTTCTTCTTTTTGTCATACTCCTCATTTTGATTGAGCCTATTTAGCTCCAATTCATGCTCTTGAAGCTTCCCGAATAAGGTGGCCAATGTCATTGTTGATAGGTTCCTTGACTCCGCAATAGCTATCACCTTAGGTTGCCAATTTCTACTCAAACACCTTAAGACTTTGTTAATAAGATCGTCATTAGGAAATGTCTTTCCCAATGAAACAAGATGATTTATCATTTGTGTAAATCTCTTTTATATTTTTTGAATGCTTTCTCCTTGATTCATTATAAATAATTCATATTCATGAGTGAGAGTGTTTATTCTTGATCTTTTTACATCACTTGTGCCCTCATGAGTTACTTGTAGGGTATCTCACATTTCTTGAGTGGTCTTACAATCTGACACCCTAAAGAATTCATCATACCTCAAGGATGTGGTAATGATGTTCTTGGCTCTCAAGTTGTATTGAACCTTTTTTTTGTCTTCATCCGTCCATTCACTTCTAAGTGTGTTAGTTCTTACACCATCAACTATACGTGTGGGAACAAAGGCACCATTTTCAATGGCATCCCACACATTAATATCAATAGCTTCAATAAAAAATTTCATTCTTTCTTTCCAATAGGCATAACCATCACCATTGAAATAAAGAGGTCGATTTATAGAAGAACTTTCATTAGAAAAACTATTTGAAGTCATCACTTCTCTTGAAGCTGCTAAGCTCTTTATACAAGAGTCTAATTCTGATACCACTTGTTACCAAGTGACCTCAAAACTCAAAAGGGGGGTGAATTGAGTTTTAAAAATATTTTTACAATTCTTTTGCAAAAGCCTTGATTATTAATTTTTGTTGAAGCTATTATTTGTTAGAGATGAATGGATAGAGAAGATAGAGACCTTTCACACTTAAATGAATCAACCAAGAAAGCTAGAATTCAAATAATGCAATAAAAAAGTGCACAAAATAAAGAGTAGAGTTTAGAGAAAACAAACATAAAGCTTTATTCTGGTTCAGCCACCAATCCACTTGTGGCTTACGTCCAGTCCTCAAGTAAACACCTGAGATTTCCACTATAACTTCAAGCTTCAAACAAGTGCTTGTCAACCTTTACAAACTCGAATACTCAACACCTTGAGATACTTCACCCTTTGTACTTGAGCCTCTACTTTCAAAGGATACCTCACCCTCTTTACAAATTAAACAAGATATAAATGAATTGAAACTCTCTCTCTAGAGTGGATAATACAAATTGAAGCTTATGGGTATCGAGGATTCACACTTTTAAAGCTCAAAAATAAAGTATAATTGAAGGAATAGTAAAAACATGTATTCAATGCTTAAGAGTGATTTTCAAATTGTTTCTCTTACTTTTCATAAATGCCCAATAACTTAAATTTATAGCCAAATGCAATTAAGAGCCATTGGGGGTAATTGGAAACATTAAAATGCTCTTAATAGAGCTGTTGTGCATGTTTTCTGGTTCCCGAGATAACCAATTAGGAAGTTGTCCTAATCGGTTAGGAGTCTTAAAATTTGACTCTTGTTTCATTGACTAACTGATTAGAGGAAGTGCCTAATCGGTTAGGAGTTTCAAAATATGGCCTCTAACTTTCACAATAACCAATTAGAGGAAATGCCTAATCAGTTAGGAGTTTTTTAAAAATTGTTTCTGACTTGTTCAATAATCGATTAGAGGAAGAACCTAATCGGTTAGGATCTTTTAAAAATGGCTCCTGACTTGCTAATAACCGATTAGAGGAAGAACTTAATCGATTATGAACTTTTAAGAAATCTTGACATGCTTCTATTTTGACAAAAAAACCTGTTATGTGAACAGCAATAACCTGTTATTGGTTTGTCAAGAAAGCAAGATTTCCAAAGGGTTTTTCAATCTTTCTAAAATAATTTTACTCAAACTTAAACATCATTTTCACAAGTATAAATCTTGATTTAGCAAACTAATTTAGGTTAATTAAGAAAACCAATTGATGACCTTAGTGTGAATCCTACAAATACCTTTACACAAGATCTCAAACTTATATTCTAAGCTTGAAGCTCTTTGAGACTTGTCCTTTGCATTTTCCTTCCTTCTTTGTTTGTTATCATCAAAACCATTACTTTAATCAATGTCAATCACAATATTCTCGAGTCAAATCCACAAGGTTTAATAATATTGATCAAACTAATAAAATCTCATATCATCAACCTCAAATCCGTAGAGATTTATAGATATCCTCAAGTCCAACAATCATATATATATATATGTGTGTGTGCGTGTGTGTGTGTGTGTGTGTGTGTGTGTGTGTGTGTGTGTGTGTGTATGTATGTATGTATGTATGTATGTATGCCATCAATACAACATACAACTCAGAAAAACAATTCTCAAACCAATCCACTAATAAAAGATTTGAGAAGCAAGAAGAGAAAAGAGTAAGGTAAAGAAGCACAAACCCATACCTCTACTCCCTTGATGATGGTGTTTATTTTTTTTTTCCTTTGCTCCTTCTTTACTCCCTTGTTGATGGTGCTTTTTTTCTTTCTTCTCTTCTTCTTTCTACTACTTTGCCGTGTGAGAGTAAAGAAAAAGTGAGAGAAAGGTGTGTGTAGAGGGATAAGGGAGTGAAGTGAAAAGAAAGAGGATAAGCACAAAATAAAATTATGTTGTCATGGTTAAGTGGAAGAGATTTATCTCTTAGGGATGCTTTGATGTTTCATTGATGAGTTTTCTAACTTCCATAGATGCTATAGAAAATTCTATTACATAATTCAGTTCCTTTACTCATCATTTAATAACTATCTATACTCACCATTAACAGTCATTAAGCTCTATTACTCTTCCTTAAGTTAATATAAACTTAAGAAGTTAAACTAATATGTTTATAGGCATTTTCCTTAATGTGTAATCATTTCTAAAATAATCTTCATCCTCTATTTAACATTTTCTCAAAATTTCATAATTTTTCAAGCTAGTCTCCTATTTAATTTGGCGTTTAAACACTCATTCTATTTATTAAAAAATGTCAAACTAATTCATTTAATTTCCCAAAAATTACCATAACTCATTATAATTATTTATGACCTAGAAATAAATTTTCATATTTATTTCCATCATCTAAGTAGTTTGTGCTAAATTTTGAACTAGTATGAATTATTTTTCACATCCTGTGTTATAGCATTATACTCAAACTAGCTCAGAAAATTACTAGAATTAACATGTAACTCACACAAGCGTTAATAAGCTACAATTACAATCATTAAGGTTAACAGGTTAGGAAGGATGTTACACGGTGTGGCTGAGAAACTTTGTTTCTATTTTTTGAATTATGGACTCCATTTCAAAACCTTTGACAATTTATTGTGACAACAGTTCTGCTGTCTCTTTCACCAAGTACAATAGGACTACTACTGCTTCTAAGCATATAAAGATTAAGTTCTTGGTTGTCAGAGAGATGGTTGAAAATGGAGAGATTCATGTTGAGCACATTCCTACTGAGGAGAAGCTTGTTATCCCCCTAACTAAAGGACTTAGACCTGTAGTGTTTATGAAACATGTTGAGAATATAGGTATTGTAAGGTCCTTTGATGTATTTGGTTAGTGAGAGTTGTTATCTATTTATTTATTTATTTATTTATCCTATGTTCATTTTATTACATTGGACTTATGTAATATGATATGATGAACTTATGAGAATGTTTGACATTTTATACCATGGTTGATATAATGATTATTGAGGAGTTTTCATTACTTTGTTTATCTCGAGATGTTTTGTTCCCTTGGGGAATGGTGTTTCGTAAGAAACATGTTACGATCTCATTGGGGAGATTGGTTGTCTATTCATGAGAAGACGCAATGATGATCCACACACAGTAGCATAAAATGGATCACATACTATGTTATGGACGTGTACTACACTAGCACACTTGTTTGTGACCATGTCAATGATGTTATTAGTTTCGTAGTCATGGGTAAACTAGACTCAAAATAGTTTATATTTGCCTATAGTTCTTAGCTGATAGCTTTGTTGATGGTTCTTGATAATGTTTATGGTGATTATTACTAGGTTATGTTAGTGGCCATAAAGTTGTTTAACCTGAGAGTCATTTTCAAAATGATTTTAAAATATTTGAAACCTAATCAATATTGTTTAAGTGGAAGAATGTTCGAATTTTCTAGGTTTAGACTTCTATTAATTGGTGCATTTTGTTTTATTAAAAACGAGTTGAATGGATAGCCTGGTATTTTCCTTGAAAATCTATATTAATTATGTGATCCATTATAGATTTGGGAGTCCTCATATTTATTGTCACTGGGCTTGAGCCCAATGATGGTTGTGGTGGATTATGATATAGGCCATGTAGCTTAACTGTGATGGATGGATTATGTTACTAATGTATTATATAAATGGCAGGATCCCTGCTCTATTATTAACATGTCTTGACTACGTGTAGTTCTATCGAAGTGATTGTCAAGAAGACAAAGGGTTGGAGTAGCAAACTGCTCTGACATATACAATTGTATACGTGCTTATGCTAAAACAAATTGGTGAGATTGCTCCTTGACAAAATCTCTTCAAGAGGTACGTGTTTAATATGATTTATGAATTTTGATTATGGTATTCTAATTCCTCGTATAGATCCATTAAATATTAACAAATTATTGGTTACTAACATTTATATATTAATCTATTAATACATAATAAATATTGTTAAAAGGCACACTAATAATCTATTAACTAAATAATAATAGTGTTATTTAATAACTAATTCATCAATATCAAGTGAAAATTTTCCAATATAAAAGAAACATTTCCCTATATTTTGTCTGCTCCATACTATATTGTGCCTATACTGGTTGTACATTGAAGTTTCCTTGTGGTTACTGTTGCAATTAGTTGGTGATGCAGGAGAACGAGAACATGGATAAAGAGGCCAGCAAATAGGTTGATTTAGTAATTAAGGTAAACATGAGCAGCGCACAATAAAAGATGAAAACCTCTCCACTGATTTCAATTTCTTTATATTTTATAATTTATATTTCTCGTCCTCCACGCCCCAGTCAAATTATAACCTTCTCAGATTGCATTTGCAATTATTCAACTAAAACACCGCACAAGCACATTTCCAATTTATTTAATTATCACCAAAATAGCCTAATAGCTAGAGAGGAAGACAATCAGCTACCAAATAAAAACAAAAAATTACAGCTAATCATGCCTTTGCTAGCTTCCTTCTTCGGAAACGGAGGTGGAAGACAACGATACGGTTAGAGGAAGAAGCTTTCTTACCAAAGCTACGTCGCTTTCACTTTTGGGCTTCCCCTTCTCCGCATGCTGCTTTTTTTCTCCGATCCTTTCACCTTCTTGCACTGGGCTTTCTTTGTTTTTATTTATTTATTTATTTTTTAGATGAAGCTTTGTAAGAAGTTAAACCTTATTTCAGTTCTGACAAAAAAAAGAAAAGAAATAAAACCATATTTCAGCTGAAAAAGACAGATATTTCCCCAAAAAACAGGATTTACATTCTTCTTCTGGACATTTTTTTTAACTTATAATATGAATTTTTTTCACTTATTAGTAATTACTTTTATTATATTAGGAAAGAATAAAAGATTAAAAAAATTCATATGTTCAAATTTCAATGTCAAGCATATGTAAGTATCAAACTCAAGATATTTTTTCTATTCGATTCTATACCCTTATTGACGGAAGTTGTTTGTCTGTTAAGATACTCCAATTTGGACAGCTTGAGTTTTTTTTTACTCAAAAAAAAAAAATTAAAGGACTTTCGTCTCCCGAAATTCACTAGCTACTTGTTGCTCGTATAAGATTAGATTGGAGATTTTTCATATGATCGTACTATTACTTGTTGAGTCGTAGGACTGGCATTCATCTGTGTTTTCCAAGCAACCCATTGCATTACCCATAATGAATCTGCAGATAAATCTTTTCATGAATTGGAAATTGGAATAGAAACCCTAATATCAGCTGCTACAATTCCTTCAACTTGCTTTCTTGTCTCTTAAAACGCTATTGTTAACCTACATATCAATAATTGCTTCCATCGTCCCTTTTTTATGCTTTTCAATTCCAACAAAATTTGACTCATCCACAAGAAATAACTTAAGTAATAAGGAAGTTTGAATTCAAAAGTGGAGAGACCTTTTACAATGTTAGGATTTGAGTACACATTAAAACACTTGTGGAAAGATACAATCTCCATAAGCAACATTAGTACTCCAAACAAAGATTAGTCTCACTATCAAATGATTAACCCTGTGTTTGGATGTTTTTTCATTAATAGAACGGAACGGAATAGGTGAGAATGGAGCGGAAAGAAATAGAACATGATTTCTATTCTCTTTGTTTGGAAGTTTTATTAACGAAACGGAACGGAACTTCATTACTCATGTGTTCCCTCTGTTCCACCTCAATTTTTGGGGGAATAAAAGTTAAGCATTTGAGGAGAAGATGGGTATTCTGAAGTGGATTCAGAGGATACTTGAGACAGGTATGTGAGTGGTGGATTCCTCCTCTAACAGCAGCGATCAAGCTCGTTGAGTCTGGGGGTGGGTACCTACAAAGGGACTCCAACGCTCAAGTTAGGCTATGTACGAGTAGGGGGAATATATTGAGTAATTTACTGATACCTGTTTGAGGATACTTAGCCTTGTATTTATAGAGCGTACATAGAGTCCTTGTATGATCTGTATCGAATGCAGATATTTAGGATTAGTATTGTGGGAAGGATTACTTTCCTTCTATAACTGGGATCGATCCCTATAAGTTAGGAATTCTCAATATAAGGACTGTTCATCAATCTGAGACTGTTATGGGTCCTATAATATCGTAAGTAGATGATTGGCAGTTACAGATATTTAGGAATATATCCTATGCTCATATTTAGAAATCTTGATATCATGGCTAGGTGTTATTCAGCACGTAGGGCTCCGAGATCCAGACTACACTCAAGTTCTTAGCCACGTCATCCAAGGTGGAGTCTGGTTACACTTATGCCGGGTCGGGTTGATCCGACTAGCTGGTTCCCGGATCACGGTCCAGAACAAGGAGGGAAATGATTCCTCATGTATTCTATTCCCTTCCCATGTATTTTCAAACTCCCAAACAATGGAAGTTATTTTCGTTCCCTCATTCTCTTTCTGTTCCCCTCATTACCTATCATCCAAACATAATATAAAAGAAATCTCATAACCCCCTTCCTAAAAAAAAAAACTCATAAAGAGTAAATTTTAAGAAAAATTAATGTTAAAGACTATTAAAAAATAATATTTAATTTAAAGAGATAAAAAAAATTATTAATAAGATAATTTTAATTTTAATTTTAATTACAAAAATAATGTATTTAATTTTATCAAATGTTCAATATTATCCATAATGAAATTTTCAATCATCCATCTCTTCTTCTCTATCCCCAACAACCAAAAACACAATTTTTTTGTTTTTTCTCTCTTCCCACCAAGCAGCAGCCCACGAAGAAGACAAGGAGGAATTTTGGTGGGTCCTGAAGGCGGGTTCTGAGGTCCGCAATAAGGTTTCCACCAAGATGAAATTGAAGATGTTCGGTGACCAACGCCACGTCGATTTTGTATCCAATGGCATCTGGGCCCTCAAATTCCCCACTGACGAGTCCTACCAGAAATTCATGACCGAATTCCAGGACTGATGGTTCGAGAACGTGTACAGTTTCTGATGAATAACATTGGTGTTCATGGTTACAGGAATTTTGAACGTGGCATTCATGGGAAAGGTGTTGGGGTGAAATTTAATCGTAGCAATTGTTTCAAGTTTAAGACAATAGACAGCGAATAAGGCGCTCTTGATGAGAGCAAAGGCGAAGGTGTCAAATGGATGGATTGGTTTGATTTTGGATCAGATCGTAAAGAAATGGATTCAAAATAAACCATTAATCTATTTAAGATCCATTACAAAATGTTTAATATTATCCAATCCATCCATGACCTAATTTAATGGATGGATATTCAATCCATCCATTAATCGATTTTAATGGATTGGATGGATGAATATCCAAACCACTCATTTAAAAAAAATATTTCTCTCTCTAAAAAAGTTTATTCTCTCTCTAAAATATGTTTCTCTCTCTAAAAAAACACAAAATATATTGGATATCCATTGGATTGGTTTTTAATTGGATATCCAATACATGTTTTGGTTGGATTACTAACCATCCATAATTAAATTTAATCCATTAAATCCAATCCAATAAGATATATATATCATTTTAATTGGATGGATTGGATTGGTTTTAATATAGATGGATTGGATGGATTAAAAATTAATGGATTTTATTGCCAGGTTGCTCATGAGTCCAATGAAAGATGGGAAGCCACACATTTTGAAGCTAGTTCATTGTTGTGTCTAGTAAAAGCCATGTTTGCAGTACTTTATCTGCTGATTCTTGGTTCATTGTCTTATCATTACCCTTAGACTTTTATCAGTTTAAGTGGATCTATTCAAAAGTTTTTTTTTTGGAATTTTTCCCTTTCCTTTGACATTTTCTCTGGCTATGCAAATTTCAAGCATGCTAGCGTTCTTAAGCCACAGAACAAGACTGCTAATCTTGTCGAGAAAAGACTCAGAAAATTGATGAGTTGATACTTGCTGTTCTTTTATCCCTGATCTTCCTCCTTCTGCTTGACAATGTTAATGGCTATGAAAATTTGATTCTAGCTCCTTTCTTGCACCTTCTACCTTCGAAGTGAAGAAGGTAAATCAAAAAGAAAAGAAAAGATGAGCCTCTGTTGATGGGATGCTGCATTTTTTTTGTCTCATTTTGGGCATTTTATTGTAGGCTATGAAGCACATACACCGGACACAGACACGGGACATGGAACACGAAATGAATACGGATATGGAGACATATCAGATTTAAAAAATTGTAGGACACAAATACGACATATATATATATATATAATATAATATAATATAATATAATATAATATGATATAATTACAAAATTTAAGAAAAAAGATTCATAATTCATTAATATCATTTCTATATGCTTGAAGATTTACAATATCTTAATATATATCATATGTACCAATATTTGCTACTTAGTAAGCCCCTCCTAAAAAAGATGGAGCATAATTTCTATTGACATTTTCTAAAATATCTCCTAAATCAACTTTCCCTAATAGAACTAGCTATGTACAAGTACATATATATCTAAAAAAAATAACTAGAGAGAATATTGGTATGAGGCAAGCTTCGGTGACGACAAAGTGGACGGCTAGGTAGGAGCAGAGGTAGAATGAGCAGATGAAAATAGTAGTGTGTGAAAAGATAAAACTTAGAAGTCTAATAGTGGTGTGTCCAAGTCGTGTCCTAAACGTGTTCAAGCGTATCCGAAACGTGCTCAAGTGTGTTCGAGACGTGTCCAAACTGAAAAGAATAATCTTTTTAATTGGACACATTCAGATATGTAGGACACGTGTGTCATATAGGTATCTTCATGTATCTGACATGGACACACACAAAAATGGTGTGTCCGTGCTTCATAGGTTGTAGGAAATATTCAATAATACATATAATTTTGGACCAGCGTATTTGTTACCATTCTTCCCATAAATGAGGTTTGCCTGCACTTGAGTTTGACCTAATATCCTCGTGGGAATTTTTCAAGTTCGGGGCAAAAGAATCAAAAGTTTTTTTTTTCGGTTGTTGGATACAGAATAAGCGATGGAGGATTGGAAATTTCACTAAGGGTAATATTGGTAATTTGATAAAATTAGATATTCATTTTCTTTAATTAAATTTTGAATAATTCTTCTTAATAATTTTAATTTTTTTCATTCCTTTAAATTAAATATTACTCTTTAATGGTCTTAAGTGTTAATTTTTTCTTTTTTTTTTAAATTAAAAGATTGAAATTTATGAAAAGGACTTATTGGCTCAATAGTCATGCATAGGAGATTCAGATAATCAAAGATATATTACAAAGTAAAGAGGGTATGTCGCAATATTGTAACTAAAGAAAGAAAAAAAAGAAAAAAAATGAGGATAGGTTGCTTGGTCCACACACACCTCAAAAATATAAAAATAAAAAAATTGCTCCATCTATATATTGGATGTTACTTTTTTTTTGGGTACAATTTGTATATTACTTTACATTATAAACTTTAACACATTAACAAACAAGATCACGCGACATATAGTGGTGATTTTTCATCAAATGTAGTGATTAACCTTTTTGAATCAAGATATAATATTTGGGAGTGAATTGACTCTTCTTAAGATCCTCAAGTTTTTGATAATTGGTAAAATTCTAATGTCAAAGGTTAAATAATTGTGATCGGTCAAATATCAGTGAAAGGGTGTGTCAAAACATAGAATAAAGTTGCATTAGATATAAATGTGAATAAATGAAAAGTAAGAGTGCGTCAAAATTAACTTACTAGAAGTAAATTGACGAAATGGAAATGTTGAAAGTAAACTTAAAAGAAATGAAGATAGCAAGATAAAGTAAATATCGAAAATAAACTTGCTAGGAAGTAAACTAACATGAAAGTAAATAACTGTCAAAAGTAAACTTGCAAAAAGTAAATTGACAAAATGTAAATGACTATCAAAAGTAAACTTGCAGAAAGGAAACTAATAGAATGTAAATGGCGGAAAGTAAAAGTCAGAAAGTAATCACTAGAATTGTTAATGTTGATGCAGCATGCTGACAAAAACATCGTTGGAGTGTTGTGTGTGTTTAAGTGAAGATTAAAGCATGAAATAAATGCAAAAAGCACATGAACTGTAAAGAACACAAAAAACAACATAAATGTATAAAGTAAATGTAGGAAAGCACAAATTTACACTAAGCTAGAAAAAAGATAAAAGGGAAATTGCAGAAAGGTAAAATACATGTAAATTAACCTTGAAAGTAAGTAAATTGCAAAATTGAGAAAGAACTTGAAAGGTAAATAACCAAGAATATGGAAGAACAAGTAAGAACTTGAATTACATTAATTGGAATGTAAATTATGCATGAAATAAATATGACTAAAAGATAAATGTTGAAACATAGAGAGGCATGTGAATTGAAAGTAATAACCATACTTGACTGTTAACCCATCAATCTGTCAATTCGTGAGCGTCACATTGGAGACTTACAAACTATAGGGTGTTTTGCAAGTAGATGGACCAACCTGTTGTTCTTTATTCTAACCGTTATTTATAGGCAACCACCCTCTTCCTTTGGTGCCTAACTTTTAATGTTATAGCTTCTCACATGCTACCATTTGGCAATCATGTAGAATTTAACCATATGCTTTATCTTTTGCAAGGCTTTTGCCACGTAGCAACTACTTCAAGTAGTGGAAAGTTTCTTCCTTAGTTGTAACTTCCATTTTCTCCACAAAAACCATGTTCTTTGCATTCCCAGCTTTAGCCATGATAACTACCCACATTCAACTATGGGACTTGCCATGAACTTGCTTCTAGCTTGCCAACTGCTTTCCATTGAACATAGGCTTCAACGTATACAGACCTTCACTTGCATGGCTTCGACAATAGCTTAAAACTTTGCTTCTGAAGCTTCATGATTTGGCTAAGTGTACCTCCTTTGTCGAATCTGCTTATCAGCTTACTTAAGCGTGATTCTTCAACACTTGACTTATGTCGATTCCTTCTTATTGTCTCTTAGGATCTTGGCTGAACCAATTATCAGGATACTACCGATGTCGTTTGACTGCTTCACCAATCACTACTTTGTCAGGATACTATTGCTTATTGCTTCTTTGGTTGACAGATTCTTGAGACTTAGTTTTTTTTGTAGCTTATTATTGTATGCTTACTGCTTATATTGAAATGGCTAATTTTGACCCCAACAAATGCCCCTCAAAATTTACCTTCTGACATAATGAGGAGGAAAAAGGGTAAACTTTCCTTTTGTTAATGCCACATTTTGATATGTTCACTTTTGACGCTATTTGAAAGTTTTGGAAGCTTCTGGAATGCCTTTGGTGGAACCCATTTCAACAGCCGGCCTTAGACGTTTCTAGAATGCCTTTAGGAATTCAAAAAGCCTTTTTCCTTTATGGTATTGACTTGGTGTGACAACTGGATTCAATTTTTCTTGGGAACCAACTGTAATAATTGTCGTTGTCGATCAGTTACATTTTTTTAGGAAAAGGTTTGTGGGATTTTATCTACCTATTACCAGAAACTATATGGAATTTTTTAATTTCAAAAAGTTTTGAAGGTGAAAGGTCCATGCTTTCTAGGTAAGCCTTTTGGGCATATAAATATGCTTAGGGTGAATTCATTTCACTTTCTTCTTTCTCCAGTAAACTTTTGAAGGTTTTCTCCATTTTTCTCTCTCTTCATCTCTTTTCATGGCTCCTTTCATCAACACCAACCCAAGCCCTTCTTCACAGCTTCCAATGGTGTCTCATATAGAAGTCCCAATTCAGAAAGATGATATTTTTCTTGCTCTTAACCCCTCAAGCGAAAAATATGAGAACTAGAAAAACCACTCACTCTATTGGCAAGAACACGTACTGTAGCCTTGACCCTTTGTTGCCAGTTTAAAGCTTTGCACCTAGGGTTTCATGAGTTTTTTCCCACTCACAAAGATCAATCCATTTTGGCCACTCTTGACACACTTCCTTTTGGATATTTTGATCCAAAGGCATGGCCATTTAAGGCTTTTCAAACTAAGCCCTCTAAAGAATATATTGCTTGGCTTGATCGAGTGCAGTCTTTCAAAGAAAGTTTTTGGAAAGAGCATCTTTTGTTTAATTTAATTCATTTGAGCTGCCATTATATCAAGCTTAAATCAAGTATGATGGGCACAACTTTGTTTCCTGGAACAAGACCACTAACAATTTTCATTTCCCTTACGGAATGATGAGACTAACATTGTTTGATTTGGTTGCTATCGTGGCCTAGAACCTCATGGAGAATCTGTTACTGCACCCAAAACCCTGTCAATGTCAAAGCTCCCTATTGGTCCTATGGGCCTTTTATTGCTCACCATTGCAAAATTGGACAAAAGACCTTGTTAAATGAGGAACACATAGCCTTTTTGGTTTTATGGCTTTGTGGACATGTTTTGTTGTATCAAGTCTTTGCAAGTGTCGAAGGCTTGCTTGCCTTTGAAAACTATGATTCATGTAGGTTGAATTATGGCTTTAAGCCAATCGATCATTGCTCGCCTTTATTTGTCGATCAATGAGACTATCAACATAATTCATGCCTAAAACAGGATGCCTACCATGGGTGCTCCCTTTTGGCTTTTGCAGTTGTGGCTCAATGTAGTGTTGTATGACTATTTGTTTGATGAATCACCAACCAATCTGCCTAATGGAATTTGCAACTATTGGCTTTCCTATTACCGTCATCATGAAAATAAGAATGCTTCTTATGTCGATGACTTAATGAAGTATTTCAAAGTCTTTCACTCCATGAAAATGGATGTTACTGACATAAGCTTCAATCCATTTGTTGTAGTGATTAGAGGCCTTGCCTATTTCATTGGCAATATGTTTTCTAAAGATGATATTTCCAAGAGTGAATAAATGCCATGTGGGCTAGCTACCTTTGCCAACAAATCTTTTTGTACTAGTTTCATAGGATATGATGATCTTGGTGTTATTTATCATTTTTCAAACTTACTGGCTTGACAACTTGGCTCTACTCAAGCCATTCCATCCCCTATGTTGAAACAAGACTTGTATAGCTGTCGATTGCAGTTCTATCTTCGACAGTGTTAATACCCAAATGTGTATAGTGATTTTTGGACCTTGTACTAATATTTCTGGGTTAGTCAAGTCTAAGCCCAATGGATCAAGAAAAAAGAGAGAAAGAAAAAGAGGAGTCTAAGCCCAATGCTAAAAAAAGGAAAGATGGGGAAATTAAATTGATTTGCATCATCAAAAATAAAATAATAAATGAAATATTTGAGCTTGATTTTTTATGGCTTTATTGAAGGAAAGTGGGAAGAGAAAATTCTCAGTTAAATCTCAATATTAATTAAAAATATTCAATTTGAATTTTTATGAATAAAAAAGGTTAATAAGAATGGTTAGTAATTTTTAGGTCAAATACGTGTTATTTCACTACATAACTTCATCTAATTTGAATTGGTTTTATATATATTATCATGGTTGAATCCTTACTATCATGTTGTCCCCTTTTTGTTAAAATTGCATTGAGTGGCGCTATGTTGGTATTTGTGAATTAAAGAGTTCAATTGATGTCTGCCAGGCCACGAGGCTATTCTTTTATGTCTCCTTTTCTTTTATTACTTAATCATATGTTGTGCCATTAATTATGTTTGATCGTGGATTAAGACCGGATGAAGGAATACCCAAAATTAGCTGAAGTGACAGCAAAGTTTTGGCTTTCTAGAGGAGAGGAGCATCCTTTAGATTTTGCTAGAAGCACTAGTGGAGCCTTAGACGATCTCTGCTAACAAATGTATTCCAAGCATCAATTTTTATCATTCTTTTATACACATTATTTTGTCTTTTCTACAATAAACCAAAACCTTAAAACTCGGCCGACAATGAAAAAATTAGGAGAGGATCAAATAAAACTCTACTCAATATTCTTGAAGCCATTTCATTGGATTTTGTTAGATGCGTTGGTGGGGTCTAATTTCCACACTTAAATAAAAAAATTTCATAAAATACAAAAATAAACGTGAGCAAATTCATATATCCCCAACTTTTTTATTGTGGAGAATTAAAATTTTTTTTACGAAAACCTATTTTTGAAAATCACTTCAAAAACTTCATTCTTCTTAAAAATATTTTCTTGAATTAAAATTTTATTTTCTTGAAATAAGATTTTATTTGGCCATTCACTTTGAAGAAAAACAAATATTTCCTTGAATAAAATTTAATTTCTTAAAATAAATTTTTTGCCATTTAATTTACACAATATTCTTTTTGAAAATTAAAATTTTGATTCACCACTTTCATATCACATGTTGTAGGATTAAAAATTTGTTCTGTAGAATAATGGGTATTTAATTGTTAGAATTTTTTCATAGACTAGTATAAATCATATTATAATTTTATAAAACTCAGATTAATCGGATGTCAAAATTATTAGAGCATTTTGTTTAGTTCAACTTGTGATTAGTATTGTTGATGGACCTATTGTTATTAAAGCACTGCCCATATATGAGTTTTGTTTTATTGGTCTTGTATATGAGTTTATCATAGTGGGTAGGTTTAACCCATTTTAATTATTCTATATATACAGGAAAAGGCCCCAATTCCTAGCAACTCTAGTGCATATAGTTGCCTCATTAATACTGACGTATGAACGACTACTATGGGATAGGAATAATATCTCTCCCTCATCGAGATTACTTTTAAAGGTTTCAACAATGACTTCCTTATCAGCGTCTTTTCAAGGTAAGCATAAAACTTATTATATATTTTAATATATCATAAATTTTTTGGGATTAATAAATCTGGGAAATTTTCTTTCAATTGTTATCAAAGAGGTTTTAATCCTAATTATGACTATCAATTTTTTGTTTTACCTAAAAATCGTATGAGGTTTAAAATTGAAGAAACCCAAAATCCTAACGTATATAATCAATTCAATTTTTTCTATGATTTTTTTTCTGAAAATTGGGTGAGGGTTTCTGTAAATCAGGCTATCCTGAGTCTAAACATATGTATAGTGCATTATAATGTTGTGAATTCACAATAAATTTTGCTTAAACACATGAAATCCTAAAACGTTTAAATTTTACGATTCGTTTTTCCTTTTGATGACCAATTCAAGAAATTAATTTAGGGTTATTAAAAATTTCTAAATTTTTTTTCATAGACACAAGAATTGTAGCAAATGGTTGAGAAAATAATGAGAATTTCGTAATAGAAAGCCCACAAAATCGTAACGGATTCGGTTCGAACAACCCAAAAAATTTGTGAATTAATTCTAAAAATTGACTTAGTGGTTTTATATATCTCAATTTTTTGAGTTTAATGACACTTGAATAGTTGATTTTTGTTGAGAAACGATAGAGAAATCGCTAAAATACCACATTGGAATCTATATTTTTGTACTCACTTTTTCGATCAAAAGGCCAGAAATTTCATGCAAATTTTTTAAAACTTTTTCAAAGGGGTTTAGTAGATCTTGAAATTCTGAATCCAACGACGCAAGAATCGCATCAAACGGATGTAAAACGAGAGAGATATCACAGAAAACCCTCTACACCATAAATTGGGTCAAAACTGGATCAAATGACCCGAATTCAGTCAAACTGGTAAGGAAGAAGGTGGTGATCTACCCACGCTCACGCCCACTTGCGATCCTGGAGAATGCTGGAGAGTGTGATCTATAGAAAATTAATTTTTCAAATTTGTTTTTTAACATTGTTCTCCACGCACCCTGATTTATTTTTTGGTGAATTTTATTTATTTTTTCATGCTTATTTATTATTTATTCCAAAATTTCTAGAGATTAAAATTGTTAAAAATATATGGTACTCTCCTCTTTTGTCTCTGAAAATTTTTGTTATTGTGATGTTTCTAGGCATGATATATATTATGAACTCTCAGAGTTGATGTTGTTTGGTCACTGAAATAATTTTTGGTGCTATTTTGTGCATAAATTAATATGTAATGTTTTGAAAATTATTTATTTTGTTGTTATTTATGCGATTTGATTTTGGGAGTTGCTGTTTTAAGTATTGTGGTACTGTTTTAGGACACTTTGCATGATTATGAGCTCGCCTTCACAAGACCAATTATGTTGAGATGTCATTTTGTTGATATTTTGTTAATAATGTGGTATTAGGGATTATGTTGATAATGCGTTTACCTTATCGGTTTGTCTTTATCAAAGTTTCATTAATCATATGACCTATATGGGTATAGTGAGGACTTTTGATGTTTTGGGTTAGTGAGAGTTTGTTTTGTAATTTTATTGTGACATCATTTTGTGATTATGTCTCGAGACCTTAAACAATTATGTTGTTATTATTGTCATTGTCATATAATATTGTTATTATTATTATCTGTGCAATATCATTTGTTTATATTATGGCCTATTGTGGAGACATTTTGGACCTAGGCTCATTTTATTATGATGCTGAGATATTTGTTAAATCTCAGAAAGCATCTTGGGCAGACACTTGGGGCCATATTGTTGGGAAATGCACTTTGATCACATTTTGGCGTGCAATTTTGGATGTGGTTTCCCATTACTCATATACCACATTTTGTAGGATCACCGGGATATGGGTATCTTGCATGTATGATATCAGTACTCCTTCGAGTATGATTTTCTACATTGTTGAGATGCTTGTAGTCTCATTTTGGACCTGTTATTGAGAGTGCTCGCTTGATTTTGACATCATGTTGTGATCATATATTGTTTGATTAATCTAGAGAATTACTTTCTTATTGAAATAATGTAATACGACTTATGTTGTCGAGGTGCAAGAATGTTAGAATTTTTTTTATGGACTAGCATAAATCATATTATAATTTTATAAAACCCAGATTAGTTAGATGTCAAAATTATTAGAGTATTTTATTTAGCACAAATTGTGATCAATATTGTTAATGAGCCTATTGTTGTTAAAGCATTATTCATATATGGGTTTTGTTTTATGGGTTTTGTATATAAGTTTACCATAGTGGGTAGGTTTAACCCATTTTAGTTATTCTATATACATGGAGGGCCCCTATTCCTAGCCACTCTAGTGCGTATAGTTATCCCATTGAGATTGCTTTTAAAGGTTTCAACAATGACTTTCTCATCAGCGCCTTTTCAAGGTAAGCCTAAAACTCTCTATATATTTTGATATGTCATAATTTTTTTGGGATTAATAAATCTGGGAAATTTTCTTTCATCAGTCACCTATTCTCTATCTTAGTCATTTATCATTTTTGATAATATATTGACAAAATAGGATATGTAATAAATAAAAAATAAAACATTTTCAAATAAAAGTAATATAGGACCAATTCGATTAATTTAGCAGATAACATAGATTAAATAAGTAATCGTTCTTAGAATGAATGGTGTAGGGTGTTAATATATTTCCTACTCATAATCAACCCCTGAACTCAAACTTTGAAACATAGACCTCTTTTAAGGTTTCTAGTTGCACCCTTTCAGCTCTAAAATGGAAAATGCGATTGGTGGTGACACGTAAGACTTCATAATTTCACTGGTGTCGTTTGGGACAGTTGCGACAATTGGTGACTTCAGTAGAGACATTTGATGGTTAAGCTATAATTTTGATCTCTTGTTATCTACTTACTTAAATATTTTGATCCTTATTATCTTTTTTATATGCTCTGCATTTGATTGTTTCATGCTTGTGATTTGAGTATGTGATAGTTTGTATGTTCCCTCGCACACATGCTTCATTACTCTTACACACAAGCCCTATAATCAAGCTCAATTCCTTGTAGGCTTAGATAGAGAGTTAAGTAGTGTTGCCTTAAGAGACCTTCGGTCTCTATATTGGCCCACAAAACCCCCACTTTCAAATTGAACCCTTTCCATTTGTAGCCTACGATGGGCAAGGATTGGGGATCTTTGGTAGCGAAAGTGTTGGTGACAGCAAGGACAATTTAGATACTTTTTGTCTATAGGGATCATAGAACTTAAACCCTTACTCATAGGAATGACCTAGGGCTGCCATGGTCCATAGAGCCTATCTTTTAAGACAGGGTGTTAAACCTAGGTACCTTTTCTCTTAGAACATATGAGGGAACTCTTTTTACCCTTCACTTTTAAATTATCTCATTTACTTTCATTTAGTTATTAACTTATTTGTTCTTTTCCTTTCATGTTGCATCTGCATTCATGATCAAACTTTGTAATGACAGGCTTGGTTAAAACCATCCAAGGAACATGGAAAAGAAAGTTTCAACCAGAGTCATGTAAGAATCGAGGCAATCATAAAAGGAGACCGCTTACCACTATCTTTGATTTGTCCTTGGGCAAAATCAACTTTGAGTAAAATGACCTAAAACAACTGAGGAAGGTTTGGTTAAAAATGGAAGATGAAAAGAATTCAACCAGCTATCATATTTTATGTTTGTTTCGGACCCATATTTTTAGGACTTATCTTATTAATACTTCACATTCCGGCAATTTGATGTGGTCCCAACAATCAAGGAGTATTCAAAGTTGCTTAACGTGATGACGACATCTAAAAAAAAGATTTATCATCATGATCGAAAAACAACACCTAGGAAAGTTATTTCCAAGCTAATGGTTATTTAGGCAAAAGAAATAGAGAAGCACATGGAAGAAAAATATCGTAGCTTGAATGCTGAGTTTTTGCTAGAGTTTATCCAAGAGAAAATTGATACAAAGCAGGGATTAGCCTTGTTGGCCTTAGCTATCTATGGACTCGTAATCTTTCTGAGGGTGAAGGGGCAAATAGACGGACAAGTAATCAAGTTATTTGAATAGATAAAGCACAGGGAAAACTTGGTCCCACCTATCTTGGTTGAATCTATCAAAACTTTGAATTACTTTAGACTCAATAAGAAAGCATGATTTTGTCTTTGTGCTCAATTATTGGCCATTTGAATAATCAGTCACCTTCCAATTATTGAATGCTTTCAATTCCCCAAAGATCAAATGAATTATGTATCATCTTGGTTTTTATAACCCTATCAATGAGTGCAATATTGCGAAATGGCTAACCTAGACTCCAAATAAAAGCCGATGAATCAACTCTTTCCTAGGTTTAAAGGAAGATGTTTGGAGAGCTCCCTAGCTTCTACACACCTTTGCTATATACAGGTGCGAGAACAAGTCATGGGTCCTTGTTATTAGTCCTTGGGGAGTGATTAGCTAAGACTGACCTTGGTTAGGAGGCAGGTTGGAACTATACAATTTATAGTGATGACACATGAACTATCTGAATTTGATTTTTCTTATGGTGATGAGGGAGCGACTCATAAAATTAAAGAGGTTGTTGAGGCTTAGAAATGTATGCTATATGTACAGCCTGGTAGATTCTCTTGTATCACTACTCTGGCCTATTTGATATGATATGAGAAAAGGATAAGAGGTTTTGTTGCACCCAAGGTTGAAGGTCCTAAACCACGCAACCATATGTTGAATGAGCTAATTGATTATGAGGTCGAAGTCAAAGGAGAGTATGAGATAGCATATCAATAGTTCAAGGAGAGAGGCGCTATACTTACAATTGATACTAAAAAAGATGATTTCTCGAAAAAGGGCACGAGCTTATAAATTAACGAAAGCAAGAAAGAAAATGCAAAGCAAAGAAGTAGAGTCTTCGTGAATGAGGTTTGAGATGACGAAGCTAAAGGAAAGGTGCCAAGTTCTTGAAGCGACCATTGAACGAAAGGACCTGCAACTCATAGAAATTAACTAGAAGAACAAGGCCTTATAGTTAAATGTACTCATTCTAAATTCAAAATTAGAGGCTAGTCAGGGAATGACTATGCACCTGCAAGCAGAAAAATCCACATAGAAGTAGAGAATGGATATCTATATGGCAAAATCAATTATTACGAGCAGCAATGTCAAAATACTTCTAAACAAGGCTAGTGGTCTCCTTAATGATGCTAGGATAGTTGCTAAAAGAGCCTGAAAGAAGGCAAGGGAGGAGCAAGAACTTGACGTCATGCTACCACCTATAGATAAACATAAGTTCTTGTTCAACATTAGGAATGACCTCGACAACATCAACAAATTCCATTAGAGCCCTCATAAGATGATTGTCAAGTTATCGTGTCAGGAACCTTTTGTAATAATGGATTCCTTTCTGTCTTTTAAAAAAGAATTTTTACTTTATGAACTTTTTGTAGTAGAGAGCTCCTCATGTTCTTTTCAGAAGCAACTATTTTGGAATTTTTGTTAGACAAACTTTTTTATGCTTTTCTTTAAAACTTGGTGCTTGAAATGGACAAGGTTTAGCAATGTTATTTATAACTTTGGACTATTTTTTTTTCATCAATGCATTGCATCTTTAGTTTTGACCATGCTTGCATATTATTTTTAATTTTATTTAAAGGAATAAGTAAAACAGGAAAACTACCTCTATGACATCCTTACTGAACTCAGTCTCAAGCAAAGATCATGGACAGACTTGAGCAGGCTTAAGAAGAGCTTAAAAATGAAGTGAATTGGCTGAAAGAACAAATGACTAGGATGCTGGAGATTTTGGAGTCTAATCAGAAGTAGAAGAACACAAATGGGAACCCTTCAGGGTCAAATGAAGAGTAACCAGTCACACCTACTCACCCTTCTAGTTTCACCTTACCACAAATAACTAATCCTATTGGTTTTGTCCCTCCACAATTCACCAATCCTTCGAGTTTCACCCACCATAAATCACCAATCCTTAGGGTTTTACTCCACTAAAAACCACTAACCCTGTAGGTTTAGTTCCTTCACAATTTACCAATCTTGAGTTTTACTCCGCCACAAACCACCAACCCTATGGATTTTGTACCACCACAATTTGTCACTCTCCTAAATGGAAATAAACCACTTGTGTAACCAAATTCAAGAATTATCCTAAATTCCTAGAGCTTTTGGAGGAAAGATTGCAAGCCATAGAGGGAGGAAACATTTACAGCCTTGTGGATTCTTTAGAAAGACTTAGCTAATGCGTTTCTAAAGCAATATAAATAAAACATCGACATGGCTCCTAATAGACTTCATTTGCAAAATGTGTCCAAGAAAAATTCTAAAACATTCAAGAAGCATGCTCAGTGATGGAGGGAAATAGCTGTGCAAGTAGAGCCTCTATAATCAAATAAACAAATGGCAACTATGTTTATTGACACACTTGAACCTCCATTCTATGATCGGATGATTGGAAGTGTGTCATCAAATTTCTCAAATATTGTCATTATTGGAGAAAGGGTAGAGAGTGGAATAAAGAATGGAAAGACTATTGATTCAACTGGGGCAGCAAGTGTGAAGAGGCCCCAAATGGGGAAGAAATAGGAAGAAGTGACACATACCATAACATTTGATCCAAGGGGACCTACTCAACAAAATTCAGGACAAAATCTTACTGGCTCTCAACCATCAATCCAAGAACCTTATACGCAAGCAACATATCCTCAAACATACCAAAAACCACCACTTGTTCAATTTCAGGTCCCATAGCCTTAAACCACTTAAACTCAAACCTAAAACCAAAATAACAATCAAAGAAGGACCCAAAGTAAACCAGAGAGAAAGCCTATGCAATTTAATCCCATTCCTATGTCCTATATCGAACTACTGCCACACCTTATCAGTAACTCTCTTATGGTCCCTTGCTCAATGAGTCCATTGTAACCCCTATACCCGAAAGGGTATGACCCTAATGCAAGATGTGACTACCATGTAGGAGCTTGATAACTACAAAACTATCAAATTATATCAATTTGTAAGTCGATTCACCAAATTACTTATAATATAATGCACAACTAGATCGAGTCCTTGGATCACTCTAATTAAGTAATCAAATTAAGAAGTTATCAAAAAGGGGGAATTTGGAGAATTAATTAAATGAAAGCAATTAAAACTGTAAACAAAATTAAGTAAACAACCAATCTAAGGAAATAAACTAATCTTGAATTTAATCCATCATTGATCACTAGGAATCCCTTCAATTGCTAAATAGATTCTTGATCTTAGATCACATCAAGAAGCCTTAAGTGGATCCATGAATTCTCTACTAGATAAGCATCCAGAATTTAATTAATCAAGGTTAAATGAATTAAGCACCCATTTAATCCTAAATTAATCTAAAACCTAGAATTCAACTAAGCTTAACAATCCATAAAACACCTTTGATGCATTGTTTACTCTCTATAATCCTTATTAAACATGTGGTAGTTATACAATTATCACATCAACATCCAAATTTAACTAAGTAATTCAATCCAGATTTAACAAAATCAAAAGAGGTAAAAGAAAACCTTGATTAACAAGTAAAAGAGAAACTTGATTAACAATTAAATTTAAAACAATCAAAATAAGATCTCAGAATTAAACATCAAGATTGTCAATCCCTATGATTAATTAAAAAGGGTCTAGTCTTCCAGGATGGAATGGAAGAAAAATAGAAAAGAAAGAAACCTAAAGAGAAGGGAGAGGAAGACAGATGAAGAGAGAAAGTGCAAGCAAGAGTGGCTAAGGAAAAATTAGGGTTCAATTTCATAGTTGTTGTTGCTTCTTAAATAACTATATCTAAAATTAAAATCCAAGTTTTCCATTATATTAGGGCTAATCCTCTTCCTTTTAACTTTAATTGGACACCTAATTTTCCTAATTTGGGCCTAGGATGAGAGAATTATGCCCAAAATATTCTTAATAGCTCTCTGGACCCGTCAACCAACTTCAAAGGGAAATAACTCTTCATAAGAGTTGAAGATCTGTGTCTTATCTTTCCAATGACACCAATTTCAGCTCCATATGACTCCTTCAACCTAAATTATGGTCCAATCTTTGCATATCGTCCAGATTCTAATGACATTATCTCTATTTGACTTCTAGGCCCAATTTGCCACTAGGATCTGATTTAGCCTTCGAGCTCTTCATCTGAGTTGTATGGCTTTCTCTTAACTTTCCTACAAGGTAAAATTCATAATTTTTAGATGTCTAGAACTCAAGTTATGCCCAAAATACAGAAACAATGTAAAATTTCTAATAATGTTGAAAAATACAATTAAGCTCAATTTGAACCCAAACTTATAAAATGTGGCGAAGACCAATCAATTAAGCACGTAAGAGGCCTAAGAAACTAAATATGAAGGTTAACTAATGTATAAAAATTTTGTTTATTAGAGCTACATGACATTCTATAGAAAATTGTATTGCATTAAAAAGCAAAGTGCAGTCTCTCATCAATGTTAAATGGCTAAATTTTAAGGAGGAACCCCCAAATGTGATCCATGACCCTTTACCCAATCATGGAAACCCTATGGTTAATTCTTTGGAAGATGTCTCTAATCATTACTTCAAAAGAAAAGTTGTCGATGTAAAGACCCCCCTAAGGATGATCTTTGAAGTACTTTCTAAAGTCGGGTTAGTGCAAGCCCAAAAGCATGTAGAGGTTGAGCTATATAATAATGAGATGGTATGTTGTTTCCTTGGAAGTACGAGACACTATCAACATGTGTGATGAGTTCAAACAAGTTCTTCATAAGGACGGCAATGGGGCAGATCGGGGTGGGTTTTTCACTACCCGTCCTCGCCCCATTTACTCACATGTTGCCTTATTCTCTGCCCCATTACTTAGTGGGGTTTATATTTTTGCTTTATATCTAAACCCATGGGGATTTATCTACCATGTCCCCATCTTGCCCTGCCCTGTCCTGAATCACAATTTTTGTTATAGAATTTTTTAAAAATTGGTTAAATAACAAGTTTATTATAATTTAACTACGGTGTATATATATAATTTAATTATAATTTTATAATTGAACATCAAATAAAAATTATAATTGTATAATTATATATATATATATATATATATTTATATAGTTCACGGTGGGTCTGTGGTAGGTAATGGAGCTGGGCACCTTATACCCGACCTCGCCTCATATCTAAAGACAATGTATTTGGATTTTACCCAAATCTGTCCTAAAACCTGGTCAACCGTTGAACTACCTAACCCGTTCGTGTTGGGACAGATTGAGACAGGATAGGTCAGGCTGAATTGCTATCCTTAGTTCCTCGAAGTCTGATGGACATGCAGCTAGTGCAAATAGGGTGTAAGTATGTTGATTATGGTATAAATATGGTTGAGGAGTCTTCACCTCCTAAGGTCCTAGAAAGTCAAGCTATCGCCCGAACATCATCGATAATCCCACTAATATATGAGCATCCTATGACATCCCAAAGCCATTGGTGGTCCATTATGCAAAAGGTGTATCCCCCAAACTCTTTGTGGTCCAAGACCCATTACATTTCAAGTACCAAACTCACTCCCCTTCAAAGACACTAGAGCAGTGCCATAGAAGTATGATGTAAAAATTCTTCAAGACAATCCTCAGAATAATTCGCCTGAGGCTTCATCTTGCTATAGCCTACCCACTGTTGTTACAAATATATCTGTCTATCTAGGATTGGTGGGATGACCCGGAGTGGTCATGTCTGTACTCTTGAGAGAATGTAGAACGGACAACTTGAAGAAAAAGAGAAGAATCTTAAAAAAAAAAAGGCAAGGTAGGGGAAAGTTCCACCAATAATGAAATAATTGAAAAGGGAGAGACTCTGATGCCAAAAGCAGATAAATACAAAAAAGTGTTTGATTAAAAAGCTTATGAATTCTTGAAATTTATCAAGCAAAGTGAATATATGGTGGTAGATCAGTTGAACCACACTCCTACAGTAATATCTTTACTGTCCTTGTTGTTAAACTCTAAGACATACAGGAATGTTTTGATGAAGGTGTTAAATTAAGCCCATGTTGCTCAATGACATCACAATTGACAAGTTTGATGGCATTATCACTAACATCATTGTCGATAATTATATCACCTTTACTGATGATGAAATACCTGTTGAGGGGATGGGACACAACAAAGCACTGCATATTTTGGTGAAATGCCAAGACCACATTATGACTAAAGTACTTGTGGATAATGGCTTTTCTTTGGACGTAATGCCAAAGTCCACACTCTCCAAATTACCTTTTGATTAGACATACATGAAGTTGAGAACAACAATAGTAATAGCTTTTGATGGCACGAGAAGAGAAGTAATGGGGGAAATTGAGATCCTAGTCCAAATTGGTCCCACAACTTTCCCTATAATCTTTCAAGTGACGGATATAACGCCGACTTTTAGTTTCTTGTTGGGACGACCCTAGATTCATTCTTCTAGAGTAGTACCTTCCACATTACACCAAAAGATAAAATTCATAGTGGACAATAAGCTGGTAATTATCTTAGGTGAGGAAGATATATTGATAAGTAAACCATCATCAACTCCTTACATTGAAGCTGCAAAAGAAGCCCTTGAAATTGCATCTCAGGCTTTGGAGATTGCTAATAGTACTTATATGAGAGAAGGGGCCAAAATCTCAAAACCATTTCCATCTAATGCTTCCATGAGGATAGCTAAAGTTTTGCTTGAAAGAGAATATCAGTATGGAGGAGGAATAAGAAAGAATCAACAAAGTGCTATAAGACTTTTATAGTTCGATGAGAATAAACATAGGTTTAGGTTAGGATTTAGGCCTACCAAAGCAGATAAAAGGTGGGCTATGAATGACAAGAAAGAAAGAAGGTTGGCTCTGTTAAAGAATCGTGAGCCTAAAACTGAAAGGGTACCTATCTGTGATATATGACAAAGTGTCTAAAGTCTAGGATTGTCATTCTTGAATCAAGTATCTACCATTAAGGATAAGCATTCTACTAACCATTGCTTTGGTGTGTCTTTGCCCTCCAACAATAGAGCTTAACAATTAGGAGATTATCAAGTTCCCTTTGACTTTAGAGTCTTATTCAAAGTAATTTTGTAATACTATCCTATAGCTCTACCTAATATGACTGGCATGTATCTGATTAAGAATGTGTTTTGATGATAACAAACTTAAAGATGTTGCAAGATCAAGTCCAAGAGTATCAAGACCATCAAGTATAGCTTTTAGGACTTCAATCATTTTGTAAAGGTATATAAAGATTCACAAATAGCTCAATCTTGCGTTTCGAAATAGCATACAAGTTTTCAAGGCTTCAATATGGTTTTTAACTTCCAAAGAATCAACCATTTTGTGTCCATAAACCTACAAGATCATATGGAATCAAGAGCAACATTTAAAAAGGCTCAAAACATATTTTTCATATGTATTATTCGAATAAGGGGTTCCTTATTCGAATAACACAAGTCAGAGATTCCAAATAAATCATTCAGGAAAGGATTTATTCGAATAAGCCCTATGCTATTCGAATAAATGGTTCAAAAACGTTTTGGCACAAATAAGTTATTCGAATAACAAAGTGTTATTCGAATAACACATTTCCAGGAAGTCTTTTTATTAAATGATTATTCGAATAACAGAGTTGTTATTCGAATAACAAGCCTTTTAATAAAACCATGTTTAATTGGTTATTCGAATAACAATGTTGTTATTCGAATAACGAGAACTCAGAAGCTCAATTATTCGAATGAGTTATTCGAATAACATGAATGTTATTCGAATAACATGTTTTCCCAGAAACCATACAATTAAGTGGTTATTCGAATAACCAGTGTGTTATTCGAATAACACATTACAGAGGAAAACACGTTTGTACTATTTCAAGCATTATTCGAATAAGAATTCTCTTATTCGAATAAGAGAGGTTTTCAGAAACAGAAATTAACGGATAGTTACGTATCATTAAATACTCCAACCACCTCCCAACGGCTAAAAACTTCAATGACTTATAAATAGAAGTTGTTGGGCATTTATGGGGGTTAGACAATCAATCTGAAAAACCTTGGTTGAGCATTAAAAATGAGTTTTCATCTATTCCTCCATTAATACTCTGTTTCTGAGCGTAAACCGTGAATCATATACCCATTGAATTTCCAGTTGTATTATCCGCTCTTTCAAGAGAGTTTCTATCTATTCAATATTTGTAAATTCAGTAGAAAGGATGAGGCATCCCTCCAAACTGTAAAAGGGTGAGGTATCCCTTGGGAAATAGAGGCTCAAGCATTAGGGTGAGGTATCCCAAAGTGTTGAGTGCTCAAGGTTGTAGTGGTTGTCAAGCACCCATTGAAGCTTGAAGATATAGTGGAAAATCTCAAGTTGTTGCTTGGGGACTGGACGTAGATCACAAGTGGATTGGTCGAACCAGGATAAACGATTGTGTTTGTTTTCTCTAAACCCTTCTCTTTATTTTATGCACTGTTTTATTGAATTGCTTGGATATTGTCTCCTTTGGCTATCACATTTATAAGTAAGAGGGTTTATCTCATTCATCCAATTATCTCTAATCATTCAATAGCTTCAACAAAAATTAGTTATCAAACGATTTGTGAAAGATTTGCAAACTTGTTTTACTTACTCAATTCACCCCCCTCTTGAGTATTGAGGCCACTTGGTAACAAGTGATATCAGAGCTAGACTCTTGTATAAAGAGCTTAGCAGCTTCAAGAGAAGTGATGGCTTCAAATGGTTTTTCAAATGAAGGTTCTTCTATAAATAGACCTCCTTATTTCAATGGGGATGGTTATGCCTGTTGGAAAGAAAGGATGAAAATTTTCATTGAAGCTATTGACTTAGATGTGTGGGACGCCGTTGAAAATGGTGCTTTTGTCCCAACACAAACTAAAGATG
Organism: Ormosia semicastrata; assembly: GCA_029884595.1. Classification (NCBI taxonomy): domain Eukaryota; kingdom Viridiplantae; phylum Streptophyta; class Magnoliopsida; order Fabales; family Fabaceae; genus Ormosia; species Ormosia semicastrata. The sequence goes on along the minus strand of JAQQTO010000027.1, from coordinate 10,598,715 downwards.
GTGTGAAAATTAATACACCTAGAAATAAATGGACTGATGATGATAAAAAGAAGGTCCAATACAATTTGAGAGCCAATAACATCATCACCACATCCTTGGGGTATGATGAATTCTTTAGGGTGTCAAATTGTAAGACCGCAAAAGAAATATAAGATACCCTACAAGTAACTCATGAAGGTACTAGTGAGGTAAAACGATTTCGAATAAACACTCTTACTCATGAATATGAATTGTTTAGAATGAACCAAGGTGAGAGTATTCAAGATATGCAAAAGAGATTTACTCACATTGTTAATCATCTCATCTCATTAGGAAAGACATTTCCTAATGAGGATCTTATTAACAAAGTCTTGAGATGTCTAAGCAGGAATTTGTAACCCAAAGTAACGGCTATTGCGGAATCAAGAGATTTATCAACAATGTCTCTAGCCACCCTATTCGGAAAGCTTCAAGAACATGAGCTGGAACTAAATAGGCTCAATCAAAATGTAGAGCATGATAAAAAGAAGAAGGGAATTGCACTCAAAGCCACCTCTTCCATACTTAAAGATGATGATGAAGATGGTGAAGAGGATGCTGAAAATATTGAGCTAAGTGAGGAGAATCTTAGTCTCCTTGTGAGAAAGTTTAGAAGATTCTTAAAGAAAAAGGGATTTCAAAGAAGACCACCATTTCCTCAAAAGAAAGCATATCACAAAGCAGAAGGATCATTTACTCCTCCAAAATGCTACGAATGCGGAAAACCGGGGCACATGAAAATGGAGTGTCCTATATATCTCAAGAAGACGGAGAAGTTTGAAAAAAGACCCTTCAAGGAAAAGAAAGGAAGAAGAGCATATATAGCTTAGGAGGACAATGACTTAAGCTCTTCCAACGATTCAGAAAATGAAGAAGCCCATCTTTGCCTCATGGCTTAAGGAGAAGAAAGTGGAGAAAGCGATACCGAGGTAACTTCTTCTAACCAAGAACTTCCACCTTCTTATGATGAATTGCAAGATGCCTTTCAAGAATTACATGATGAATCTTTGAGGCTCACAAAAATGATTTTGTCTTCCAATAAAATAATCTCCCTATTGACAAACAAAGTTTCTACTTTAACTAAGGAGATAAATGAACTTAAAATCGAAAATGAGACCTTAGGACTCATAAATGCTAATTCATTATGCATGACTTGTTCCTCACATGATAATGCATCCATATCATTGCCTTGTTTATCATATAAAGCTTTTGAAAAAGAAATTGAAGACTTGAACAACACTATTGCAAAATTTACTTTTGGAAGAGACAACTTGAATGTGTTGTTAGGGAGACAAAAATGTGTTTTTCAAAAAGCCGGTTTGGGATTTAATCCAAACAACCATCAAAAGTCTTATAAGAACTTCTTTGTTTCCTCAAAAACTTCAAGTAGTCCCTTTGTCAAATGTTTTCATTGTGGTAGGAAAGGGCATAGTGCATCCACTTGTAATGTTAGAAAGAACATAAACACCAAGGTTGGAATCAAAAGCGTTTGGGTTCTTAAAGGCACCATACCTAATTCTAACACACAAGGACCCAAAACAATTTGGGTACCAAAGGTTAAAACTTGAATGTGTGTTGTAGCTGTGCTTGAAGAGCAAAAGCTCAAGTTGGTATCTTGATAGTAGTTGCTCCAAGCACATGACCGGTGATGGCTCCAAGTTCTCCTCCCTTACACACAAGAAACATGGTCATGTCACATATGGTGACAACAACAAAGGGAAGATTCTTGGAATTGGCAAAGTTGGTAAGATCCCTTCATCATCTATTGATAATGTTTTGCTTGTTGAAGGACTTAAACATAATTTGCTTAGTATTAGTCAATTATGTGATAAAGGCAATAGATTTATATTTGATTCCTCTTGTTGCATAATTGAGGGTAAGGATGATAAGCAAGTTAAATTTGTTGGTCATAGGGTCAACAATATATATATGATTAGTCTCGATGATATCTCCTCAAATAATGCTAAATGCTTTATGAGTAAGGAAAATGATTCATGGTTATGGCATAGAAGAATTGCTCACATTCACATGGATCACTTAAACAAATTGGTTTCTAAAGAACTAGTAATTGGTTTTCCAAAGCTCAAATTTGAAAAAGACAAACTTTGTGATGCATGTCAAAAGGGAAAACAAGTAAAGTTCTCTTTTAAAGCTAAAAACATAGTTTCAACTTCTAGACCTTTACAACTTTTACACATGAATCTTTTTGGGCCCTCTGGAACTATGAGCTTTGGTGAGAATTACTATGCATTAGTGATTGTGGACGATTTTTCTAGGTTTACCTGGACATTATTCTTGGCCCACAAAAATGATACCTTTCAATCATTTAGAAAACTTGCCAAAGTTATCCAAAATGAAAAAGGTTTTTGTATTGCATCCATAAGAAGTGACCATGGTGGTGAATTTGAAAATCATGAATTTGAAACTTTTTGTGATGAACATGGCATTGAGCATAATTTTTCTGCTCCTAGAACACCACAACAAAATGGTGTCGTAGAAAGGAAAAATCGATCTTTAGAGGAAATGGCAAGAACTATGCTCAATGAGGCCAACCTTCCTAAGTACTTTTGGGTGGATGCGGTTAACACCGCTTGTTATGTTAAGAATAGAGCCTTAATAAAGTCAATTTTAAAGAAAAGGCCATATGAATTGTACAAAGGAAGGAAGCCAAATGTATCACATTTTCATGTCTTTGGATGTAAATACTTTGTTTTGAATAATGGAAAAGATAACTTGGGGAAGTTTAATGCAAAATCTGATGAGGGAATATTCATTAGTTATTTTATTCATAGTAAGGCCTTTAGAGTCTATAATAAATGAACTATGACTATAGAAGAGTCCATACATGTTGCATTTGATGAAACTAACCCAAATGAGCCGAGAAAGGAGCTTGTTGATGATGTTGCAGAAATCTTGGCAAAGACGTACTTGGAAAATCAAGAGAAAGAGTCCAAGAAGCAAGAAGAGAGACTCCTTGATCACTCATGATAAAAAGATTTAGAAATCGTGGATCTGCCCAAGGAATGGAGGACTTCAAGATATTATCCTCTCGACAAGGTGATAGGTGATATATCAAAAGGGGGTAATCACTCGAAACTCACTTAGAGATGCATGTAATCACCTAGCCTTTGTCTCTCAAGTTGAACCTAAAGATATAAATGAGGCCATTAATGATGAGCATTGGATCTTGGCCATGCAAGAAGAACTAAACCAAATTTGAGAGAAATCAAGTTTGGGAATTAGTTCTAAGGCCCAATGATCATCCTATAATTGGCACCAAATGGGTCTTTAGGAACAAACTTGATGAAACAGGGTTAATAATAAGAAATAAAGTTAGGCTTGTAGCTAAGGGATATAATCAAGAAGAAGGCATAGACTATGAAGAAACTTATGCTCCTGTAGCTAGGTTAGAGGCCATTAGAATGTTACTTGCATATGCTTGCATCATGGATTTCAAACTTTATCAAATGGATGTCAAAAGTACCTTTTTAAATGGTTTTATACAAGAAGAGGTGTATGTGGAACAACCTCCTGGTTTTGAAGATTTTGAATTGCCCAATCATGTTTTTAAACTGAAAAAGGCCTTGTATGGCTTGAAACAAGCTCCTAGAGCTTGATATGAAAGGTTGAGCAAATTTCTTTTAGAAAAAGGTTTTTCTAGAGGCAAGGTTGACACTATCCTTTTCATAAAACACAAAATGCATGACATACTTCTAGTTTAAATCTATGTTGATGACATTGTATTTGGAGCTACTAACAACTCTCTTTGTAAAGAATTTTCAAATATTATGCAAAGTGAGTTTGAGATGTCTATGATGGGTGAGCTCAACTTCTTCCTTGGTCTCCAAATCAAGCAAACAAGAGAAGGAACTTTCATAAGCCAATCCAAGTATTGTAAGGAGCTGCTCAAGAAGTTTAGAATAGACAATGCCAAGCATATGGCTACTCCTATGGGCACCTCTTGCTATTTGGAGAAGGATGAAGGAGGTAAATCGGTAGAAATTACAAAATATAGAGGTATGATTGGCTCACTCCTTTATCTTACTGCAAGTAGGCCTGATATAATATTTAGTGTATGCATGTGTGCTAGATATCAAGCTAATCCTAAGGAATCACACCTAAGTGCTGTTAAAAGAATAATGAAATATCTAATAGGCACATCACAAATGGGTTTATGGTATCCTAAAGATGCCTCATGCAGCCTTATTGGGTACTCCGATTCTGATTTTGCTGGATGCAAAATGGTTCGAAAGAGCACTAGTGGGACATGCCACTTGCTTAGAAGCTCACTAGTTTCTTGGCATAGTAAGAAACAAAATAGTGTGGCATTATCTACAGCTGAAGCTGAATATGTTACAGCTGGGAGTTGTTGTGCTCAAGTCCTTTGGATGAAACAACAACTCTTGGACTATGGTCTTGAGCTTGATCACATCCCCATAAGGTGTGATAATACTAGTGCAATCAATTTGTCCAAAAATTGCATTTTGCATTCTAGGACTAAACATATTGAAATAATACATCATTTCATTAGAGACCATGTTCAAAAGGGTGATTGCATACTTGAATTTATTGAAACAACTAAGCAACTAGCTGACATTTTCACTAAACCCCTAGCAAAAGAAACATTTTTCTATATAAGAAATGAACTTGGTATTTTGGATCAATCATGCATAAATTGACATTTTACTGCATCAAATCTTATTGCTTTCTACATAATCATGCCATTTTGCTGCATATTTTCTGAGCTATTAATCATATTTAAATCCAAAACTAACTTGAGCGTCAGAGATTTCCCCTAAGTTGTTTTGCAGGTGCTCACTCATGATCAAGATTCACAAGCAACTCAATAACCTCACAATTTCACCAAAAAGGGTGAAATTCTTGGTAAAAATAGTATTCTTGCAAAATTGAGTGATTTGAAAATAATATGATTAGATTATATGTTTGTATGATGATTTGAATTGATTTAAGATGTTCTGGAACTGATTTGAATGATTTAAAGTTGATTATATGTTGTTTGGAATTAAACTGGCATGTCTCTGAATCACGTAAATGATAGAAAGATTGATCCTCTACAAATTGATGCATAAAATTCCTTTTATCGTATGCCCTATTCAAATAAGAAGCCTTTTATTCGAATAAAACCTGTTAGCAAAGACCAGTTTTTTTCCACGCTTATATTATTCAAATAAGGATTCCCTTATTCGAATAACACCTCACAGAATGTGCTCCAACAACCTAATATCAACTGGTTATTCGAATAACCACTTGGTTATTCGAATAAAGCATGTCAGTGGCCAAAGCCATTTTCATGTTATTCGAATAACAACATATGTTATTCGAATAACAAATGACAGACTTCCACAAATATTTGTGCTATTACGCTGTTATTCGAATGACAATATTGTTATTCGAATAACGCTTGGCAGTGAGCCAAGGCGCTTCAGGTACCTCTCTGTTATTCGAATAACACCACTGTTATTCGAATAACACGCGACTTATAAGTGGACTTCACGAGCATCCTCTGTCATTTCATAAGTTCTCTACTTTCCCCCCTTCTCTGTTTTCTCTTCTTTGTATCCACCATCTCTTCCTTCTCTCCATCACCCACCAAAATTCCATTATGGCCTCCTCTTCTAAATGCCTACGTAGCAAAACCGCTCCCACCAACAACCCCATTGATCTTCGAAGACTCTAGTCCAATAACGATGATCTCAAACGCTTCAGGGAGGAATTTTGGACCAAAGACGTCATTAAGCCCAAATACATGGATCGCCAGTTCTTTGAAGATGATAGAGGATTTGATTTCCTCGATGATCTCTCCCATCAGGGCGTGCTCGATCTCTGCAGCTACAAGGACTCCATTTTCCCAGACTTGGTGAAAATGTTCTACTGCAACCTGAAGATGGACGGTCCCAATCTCATCTTTGAAGTAAAGGACCAGGAAATCGTTATCACTCCAGCTGATTGGATGCTGTTCTTCAAATTAGACGCCACGGGTGCTGCAGTGGAGCCTAATAGCAGGCCCTACATGAAGGCATACAGAAGAGAAGAAGTTGTGTCACTACTGGTGAAGCCTGGAATAGTTGGGTCCAAGGTTGGTCTGAAGAGTGGGATGCTGAAAAGCCAAGAAAGGCGGCTTCACTACTCATACGCGCACATTCTCGCTCCTCGAGGAGGCAACTACGCTTATCTGACTGAAGATGACATTTTTCTTCTCTGAGTATTGAAGAAAAATTAGAAGATCAACTGGCCCAATTTCATTGGAAAATACATGATGAAGGTCAAGACCACCAAGAATTCTGACCTGCCATATGCTCTGATTATCTCAGCCTTTCTTAAGAAATACTCCATGCTCAGGCAGACTGAACGGACAATGGAACTGAACCATTTCCACATCTTTGGGGAATTTACTCTGAAGAAAATGAAGATGGTTTCGGATAATATTGGAGGGTGGGTATACCCTGATGAGCTAGAAGAAGCTGCAGCAAATGAAGACATTGCAGATGCCCCTGTTCCTGCTAATGACCCTGTTCCTGCTGATCAGCCTACTGAAGCCCCTGCTCCTGCTCCCGTCACCCTGGAAGGCATTATGACCACTCTGCTCGACAATTGTGCTTATATGGAACACACATTTTCTATTCTCTTTGACAGAATAGAAGGTATTGAACGCGAGATTGCTGCCCTGCGAGTTGCACCCCCTGCCCCTGCACTAGACTCACCTCCTCCTCCACCAGACATTTATTTTTGATTATAGGACTTTAGTTTTTATTTTTATGTTTTTGATGTATCTCTGGCATACCCATATCTGAACTTGTATATCTTGACCATGCCTGCAATCATTGAATAAAATATGATTTGGTTTCCCTGCTGACTTCTCACTTACTAAGCCTGTTCATTTAAAGTGTTCATTTAATTCCTTGCTCCCTGATATAAAAGCATGTTTGTGAATACTGGATGTATGCATGTCTTGCCCCATCTTTTTGATCTTGACAAAAGGGGGAGAAGAACAAGAATAAGCTAAAAGTTAAGTTAACTCTGTTAATTTGCACTTAAAGATAAAGATAATCACTTCTGACAATTTTTGATTTTCGAGATTGTGTTGAGAAAAGACAGATCAGAAAGACTAATCTGAAAAGGATCAAGAGACTCCAAAAGAAAGGGGGAGCTGCGCTTGTTTCTGATAATTTATACTCCTCTTACAAACTAGAGGGGGAGTAAGTCTCCATGATTAATTCAGTGATTTCCAATTTACAAATGAACCAACTCTTTTCTCAATGGTTGTTTGTCATCATCAAAAAGGAGGAGAATGTGACTAGCATGTATCTGATTAAGAATGTGTTTTGATGATAACAAACTTAAAGATGTTGCAAGATCAAGTCCAAGAGTATCAAGACCATCAAGTATAGCTTTTAGGACTTCAATCATTTTGTAAAGGTATATAAAGATTCACAAATAGCTCAATCTTGTGTTTCGAAATAGCACACAAGTTTTCAAGGCTTCAATATGACTTTTAACTTCCAAAGAATCAACCATTTCGTGTCCATAAACCTACAAGATCATATGGAATCAAGAGCAACATTTAAAAAGGCTCAAAACATGTTTTTCATATGTATTATTTGAATAAGGGGTTCCTTATTCGAATAACACAAGTCAGAGATTCCAAATAAATCATTCAGGAAAGGATTTATTCGAATAAGCCCTATGCTATTCGAATAAATGGTTCAAAAACGTTTTGGCACAAATAAGTTATTTGAATAACAAAGTGTTATTCGAATAACACATTTCCAGGAAGTCTTTTTATTAAATGATTATTCGAATAACAGAGTTGTTATTCGAATAACAAGCCTTTTAATAAAACCATGTTTAATTGGTTATTCGAATAACAATGTTGTTATTCGAATAACGAGAACTCAGAAGCTCAATTATTCGAATGAGTTATTCGAATAACATGAATGTTATTCGAATAACATATTTTCCCAGAAGCCATACAATTAAGTGGTTATTCGAATAACCAGGGTGTTATTCGAATAACACATTACAGAGGAAAACACGCTTGTGCTATTTCAAGCGTTATTCGAATAAGAATTCTCTTATTCGAATAAGAGAGGTTTCCAGAAACAGAAATTAATGGATAGTTACGTATCATTAAATGCTCCAACCACCTCCCAACGGCTAAAAACTTCAATGACTTATAAATAGAAGTTGTTGGGCATTTATGGGGGTTAGACAATCAATCTGAAAAACCTTGGTTGAGCATTAAAAATGAGTTTTCATCTATTCGTCCATTAATACTCTGTTTCTGAGCGTAAACCGTGAATCATATACCCATTGAATTTCCAGTTGTATTATCCGCTCTTTCAAGAGAGTTTCTATCTATTCAATCTTTGTAAATTCAGTAGAGAGGGTGAGGTATCCCTTAGGAAATAGAGGCTCAAGCATTAGGGTGAGGTATCCCAAAGTGTTGAGTGCTCAAGGTTGTAGTGGTTGTCAAGCACCCATTGAAGTTTGAAGATATAGTGGAAAATCTCAAGTTGTTGCTTGGGGACTGGACGTAGATCACAAGTGGATTGGTGATCGAACCAGGATAAACGATTGTGTTTGTTTTCTCTAAACCCTTCTATTTATTTTGTGCACTGTTTTATTGAATTACTTGGATATTGTCTCCTTTGGCTATCACATTTATAAGTAAGAGGGTTTATCTCATTCATCCAATTATCTCTAATCATTCAATAGCTTCAACGAAAATTGGTTATCAAACGATTTGTGAAAGATTTGCAAACTTGTTTTACTTACTCAATTCACCCCCTTCTTAAGTATTAAGGCCACTTGGTAACAAAGGCTTTAGGATTGCTTTAGTAAAATGGGCTTACATTTTTTGCATTTCAGTGTTTGATTATCAATAAAAGCATTCTCAGTTTTTTTCCCAATTGCTTTTCCATCCTTACATTTGTCTCACTGCTACATTTGCTTTTATTCATTTTTCTTTTCTTATGTCAACATCAATTAATACAAATGATGATGCTATGATCCTACTATATAATTTTGATCACCTTGTTAATTATGTTGATAGGGAAAATGAAGATAGCTAGGAGCCTTCTCTTGAATTATTAAGGATGGTACAGCAGGAAGCCAAAGAAACCTAACCCATTAAAGAGCCTGTTGAAGTGATTAATTTGGGGGCTTATGACAATAAAAAAGAAATTAAAATTAGCATCTCAATGAAAGAGAGTGAGCATAGCAAGTTGGTTCAACTTCTTTTTGAGTATAGTGATGTTTTTGCTTGAATGTCAACATGTTAAACAAAAGTTAAGGCAAATGAAAGCTGAAAAGTTACTAAAAATAAGAGATAAGGTTAAAAAAATAGTTTGATGTAGGTTTCCTTGCAGTTGCAAAGTATCTCAAGTGGTTTGCCAACATAGTTCCTATCCAAAAGAAAGAAGGGAAAATCCAAATATGCATTGACTATCGAGATTTAAATAGGGTCAGTCCTAAAGATGACTTTTTGTTACCTCACATTAATGTCTTGGTAGTCATTAATACTCAATATTTTCTATTCTCCTTCATAGATGGCTATTTAGGTTATAATCAAATTAAGATGGCTTCTGAGGATATGGAAAAGACTACTTTCATCACCTTATAGGAAAATTTTTGCTACAAAGTGATGTCATTTGGTTTAAAAAATACAATAGCAACATATCAAAGGGCCATGGTGACCTTGTTCCATAACATAATGCAAAAATAAATAGAAGTTTATGTTGATGATATGATTGCCAAGTCCATAACTGAATAACCATGTTGATCTACGAAAGCTTTTTGATTGATTGAGGAAGTTTAAGCTCAGATTGAATCCAACTAAATACACATTCAATGTAAGATTTGGTAAACTCTTGGGGTTTGTGGTTAGCCAGAAAGGGATTGAAGTTGATCTTAATAAAGTTCTGGCGATCCTAAATATGTTAGCTCTAACATAGAAAAAGAGGTTTGAGGGTTTCTAAGGATAGTGAATTATATTGCCATATTTATATCTTAACTCACTACTACATGCAAGCTAATTTTTAAACTTATATGCAAAAATAAAAAAATAGAATATAATGAAGATTGTCAAGCTGCCTTTGAGAAAATCAAGCATTACTTACAAGAACCCTCAGTTCTAGTGCCTCCAATACTAAGGAGACCCCTTATTATGTACTTGACTATGCTTGAAGAATCCATGGGTTGTGTACTTGGGCAACATAACGAATCTAAAAAAAAGGAACATATCATTTATTACTTAAGCAAGAAGTATACTAATTATGAGGCAAAATACTCATTATTAGAATGGACTTATTGTGCTTTGGCATGGGCCGCTCATTAATTAGGGCCATATATGTTGAGCTATACCACTTGGTTAGTGCCTAAATTAGACCTAATCAAGTACATCTTCGAGAAATCAGCTCTGGTTGTTAGGGTCGCATGTTAGCAGGTACTTCTATTAGTGCATGACATTGTGTACGTTACCCAAAAAGTGATAAAAGGTAGTTCTCTGGCAGAATATATGACTAATCAACTTGTAGAAGATTATGGGTCAATATAGCATGACTTCCCAAATAAAGATATAATGGCTTTGTTCGAGCAAGAAAAATCATCGAGAGGTGAAAAATGGACCTTGTTGTTTGATGGAGCCTCTGATGCATTGGGGCATGGAATTGGAGTCGTATTGATTTCCCCAGAAAACTAATTCATCCCAATTACCACAAGGCTATACTTCGACTATACAAACAACATAGCTGAGCATGAAGCTTGCACTATGGGAATTCAACCAGCTATAGAGTCTAAAGCAAAAATTATAGAAATATATGGGAACTCTGCCTTGGTCATTCATCAACTAAAGGGAGAATGGGAGACTCGCGATACCAAACTAATCCCTTATCAAGCCTACATCAGAGAATTAATTGAACAGTTCAATGAGGTTACTTTCCATCATATTCCTAGTGTCGATAATTAGTTGGCTGATGCTTTAGCCATTTTGTCATTAATGTTCAAGATAAGTCATGATAGGGACATACCGCTCATAAAAATAAAAAGTCGTGGTCATCTTGCATACTGTTTAATGATTGAAGAAGAGTCGGATAGGAAGTCATGGTACCATGATTTAAAGTGCTACATTAAGAATAGAGAATACCCTTTTAAGAGCCTCTGAAAAATGATAATAGGACTTTGAGAAGGCTAGTAATAAGTTTCTATTTAAATGGGGAAGTGCTCTATAAGATAAACCACAACATGGTGCTTCTAATATGTGTTGATGCTATAAAAGCAGAAAAGATCATTAAAGATATACATGAAGGTATCTATGGAACTCATGCAAACGGGCATGCAACAGCAAGGAAAATTTTGAGAATTGGATATTACTGGCTAATAATGAAGACTGACTACTTCAATTATATGAGAAAATGTCACAAATGTTAGACATATATTGACAAGATCCATGCTCCTCTAGCACCTTTAAATGTCCTAACAGCACATTTGGCCATTTTCAATACGGGGAATGGATGTTATAGGGTCGATTAAACCAAAAGCCTCAAATGGGCAATGATTTATTCTTTTCGCAATTAATTATTTCACTAAATAGGTTCAGACCACCTCTTATGCCAATGTGACTAAGAGTGTGGTAGTCAAGTTTATCAAAATAAATTTGATTTGTCATTATGGTTTATCAAGTAAGATCATTACCGACAATGCAACTAACTTGAATAACAAAATGATCACACAAATGTGTGAGAATTTCAAAATAAGGCACCACAATTCTTCTCCATATCACCCAAAGATGAATGATGCGATTGAAGTACCTAATAAAAACATCATGAAGATTATTCAGAAGATGATTGCAACATATAAAGACTGTCATGAAACGCTACCTTTTGCTTTACATGGCTATTGGACATTTGTTCGTACTTCAATAGGGGCTACCCCTTTCTCTCTAGTCTATAGAATGGAGGTAGTACTTCCTATTGAGATAGAAATCCCCTCATTAAGAAATCTGATGGAGGTAGAATTAGAAGAAGCAGAATAGGTCCAAGCCTAATTTGACTAATTGAACCTTATTGAAGGAAAAGGGTTGGTTGCTTTATGCCATGGTAAGCTTTACCAAAATAGATTAATGAAAAGTTATAAGAAGAAAGTACGTCTTCGATAATTCTAAGAAGGAGACATAGTAGTCAAAAAGATCCTACCAATCCAAAAAGATTACCGTGAAAAATGGACTCCAAACTATGAGAGGCCATATTTTGTGAAAAAGGCTTTCTCTAGAGTAGCTTTTATTCTCACAAAGATGGATGGAGAAGGTTTACCACTTCCTGTAAAGTTGGATGTAGTTAAAAGGTATTATGCTTGAAAGTGTCATTCATAAGGACACCTAAAAAAAGGGCTAATTGGGTCAAAAACCTGAAAAGGCGATCTTGGTAAAATTTAGAGTGACTCGGTAGGTTGAAAACTCAAGAGAGCAGCCTACACAAAATTAGGGTATGAAACAAAAAGGGACAAAGGGTGTTGTTTCCTCACACATTAAAATTTATGAAAGCAAGTCTTTAAATTGGGGTAGTACAAATTTATGAAAGCAAATCTTCAAACTGGGGCAATTCAAATCCTCATAAGATAGTTGAGGGGATTTTCAGGATGATACATGTGGGACATTAGCATCCATTGTAATGCCCTAAGTACAACTACCTCACTACACCTAGGCTTATATTGAAGTAGTCATGCATAGGCCCCTCACATGTCACTATCCCATTCTTCTTTTAATTCAAGTCTGTGATAGACTAATACTTTATAATATAGTATTTCATCTTTATTTCTTACCCAAGCCTTTTGATGGAAAGTTTTAGATCAACTTGGTGAGCAACACCGATTGTCTCTAAAATCATTATCCAAATTAATTTTTTTACCATCCTTCATTAGATTCATTTGTGCAAATGGGTTCTCGTTGGAAGAACCCTAGCTGTTAAACTCATAACTCGTCAATTCATTCTTGAAACACATCACAATATATTATACATACAGAAATTGATTTGTCATGTACAAAGCATTATATCAAAGGTGCAGGCATCAGTACCTACACTACATTAGTGTGTAGTAAGCCTCAGGCTCACATATACATACCAAATATAAACAACAAAACTACATAAGGACATCAATGCCCTACACAGTATCCAAGTACAAATCATACATCATTAGAGTCAGCATCGGAGTCATCTCTACATACTTATTGATAGGCATATTTATATTTGATATACATCCAAACACAAATGTGATATACAAAAATAACTACAAATAACCACATTCTACACAATGCCTATCACAAAAAGCAGTCACGTGTCAGCAATCCATCGGATGAAGGCAGAATCACTAGTGAGGAAAGAGAATGATGACCCTGGGAGAATAGCATATGTACAACCTCGTGTTTATGTAGATCATGTAGGCACCATACTTCGGGTCATACATCCACCAACTTTCAGCAGGCTCCTAGTAGATAGTCAACACTTGCATCTTTAGTTATCAGTAATATCAGGTGCTGGAATACCACAAAATAAATAACTGGGTGGGAATTCTAAGAATTCCCAATAATACTAACAAGTAAGTGTCATTGTGATAGTTACAACTACTTTGGGGTTTTCCCAATCAATTAACAATAGTTAATTAAGTGGCATAAAAAACCATTTAATTATCCTCGAGTCAGAGATTCATCTTAATTGTCTAGTTCAATATATTAAGTCATACCATTTTTCCAGAAGACTATCAAAACACAAACCAAACAACCAGTCATCATACAGAGATAGACAAAGCATTCACAAGTTCACATAAAATTCATAGGATATTATAGATATCTTAGAGTACAAACATTCAATAATAGAATATCAATAACATATGGCAATAATGCACCAAGTAGTGACATATACTTTATATGATATGCAAGTGCAATGCAATTTCTTTTAATTGTCTTACAATGCTCATTATCTTATTTATCTGTCGCAAGCTAATTCTAAAGATCCTTTGTCCTCATAATAAGTAGGGAGTTTTATGCTCAACCTACACTTGGTGATAGACTGTTTATCAGGCCTTGGCTAACCCTATACGTGACCGTACTTCATCACACAAATCTATCCCCAAATATTAAGGTCTCGCCTATAGTTCTCAATAAAAGGGAATAGCAAATCATCTTTTAAGTTTAGGCAATTAAGGATGCATTAGGGGTGCTCATGGCTCGGCCTAACCCAACAACCCGACCTAACCTGATACTAATTTGGTCGGGTTAGGTTCTTGAAATTAGGCCCGATATAATTTTTGGGTTGGGTTCGGGCCACACTTCAGCCCTACCCAAGCTGGCCTGATGTTACCTAATATAGTAAAACTTATAATTTTATAAAAATTAGTAACAAATTATAAGACTTCTTAACTAAAATTAATATTTTTTGCATTGATATAATATGTTTCAAAATATATATTATAAAACATCTCATAGTTTTTGTTTTATAGTTTTAAAATTTTATGACTTAACTATACAAAATATTCAAATTTATAATCTAAATGTCAGGCTGGTCTGATCCTGGCCCGGTCACTAATCAGGCCATGATCTGGTTGAGTATGAGTCTTAAAGTTTGGCCTGATGAAAATATTGGGTCGAGATTAGGCTAGGTTAAACCCGGCCCAACCAAGCCCATGTGCATCCCTAGGATGCACATTACCATATCTATGCTTTATTTATTTGTCTTTCATAAGCTTATTCCTATCTTTATCTCATAAATAGCGAGGGAATTACTCATCCTCAACCTATCCATGGCAAAGTTTTTTTCTTACTCCTTTGCCCTTAGCAAAGTGCTTTTCTGTCTTCTCTGTCTAACTTTGGGAAAAAACATTCTCATTCATCATGCCAATATCATATTTCACATATCATTGTGAGATTCCAACCTAAAACTAATTGGCATTAAGTGGAGTGACCTAACAAATATATAAACCACACCCGAAATATTGAGGCAGGTGATGTGGAACTCTTAACACCCTCTCCACAAATGCCTGGATGGAATAGGAAAAAATAAGCCTAGCGAAGTAGGCGAAAATAAGCCTAATGAAGTAGGCAGAAACAAAGATGAGATTTTTTCTTTGATACCATGTGAGATTCCAACCTAAAACTAATTGGCATTAATTGGAGTGACTCAATAGATATATAAACCACACTCGAAATATTAAGGCAGACGATGTGGAACTCTTAACAATCATCATGCAACTCATGTGATTCTCAAGATAACTTGGCATGCAAGTATTGTCATATACATGAGATGAAAAATCAAATCATTATGATTGTACATAAGTTATCTCATCTCATTCATAAGTCATCTCATCAAGACATGGAACATTCATTCAAATAGTAGATAACTATCAATTCATTAGCTAACTCATAACATAGCAGATTATCATATTATTATCAACCACTTATCAGTCAGCTCATACATATAAAAGATTGTCACACAGCTATCAATTACACCTGGTCAGTGATAAACATTATTTTTATATATTAGTTAACCCTCATAATTAATGTTTTAAACCTTTCGTGTGCTTAATTGATTATTTTTTGCTACTATTTATAAGTTTAAGTTCAAATTGGGCTTAATTATATTTTTCAACATTATGACAATTTTATATTATTTTTGTATTTCAAGTATAACTTGAGTTATAAAGATCTAAAAATTTTGAACTTTATTTTCTAGGAAATCCAAGAGAAGTTCTACAACTTTGATGGAGAGCTCCAGAGCTGAATCAGATGTTTAGTGGGTCATATTGGGCTTAGAAGTCAGAACAAAGGTGCTGTCACTGGAACCTGAGTAGTGTGCAAAGATCAGGCTATAACGTGGGATGTAGGAATTAGAATGGGCTGAAACCTATTCCATTGGAAAGCTGAGACAAAACCCTTCAACTTTAATGAAGATCACTTATCAAAATGGTGATATTTTGATAGGGTTATTAACGCTTGAATGGAGCTGACGAGATCTAGGAGCTGTTAAATGTGTTTTGGCCATAACTCTTTCATTAAGTGTCCAAATCTTGCAAATTAAGTGTCCAATCAAAGATAATTGGAAGAGGAAGAGTCTAAGCTAGGGACAAACTTATAATTTCACTTTTAGCATCTATTATGTGGGGGAGAGAGCCCAGAACCAAGACTATTCCATTTAGTTTCCACTTCTCGCTTTCTTTTTTCATTTTTTCTCTTGCTCTCCTCTCCTCTCTTCTTACTTCTCTTTTACATTTTTGTACTTTTACTTTTCTATTTGTTCTCTCCATTCATGGAGAACTAAAAATTTGTAATCAATCCTAGGGATTGAAACACTATTGATGTTTAATTTTGAGACCTTGTGATGAATGTTTACATTCTTGTTGTTAATCAAATTTCTCTCCTCCTTCTCTTGCTTTTGTTGCATCTTGACTAAGTGCTTAACTCAATTTTGGTGTTCATGTGATATTTGCTTAATTATCATGTGTTTGCAGGAATTAGATAATGCATCAAAGGTGTTTGATGTATTGTCTAGCTAGCATAAATTCTGGAATGAGGTTGATTTAGGGTTAAATGGATGCTTAATCCATTTTTTGTTGATTGACCAAATCCTAGGTGCTTACCTAGTAGAGAATTCTTGCTTGGATGAGGATTTCACATGAGATTAGGCAATGCACAAAAGGTGTTTGATGAATTGTCTAACTTGGTTGAATGCTGAGTTTTAGGTTGATTTAGGGTTGGATAGATGCTAACTTCATCTAACGTTGATTAACCAAATGCTAGATGATTATATAATAGAGTATACCAAGAATCTGGTTAGTATGTGAATGAATCCATAGTGGTTAATGATGGATTAAACTCAAGAGTTGTTGGTTCCCTTTGATTAGTTGTTTTTCAACATTCTATTTAAAACATTTTACAACATTTTAATTACTATTTTTTAATTACTCTTGCAAACCAAACCCCCTGTTAACCCCTTAATATAATTGATTAATTAGAGTGATCTAAGGGCTTAACCTGATTACACCACATACTACAAGTTTCTAGTCAATCAGTTAACAAATCTCATATAATTTGGTAGTCTCGGCAGCTATCAGTTAACTTATAACTAGTTAAACAATTGATAACCAGTACAATTTATTTTCCAACAACCATGTATTAATTTCTTAGTGTCTCCAATTAATTTACTTAGTTTGATTCAAGCTAATTGATATGTTTAAGAGAACTTAGAGTACATTGACTCAATTATACCCTTAACCCCTATTGGACCCAAAACCTTAAATTGGTTTACTACATTCAATTTCATTCTTAATCTACCCAATTTCCATTAATCAAACACCTTTTTATACTAATCACACATGAATCAACTCCCTTAGTGCCAAACTCTATGAACCCAGGACCTACATTATCCTCCCATCAACCAATCCATCATCAATTTAACTTAATTTCTTGGTTTTGAGCAATAACACCTAATTAGATTTACAAGTGCAATCTTCTTGGTGTAAGGACACCACAAAATCATGACCAGGGCCTCACAAGGACAACATCAAATTCTAACTAAACACCACATGCAACCATGGATTTATACTCATGCAAACTCAAGGATTCAAGGAATCAAGAAGGATCAAGAAGAACACATCTATTCCTTACCCTCACCCTTCAAACCCATGACCAACCCCCATGGAAACATCACAAAATTTGTATCTGAATCAACATGTCATTCATAGGTTGATCATAGAAGAGCAAAATGAAGAGAAATAAGAAGCTAGAACCCCTACTTGCTCTCCAAAGGCTCACAGGTTGGAGGAGAAAATGGTGATGAGAGACCTTGCTTTAAGAATCCAACTAGATGAAGAGGGAGAGGAGGTGATGAGGAGCAAGTTTGCTTCTTAGTGCAAGTTGAGATAAGGTGGTTTGGCCCGTCATGCAAGAGTTCTAATCTCTCCTTCCATGGTTGCCTTGTAGCATCCAATCAAGAAATAAATGAGAGAGTAAGTGTGTATGTGGGGGTGGAGAGCATGAGAGAGAGCGAGTCATAAGGGAGGACAATTTAATTGCTAAGTTTTGGAGCTTGGTTGGTGGTTTAGTGAGCTTCGAGGCTCCTAGGGATGTTTTGATATTCAATCATATGTTTCTAACATCAAAACAATGTTTTTGGAATTCATAAGATTCATATAGGATCTTGGTTTAGGTCATTTGACATCAATAAGGTCCTAATTCTTACCAATATGTTGGTAACTTAGGATGCAAGTAACATCCATGCATGAGATTTTATTGGTTTAAATCTAATCAAGTTCTAACCACTTAAAAATATAACTTGAAATTATGCCACTGATAGCTAAGCTAAGTGGGTTTCACTTTTGTACATGAATTTCTATTGGTTCTAGTGTAATGATGACTCTAATTTCTTTTATTCAAATTTTATTCTTACACTTGAATAATTAATCTAATTTATCCTTATTCGTTTTCTTAAGTCATATGGTGATTATAAAATTACAACCATCATCTAAAAATTTTGCTTAATTTATAAAATTATTTTCATAATTTTATCATATTTATTATAATTTATACACTACTTTTTAAGCTAAGAAATTCATTAAATTTACTAAATTAAATTATTTGAGATAATAAAATTACCATAATTCATTTTATTTATTTATGGCTCACTTACAAATTTTCTATATTTATTTTAATTAATTTACTAATTTCTCTTATTTTCTGGGTTATTCTAGACTTAAATTACACCTTGTGTAATTTTAATTACAAGCAAACTAATACAAATATGCATAGAAACAAACAAACAAGCCTGGTAATAATTCTAAATATATTTATATAGTCTATATATGTAAATTGAAACAGAAGATGTTACATTGATCATTTTGGAGAGTATTGTTGGAGAGTTCTATCCCGTCATTCTCTATTGTAAACCTTTTTTATTTTACCATATTGTCCTTCTTGAAATTTGTCCATTTCCATACAATGTTTGTGATATATTCATCATTGAATGCCAGTTATTTTATTCATCTTAAGCCATGCCTCCAATGCATTTGTCATGATAACCATATACTGAAATGAAAAATATGTGTCATAATTACAATAGTATTTAGAATTACTCTAATGATCTCAAAAGGTCAAGGGTAGCTCGGTGAGTTCTCAATAAGAATGTTACAAAGTTATTGTATTTGGGAGAAAATCGTTAAGGGAATGGTCCACTTCAGAAGCAATTCTAGCCGAACATCTGACTCATTAGACAAATAGACAAATGTAGAGTTGTTTAAGCAACTTTTGCTTTTGTTCGTTCTTGAGCCTGATTGTGATCAAGTCTGTAAGGGTCGAGGGATTCAGGGCATCTCCAAAAAAAAAAATCTTTACTAAAGTTGATCGTGCATTTAGAACATGTATTGCATGGTGCATCATTGTATTCCTCATAACATTTGATTTGTTGAATCATAACTTACTAACTTGATGTTTTCCCGATGTCGAACAACAACTTTTATTTTCCGTCATATACCACCCTAGGTCTCTGTATCCATTGTCTTTTTTATATCCATGGATCCCTATATCCAACATCACTTATTCCTCAGGTCCCTGTATCCATTGTGTTTTTTTATTTCCTAGGTCCTTGTACCCATCGTCTTTTTTATTCCTCGGTTCCCCACACCCATGGTTGTTTTAATTTCCTTGGGTCCCTATACCTATTGTCTCTTTTTGGTTCCCTGGGTCCCTTTACCCATTGCCATTTTTAAGGGTCCCATGCTCGCTGCTTTTAGTTTTCCATGGGTCCCCGCCCTGTTGTTTTTAGTTTCCAAGGATCTCGCGTCTACTATTTTTAGTGTCCAAAGGGTCTCGGGGCCGCTACTTCTTTAGTTTCCCGAGGGTCCCTGGCCCTGCTACTTCTTTAGTTTTCCAAAGGTCTCATGCCAGCTGCTTTTTAGTTTTCGTACCCACTACTTCTTTAGTTTCCCAAGGGTTCCACACCTGCTACTTCTTTAGTTTTCCAAAGGTCCCATGCCTACTGCTTTTTAGTTTCCTAAGGGTCTCGCACCCACCATTACTTTAGTACCCCAAGGGTCTCGCCTATTGCTTTTTAGCTTTTGAAGGGTCCCCTGCCCGTCGTTTTAAGTTATCGAAGGGTCTCACGCTTGGCTCTTTTAATTTTCCAAGGGCCACAACGCCCGTCACTTTTAGTTTTCCAAGGGTCTTATGCCCACTTGTCCACCAAGGGTTCCGCGCCCGTTGTTTTTAGTTTTCTTGATTTCTATACCTATTACGTCTAGTTTTTTAATTTCTGTGTCAATTAATCTCACTTGCCATAAAAAATTCTATGAACAAATTTGAATCAACTTCTTTGCTTTCCTTTTATTTTAAATGAAAAGTAAAGGGAAGCAACTATTAATACCCAAATGTGTCCAGTGATTTTGGACCTTGTACTAATTTTTTGGGTTTGTCAAGTTTAAGCCTAATAGGTCAGAAAAAAATAACAAAAGAAGAGAAAAAGAGGAATCTAAGCCCAATGTTGAAAAAGGGAAAGATAGAGAAATTAAATTAATTTGCATCATCAAAAATAAAATAATAAATGAAATAATTGAGCTTGATTTTTTATGGCTTTATTGAAGGAAAATGAAAAGAGAAAAATATCAATTAAATCTCAATATTATTAAAAATATTCAATTTAGAATTTTAATAATTAAAAAGGTTAACAAGAATGGTTAATAATTTTTAGGCTAAATTCGTGTTAAATTTTTAGTAATATCACATCTTTAAATTATTAATTTATTCTTGATTTAATTATGACAAAGTTTCCAATTTGTGAATAAGGAAAGAGTTTTAATTCTAAACTCAAATAAGAAATAAGGAGACATGTTGAGATTTTTAGAATCACTAAATCAAATTCCAAATCACTTAAGATTGCTCTCTAATTTACACATGATCTGCAAGTAATAAGAAAAGAAAATATTTGGTGGATTGAGTGTTTCTTTTCCACTACATAATTGAGCCATCACTGAACTTATAAATAAAAAGTCACCAAAACAAAAGGAAATACAGCTTTTGAGAATACATGGCTTTTGAGCAAATAGTGGAGAGTGAGAGGCAAGAGTGGGGTCGGTTGTACGGGAAAGAGCATTTCGTCCATCAAGTTTTACGTTTCATGTCATCTTCTCAGGTTTGTAGCCACCCTGTTAGTTTTTTTTCTCCTTACCATTGTTCCATGCTCCCCTGTTTTTGATCTAATACTTGCGTAGTTTATGACTTTGCCGTGTTGCTTGCCTGGCATGTATTTGCTTGTTTCTTTGTGAACAAAGACGTGGATCTCTAAGAACATGAATTTGAAGAAAAGCCATCCTTTGAGCCCTCAAGTTTTAACAACTAAAAATATTTTAAGAGCATCACGTGATGCTTAGTTGGTCTCTCAAGACCGTGAAATGGTTTTTTTGTTAAATAAAAAAAAAAGATTGGCTTTTGACTTGAGCAATGGGTGACGTAGGAAGTTTGGGTATTGAATCAAATAACATGAATTGGCTTTATATATATTATCCTGGCTGAATTCTTACTGTCACGTTGCCGCCCATGTACTTCCTTTGGTTAAAATTGCATTGAGTGGTGCTATGTTGGTATCTGTGAATTAAAGAGTTCAATTGACATGTGCCAGGCCACGAGGCTATTCTTTTATGTCTCCTTTTCTTGTATTATTTAGTCATATGTGGTGCCATTAATTATGTTTAATCATGAATTAAGATCCATCGAGGAAATATTTACAATTAATCGAAGTAACGGCAAAGTTTAATATTTTGGAGGTGAGAAACATCCCTTAAGTTTTGTCAGAAATATTGATGAAATGTTGAACGATTTCTAATAAAAAACTTATTTTAAGCATTAATTTTTATCAATTTTTTATACACGTTATTTTGTTTTTTATGTAACTAACCAAAATCTTAAATCTTGGCCAACAATTAAAAAATTGAGAGAATATCGAAGTGTGATTAATAAAACTTTACTCAATACTTTTAAAATCATTTCATTAGATTTTGTTAGAATCATTGACAGGGTCTAATTTTCACACTTCAAACAAATAAAAAATTATCATAAAATAAAAAAATAAATGTGAACAAATTCACATATCCTCAACTTTTTTATTGTAGTGAATTGACCTTTTTTTTATTTTTTCGTAGAAACTTGTTTTAGAAATCACTTCAAAAACTTCAATCTTCTTAAAAATATTTTCTTGAATTATAACTTTATTTTCATGAAACAAGATTTTATTTGGCATTCACTTTGAAAGAAAAAAGAAATATTTCCTTGAATAAAAATTTATTTTCTTGAAATAAGCCTTTTTTTATCTGGCCATTTATTTTACGCAATATTCTCTTTGAAAATTAAAATTTTGATTCACCACTTTCATACCACATGTTACGGGATTAAAAATTTGTTCCATAGAATAATGACTATTTAGTCCCTTATTCTTTATCTTAGTCATTTATCATTTTTTATAATATGTCGACAAAATGAGACACATAATAAAAATAAAAATTAAAACATTTTTTTTCAAATAAAATTAATATATGACCAATTCGATTAATTTAGCAGATAACATAGATTAAATTAGTAACCGTTCTTAGAATAAACGGTGTAAGGTGCTAACACCTTCCGTATGTATAATTAACCCCCGAACTCAAACTTTGAAACTTAGACTTCTTTTAGGGTTTCCAGTTGCATCCTTCTAACTTTAAAATGGAAAAAAATAATTGGTGGCGACTCTTAAAACTTCCTAATTTCACTAGAGCCCTTCGGGATGGTTGCAACAGTCAAAGGTTGTTATCAAACTAGACAAAAACAATCAACAACTTAGACAAGCATTTTGGCTTGTTTATTGTAATGTCAGTAGCTTCCCTACACCTGACTTCATTGAATGGTGGGGGCTTTGCTAGAAGAACTTCTTGCTTGATATTAACACCTACTTCAGCCCGAAAACTCTTATGACTTCAAAAGGAATGCCTTCCAAGTCGAAAGGTACATATTTGCTAGAAATTTTGGCCTTTGAGAAATTTTATAATATCAAATAGGATCCTTGACAAGATTCCAAAATAACTAAGGAAGTTAGAAGTATTAATGGAGAAAAGTTTCAAAGACCATTAAGACAAATGTCTTTGGAGATTCTTTGACACTTTGACGTCGAATCCCAATGTCGATCCAAATTAGTTCTTCACTCCTTTTTGTTGAATGTTAGTTCCTATACCAACATCTCCTTTTGGGGCTACTGATATGGTTGACCTCCTTGATGCTTGTAAAAGTCAAGTCACTTTTACTTACAACTACATGCAATTGCATAGGCATCGATTGAAAAATTCAGTACAAGGATGGTTTGTCAACCCTTATTAAGTAAAGTCTTTGATATTTGATTTTATTTCTTCTTAGGATTTACACTATTTTTCTTCGTCTCTTTTTATAGGAAAGACTTCACCCTCCATTCTTGATCTTGTTGACGTCGAGGATGATGATGATGAAGACTTTGTGGAACTTGCCTCCAAGAAGAACAAATCTAGTAAGGTGAAGACTTTGACCAGAAAAGGTTGAGCGAAGGCTACTGCAATACCCATTCATCTTCCTAAGGCCAAAACTACTAGGCCTATGTTAACCCAAAAATCACCTATTGCTAAGGTGAAATTTTGTTAAGCTACTTTCTTTGTCAATTCCCTTGGACTTTGACTAAAGATTGTATCTATATGTTTGTCAAGAGAAACAATCAACTCATACTTCTTCTGATGTCAAATCGCTTGTAACTTCAGGCTTAATTGATGTGAAAAAGGAGAAAATTTAAAAGGTCACTTTCGATGTCGGCCAAGAGTACACTTCTCAAAGCTCTTTCTAGGGAAAGTACTCCAGATATTTCCTCCTATCCCTCAAGGTGTTGTGATGCAAGATCCAGAACCTATTGTCAAAATCTTTCCATGGTCATTGACAAGCCTGCTACAATCGAAAACATTATCCCATATGCGTTAGATGATCCTTTGGCCTTTCTCGATGACTTACTTCAAGCTAGTTATTAAAGCACATTGAAACTGGTGCCAAATATTGTTGTCAAACATGTTTCAACTATAGTTGATCCTAAAGAAACATTATTGGTGTTGGAATAGTTGTTGGAAAAAGCCACTGAATCAACTTTTTGAAAACCAATACTTAAAAGACCAACTACAATCCACTCTTGATACTTGCAACCAAGTGAAAGCATAACTCCCTAAATCCTTTGTCAACTTTATAAACGACTTGAAAAATTTTGTCGATGACTTGGTTATCAATTACCCTTCATTGCTTAATATCGTGGCCACTTACAATGAACATTCAAAGAAAAAAAGCCATCTGTCGGCTCAAGTGACTGAAGCTAAATAGAGCAAGCCATCATCAATAAGAAAACTGTTGAAGGGGTGTTAGGGCCAAAAAAAGTTGTTTGCCCATTTGCTAACCACAAGTGCACGAGTCGCGCAAGTAATACAGATACAGAGTAAGAGATCATTCGCACGAGGATAAGTTTATTTCTAATGCAAAATATTAACCGATAGCTAACCTAATTCTATTCAAGAACATAAAAATAGGGGTAAGCAATTAAACTAAATACTAAAAAATTGTAAAGATAATGGTTAGATATTAGGGAAATCATTCTTCACCATTTACTTCAACCAACAACATGCAAACCTCTTCATAAACATGAATGCAATGATTAGGTTAGTTTGCGAATCTACATTAGCTAAACGCTTATGTCTAAGTCATCTAACCATGGTTTCAATTGCCCAACTCACTAAGTGTCCTTGAGAGCTAACACAAAATCCACTCTTTAAGGTCTATTCTCAAACACGTGCTATGCATGACTAAGAGATATATTTCTATCTCATTAGCGAATCAACTCATCCCGCCATTGGAATAGAATCGAACATGCATCAATCATACATACGATCTCAAACCCAAATCCCTATGTCTATGTTCATTGGACTTCATCAAATCAACTTAAACGTTGGCCAAACACTCAAGAGCATTAAGAACAATATGATTGAACCAAATCAAAGATCCACACAAACTCAAAGAAGAATAAATCATTAATATTCATAAAAGGATTCAACGTCATCCCTAAATACGGTTCAGCTATACAGTGAACATGAGAACAAACTACAAAATACATGTTCAAGAAATGAGGAAGAGAAAAAAGAAAAGAGAGAAGGAGAAAGCTTATGGATTTCGTCATTGAAGCTCAGATCCTCCTCCAAGAGAAAGAGGAAAGAGGGCTTCCATCCTTAGCTCCTTAAGCTCCATCTCCACCTCCAATGGAGGACCCAGCCACAACCTCTAACCCTAAAACCTAAAAACCTAAAAACCTAAGAGAGCAAATTGAGAGAGAGCGAAGAGAGAGCGTGAAAAATAGAATAA
The DNA here is from genome assembly GCA_029884595.1 of Ormosia semicastrata. Classification (NCBI taxonomy): domain Eukaryota; kingdom Viridiplantae; phylum Streptophyta; class Magnoliopsida; order Fabales; family Fabaceae; genus Ormosia; species Ormosia semicastrata. The sequence continues at coordinate 10,573,262 of JAQQTO010000027.1, read as the reverse complement.
ATAGACTCAGTTCACCGATGCGCGCCGCTGCAGCGTGAACAAGCCCATGCCGTGACGTGGAGCCTGTGTGCGAGAACACATGGTAGGCCGTGTTCTTCTCTGACTTGCGCTGGCTGAAACCATCACGCTGCGGTGTGCACATGTTTACGCCGTGGCGTGGAGCTCTGGAATGCCTCATTGGCTTCTTTCCTCCAATGTTGAGCCTTGGCTCGCATTAATTTGTCTCTTTTGAGCCCTTCCTGCATTAGAGAAAGCACCAAGTTAAATATAATTACAAATCTATTTAATTAATCAACAAATATGCACAAATTGCTAAAAAACATAAAGGAAGGTCTCAAAATAGAATTTCACAAATATAAGCATAAAACTTTCCAAATATGTGTAAGAACAAGGACAAAGCATGCCATGAAGCACAAATATGGGGCATAAATAACTACATTTCATAGAGTTATCATACCCCTAAACTTAAGATGTTGCTAGTCCTCAAGCAACATAAAGTATGACTAAGAAAACTCACTTTGACAATTCATGCTCACATGCATTCAATAATGATAAATTCAATTTTCTTTTAACCACAACTAGTACATAATGATTATAATGGCCCTCAAAGAATGCATATGCCTCACAGTTAAGCTCAACACATACACAATCCTTAACATGCCATCAATTAAGCTTCTAATCATGCACTTGACATCTCCCACAAACATGCAAGTTAAACTTATCTTTTTCAAATCATGCTCATCTGGATAAGTTTATAAACCTACACATGGATACAAATCAAGATTCCACAAAATTGTAGCACAACTCTCTCTCCACTAATGTAAATCACACATGATTGAGGATCAAAAGAGACTTTAATAACTTATAATGTAAGGCTAAGGTGATGAGGTGAAGAATAAAAGGGAATGGAAAACAACAAACATTGAGAAACATAACATGATATTTCAAGACTTGAGTTACTACAACAAGGGTATACAAAATTAAACAAACAAAACTATCCAGAACCACTCAATGCTTTTTTTAAATTTATGTTTTCTTTCTTTCATTTGTTTTTTTTCTTTTCCTTTTCTCTTTTTGTATTTTCTTTTTCTTTGACAAAAATAACCTTTTTGTATAGCAAATGGTTCCTTCAAGCAACTTTTGTATTGAACAACATAAATAACCTAAATAATGGACTCAAGTTAAGAAATAACATATCATGCACTCAACAAACATAAAGGGAAGGAAAAGATTGCAATGCTTTCATATGCATTAGAATGGTTACAAGGTAGGAAATATAAGGGTGAAAGAAGTACATAGAAGGCCAAACATTTAGAAAGCTTCAAAAGAGGACCTAAGGATATAATCATGTAAGGGTAAGCTTGAAAGGCTCAACCGGTCCAAATAATGCCCTAATCACTTCCTCAATCATGCATAATCTAGGATTTCACCTCAAGAGAGTTGCAAAACAATTTCAAGGATAGTAGAAATCATCCACATGCACAATCCATAAACATTCTCTAGACAAGTACTTAAATCTTTTCAAAATTAAACAAGCATCTAAATGAGAAATACATCATGCATAAAAACAAACAAGATTGCTTAAGCATGCTTCAAGATCGCAAATGGTTTCACAAAAGAATTGAGGACAATCGCAAACATTTATATCATTGGCCAACCATCACACACTAGCAAATGGCATAATGTCATGCATTCCAAAGATCCATCATTTTCCATTCAAGGATGCATAACAACATGTACAAAGTGCAAAAAATTAAAACTTGCATCAACAGCTCACCAGTAATAGCCAAAACAGGATATAATCATGAAAGCATGATGATTATCACTAGCACATACTTAAAGTATCAAAACATGTGTAAACATTAAGCATTAAGGGTGAAAACATGTAAAGATACTCCCACAAACCAAAGTGAATGTGTGTTCTTAGTGTTCATGGTCTATAAGGTACTTGAGCAAGTCAAAACAGCAGCCTAACTAGAACTGAGCATTATTAAATAAAGAAAAACTAGAAAAATAATAGAAAAATACAAAAATAGGGGTCCACGCCGCGGCGTGAACAAGTGTGAGCTACGACATGAAGCTCTCAGGTGCGTTTTCCTGATATGGCAGAGACTGGCACGTCGCGGCGTGAACTCTTGCTGTGTCGTGGTGTGAGAAGTCATGCTGAGAATTCTACAGCAGACTAATTTTTACAGGAACTGGTGCTCCATTTTGGCCCCTAGCACCTCCAAAATGTGTCTAAAAACTTAAAACACAGAATGTACAACAAAAATATAACAAAAACACAAAAATACACTATTAGCACTTATATACAACACAAGAACATAAAATAAAAACAACATACAAAGTTAAATACTAAAGGATCTAAACATGTCCAAATGGCCTTATTGAACATACTAAACAAGGTTTGGACAACAAAAATGCAATAACAAACAAAATCAAACTATTAGCATATTTAAAGACTTAAAGCTAAAGAACTAAAACATGTCCAAATGGACTTATTGAGCTAAACTAAAAACAAAACTTGAATTAGAACTAAGTAAACTCCTTGTCAATATTAGCAATACGGAAATAATGCCTTATCCCTGGCAACGGCGCCAAAAACTTGTTAGGGCCAAAAAAACTTGTTTGCCCATTTGCTAACCGCAAGTGCACGGGTCGCGCAAGTAATACAGATACAGAGTAAGAGATCGTTTCCACAAGGATAAGTTTATTTCCAATGCTAAGCATTAACCGATAGCTTACCTAATTCTATTCAAGAACATAAAAATAGGGGAAAGCAATTAAACTAAAGACTAAAAAGCGGTAAAGATAATGGTTATAGATTAGGGAAATCCTTCTTCACCCTTTACTTTAATCAACAACATGCAAACCTCTTCATAAATATGAATGCAATGATTAGGTTAGCTTGCGAATCTACATTAGCTAAATGCCTATGTCTAGGTCATCTAACCATGGTTTCAATTGCCCAACTCACTAAGTGTCCTTGAGAGCTAACACAAAATCCACTCTTTAAGGTCTATTCTCAAACACGTGCTATGCATGACTAAGAGGTATATTTCTATCCCATTAGTGAATCAACTCATCTTGCCATTGGAATAGAATCGAATATGCATCAATCATACATACGATCTCAAACCCAAATCCCTATGTCAAGGTTCATTGGACTTTATCAAATCAACTTAAATGTTGGCCAAATACTCAAGAGCATTAAGAATAATTTGATTGAACAAAATCAAAGATTCATACAAATTCAAAGAAGAACAAATCATTAATATTCATAAAAGGATTCAAAGTCATCCTTAAATACAGCTCAGCTATACAATGAACATGAGAACAAACTACAAAATATATGTTCAAGAAATAAGGAAGAGAAAAGAGAAAAGAGAGAAGGAGAAAGCTTATGGATTTCGTAATTGAAGCTCAGATCCTCCTCCAAGAGAAAGAGGGCTTCCATCCTTAGCTCCCCAAGCTCCATCTCCACCTCTAATAGAGGACCCAACCGCAGCCTCTAACCATAAAACCTAAAAACCTAAGAGAGCAAACTGAGAGAGAGCGAAGAGAGAGCATGAAAAATAGAATAAATAGACTTAATTCACCGATGTGCGCCGCGGCGTGAACAAGCCCACGTCGCGGCGTGGAGCCCGTGTGCGAGAACGCGTGGCAGGACGTGTTCTTCTATGACTTGCGCTGGCTGAAACCATCACTCCGCGGCGTGCACATGTTTGTGCCGTGACGTGGAGCTCTAGAATGCCTCCTTAGCTTCTTTCCTCCAATGCTGGGCCTTGGCTTGCATCAATTTGTCTCTTTTGAGCCCTTCATGCATTAGAGAAAGCACCAAGTTAAATATAATTACAAATCTACTTAATTAATCAACAAATATGCACAAATCGCTCAAAAACATGAAGGAAAGTCTCAAAATAGAATTTCACAAATATATCCTTCCAAATATACATAAGAACAAGGACTAAGCATGCCATGAAGCATAAATATGAGGCATAAATAACTACATTTCATGGAGTTATCAAGGGGAGAAACATCTGGCTGACATAGAGAAGCAGCTTCAAAAACTCTTGACAAAACAAGAGAATTTTAAGAAGGCTCTTAAGGTCTATGCTGATGAAAAGGGAAAATTTCAAGAAGAAGCTCAGAAACAGGTGGCGAAAGGATCTATTGTTTTGACAGAACTAAGATTCGGAAGCCGCTTTCAACTTGGCCATGTCGAAGAAATGCATCATTCAGACAATGGGAAGACTTGAGAAAGTTTGTCATCAACAGGTCTTTGCTTTGACACTTTAGTCTTTTCCAACGTACTTAGACAATTAGCCATTAAGGCTAACTTTTGAATTTATTTTGTTAATGCCGGCTACTATGGCCGTCATTTTTTTGAAATGTACTTGATCAGATTTTATGGTCATTTTGAATATAATGAAAAGTTTCAATGCACTTTTACTTCGTACATTGTTGGTTTATATTGTTTTAAATACTTGACATTAACTGCTTGTAGCTTTTGCCTTGTATTGATGTCGATCAAGCTATAAATGTTTCCACTGAATACCTTGCTAATTTTGTAAAGACCATCCCAATTTGGCGCCCACTTGCTATAACTTTGACCACTTTGATTAATGGGCAAAATAAATTTCCACACTAGATCACTAACTTTAAAAGCCTTGTACTTAACTCAATGATCATAATACTTAGCAATCTTTCTTTTTTATCAAATCAAGTGCTCCAATTCTAATAGTTGTTCATCATCTAACTAATTTAACTCATCGAACATAGCGTTCAAGTAATCTTCTATTGGCAAGTCATTTTGCTTTAGCAATCGAACTTATTGAATATTAATTTCAACAAGAAACATAGCATCATGCCCATACACTAACTTGTAAGGCGTTGTTCTTGTCGAATCCTTTGGTGAAATCCTGTAGGCCCATAAAATTTGCTCAAGTGTATTTTGTCAATTCCTTGGCTGATGGTCAATATGTTTTTTATTCAAATTGATAATAATCTTATTGGTCACTTCTACTTGGTCGTTTACTTGAGCATAATATGGAGTTGACGTCAATAACTTAATTTGCCTTGACTCAGCATATTCAACAATTTTCTTATCGATAAACACAGTTCCTTGGTCTGTTGTCAACGATTGTGGAATTTCAAATTAACAAACAATTTGGTTCTCGACAAAATTTGCCACTTCTTGCTGAGTAACTTCCTTTAGGGTAATGGCTTCTACCCACTTAGTAAAATAGTCGACTGCGATCATAATATATTTGTGAACTTTTGATGAAATTTCTGAATTTGTGTAACACCCTCCTTAGGGCGTCACACTTCATGTTACTCAATTACCAAATTACCCATTCATTGGAAAATCGTGCTTTATGATGTAAATACGAGTTATAAAATTTCTTGATGATAGTAAGATAAACTTAGCGGAAAATAAAAACATTACAACAACATTGTCACAATTTATTTACATCGTATATACACAAATCATAGTATTGTCATATTTTAATATTTACAAACTAGACTCTCAAAATATTTAAACTTTAATTTAAACTAACATACTGCCCAAGTATTACTACACAGTAGAACTCTCAGACGGGTCCTCTTCAGACTCCTCAGAAGATAGAAGTCCGACTTAACGCGAAGTCCTACGGATAGGTATCCGCGCAGACAACACTATACTAGTCGCACTCAGAGTACGATAGTATATTTCCCTAATACTGTCTATGTGGTAAATACGTTTTCCAACAAGAAAGACGTGCTACACCTTTGGTCCTCATATACCCTCAGAAAAACTCGGCGTCTCCATTTCTTTAAAACTCTACTTCTACAGAAATCTGCTCCTTCTCAGCTTCTTGCTCAAGTTCTCGCTCAACGTCTTTAAAATTATAAATACAATACAGAATAGACATACAAAAAGGTGAGATCACCTACGCCAATACCAGTATGGTAGCAATGAAGATAAACACATATAATATCTCATATCAGCACATCATACAGAATTACACTTATGCCAACAATATCATTTATCATCATAATTCATACAATAAGCCATAATTACGATCATGTCCTTATCAACATTCAATTGTTCAATAATTCAATTATCATATACAATAATTACGATAATACTCTCAGTATCTCTGCGCATATGCACCTAGACTCAATTTCCTACTCCATGGAGCTACAACTCGGATCGGAAAGAGTGATCGTAAAGATCATGTCTGCGCACTACATGCCTCGGACCACGTGCTCAATTTTTGCACATCTAGCATATGCACCGTCTTTATCAAATCTTGATTACGGATAGTGTCTCGGTCCGATCATTGGTGTGTTATATCGGTCTAACCCACGTACGAAAGAGCTACCAACTCACATTCTAAGCAACCCGCACCCCAATGCCCCAAGGTCAACAAAAGACCTACATCACATATCGCACCCACTCGGGAGGTGTATTCTCTCCTTCCTAGGCAAATAGCCTTATCCAGTCCTTCGGACCTTTTCAATGCATATACAAATACACCTTCTCAGTTCAATTCATTCTATCATATTCTCAATCAAATTTTCTTTATCTCAAGTTCGGGGTCCTCATATTGGCCCAACAGTGTCATTACTGTAATTTCATCGCAAAATCATATTTTTCGCATTTTCTCAATTAAGACATTAACTGATTACGTCGTATTTTCAAATCACGTATCAATTTTTCATCGTTTCTCAATCGCGTAAAATATTTTTCACACGTTTTAAATCAAAAATACTATTTTCCTCATTTAACACCAAAATTCAACTTCATTTTTCATATTTGCATAATAACCCCTCAAAACATAATATTTGCTTTATAATCCTCATTTAAATAATATTTTCTATTGAGTCTCTCATAAAATTCACATTTACGAAATAATCCCTCGTAAAATTCATATTTATGAAATTGTCCCTCATAAAATTTATATTTCCAAAATAGTCCCTCCAAAACATAATATTTATGTTTTAGGCCCTCAAAAATTATTATTTACAATATGGCCCTATTAAAAATGAAAATTACTATTTTGTCCCTCTAAGAATCATAATTACAATATTGCCCTCTAAAAATCATAATTACAGTATGGCCCCTTTTTAAAAATGAAAATTATAATATTGCCCCTCTAAAAATCATATTTACAATATTACCCCTTTTAAAAATAAAAATTACAATATTGCCCCTTTAAAAATCATATTGATAATAATTCATTTTCCTAAAAATCATTTTACTTTGTTATACTCAAATTTGTCCCAAATTCATTTAAATCTCTTAGTTCTCATTTTAATTCATCAGTTTAATTATATTCGATTATTTTTCCATCACCTTCAAACTTGTTCAAATTCATTTCTTTTTCATACACATCCTTCATTTTCAATTGAATCTCTCATTTTCAGGACTTTGGTCCTTTCTAGCTTAGTATGGCCGTAAACCTCAAGCTCTTTGGAGCTCTCATAAAATCGGTTCATCATATTATTCACATCTTAATTTACTCATACATTTTCATGCACACAATTTCATACATACAAACATATATCAAAGCAATAGACATAATATCACACATGCAAGCACAAAAACACAATCATACACAATACAAACACAATCAAATAGCATCAAACAATCGGTGAAGAACCCTTATGGATTTTTCCACCATACAAAACCATCCCCACACCACCAAAACTTGGTTGGTGAGGTTAAATCTCTCTCTTACCTCTTGAAGACAATTTAATTGGTTAGTTCTCCTCCTTTCCTTCAAATTCGTGCAATCCCCCAAACAAATCCCTAAAATTTTTAAACAATTAGTAAAAACACAAACAAGGTTTAATATTGAAAAATCATGGAACAATCATGGTTAGAAAAATTAGAAATCCAATTTTGAACCATAAAATCAAGACTTACCCGTAAGTAAGTAAGCAAAAGGTTGGATTTTGAACAATATAGAGTAGTTTTTTGGAAAAACTTTGTGAATGAAAAGTGTTTAGAATAGGATTTGGGTTTAGGAAATATGATGAGATAAAATTATAGAGGTTTGGTTGTATGAGTAGTGTGTATGGTCGAATAGAGAGAAGAAAATGGAAGAAAAAGTGTGTATGGCTTCTTGGTATTTTTGGAGAGAAAATAAATAGCTTAAATGTGATAAGTGTGAAATAAAAGTGAAGAATGAAATGTGAAAGGGCTGCTGCTGCCGTGTGGTTAATTTTAGTGAGGTTGAGTGATTGAATTTGCTAGATAAATATCCAATTGAATGCACATGGTGGTGCACATGGTTTATGACATTTTGGAGAGTTCAAGAACCTAGTAGAACTTAGCCACCAAGCCCCCCTTGGCTGCTGCCCAAACCGTGTGGCCTCCTTGAGTTTTAGGGGTTTAATTGTTTTCCATTTAAGTCTAATTAATTGCTAATCAATTCACTAGTTAATTAGGTTTAATTTCCTAACTAATCTTAATTAACATCCTAATTATATAACTAATTAGTTTAATATATATTAGCATATATTATAACCTTTAATCAATATTAAGATATCTAATTAATATTTAGATTATAATTAATTAATAACTAAGCTAGTTCACTTAGTTTGCTAATTAGGTAATAAGATTAGTCAAATTAAGCTTAATTAGCTACTAACCAAATTCAAGCCTACAATTTTTGACTTAATTCTAATCATTAATTCATCTTTAATTCCTAGCCATAGATTAGATCTAAGGTAGATATCAATTGGTCATAAAACTAGCATTCTAATCTCACCATTGATTAGATCAACGGCTAAGGTTAAAGGCTTCCTAACTAAGTCTTCATCCAACGGTTCATACTAAAGTCTAAGCCAATAAGTTTGACTTAATCTCAACCCTTGATTTTAACTTTAATTCCTAGCCCTTGATGTAATCTAAGGTAGATATTGCTTAGTGATTTTATCTGGATTCATTTTACACCATTGATCGGATCAACGGTTAAGATCAAAAGCATCTAAATTATGCTTTTCATCCAACGGTCCTAAATAAAGTCTATGCTTCTTTCGTTGACTCATTCTTATTGGTTTAGAAAGTCAAGCCACCTATTTTGACTAATTCCTATTGGTTTAGATTTACGTCATCAAATTAATCGTTGGCTACTACACTAAACGTGGGCCCCACGAACTTTTTCGGGTTCACAAATAAGTTTTCTACTATTTTTGAGACAGATAAGTCTTGTTGAATAAAATAATATTATAATAATATAAAATTATTTTATTGCAGTTAAATCTAAAAATTATAAGATTAATATATATATCAATCAGAATTGGGTTTAGTAAGATCCCCCAGCTCTAATTAATTAAAATAAGAATTTCCTCGGCCCGAAAATTATTATTTTCCTGACCCGGAGCAAATCACACAACACAATCAAAAATAGTATCGGAATAATTAAATTATTTTTATATTGCACAGAAAACACAAAACAGTGTAATTCTATCAGTTTTATAACAAAGTCTAAAATTTGGGGTGTTACAATTTGGCCAATTAAATCTAGATCCTAACTTCTAAAGGGTCAAGGTTTAGCAATTGAATGCAATTCGCTAGTCAGGACTTGTTGTACAATTCCATGCTTTAGACACTCTTCACAAGACTTAGCAAAATTGAAACAATCTTTTATCATTGTCGGCCAGTATAGCTAGTATCGATTCAACACCTATTTCATTTTCTCACATGCCTGATAAGCTTTATATATTCCTTCATGAATTTCAGCTAAGGTTAATTAAGCTTCTTGCTTACTTAAGCATGTCAAAAGGTTTCCATCGACATACCTTTGGTATAGGATTCCTCCCAACAATGTGTAACTTAGAGCTGTATATTTGAGTTTTCTGTTAGTTTATTGGTTAGGATTTTTCAAGTAGTCAATGATAGGCTTCTTCTAGTCGGCTGGATCTAAGCTTCTTACTGTTGAGATTTCATGTTCTTCTAAGGGATACAAAAATTTATTCCCATAAATTGGGTCAAGGTCTTGGTCGATACTTTGTACCTAGAAGCAATTTGTGTCAATTCATTGCTTTGCCATTTAGGTGTCGCGACACATGTTTGATGATAACGTCATCAAATTTAGCTAGTAGCCTTACCTTAAATGACAAATATTTCATCAAGTTGTAACTTATACAATGATATTTTTTTTTTGTTAATTATTTTATAACGAGTTGTGAATCTCCAATTATTTTGACAATGCAGGCCTCTAGTTCAACTAAAATTTCTAACCCAGCAATTAAAGCTTCATATTTTGCTTCATTATTGGAGCACTTGTATTGTAATTGAGACATAAACTTTGTTGGCTTACCATCGGGAGTTATTATTAATATCGATGCCATTTTGATGGCAAGAGTTGTTGAAGTATAACTTTTAATGTTTTAACCTAACAAAGTTGACATTCTTGCTTTCGACGTTGAGACATAGATGGTCAGTTAGAAAATTGGCTATTACTTGGCCTTTAACAACTTTTAATGGAACAAAATTTAAAGAGAATTCAGATAGGCCCAAGGTCCAATGACTAATTCTTCTATGTATTACGAGTTTTGACAACATATATTTAATAACATTTGTCTTTGACAGGACTAACACATGAAACTGCATCATATAGTACTTTAACTTTGTACATGAAAAGTATAAAGCTAGACAAAGTTTTTTCAATAGCATTATATCTTCTTTCGGCGTCGATTAGAACTCTACTAAGGTAGTACACAACTCTTTCAACATTGTTTTCATTTTCTTGGGCTAACATGCTCCCAATAGTATCTTCAGATGCTGATATGTAAAGTTTAAGCGAACGACCTGGTCTCGACAACATCATAATAGGCAGACTCATCAAGTATCTCTTCATCTCATTTAACGCCTCTTGATGATGTTTCTCCCGTTTAAATTCTTCTTATTACTTTAGTTTCACCAATGGGAGGAAATTCTAGTCTTTCTTGACAAGTTTGAAATGAACTTTCTTAAGAAGTTAATATTGCGAAGGAGAGACTGCAATTGTTTCTTGTTTGTCAGTGGTGCTGCTTGTAATATGGATTTTGCATTGTTTTTGTCAACTTCAATTCCTTTCTTATGAACTATGAATCCCAAGAAGTTTCCTATAGACACACTGTTGCAATTTTGGTAAGTATACTAAGTCGCAAAAGTAATAAAGTAAGTGAGAGATTATCGTCTCTAGGGATTATGCTATCAATTACCATTTACACAAGTTGAATTGCTATCTAAACTATCAATTTGAATGAGAAACATATAAATTGCATGAAAATTTCAAAACAAGCAAAGAATAATGTTGTTGGAATTTTAAGAAAGCAAGAAATGTAGTGAAAACCAAGTGTGTAAAAGTACTAGGGATTGAGTTCACTTAACATTTACTTGATTTCTTTGAATCTTTGTTAATCTAGTTTAAATCCCTTAATTAATGGTGAGAAAACACTTAATTGATTAAAACTCAATTCCTTGATGAGATAACCCTCTCCTAATTACCCAAATTACTAATTCCTTAGTTAATTCATGCAATTAGAAGGATAAAGCATAGGAATCTCAAGAAAATCATACAATCAACAATACGCATTCCTAAATATTGCTAGATCATAGCATCATTCACAAGAATCAAGTAGTAAAAAGGGATTTCCTAATCCACCCAATACCCAATAATTCAATCTATAGATGATCAAGTTATAGAAGCATTAAGGATAGAGATTGATGCTCAATTAATAAGAAACAAACATAGATTAATATCAAGATTCAATTACATCAAGTTTGGGTAAAGCTACATCTCTCCCTAGCATGGAGATCTACTTACCCATGGAGAAAAGAGAGAAAAATATAGAAGGAAAAGAAAGAACTACAAATGCCATCAAGGGGGGAGAAAAAATGAGCTAATTTTCAAGATCCCTCCTTTTTCAAACCCTAGATATCATCCACACACACACACACTCTCTCTCTCTCTAGAAAATGGAAGAAGAGTGAAAAGTCCTCAAAAAATGCCTAAAATTAAATTAAAACGCGAAACAAGATGGGTTGGTCTCGTTGTTGACGCCATGGTTTCACATTCCTAATGTTACGACTTCACACAAAAAGTACTATTTAGGTGGTTAAGTCGTGATGCCACAGCCTAGCTTAGTGACTCCACAGTGTCACAACCTTATGTCTATTAGGTTGTTTGTGGCTGAGAGCATGACATCGCAGCCTAGCTAAGTGATGTCTCAACGGCACATCATGACTTGAACATTTTGCTTCCTTGCCTCAATTCAGGTTCTATGATGTCCCCAATTCTCTTCTCTTATGCCTTTTTGATGTCCAAAACCTGCATCACAAGATTGGAAATCAACATTATAGTATATAAACTAGAGAATGGATTAACATAAAAGGGTTTTTATTAATTTACTCAAGTTTTCAATCCAAGAAACAAATCACAAAAGCATTCTAAACTCAATCCAAAGCCTTCTTAATTAGATGCAAAATATGGACTAACAATGGCAATTCATGTCATAAAGTAGGCTAAATAACTCCATTTTACTAAGTTATCACACACCAAACAAACATTTGGTTGGATTCTTCTTTAATCCTTGTTTACACATTTTGTCAAAAGCTTTTCTCAAATATGTCAAATGAGCCATTTTGGAATCTGACTTCACAACTACATTATCAATATAAAACTTCCATAAAATCTCTAACCATATCATGGAAAACTATATTCATGGCTCTTTGATAAGTAACCCCTACATTTTTAAGGCCAAAGGGCATAACAACCCATTCATAAGTTCTAATGGGCTAAGGGCATCTAAATGTCATTTTTGACACATCGTCTTCTGCTACCAAGTGGCTTCTAGTACTCAAGAGAGGGGGTGAATTGAGTATCAAAAACTTTTCACAAAAGCTTAAACAAATTAAATATGCTAAAATAAAATATCAAAAGACATAAAAGAAGATGAGAAGAAGAGCACAAATAACTGCTAATAAATAAACTTCACAAAATGAAATTGCATTAAATAAAAGAACAGAGAAGAGAGAAGCAGACACGATATTTATCTTGGTTCGACCACTAACCCACTTGTGGTCTACGTCTAGTCCTCGAAAACAATCCGAGATATTTCACTATGTATACAAGCTTCAATAGGTACTTGCAACCGTTACACAAAAGAGCACTTTTCATACACAGGAAAACTCTACCCTTATGCTAAAGTCTCAACCTGCAGGGATACCTCACCCTTACACAAACCTTAGAGGGATACCTTACCCCCTTTACAGTAGAGCAAAAAATAGATGAAAAGATAAACTCTCACTCAAAGCAAATAATATAAATTGAAGTTCTAAAGGAGCTTCTCACTGAATATCTCAAAAGTTTTGATCGAAAAAGAGCGTAAAAAATGTTATTCACGAGTTAATGCAAGTAGAAAATTATTCAAAGTGTTAGAACTAATTAGAAAAGACCCAATGCCTCTATTTATAGAGCAATTTCAAGAAAATGGTCGTTGGGTGTAATTAAAGCTCATAAATTTGAACAAATATGGCTATTTATTTCCATATTAGAGTCCGTGTTCATTCGTGTTTATTCAAATAGTTTCAGCTTTATTTGAATAACACTTTTTATAAAACTTTCATAAAGACCACTTTGATATGGGTTATACTATTAAAAACAATGTTTTGAGAAAAGGGGTTTATTTGAATAACAGCTGAGTTATTCGAATAACTCATTTATAAAAGCAGTTCTAGAAAGGCCTTTTATTCGAATAACTAATGTGCTATCCGAATAGCAACAGAAGCTGTCAGCAGGATTTGAAAGACATTATTCGAATAACTTAAATGTTATTCGAATAACAGTTTAAAAACTAGAGTCTACTGGAAAGGTTTTATTGGAATAGAAAGATCATTATTCGAATAAAACTATTAAAAACAATTTTGAGATAATTCAAAAACACTTAAGTTCCTTTTTAAAGCCAATTTTGATATTTTTATCTTATCTTTCAAAACAGTGAGATATTAAAGTGAGCTCCATACAAAAAGACTCTAAGTCCTAAAAGCTATCCTTAAAAGATCGTGCACTCGGTCTTCATCTTCATTTTTGTCTTCATGTTTGTTATCATCAAAACAATTCTTCAAAGACTTATGTTCAAACACATTCTCCCCCTTTTTTTATGATGACAAACTATCAATGAGAAAAGAGTTAGCGCATATAATTGGAATTCATAAAGAGGTATTAAAAGCTTATTCCCTCTCTTTAATTATAAGAGGTAACGTATATCAGAAATGTGAGCAGCTCCAATCCAATCTCTTGTCTTTTCTCAAATAAATCTAATCTCCTTTCTTTTCTCAATTAAAAATAAATTCAAATTTTCTCCCCTTTTTGTCATAAGCAAAAAGGTGGGGTTAGTCCCATAAAATCATGCAATTTATAAGGCAGAGAAATAATAAAGAACTATAAATCACATTGAGTAGGCACAAAAACATTATTTATTCATTTATTAATAGTGATGCAAGTACACAAGCAAACAAATAAGACAAAGCAAAAGTAAAGATCCTAAGATCTAAAGCTCCTAGAAATAAGCATCCGAAGGTGGAGGTGGAGAAGCAGGTGTATGAGCAAGTGAAGCAGCTCGTAAGGCAGCAACCTCACATTCAACACCTTCTATTCTGTCAAAAAGAATAGAGAAGGTGTGTTCCATATAAGCACAGTTATCGTGCAAGGTAGCTATGATTTGCTCTAAAGTGACTGGAGCAGAGGCAGCAGCAGGGGCAACAGGGGCAGCAGGTGCATCAGCAGGGTCAAACTCATCATCAGTAACCTCATCTGGGTATACCCAGCCTTCATCAGTCTTTATCATCTTCATTTTTCGTAAAGTGTAGGCTCCGAAGACATTGTGATGAGTCAAGGTGATGGCACGCTCAGTCTCCAAAACCTGAGGATACTTGTTGAGCAAGGTAGTGATGAGAATACCATAAGGCAAGTCAGATTTTTCCTTGCCTTTGGCCCTCATCATGTGTTTCATAATGAACACAGGCTAGTTGATATTATGACCATTCTTCAGGATCCAGAGCATGAAGATGTCATCTTCACTGAGATAAGCGTAATTCCTACCACGTGGAGTCAAGATATGTGCAAAAGCATAATGCAGAAGCCTATCTTGGCTCTTCAGCATGCCTCCTTTGAGGCCCTTGTCAGGCAAGGCTAGCCTAGGCTTCAGCAAGTCTTCAATTGCCCGAAACCTGTTGAATTCCTGAAAAAGAGGGTTGTCATTGTCTTCAATGGGTGTGCCAGTGAAATGCAACCTAAACATTGTCAGCCAGTCCTGCGGAGTGATGATGATGTTCTAATTGCAGACTTCAGAGAGGAGGTTCTGGCCATCAACCGCCAGATTGCAATAGAACATCTTGACCAGAGCGGGCTAGAGAATAGCCTGGTGAGAACAGAGCTGCAAAACTCCCTGATTTTGCAGCAGGGTCAGAAAGTCAAAGTCTCCATTCTGCTAGAAAAAGGAGAGATGAAGGTATTTAGGCTGGACAAGATTGCGCTCCTAGAAGTGTGTGATGAAGCGGCCATGGTGTTCATAGTTGGTGGAGAGCCTTCGTAGGTCGAATGGATTGTTGCAGGGGACATTCTTCGTGCGAGGACGCTTTCCGAAAGAGGAGGCCATGGTGTTTGGAGTTTTGGAAAAGAAAGAGAGATAATGGTGGAGGTGAGTAAGGAGATGGTGATGGCGTGGGCAGAGGAAGAGGTGAGAAAAGAGTGGAAACAGAAAGAGAGGAGAAGTGAAACAGCGTGAGCGCACGGTGGTTTTAAATAGGAGGCCCGAGTTTATTCGAATAACCAAAGGGGGTTATTCGAATAACCCTTCGTGGAACTCAAAAGACAGGGGATTCCAGCTAAGGTTTATTCGAATAGTTAAAGATCTATTCGAATAGATGAGCAGGGAAAGCCAAACATTGTGACTTTTTATTAGATTTTATTCGAATGAAGATAATATTATTTGAATAAAGCAGAAAGCAGGCACAAAGAACAGCACAAGCAGGTTACAGTTTATTCGAATAAGCTAAGCTTTATTCGAATAAAGCTGAAACTACAGCATATAGAAAACTGATATGGAAGTCAGTTTATTCGTATAAGTAAAATATTATTCGAATAACACAGAGACCAAAAGAAAGAACTGTAGTTGCTATTTGTCAATTTATTCGAATAAATGAAGTGTTATTCGAATAACACTGATACACAACACATTTTTGAGCAGTTGACTGATTTTTATTCGAATAAACTTAGATTTATTCAAATAATTCTATCAGAAAATCAGTACAACACACGTCTATGAATGAAAAACAAGAGAGGAAAACTTACCCAATGATAAAATATATGCAAAAATAAGATTTGGGATATCTCCAATGCTTAAGTCAGTAATAATTCAAGAAAGGTAAATCCATAATTAAGCAATAATTATAAACATTTATATGTTGGATTGATCAATTACTCCCCGTTCTCCTCTAATATAAAAGAATGCTTCTTTTTCTAAGGGTTTAGTGAAAATATCTGCAAGTTGCTTAGATGTTTCAACAAATTCAAGAATGCAATCCCCTTTTTGGACATGATCTCTGATAAAGTGATGTCTTATCTTTATATGCTTTGTTCTAGAATGCAGAATGGGATTCTTAGAGAGATTTATAGCACTAGTATTATCACATCTTATCGGGATGTGATCAAGCTGAAGACCATAGTCTAGAAGTTGTTACTTCATCCATAGGATTTGAGCACAACAACTCCCGGCTGCAACATATTCAGCCTCAGTAGTAGACAAAGTCACACTATTTTGTTTCTTGCTATGCCAAGAAACTAAAAAACTACTAAGCAAGTGGCATGTCCCACTAGTACTCTTCCTATCCAATTTGCATCCTGCAAAATTAGAGTCGGAATAGCCTATTAGGCTACATGAGGCACCCTTAGGGTACCACAAGCCCATTTGTGAAGTGCCTACTAGGTACTTCATTATTTGTTTAATAGCACTTAGATAAGATTCCTTATGATTTTCCTGATATCTAGCACACATACATATACTAAACATAATATCTGGCCTACTAGCAGTAAGATAGAGGAGAGATCCAATTATACCTCTGTATTTCATTATTTCTACTAATTTACCTCCTTCATCTTTGTCCAAATAGCAAGAAGTGTCCATTGGAGTGGCCATGTGTTTAGTGTTGTCCATTTTGAACCTTTTGAGCAATTCCTTGCAGTATTTGGTTTGACTTATGAAGGTCCCTTCCTTTGTTTGTTTGATTTGAAGTCCAAGAAAGAAATTAAGCTCTCCCATCATCGACATTTCAAATTCATTCTGCATTATCTTAGCAAATTCTTTGCAAAGAGATTCATTAGTAGCATCAAAAATAATGTCATCTACATATACTTGTACAAGAAGAATATCATGCTTTTTATTTTTAATGAAAAGGGTTGTATCGACTTTTCCTCTTGAAAAACCATTTTCTAAAAAGAACTTACTCAACCTTTCATACCAATCTCTAGGGGCTTGTTTTAAGCCATACAAGGCCTTTTGAGTTTAAAAATATGGCTGGGTAGTTCATGACTTTCAAAATCTAGAGGTTGTTCAACGAATACTTCCTTTCGAATAAAACCATTTAGAAAAGCACTTTTAACATCCATTTGATATAATTTAAAATCCATGATGCAATCATATGCAAGTAACATTCTAATAGCTTCTAATCTAGCTACAAGTGCATAGGTTTCTTCATAATCTATTCCTTCTTCTTGATTATAACATTTAGCGACCAACCTAACTTTGTTTATAGTTATTAATCCATTTTTATCAAGTTTGTTTCTAAAAACCAGTTTAGTGCTAATTATAGGATGATCATTAGGTTTAGGAACTAATTCCTAAACTTGATTTCTTTCAAATTGATTTTATTCCTCTTGCATAGCTAAGATGTAGTGTTCATCATCAAAGGCTTCAGTTATATCTTTAGGTTCAATTTGAGAAACAAAAGCTAAGTGATTACATACATTTCTAAGGGAATTATGGGTACTTACACTTTTAGATATATCACCTATTATTTGATCAAGGGAATGATATTTTGAAGTCTGCCATTCTTTGGGAAGTTCCAGGACTTATGAATTTTCTTGTCTTTGTTTATCTTCTTGAGTTTCTTCTTGCTTCTTGACTTCTTCTTTTTTGCAACTTTGCTGATTTCAAGAATTTTTCTTTTGTTGTTATCACCATATGTAGCGTGTCCATGATTCTTGGGAATAAGCAAAGTGAATTTTGAGTCGTCCCTGATCATGTGCTAGGAGTAGCCGCTATCAAGATACCAATTTGAGCTCCTGACTTTCAAGCACACCAACAACACAAGTTCAATTTTTAACTTTTGGTACCCAAATTTTCTTGGGTCCTTGTGTGTCAGTTTTGGGTATAGTACCTTTGCGAACCCAAACCATCTTCGTTCCGATTTTTGTATTAATGTTTTTCCTTGCATTGTATGTTGATGCACTATGTCCTTTCTTTTCACAATAAAAACATTTAATAAAAGGACTACTTGAAGTACTTGAATGCATCAAGAAATTTTTATATAATTTTTGTTGATTTTTCGGGTTATAACCTATCCCGGCCTTTTGAAAAACTACTCTTTGTTTTCTTAATAAAATATTTAAATTGTCCCTTCCACAGGTGAATTTAGAAAGAGTATTCTTTAGATCTTCAATTTCTTTTTCAAGCAAATGACATGAAGAGCAAGATGAAGATGTAGAAGCATGTGAAGAATGATTTGTGCATGCATCAATAATTCCCAAAGTTTCATTCTCAATTTTCAATTCTTCTATTTCTTTGTTTAGAACAAGAATTTGATTTTCTAAAGAATAGATTGTTTTCTTAGAAGAAGAAATTAATTTTGTAAGTTTTAAAGATTCATCATGCAATTCTTTAAAGACATCTTGTAACTCATCGTAAGAAGGAAATAAAGTAGTATTAGAACTTACCTCATTTTCGCTTTCTTCTTCTTCTCCTTTGGCCATGAGACATAGATGAGTTTCCTCGTTATTTGAGCTATCAGTTGAATCCATGTTGTTTTCATCCCATGCGATGTAGGCTTTTCTTCCTTTTCTTTCTTTGAAGGGTTTCTTTTCAAATTTCTCTTTCTTCTTTTGGTAGACTGGGCACTCCATTTTTATATGACTCGGTTTGTTGCATTCATAGTAAGTTAGAATTGACGATGTTCCTTCCCCTTTGTGATGGGTTTTCTTTGAAGGAAAAAGAGGTCTTCTTTGTGTTCCTTTCTTTCTGAGAAAATTTCTAAATTTTTTAATGAAAAAACTGAGAGTCTCTTCATTTACCTCGATGTTTTTTGAGCCTTCTTCATCTTCTTCATCATCATTGTCAATTGTTGAGGAAGTAGCTTTGAGTGTTATCTCCTTTTTCTTTTTGTCGTTCTCTTCACTTTGACTTAATCTGTTTAGTTCCAGTTCGTACTCATGAAGTTTTCCAAAGAGGGTAACTAGTGTCATTGTCGACAAATCCCTTGATTCTAATGTGGCTGTTACCTTGGGTTACCAAATCCTACTAAGACATCTTAACACTTTGTTAATCAAATATTCATTAGAAAAATTCTTACTTAATGATGCAAGATGATTTACGATGTGGGTGAACCTTTTTTACATTTCCTGAATGCTTTCTCCTTGGTTCATTCTGAATAATTCATATTCACGAGTTAGAGAATTAATTCTTGACCTCTTCACTTCACTAGTACACTCATGGATAACTTGTAAAGTGTCTCACATCTCTTTAGCAGTTTTGTAATTTGAAATTCTAAAAAACTCATCATATCCTAAAGCAGTGGTAATAAAATTTTTGGCTTTTAAATTATATTGTACTTTTCTTTTATCTTCATCAGACTATTTATTCCTTGGTGTTTCGGTCCTTGCACTATTGACCTCATGCGTAGGTATAAATGCACCGTTTTCGACAGCATCCCACACATCTAGATCAATAGCTTCGATGAAGATTTTCATTCTTTCCTTCCAATATGCATAATCATCCCTTTTGAAAAAGGGTGGTTGGTTTATGGAAGATCCTTTTGAAAAACTATTTGAAGAAGCCATGTTCTCTTGAAGCTGCTAAGCTCTTTATACAATAGTCTAGCTCTGATACCACTTGTTACCAAGTGGCTTCCAATACTCAAGAGGGGGGTGAATTGAGTATCAAAAACTTTTTGTAAAAGCTTAAACAAATTAAACATGCTGAAATAAAATATTAAAAGACGTAAAAGAGGATGAGAAGAAGAGCACAAATAACTGCTAATAAATAAACTTCATAAAATAAAAGAAGAGAGAAGAAAGAAGCAGACACAATATTTATCCTGGTTCGACCACTAACCCACTTGTGGTCTACGTCCAGTCCTTAAAAATAATCCGAGATTTTTTACTATGTATACAAGCTTCAATAGGTGCTTGCAACCCTTACACAAAAGAGCACTTTTCACACACAGGGAAACTCTACCCTTGTGCTAAAGTCTCAGCCTGCAGGGATACCTCACCCTTACACAAACCTTAGAGGGATACCTCACCCCTTTACAATAGAGCAGAAAATAGATGAAAAGAGAAACTCTCACTCAGAGCAAATAATACAAATTGAAGTACTAAAGGAGCTTCTCACAGAATATCTCAAAAGTTTTGATGGAAAAGGAGCGTAGAAAATGTTATTCACGAGTTAATGCAAGTAGAAAATTATTTAGAGTGTTAGAACTAATTAGAAAAAACCCAACGCCTCTATTTATAGAGCAATTTCAAGAAAATGGTCGTTGGGTGTAATTAAAGCTCGTAAATTCAAACAAATATGGCCGTTTATTTCCATATCATAGTCCGTGTTCATTCGTGTTTATTCGAATAGTTTCAGCTTTATTCGAATAACACTTTTTATAAAACTTTCATAAAAACTAGTCTGATATGGGTTATTCGAATAACCTATATGTTATTCGAAGAACACTGTTAAAAACAATGTTCTGAGAAAAAGGGTTTATTCGAATAACAACTGAGTTATTCGAATAACTCATTTATAAAAGTAGTTCTGGAAAGGCCTTTTATTCGAAGAACTAATGTGCTATCCAAATAGCAACAGAAGCTCTCAATAGGATTTGAAAGACATTATTCGAATAATTTAAATGTTATTCAAATAACAGTTTAAAAACCAGAGTCTACTGGAAAGGTTTTATTCGAATAGAAAGATCATTATTCGAATAAAACTATTAAAAATAGTTTTGAGATAATTAAAAAACACTTAAGTTACTTTTTAAAGCCAATTTTGATATTTTTATCTTATCTTTCAAAACAGTGAGATATTAATGTGAGCTCTATACAAAAAGACTCTAAGTCCTAAAAGCTATCCTTAAAAGATCGTGGACTCGATCTTCATCTTCATTTTTGTCTTCATGTTTGTTATCATCAAAATAATTCTTTAAAGATATATGTTCAAACCCATCTTCGGCAATAAAAATTTGGTTATAACTAGAATATCCATCCATAAAGCTTAAAATAACATGACAAGAAGTCGAATCGCCAAGCATATCGGTTATAGGCATGGGATATTTATCTTTAGGAGTGGTAGAATTCAAGTTTCTAAAATCAATGCAAACTCTAAGTTTGCCATTTTTCTTCATGACAAGAAAAACATTAGATATCCAATCGACATACTTGGTATTTCTAATTAACTTATCTTTTAGCAACTGTTCAATTGTTTCTTTGATTTTCGGCAGTACCTTTGGTGAAAATCACCATAACATCTATTTCACAAGTCAACATCCAGGTATGGTTAGTAATTGATATTTGATGAGACTTCTGCTAAGTACCAGCATTTCATTGTAGTCTTAGACAAAGTAATCTAAAACTTGATGTTAAAAATCGGCAAGTGCACCGAATCGCAAAAAGTAATAAAGTAGTGAAAAGAGAATCGTCCCACGAGGATTATATTGCCAATTACCAAATTCGTTAAATTAACACTATTTAAGCTAATCAAAATATGGAAGTTGGAAAAAAGTGAAAATAAAGATAATTAAAAGAAAGTAATTAAAACTAAACAAAGTAAAATCAAGCAATTTAACAAGAGATGAAATCAATAATAAGAAAGTGTTAGGGTTCAGACTTCACTTGAACTCTTTCAAATGTACTTCTAAAAATTGGTTTAAAACATGTTCTATTTCAATGATTCATGGTCAATTCCCAACATTAATTAATATCCAATCCCTTGGTATACTAATCCTCTTACGCTGATTGAAATTAACTAATCTCTTAGTCTAACTCCAATTAGAAAGGCATTATCAAGAACAGAGGAATTATAAGAAAGACCACATAACCCACAACGTCTATCCCTAGCGATTGCAGAAATTATGGTGTTTATCACAAGTTCTAGGTTCATGCAAATTTTCCCAAATCATACATAAACCCAATTTATCATTCCCAAATTGATCAGATTTAGAAAAGCATTAAGAACAGAGATAAACACGTAAATCATGAGATAAAAACATGCATTAAACCCATAAAAGAAATTACATCATCAAAGTATCAAGATCCATCGTCCCCCTAACGAGGGGAAGTTAGTTACACATAGGAAAAGAACAAAACAAAGAATAGAAGATGACAAACTCCATTGATAATTGGTGGAAAGATTGAAGAGAATCCCTAATCTTCAAGTCTTGATGCGCCCACACGAAATTAGGATTTGAGTTGTCTTGACGGCTTCTGCTGAGTGTCTTGAAATTTGGCGTAACTTTCTATTTATAAGAAATTCACGCTGTATTACGCGCGTCGCTCGCCGTTTAACTCTCCAGCGCTCAGGCGCTGGCCCACTAAAGTTACGGTGCAGCATACGCAATCAGCGCTCAAGCGCTCCTTGTTCAACGCTCAGGCGCTGGCCCATTAAAACAAGATTCCTCCAGCGCATGTTGCGCGCTCAAGCGGTGAGGGCCTAGCGCTGCAAGCGTTACTGGCTTCTGAATTATTTTCTCGCTTCTTTAAATGACCAGGTCTTCTCCATGTGTAATTATCTACAAAATTACATAAAAACACACAATTAAAACATAAATTAAAATAACTAAAAAAATAAAAGAAACTTGAGAATAAACTCAATCAAAAAGATTAAAAGAGAATGAAAACCCAAGATTTTGAACCGTAAAAATATGAATTTTTGCAGGTTCATCACTCCCAAACTTAAGCTTTTGCTTGTCCTCAAGTAAAAGAAAATCAAAATAAAAACAAAACTAAAACTCAAAGCAGACTCAAAAAGGCAATACCGGGTATTAAAGATCATTCATATCCTCAAAAACTAATTCAAAATCTAATTCCAAAGTATCACACGTGAACAATTCAATTATCACATCGTCTCTCACATGCAACTTTTATGCACAAATGACTTCCCAAAAACATGAATGAAAGACTCAATCTCCTCATAGAGTACAAGCCCAAATGAGTTTATAAAACAAAGAATGCACATCAAACCCACATCCATAAGGTTGTTTTTCATCTCTCTCTCCACTAATGTAAACAACTCACAACCAAGGATCAAAAGGGACTTTATAAGCTTGTAATGTAAAGCCAAGGGTATGGATTAAGAAAGAAGCGGTAGGAAAATGAAAACAAAAGTTGAGATACAAAATCATGCAAATTTCAAAATTCAAGCCTCAAAATATAAGACAAGTGCAAAACGCAGCAAAAAGAATCAACACAACATTCACTTTATTTTTTTTTTCTCTTTCTTTTCTTTTTCTTTTTTTTTTTTTCAACAATCTCCACCCCCAAACTTATTTCTTTGCAATACTTTGGGTGAACTTTCTTTCTTTTTCTTCTTTTTTTTTTTTTTTTTTGAAATTTTTCAGCTCCACAAAATTTCATGCACAAAAATAACAAAGACTTGAATAATAAAATAATACAAAATATGCACTCAACAGAGGTTATTTAAGAAAAAAAATTTTTTTTTATATGGGTATGGGAAAAGGAAAATGTGGGTAAAGAAAAGAAACAGAGGCCAAACAATAATAAGGCTGCAAAAGGGACCTAAGAATAAACTGTGTCACGGGTTAGCTTGAAAGGCTCAAACGGTCCAAAGAAGGCCCTTATCATTTCCTTAATCATGCACTGCCTAGGATTTCGCCTCAAGAGAGAATCAAACAACTTATAGATGCAAATCATCCACACACATGCAATCCCATAAACTTTCTCTAAGCTTGACATGCAATTAAAATCCAAATTCTATCAATCATAAAAATGGGAAGAACATCCATACACAATTGAAACAATAGAGATAAAAGCAACTCATAAATTCTCATGTGCTATCCTAAGAAATCAAATCAATCCATAATTCAAATTATCATTGGATATTCAATTCAACACACCGGCATGCATAAAATGACTCAAAACACAATAGGGATGATGGAAACAAAATAAATTAAAATAAATAAATAAATACAAAAATTAAAAGCTAAAGGAAAGAAGAAAAAAAATCTTTTTGATGGCCGACAGCTGTATACATCCCCCTACAAAGGCTCCGAACTCAGGGAGGCACCTAAGCCGACTCAACATTAGCAAACTTCAAAACAGAAAAATGTTAGTCAATGAAATAAGAAAATAACAAAATAAAAACAAAAACAAAAATAAAAATAAAAGAGAAAAGGAGAGAAAATTCGGGTTGCCTCCCAAAAAGCGCTTGTTTAACGTCATTAGCTCGACGTTGCCTTTATAACTAGTCATGGTGGCTTGAAGCAAGAGAAGTAGGATGACATTTTTCTCTTATCAGCTCTTTGCCTCCACACACTTCATCCTTGCCTCTGGAATCAATCTTCAATAAATCAGTGGAAGCTGGAGGATCTTTTTCAATTGCAGCACTTTGAGAAAGAGGAGGTCCTTTCTCCTTTTCGTCAACCATCTTGGGAGTAGAAAAATCAAAGATGATGATGATGAAGGACTCTTATTAGCTAAATCTTGTAGAGGCTTGTCTTGAATGCATTTGACAGGGGCATAGAGATCTGATGTCAGTGCAGATTTATCAAAAACATTAATAGTCACCTGATCACCATCTACCCTCAAAATAAGCTCTCCTCTAGGTACATCAATCAATGCTCCTGAAGTAGCCAAGAATGGTCTTCCAAGAATCAGAGGAATATCAGCATCCTCATCCATATCCAAAATCACAAAATCAGCTGGGAAAATAAACTTGTCAACCTTCACTAGCAAATCTTCCACTATACCATATGGATGTTTAATTGACCGATCAGCTAGTTGAAGAGACATTGTAGTTGGCTTCACTTTATCAATCCCAAGCTTGCGGAGAATTGACAATGGCATTAAATTGATGCTAGCTCCTAAATCACAAAGAGCTTTCTCAATAGTCAGTTTGCCAATGGTGCAAGAAATAGAGAAACTACCTGGATCTTTCAATTTAGGTGGCAGTTTCCTCTGAATTATAGCACTGCACTCCTCAGAAAGTGCCACAGTTTCATCTTCTTTCAACTTCCTTTTCTTCAAGAGCAAATCTTTCATGAACCTTGCATAAGAGGGCATCTGCTCAAGTGCCTCAGCAAAAGGAATGTTTATCTGCAGCTTCTTAAAGACTTCTAAGAACTTGGAGAATTGCTTTTCTTGAATCTCCTTCTTGAATCTTTGAGGATAAGGAAGTTTAGCATACAATGAAGGATCAACTATTTTCTTCTCACATTCCTTCTTCTTTCTCTGCCACTTTGGTTGCTCCTCTTTAGCTTCTTTATTACAGCAGTCTTGAGATGGGACATCTGCAACAAGAACATCAATTTCCTTAACTGGTCCATCCAAAGTCTTGCCGCTTCTCAGTGTAATTGCATGACATTGCTCCTTTGGATTGACAACAGTATCACTCGGGAAGGTGCCTGGAGGTCTCTCTTGAAGCTGTTTTGCTATTTGCCCCACTTGTTCTCTAAACTTCTAATTGTCGCCTCATGATTCTTAAAATTGGCCTCGACTCTTCCATAAAATTTGAAGTCTGTTGCATAAAAGCGAGGTCGCAAAGAAAGTTTCTCCACCGTAATTTCAAGAGGAGACTTACGTTACGGTTGAGGATTCAATGGCACTTTGTTTGATTGCTCCAAGAAAAATTGGGATGATTCCTCCACCCTGGATTATATGTATTTGAAAATGGAACACCCTGAGGTTTGGAAGGATTACCCATATAATTTACCTGCTCTTGAGAACTAAAACCAGAATTGCTTACTTCACATCCACCATTAGCATGATTACCTCCACGAAAGTCACAAATTAACCTTTGATGGTTCACAGAATTTACTGCATGCTCTCCACTTGCTTAGTTAGGTTGGCCAACTGTTGAGAAATACTTTTGTTTTGAGCAAGTAAGGCATCGAAAGTACCAAGCTCCATCACTCCTTGTCGACTCTTCGCTCTCCCACTAGGCCGATATTCATTAGTGGCCATAACCTCAAATAATTCTGAGCCTCTTCGAGAGTCTTAGTGTTTAAAGACCCACTGCGACGCATCCACCATAAGTCTTGTGGAATGATTTAACCCATTATAAAATATCTTTTTCTGTGCCAAACCTCAAATGCATGGTGAGGACATCTCCTTAATAGCTCCTTGAATCTCTCCCATGCTTCATAGAGAGATTCTCCCGATTCGAGTAAAGCAAGCAATCTCACTCCTTATCTTCACAAACATTGATGGAGGAAAGTATCGAGTCAAAAATTTGTTAACCAAATCCTCCCAAGTAGAGATGCTCCCTTGTGGTGGGCTTGTAGCCGCTCTTTGCTTTATCTCTCGAGCGAAAATGGGAACGATCGTAATCTAATGGCATCATCGAAACGCCATTATACTTAAAAGTATCACAGAGCAAGAAATTCACAATATGCAAGTTTGGATCTTCTCGCATGGCCTCTCCCAAACCGAGCACTCACTAGCTTGTAGAAGTCTTTGGTTTAATCTCAAAATTATTAGCTTTGAATAGCAGGGCGCACAATCTTGGTAGAAATATTCTCGGCGGATGGGGTAGCATAGTCACCAATGTACGTCTTCGCTCTGCAGATTACAACAATTTCTCGCCATCTTTTGCTCAACTTCTTCAAGTCTCTTCCTCTCTCTAATTTGCTTTCTGTTCGCTCTAGCGATTCTCTCTATCTCTGGATCAAAAAGTAATTCTTCCGATTCCAAAGAACCTTGCATAAACACAAACAAGCAAACCAGAGTGAAGTAAAGAAAGAAAATAAAAATAAAAATAAAATTAAATGAAAAAAATGAAATTAAATAAAAAAATAATTATCTATAAATAAAAGAAAATATAAAAAAATAAATTAAAATTAAAAAGAAACAATTAAAAATAAAATTAAACAATTAAAAAAATACTTAAATTAGTGCTCTTTTAACTACTAATTGATATTAGCAATTAATAATCCCGCAACGGCGCCAAAAACTTGATGTTAAAAATCGGCAAGTGCACCGAATCGCAAAAAGTAATAAAGTAGTGAAAAGAGAATCGTCCCACGAGGATTATATTGCCAATTACCAAATTAGTTAAATTAACACTATTTAAGCTAATCAAAATATGGAAGTTGGAAAAAGTGAAAATAAAGATAATTAAAAGAAAGTAATTAAAACTAAACAAAGTAAAATCAAGCAATTTAACAAGAGATGAAATCAATAATAAGAAAGTGTTAGGGTTCAGACTTCACTTGAACTCTTTCAAATGTACTTCTAAAAATTGGTTTAAAACATGTTCTATTTCAATGATTCATGGTCAATTCCCAACATTAATTAATATCCAATCCCTTGGTATACTAATCCTCTTACGCTGATTGAAATTAACTAATCTCTTAGTCTAACTCCAATTAGAAAGGCATTATCAAGAACAGAGGAATTATAAGAAAGACCACATAACCCACAACGTCTATCCCTAGCGATTGCAGAAATTATGGTGTTTATCACAAGTTCTAGGTTCATGCAAATTTTCCCAAATCATACATAAACCCAATTTATCATTCCCAAATTGATCAGATTTAGAAAAGCATTAAGAACAGAGATAAACACGTAAATCATGAGATAAAAACATGCATTAAACCCATAAAAGAAATTACATCATCAAAGTATCAAGATCCATCGTCCCCCTAACGAGGGAAGTTAGTTACACATAGGAAAAGAACAAAACAAAGAATAGAAGATGACAAACTCCATTGATAATTGGTGGAAAGATTGAAGAGAATCCCTAATCTTCAAGTCTTGATGCGCCCACACGAAATTAGGATTTGAGTTGTCTTGACGGCTGCTGCAGAGTGTCTTGAAATTTGGCGTAACTTTCTATTTATAAGAAATTCACGCTGCTGTTACGCGTTCAGCGCTCAGGCGCTAACTCTCCAGCGCTCAGGCGCTGGCCCACTAAAGTTACGGTGCAGCATACGCAATCAGCGCTCAAGCGCTCCTTGTTCAACGCTCAAGCCCTGCCCATTAAAACAAGATTCCTCCAAATAAGCATGTTGCGCGCTCAAGCGGTGAGGGCCTAGCGCTCAAGCGCTGGGCTTCTGAATTATTTTCTGCTTCTTTAAATGACCAGTCTTCTCCATGTGTAATTATCTACAAAATTACATAAAAACACACAATTAAAACATAAATTAAAATAACTAAAAAAATAAAAGAAACTTGAGAATAAACTCAATCAAAAAGATTAAAAGAGAATGAAAACCCAAGATTTTGAACCGTAAAAATATGAATTTTTGCAGGTTCATCATGTTCCTTGATCAAATCTTTGTACTTCAACCTTTTTGACATCACCCTTTAATGGTGACTTTAGGGCTTCTTTGGTTCAACTTTGATTAGCTTTTTATAGATTTTTTTTTAAAAGTTCTTTTAACAGTGTTATAACATATTTGACAAAATTAGCTTCAACTTTTACACGAAATTCAATACATTATAAAACTTTTTTTTCAAAATACTGAAGATTGAAGCTTATGATTCTAACTTATAGATTATTCCTTACACTTTGAGATGTAAACACCATTTTGTCCTCAATCAATATTTGTTTTAATTATTCTAACCTATTTTGGTAATTTAATATATAAAAGTGATTCTTTTTTATACTATCCAAATGAAACAGATTAGCTTAAAATTACTTTTCAACTAACATATTCAAACATAAAACAGATTCAATTATAATCAATTATAACAAAAAGATTTTATATAATAATTAATTATTGAAATAATCAAGTTTTCACAGCTATCCCAAATACACACTTAGTAAGTTGACAAACTTTTCTTCATATATACAATCTGGTACTGCGCCTTCAGCAACACAGACCTTTCTTTTGTCAGTTACATAAGCTGACATTTGAGCCAATTGGATCTCAAGGCTTGTCATCATCATTGACTTTGTTTGGTCAAACTACATCGACCTTTGGCACCAAATGGAATCCATAGTGATCCATTATGAATGTTTCAAAGACAAAAGCATCAAACTTTTGCTTATATCCAAGGGCCTCAAGTATGGACTATAGATTTTGTAATCTACATGCCCTTGTTAGAGATAGCATAGGCTATCATCAGCTTCGACGATCCTGATGTCTTCATCCTTGTTCCAAAGGATCAGTTTCTAGTGCAAACTTGAAAAGATTGCACCTATAGCATAAATCCATTTTTTGCCAAGTAATAAGTTGTAACTTGCTTTCAACGGGACAACAATAAATGGAGTCTACCTCTCTAAACTTCCAACTTGGATGGTTAACACAATCATCTCGTCTGACAAAGAAGTTTTGCTTGTAAAATTTGTCACAACCATACTAGTATTCAACAGATCAATTTCTATCTAACCAAGATTTCTAAATGTAGTTCTTGGTATCAAGTTGATAGTTGCTCCTTCATCGAACAAAATTCTATCGGTGGGCTTCCCTTTGATAAAGGCCCTGATATGCAAAGGTCTCAAATGAGCCTTCATCAACTCATTGGGCTTTTCAAACTGGGTTACATCGACAAACACAGTGGTTAAGTCCCTGTTCAAAAAAGCTCCTTCATCTTCATCAAGATAATCATCCTCTAGCTTCTTGGCTCCCTCATTTGACTTATAGTCAGTAGGAAGAACTGATACTAGATTGATGTCAAAATCATGACTGTCCACAGCGTGTTCCAGTTCGATGTCATAGTTGATGTCTATATCCTTTGATTCATTGCTTCCTAATTCTTCAATAGCAACACTTTTTCCTTTATCTTCGACATGAACTGGAAACTTAGCACATTCTAGAACTTCTTCTAGCTTGGCCAACACTTTTCTTGTTGGCCTAGCCTCCTTAAATTGTCGACTTTTAGTTGATGGCTCTTTGATCATTATGCCTTAGGCCTTTCTTCTGGAAGCTTCAATCCTTTACTTTTCCCTTAACTGAGTCTTTTTCAATGGTTGTAGGTTAGATTGCAGCGAACCACAGTAACATTTCCTGTACTAAGCATTGGGCCTACTCCTTGGGTTGAGCATTGGATAATTCTAATTTGATTCTCTATACCAAGTGTGCTTTTTCACATACTCGGGTTATTCATACCTTTAAGAGGTTTTTACCCATTTCTAATTAATCCTGCCAAATGGTAGAACTCTAGTTCTATCCTACAATTCTAATGAATCGACATCGATAACCACAATAGACTTCAGTTTCTGCTTTGGTGGTGGAGGCTTTTCATAAGGCTAGTGATCGACACGTTCAATTGGGCACTTTTCCTTTCTACGACTAGTGTCAGGCCGCTATCTGCCGAAATAACATTGTTCAGCTTACTCTCTATCGAAGGCTTCAATCTCTTGACATGCTCATTCTAGCTCCTTCATTTCATTTTGTTTTGCCATTACTTCATCATGCATGACATTGTAATGAGGACACAATCTGGCTTTTCTTTTTCCTTTCTTCCTTTTTAGAAAATCATCTAAGGATTCATCAGCCCAGGGGTATACATCCTAAGCATCTTTAGTGTCAATGCCCATATCATTAGTGATATTATTGACATTGACCAAGTTAATCTGCATGCAAGAAAAAGGCTCGTCAGGCTCCTTTGGTTCGATAAAGCTTGACTTGACTTCAAAGGGATCAGTATCAACTTTCATGTTGCCTTGAACTTTATCAGCAAACTTCAAGCTACTTTCTTTGATACCTTTCTGGATTAAGTCCTTGAAATGGACACAATTATTAGTCCATGTCCATAACTACCATGATATTTTTAAAAAAAATTACATTCAAGAACTAGCATCAAATTTCTATGCCCCTTAGGCAATTTAATTTGGTTATCTTTCAATAGAATGTCGAGTATTTGGTTGGCTTTTGTAATGTCAAAAGAATAAGTTTTTTAGTTGACATAATTCATTTTTCCTTTAGCCTTAACAGGCTAAAGTGCTTGACAAGCATAAGGTGGGCCATTTTGTAATTTAGCTGCATTGACATCATTAACTTTAGCATGCTTATTTTCATCGTATTCGACGAACACGATTTTTTATTCTTGAAGGCTTTCTTTTGTTTGTCATATTTTTCTGCCCTTAATTGTTCAATTTGCCAAAATTTTTCCGCAAGGTGGGCCGTGTCAATGAATTGTTGGTTCACCATTCTTCCTAATACCATAGTCAAGCCCACTAGTGGCTATTTTGACAATTTCAAACTCAGGCATTGGAATATAACATCTACTCTTTATCAAACGGAATCGACAAAAATAATCATTGATAGATTCGTTTAGCATTGTTTTGATGTTGAATAAATTAGTTAGACTAACTTTCATTTCGCCTATAAAGAATTATTCATGGAAACTCTTTTCAAGTTGAGTCAATGAATGAATAGAATTCGTTCGAAGTATAAAGAACCAGGAGAAGGCATTCTTTGTCAAAGAACTAGAAAAATATCTCATCTTAAGATATTCATTGACTGTTATCTCAGCCAATTCAATAGCATCCTTGGCAATGTGCTTAAACATCGACTCTCTAGGATCACTAATGAATTTTGACAGCTTGGGGGCTTTGACACCCCTAGGTAATTTGGTTTGTTGAGTCCACTCTAGAAACATCAACACAAAGTAGGGATGATTAGCATAACCCACATTGAAACCCAACCTGTTGAGGATTTGTTCAACAACCTAGTTGAAGTTTTGATTATTTAACCTAGGTTGAAGCTGGATTTAGGCAAGATGCCCCTCAGCGTTTTGGAAAAGTCTTTGGACTCCAAATTCATTCCCTTCAGGTTAGTCCTCATTACATCGAAGCATGTTGACATTGTCATATTGAAGTTCTAGCTATCAATTAGGTTTTATCGGAGGCAGTTCTACTACCTTGACCTGTTAAATAATGGGATCATTCTCGTCGAACCCTAAGGCACTGGTCAACAGGCCCATCTGTTGGGCTAAATGATTGCAATTGTTGTTTGTTGCTCTAATCAAAGGTGTAAGGATAACACCTAGTTGTTCTGTCAACATGTGAATCGTGTCATGATTGCTCTCATCCATCTATTGACGAACATTGTTCAACATTATAGTTCCAACGAACACAGTAGGCATTTCTCTTGTCATGTGAGGTAAATAAGATGTCCTTCAACATGTAACCCTTCTGGTTGAGGAATATGCAAGTCAGGATTTGGACTAGATTGTCTAACATTCTGGCTTATGGCCAATATATCCATGAAAGGACTTATGGAACACCAACTGCTATTGACATTGTTGTTGACATTGTAGATTGATTCACTAGTTGAAAACTTCCCGACACTGCTACAATTAGCGACGCAACAGGTGAAATAAAATTATAATGCATGTCTTAAGGAGGTGGCGGCCTTAGCGGTATATTTCCATTTCTTACATTGCCATTTGGATTGGCCACCAAATTTGGCTGCACTATAACTAGTTGAGTTGGCTGCACCATAGGTTGCGGATTCTTGGCCCAACCTTAGGACATCATAGCTGCATCATAACATACAGGAAGTAAATTGACGAAATGGAAATATTGAAAGTAAACTTATTAGAAGTAAACTTGACATAAATGTAAATGGCAAGATAAAGTAAATGTCGAAAGTAAACTTGTAGAAAGTAAATTAACAAAATGTAAATGACTGTAGAAAGTAAACTTGAGGAAAGTAAAATGACAGAAAGTAAATGACAAAAAGTAAAAGCCAGAAAGTAAACACTAGAAATGTCGATATCGATGCAGTATGCTAACAAAAATATCTTTGGAATGTTGTATGTGTTTAAGTGAAGACTAAAGCATGAAATAAATACAGAAAACACAAGAACTTTGAAGAACATGAAAAACAACATAAAAGCATAAAGTAAATGCAAGAAAGCATAAATTTGCACTAAGCTAAAAAAAAGATTAAAGGGAACTTGCAGAAAGGTAAAATGCATAGAAATTAACCTTGAAATCAAGTAAATTGCAGAATTGAGAAAGAACTTGAAAGGTAAATAACTAAGAGCATGAAAGAACAAGTAAGAACTTGAAAGAACTTGAATTACAATAACTAGAATGTAAATGATACATGAAATAAAGATGACTGAAAGATAAATGCTAAAGCATAGAAAGGCATGTGAATTGAAAGTGGTCGCCATACTTGACTGTTAACCCATCAATTCATGAGCATAACACTAGGGACTTAGGAATTATTAGAACTATAGGATGTTTTGCAAGTAGATGGACCAGCCTATTATACTTCGTTCTAACCCATATTTATATAACCAATCTCTTCCTTTGGCACCTAATTTTAAATGTTATAGCTCCTAAGATGCTGCCATTTGACAGTCATGTAGAATTTCACCATGTGCTTTATCTTTTACAAGGCTTTTCCCATGTAGCACCTACTTCAAGTAATGGGTAGTTTCTTCCTTAGATGTAACTTCCATTTTCCCCACAAAAGCCACATTATTTGCATTCCCAACTTTAGCCTTGAAAACTACCCATATTCAACTATGGGGCCCGTCATGAACTTGTTTCTAAC
Organism: Ormosia semicastrata; assembly: GCA_029884595.1. NCBI lineage: Eukaryota > Viridiplantae > Streptophyta > Magnoliopsida > Fabales > Fabaceae > Ormosia > Ormosia semicastrata. Next base: position 10,539,328 of record JAQQTO010000027.1, on the reverse strand, counting down.
TTGCCAACCGCTTTTCGTTTAACATAGGATTCAATGTCAACAGACCTTCACTTGCATGGCTTCAATAGTAGCTTGAGACTTTGCTTCTGAAGCTTCATGATGTGGTTAAGTGTACTGATAAACCTTCAAAAATTCATATTTTTACAGTTCAAAATTATTGGGTTTTCATTCTCTTTTAATCTTTTTGATTGAGTTTGTCTCAAGTTTCTTTTATTTTTTAGTTTTTCTAAATTATGTTTTAATTGTGTGTTTATATGTGTTTTTGGTAGGTAATTATGCATGAAAAAAGACTGGACAATTTATGGGACAGAGAGCTGATTTTACATTCTGGTGGTTCAGCACCTAGGCACTGAAGTCAGAGTGCCTAGGTGCTCGATACGTAAAACACCGTGGTTTTAATGGGTCAGCGCCTAGGCGCTGGTAACATAGCGCCTGAGCGCTGACTGTGCAGAAAGCCCACGTTTTTTCTTATAAATTCATAAGTTACGCCACACTCTTGGAGACACTTAGACAGAACGTAACAGCCGTCAAGAGGCACAAACCCTAATGTGGTGTGGGCGCAATTAAGCTTGAAGATTTGGGGTTTTCTTCAACCTTTCCACCTTTCTACAATGAAGTTTGTCATATTCTTTCCTCTATGTTCTTCTTTTTTCATGTATAACTAATTTTTCCTTTGTTAGGGGGATGATGGATCTTGTTCTTGGATGATGTAACTTTCTTTTATGGGTTTAATCTATGTTTCTTTTTCATGGTTTACGTGTTTATCTCTATTCTTAATATTTTTCTAAACTTGATCAATTTGGGAATGATCTTTTGGGTTTATGTATGATTTGAAAAAATTTGCATGAACCTAGAACTTGTGATAAACACCATAATTTCTGCAATCGTTAGGAATAGACGTTGTGGGTTATGTGGTCTTTTTTTTAATTCTTTTGTTCTTGATAATGCTCTTCTAATTGGGGTTAGACTAAGGGATTAGTTAATTCCAATCAACTTAAGAGGATTAATATACCAAGGGATTGAGTATTAATTAATTTTGAGAATTGACCATAAATCATTGAAATAGAACATAGTTAAACCAATATTTAAGTGTGTATCTAAAGAGTTCAAGTGAAATCTGAACTCTAACGCTTTAACATCATTATTTTTCATCCCTTTGATTTATTGTTTGCTGATTTTTATTTTTATTTTTAATTTATTTTGCATCAACCCTCTTTTCAATAGTTTGAATAGTGTCGATTTGACAAATTTAGTAATTAATAACTTAATCCTCGTGGGACGATACTCTACTCACTCTTTATTACTTTTGTCGATTTAGTACACTTGTCAAATTCCACAACAAGTTTTTGGCGCCGTTACTGGGGATTATTGTTATTAATATTAAATAGTAGTTAAAAAGACACTAATTTAAGCTTTTTTTTCTTTGTTTAATTTTCTTTTAATTGTTTTTTTTATTTTTTAATTTTCTTTTTTTCTTTTTAATTTGTTTCTTTGTTTTCTTTTCTTTGTTTATTTTTATTAGTTATTTATTTTTATTTTTATTTTTAATTTCCTTCTTTACTTCACTCTAGTTTGCTTGTTGTGTTTATGCAAGGTTCTCTAGAGTCAGAAGAATTACTTTTTGATCCAAAGATAGAGAGAACAGCTAGAGCAAATAGGAAAGCAGCTAGAGAAAGGAAGAAGCATGAAGAAACAGAAGCAAAGATGGCAGAAATTATTGTAACTGCAGAGCAAAGACACACATTGGCTGACTATGCTACCCCATCTGCTGAGAATATTTCTACTAGTATTGTGCGTCCTGTTATTCAAGCTAACAATTTTGAGATTAAACCAGCACTTCTACAGTTGATGTAGCATAATCAGTTTGAGGGAAGTCAGGCAGAAGATCCAAATTTGCACATTGCAAATTTCTTGTAGCTTTGCGATACTATTAAGTATAATGGCATTACTGATGATGCCATTAGATTACAATTGTTTCCATTTTCTCTCAGAGACAAAGCAAAGAGCTAGCTACAAGCCCAGCCATAAGGGAGCATCTCTACTTGGGAGGATCTGGTTAGTAAATTTTTGACTCGATACTTTCCTCCATCAGTGTTTGTGAAGAAGAGAGGTGAAATTGCTTGTTTCACTCAAAATCAAGGAGAATCTCTTTATAAAGCATGGGAGAGATTCAAGGAGCTATTAAGGAGGTGTCCTCATCATGCATTTGAGGTTTGGCAGCAAGTGCAAATTTTTTATAATGGTTTAAATCATCCTACTAGGGTTATGGTGGATGCATCTGCAGGTGGATCTCTGAATACCAAAACTCCTGAAGAGGCTCAAGAATTGTTTGAGACCATGGCGACCAATGAATATCAGTTGCCTAGTGGGAGAGCAGTAGTTAAACAAGGAGTGATGAAGCTTGGTACTCTCAATGCCTTACTTACTCAAAACAAAAGTATTTCTCAGCAGTTGGCCAACCTGACAAAGAGAGTTGAGAGTATGCAGGTAAATTCTGTGAACCACCATGTGTTAATTTGCAATTTCTGTGGAGGTAATCATGCTAATAGTGGATGTGAGGCAAGCAATTCCGGTTTCAATTCTCAAGAGCAGGTAAATTATATGGGTAATCCTTCCAGACCTCAAGGTGTTCCATTTTTAAATACATATAATCCAGGATGGAGGAATCATCCTAATTTTTCTTAGAGTAATCAAATAGTTCTATTGAATCCTCAACCAGAGAAGAAGTCTCCTCTTGAGATTGCACTTGAGAAACTCTCTGTACAGACATATGCTTTTGTGCAACAGACTTCTGCTTTTATGGAGGAAACAAAAGCAGATTTTTAGAATCAAGGAGCTGCTATTAAAAATTTAGAGAATCAAGTGGGGCAGATAGCGAAACAGTTTCAAGATAGACCTCCAGGTGCTTTCCCAAGTGATACTGTCATCAATCTAAAGGAGCAATGTCATGCAATTATACTAAGAAGTGGCAAGACTTTGGATGGACCTGTTAAAGAAATTGATGTTCCTGTTGCAGATGTCCAATCTCAAATGTGCTGTAATAAAGAAGCTAAAGAGGAGCAACCAAAGTGGCAAAGGAAGAAGAAGAAACTCAAGCAAGATGAGACCGTGGCACTTACTGAGGAGTGCAGTGCTATAATTCAGAGGAAACTACCACCAAAATTGAAAGATCCACGTAGTTTTACCATTTCGTGCACTATTGGTGAGTTGACTATTGAGAAAGCTCTATGTGATTTAGAGGCTAACATCAATTTAATACCATTGTCAATTCTCTGCAAGCTTGGGATTGATAAAGTGAAGCCAACTACAATATCTCTTCAACTAGCTGATCGATCAATTAAACATCCATATGGTATAGTGGAAGATTTGCTAGTGAAGGTTGACAAATTTATTTTCCCAGCTGATTTTGTGATTTTGGATATGAATGAGGATGCTGATATTCCTCTGATTCTTGGAAGACCATTCTTGGCTACTTCAGGAGCGTTGATTGATGTATCTAGAGGAGAGCTTATTTTGAGGATGGATAGTGATCAGATGACTATTAATGTTTTTGATAAATCTGCACCGACATCAGATCTTTATGCCCCTGTTAAATGCATTCAAGATAAGCCTCTACAAGATTTGGCTAGTAAGATCCTTTCATCATCAATCAATGCTGATGTTCCCACTTCCAAGATTGTGGATGAAAAGGAGAAAGGTCCTCCTCTTTCAAAAATTGCTGCAATTGAAAAAGATCCTCCAGTTTCCATTGATTTATTGCAGATTGATTCAAAAGGCGGTGACAGAGTATGGAGGCAAAGAGCTGATAAGAGAAAAATGTCATCCTACTTCTCTTGCTTCAAGCCACCTTAATTAGTTGGAAAGGTAACGTCGAGCTAATGACGTTAAACAAGCGCTTTTTGGGAGGCAACCCTAATTTTCTCTCTTTTTCTCTTTTAATTTTATTGTTGTTTTTATTTTGTTATTTCTTATTTTGTTGATTAACATTTTTCTATTTTGGTTAGCTAGTGTTGAGTCGACTTTAGTGCCTCCCTGAGTTCGGAGCCTTTGTAGGGGGATGTATATAGTTGTCGGTCACCAAAAAGAGTTTTTCTTTTCCTGTCTTGCATTTATTTCATTTAAATTCTTGTTTTTATTTATTTTGATTTTGTCATCATCATCCATTTTGTGTTGAGTCATTTTATGCATACCAGTATGTTGAATTGAATATCCAATGATTGTTTAAATTGTGGATTCATCTTATTTCTTGGGATAACATATGAGAATCCATGAGTTGCATTTATCTTTATTGTTTCAATTGTGTATGGATGTTCTTCCCATCTTTATGACTGATAGACTTTGGAATTTAATTTCATGTCAGGCTTAGAGAAAGTTTATGGGATTACATATGTGTGGATGATTTTCATTTAGAAGTTGTTTGATTCTCTTTTGAGGCGAAATCCTAGGCAGTGCATGATTAAGGAAATGATAATGGCCTTCTTTGGACCGTTTGAGCCTTTCAAGCCAACCTGTATATACAATATATCCTTAGGTCCCTTTTGTAGCCTTGTTTATTGTTTAGCCTCTATTTTTTTTCTTTTACCTACATTTTCCTTTCCCATACCCATATGAAAAAAAATTTTCCTCTCTTACATAACCTCTATTGAGTGCATATCTTGTATTATTTTATTATTGAAGTCTTTGTTATTTTTATGCATGAAGTTTTGTGGAGCTGAAAAATTTCAAAAAAAAAAAGAAAATTAAAAAAAAAATGAAAAAAGAAAAGAAGAGAAGTCTACCTAAAGTATTGCAAAGAAATAAGTTTGGGGGTGGAGGTTGCTGATAAAGAAATGGAAGAAAGAAAGAGAAAAAGTGAATGTTGTATTGTTTTTTATGCTCCGTTTTACACTTGTTCAGTATTTTGTGGCTTGAATTGTGAAATTTACTTGATTTTGTATCTCAATTTTTGTTTTCATTTTCCTACCACTTCTTTCTTAACCCATACCATTGGCTTTACATTACAAGCTTATAAAGTCCTTTTTGATCCTTGGTTGTATGCTGTTTATATTAGTGGAGAGAGAGATGAAAAACAATTCTACGGATGTGGGTTTGATGTGCACTTGCAGTTTTATAAGGCAGGTTAGTGACGAGTTGTGCCACTTAATTGAGCATAACTTGAGTTTTAGGCTTCTAAATGACATGGGACTTAGTCCCAATGATTGCTAATTGATATTTGTACACATTAGGATTCTGATCATGTAAGGTCAAATTAGGAGTTAGTTTAAAAGAATTAAAGCAGAAGTCCGAGAACCATCTTCTCATTCAACATTTTTCACTCTCTCCCTAGATCTCTCTTCTCTCCCTTCTCTCTAGACTTTTCCCTCTTTTTCTGACTTCTTCCCTCCTACTCATGGAAGGGTAGAGCCTTTAATCAATCCAAGGGATTAACAATCTTAATGCTAAATTCTAAGATTCTATTTTAATTATTCTATATTCAATTATCAATAAAGTTTTTTTCCTTCCTCTTTGTTTAACTCTAATTGAGTTAACTTAATTTGATTGGAATTTTTCATATGATAATTGTGTAATTACCATGTGTTAATAGAGGATTGCAGAGACTAAATAAGGCATCAAAGGTGTTTGATGACATGTTTAGCTTGGTTGGATCCTGTTTCTTAGATCAATTTGAGATTAGATGGATGCTTAATTTGTCTAACCTTGATGGATCGAATTCTGGATGCTTATCTAGTAGAGGACCCATGGATTATCTTGAGACTTCTTGATGTAATCTAAAACCAAGAATTTGGTTAATGATTGAATGGATCCATAGTGATCAAGGATGGATTAAAATCAAGATTAGTTAATTCCCTTGGATTGGTTGTTTTCCTAATTTTGTTTACCGTTTTAATTACTTTTTATTTATTAATCTTGCAAACTCGTTCCCCCTGTTTATTAATCTCTTAATTGGATTCCATAATCAAAGTGATCTAAGGGCTTAAACCGATGTTACCTTATACTGTAAGTAGTTTAGGTGAATCAGTTATAAATTGATATAATTTGATAGTCTCGACAGTTATCAGTGTTTAAATCTCAAAAATCAATACAAATTCTGAACTTACCATTCTTTTTCATAACAGAAATAATATTTGAAATCCAATGAACATACCTTGTGGTTCTAATGCATTTGGCCTTTAGTAGCCTTTCGATCTCCTCTTTGATCTTTAGAACTACATTAGGAGCAAATCTCTTTGGGACTTGCTAAGTTGGTCTTTATCTTGCTTTAATTGGCAATCAATGCTCCACCAGTTCTTGACTCTATCTAGGCATTTCATCATAATCCCAAGAAAAGCGATCTCTGAACTCTTCGAACAACCTAATTAAATCTAGTTTAAAGTTATTCAATAACAAACTACTTATATAGGTTAGACGTTTATAGTACCAGTTCCTAAATTTATCTCTTCCAAAGGGTCTTGTACCTCTACCTTTTTGTTCTATGAAATAAGGGTGTTTGTTTGAAACCCAATGGAGAATCATCATAAATACAATCTAAAATTGTACCTTCAGTGGTGCAAATACTTCTGTCATCGAGCCAATTAGCTCTCAAGACTCATTCGAGTTTGTTGATTTTGGTTTATTTAAATTGGCCTTGGGTACCAAATAGAACCTATGCATGTCTAAATGACATATTTCGATGAATTCTTATTGAATTCCCTTTTGTCCCAAACATTAAAGGGTTTAACCCCTGGATAATACATTTTGAAATCAACATGAAAATTTTATAAGTAACATAGGCTATCATTAGCTTCAATCATCTCTACCTCATCATCTTCATTCTAGAAGAACATCTTCTAGTGAACAGTGGGTGGTATAAACCACTGTATCCACTCAAACATTTATCATTATGACTCATTCAAAAGTTGAAGACTTGTCATTAAAATCAGTTACTACCAAGTTGTGAGTCAATAAATCTGCTTTAGTCTTACCAAACTTCTTCAATACACTCTTGGGCATCAAGTTGATAGCTGCACTAGCATCTATCAACACTCTGATTATCAGCTTCCCATCTACAACAACATTGATGTATAGTGGTCGAAGATGATTTTTCATATCTTGCGATGGCATATCAAAGATAGCAAGATTCTCTCTAACTTTTATCATGTGCTCCACCATAAAGATCCAATCCATTCCCCCATTGACATCTTCGATTTTGTTCAAGTAGTCTCCATCTAATCCTTCATTTGAAACCCTAGCAAATTCAATAAGTAAAATTGACACAATGTTGACTAGGAAGTCATTGAAGATGGCTTTGAGATCATAATCAAAACCAGATTCAAAGTTATTAGTCACCAAATCCTTTTCTGTTGGAGAAAATTGTCTCTTTTCTTTCTCCTTTAGGTTCATTTGAGTTCTTTTCACTAGTGCATAAGGTCGAATATTGGCTTAAACAAATCTAGGTTGTTGTCGAAACCTCTATGCTTTCCTCCACTATGTTTTTGTCATGAAAAGACCTCTTGGTGGGTTTGATGATTGACCAACTTCACTCCTTTGCAAAGTATTTGGCTTTCCATCATCCCATTTCATTGGGTACTGTACTCCCAGATGAAACTTGTGCTAATTTGGTTCGTAGTAAATGGGAGTCCTTTGGAACTTTTGAATGTTCTGAACCCATTTGTTGTTAACCACATTGGTGGGTGGTACTTGAGTTTTCCTTTTCTTAAAACCCTTCAAAGAATCAACCATCGCCATAGATTTTTGGTTGACTAGCTGATTCTGTATTTTGATTTTCTCAAATCCCACAAAAAGGGATTTTGTTTAGTTTCTTCTTCCCTTTAGCTATTTCATATGACGTGGTTGCAAGCTTATATAAAACACTACACTACATCTTGGACAAAGACAAATATCCTTATCCTCTTATTTTTTCCTTAGCAAAAAATCAACCAGAGATTCCCTAGCTTTTGGATAAATTTCCTTCTCATTTGCCTCATACATATCTATGTAGCTGGTATTGACTTCAAAGGGGTTTGCGCATACTTTCATCTCTTTCTGATTTTTCTCTTCAAATTTTAATCTTCCTTCCTTGATTCCTTTTTTAATCAAATCCCTGAAACGTGCACATTTATTAATCTAATGACCATACTTATGGTGGTACTTATAGTACTTTTTACCGTTAATTTTCTAAATAGAAGAGATTTTATGATCATTAAGTAATTTTATTTGTTTGTTTTTTAACAAAACATCAAGAATTTGATCAATATTAGTGATGTCGAATGCATATGATTTCCTACTAGAGTATTTTCATATTATCTTTTGCTCGAATAAGCATAAAAGATGAAGAAACATAAGGTGGCATTAACTGAGGTTCTATTATGTTAACTTCTTTTACGTCCTCATCTATGTCATCATTTTCTTTAACTTTGATATAAGCAACTTTTTCTCTTTTAAAATGTTTCTTTTTAAATCCTCAATTGTTCAATATGTGTCACTTTATCAGGAAATTGAGATATATCTAATAATTGCTAGTTTACTAGTTTCTTTCTAATGGGATAATCTAATCCACTAGCAACCACCTTAATTGCTTCTAGTTCATTAATAGTTGTGAAACATCTACTTTTTACTTGTTGAAATCCAACAAGGTAATCATTGATGGACTCACCAGGGGAATGTTTGATATTAAACAAATCCATTAAACTTATCTTTTTTTATCTCTAAAAAATTATTTGTGGAAACTCCTTTGTATCTGATTCCATGAATATATTGAGTTTGGTGGTAGAGTCGAAAATGCATTCTTTTATAAAGAACTAGGAAAATATTTCATTTTTAAATATTCATTTGAAGCTATATCCCCTACTTCGATGGTATATCTAGTAATATGCTCCACAGCTTTCTCTATCAAACGTAGAAAGTTTCCTAGGCAACTTTGCTTTCTAACTAAATTCAAGGAAAGTTGACACAAAATAGGGTTGATTAACATACCCTACATTAAATCCAAACATATTCAATATTTGTTCGACCACCTAGATTATGTGTTGATGCCCCCCTAAAATTGTTTTGTCTAATTCTTTCTAGGAAGATGTCAGCATTTTCATTTCAACCTACTAGTTGAATCCCTTCAGGCTGCCCTGGTTGGTTTTTGACATTAATTACTAGTTAAGCATTTCCTATTTGGTTAATTATGTGATCATTAGGTGTCCCAAATACATCAACAATTTGACCCATTTGCCAAGTTAATGCAATATAAGTGGCATCAATTGATTCTATTAATAGGGTAATAACAGTAGTCATTTGTTGAGTAACACATTTACCATCTCATGATTACTCTTATTGATTTGTTGTCAAATGTTGTTAAGTGTAGTATTTGTATTTCCTATTATGACAGGCATATCCTTAGACATATTTAGAAAAATAGGCCTTGCTCTTAAGTTAAATCTTTAAGGACATATACCACTAGATCCTACAATTTGTCCAGTGACATTGGCAAACTGATTTCGAGGAGAACCAATATTTGGCATTGAATTGGTATAAGTGGCTAATGTAGTCCCTACTAATTGTGTTATGGTTTAGGGTGCAAAACTAGGAGGTATCCTATATAAAGGTGTCATTCTATTTAATCCTAGACTTCTTGTTTCTACATTTGATGTAGGTATCCCCATAGTTGAGACAATTTCGCTAACTACAAGATTTTGAGGCAAAGTCGTAGACACTACCATATCTCTATTGCTATCAACTCCATTATTCCTTTTCTAGGGATTTTGGGAATTAGATGTGTTTTTTGACATTCTTGGCATTAGTTTACCACTCCTCAAGTGCATGAGAAGTACAATTTTAGTATTTTACAAACCAGTTTCTAGACTTGATCCCACCAAGCATGTCAATTTCTTTAACTAGGATTTTTGTCAAGAAAAATATGACAAACTTTATTCCTATTAGCAATCTAGCAAGGGAATCTCTTCCTTTGGGATTCTCAAATACTTGGTGATTTGCGAATATGTTAATATTGTTAAAGCAAGAATGAATAGTATACTAGCAAAGGATAACAAATACAATGATCAAATTCAATCAAATTGATGAAAAATGAATGACTAAAATAATAAAAGTATAATGAAATTCAAAGTGTAGAAATGAAACCAAGTAAATTGTACAAAGCAAGGAGAAAGCCATGCAAATCAAAGTGAAAAAGAAATCAAATGACCAATTGATCATTCGATCAAATGATGAGGAGAAAATTTAAAAGTAAAGAATGAAATGAACTTGGTATTGATATGTAAAGATACATTGAACAAGCAAGGTCGAAAACACTTGAACACATTTCTCATGAGTCCTATAAGTCATTCTGACGCCTACGGACGAATAGAGATTAGTCAAGTATGTCTTCCACCTTACTTGTTTAATAGTACTACATATCTTGGTCTGTGACAAACTTGGCAAACCACTTGAGACCGAGAATGACCAAGACCTTGAAACCTCCCTAAACCACCAAATCGGTCGCCTCTAGAGGAGGCATAAGCTTCATGAGTATTAACTCCATAACCAAAACTAGGTGGTGTAAAGTCTCAAGATTGCGAAGAATATTTCTGAGACATGGGTGATTGAGGCAACTTGGTATTTGATGGAACATGAGCAACATTAGATGAAGACGAATCTAAAACTGTTTCATTAACATGTTTTTCTAATCTAGCTTCTTGAACAAGCAACAAAGATTTTATCTCTACAAGTGTGTAAGGTTCAATACGACTAGAAATCGAGGTCACAAAAGGATCGTATTTTTCGAGCAAACCATCTAAGATTATTTTAATGTGCTCAAAAATAGAAATTGGATTACTAGTGGACATCAATGCATCAATTAAAGCCTTGATGCGTAACAAATACTCGCTAATGGATTGTGCACCTTTTTTCATGTTTCTCAATTCAGATTGATATTATTGAGTCTTCATGTGATTCTACAAGTTGAAATAGAGGTGGATCTATTCCCATAGTTACCAAGACTGGGAACAACTGACAAATCGTGTCAACATGGGCTCAGATAGGGATGAAAGAAGCCAAGAAAGCATAAGTTGATCTTGTGCGTCCCATCCTTGGAATAACGGATTGAGATTACCAAGAAGCCCATCTTCATCTGATTCAAAATGAGGAGGAATGTCATGCTTACCATCTATGAATCGATGCAATTTATGGCCATGTATAGTGGCTAACACTTGCTTCTTCCAAAGCATGAAGTTTTTGTCACACAATTTGATTGAAATTGAATGAGAAAAAGAGACTAGATTTGAGGTTGAATTGGATCGAGGTGTAGTAAAAGTATGAGTCTCCATGGAAGAGTTCATGATACCAGGAAGAAGTTCAATGAGGGAGAGAAAATCTAAGAAAGTGAAAGAAAATCTGATAGAGAGGAAGAAAATCCAGAGAGAATCTAAGAGTATAGACAGCTCTGAAAACTAAAATTTTCATTCAACAACAGAATTCATACAACACTTTTCACTTATATACAAGTGCACACTATATTCAAGACTCCAATTACTTAATTGACTTTGTAACTAACTCACAACTGTCATAAATAACTTACAGTTGTCACAACTGAATGTACGCACCAACTACTATATACTCCAATATGTGTGGATTAATATGTACCTCAACTAATTCATATTCTTGGTCTCGTAAAAAAGAAAAAGACATCAACATTGAGATTGGAAAATTTTTAAAGACATTCATGCATAACTCCAAGTAATTAGCATATGTAGATTTATTGAATTATATATATTGAGCTTTGTATGATAATAATATAACGATTATTAATATTGCCAACCGATCAGAGATATAGGATTTTTGTTTTTGTTTTTGTTTTTAAGAGATATCGTACTTTAGAGGTACCATAAAACTTTCGTTTGATATAATTGCAAAATGATGATAAGTTTGGTTGATAAATAATAGTTACGTGGTTTTGTTTATTGGAACTCAAAAGATTTATCATGTTATTTCTAAAATCATGCGGGCACAGGTTTAATCCTACCCTGCTTCACTTTTAATGCTCCTTTGGTTTGATGTATTGTATGCGATAAAATGTTACGAGTAATATCAAGAGTTTTGCATCATGCAAATTAGAAGGAGCTATTGTGGTATTTTATTGGGTTTGGGTCCTTTTGGGAGGAAAATTTGAGTTGAATACTTGGCTGTTAGGTAAGTATAGTAAATAATTTGTGAAGGAAGATACAATTTGAAGAAATGCTTTTGGAGTTGTGGTAGGAAAGAAATACGGAGTGGGAACACTGAGTCCGTTAGGCATGAATGATAGGATAAGACTTAAGTATTAGACTTGATAATATAAGACCTGATAGTATACGGCCTAATACGTAAGGGTTAGAGATATTAAGATATTTAAAATTATAATGAAAAAGTCTTTAAAAAAGTTTATACATTAAAATTTAATCAGGTCTAATCTTACTTTCTAATACTTAATTAAGTTATCTATTATTTTAATGTATAAGATAAATTTAATAGATAAATTTATATAATATAATATTTATATTAAATAATTGATAAAATTATAATATATTATATTAATTTATCTTATTATGTTTAATACAGTATGTCAAACATACCATTGGAAATGAGATGATCACTGGGGTTGGGATGGAGAGAGATGAGAGTGGGGGGCATTATAGAGGCATTGCTGTCAGGTGACCCGCAAGAGTTCAGAACAGATTCCACAAACAGAATAAGTGCAGACGGATGTGCATTGGGCCTCCCCGCTAGGCATTATCATTTTGTGACTCATCCAACGGCCCCAAACCCTCTCAATTCTCAACCCTCAACCTTTCATTTCACTTCTTTTCCTTTTAACAAAAGTTTTCTTAAATCTATAGCTGAGCTGAGTTGAGTCATGAGTGCCATCTCGTGAGTGAAGTTTCAATTCAAATTAATTTAACAATTATGATGCACCTTTACACAAATATTCTTTTTATTTTTCCCTCCTATCCTAATTGTCCCATGTATTTTCTCTCTCAGTCACTCTCCAATTCTTGTTGTGTAGTGTGTTTCTCAAGTTTACCTATTACTTGGCGCCAGCCAGAGCAGCGGCAGCCCCGATACTTTCGGCCATGCTGGTGTCCGTTTCTGTGCGTCTCATTCTTCTACTTTCTTATTCTCAAACCTCCAAAATTCTCTTTCTCTTTCTTTAACATTTTTCTGCTTCACTTCACTGCTCCTTAATTCCATCCTATATTATTATATATGATTTATTATTCTCAATCAGTATTAAATTTTAATTTTATAGAAATGCCATGTACAATAGTATTTTACCATTGGAAGTTGAACCCGTTATTACTCCTACTGCTTATTTAAGTTACTTTCAATTAGCGGGATGATTGCCGGTCGGTTATAACTAAGAGGGTGTTTGTTTCATATTTTTTTTTTTTGTCTCTAACAGCTTTTTTTAGCAGAAAAAAGTTGTTGCTTCAATTAGCAATGTGTTTGGCATTTTGAAGGGAAAAAAGCAACTGCTTTTATGAAGAGAAAAAAGTTGTTATGTCATCTAAAATTTGAGCTGTTTTGTAAAAGGTTATTTAGATTATTTTTAATAGTAATATGTAAATATTATTTTTTTAATAATAAAATTTTTTAATTAATTAAATAATTTTTAATTATTTTATATTTATTTTAATAATTTAATGTATAAAATTAATTTTTTATATCATTTAAATAAAATAAATTAATTTAAAATTATTTTTTAACTAATATATTCAAATATAATTTTTTTTCTTATAATCGATTATAATAAAAAAAATATATAATAATTAATTATTAAAATATTTTAATTTTTATAATTATTTCAAATACGCATTAAATTTTAATAATTTATTAACTAATTTAGTATGGTACTATATATATAGAGAGAGAAAGAGAGTGGGGGGGGGGAGCGTATAAAGTATGCGAGGTGGTGAAGTATTGGGAGTGGCAGGGGCGTAGCGAGAAATTTAGTGTGAAGAGGGTCACACCAAATATATATATATATATATATAACATGAAAAAAAACATGTTTAAATTTTTATTTTTTAAATTTTCTTTTAGATTTTTTTAATTTGTATAAGTAAATCTTATTTGATAACAAAGGTTACATCAATTACACAAAAGTTTAAAACAACTAAAGAGTCTATATATAAATTTAATTTATTTTATGAGAGTTATCAATTATATATAAAAAATATATAAAAACAATGATAAAGTTGGGAAAGCCTATGACATACATGTGTGCCCACCCTCCGCCTCTGCGATAAGTAAAATAATTATAGTAATATAGTATTAGTGTATTATATTCTCTTTGTTGCTTTAATATATATTTTGTTGAAAGAACAACCAAACAACCCAAAGAGGAGAAACAACTTCAAGAAAGTCCCGGCATTCTTTTTGGTAAACGCGATTCTACCTCCACTTTTCTATTTAATTTTTGGATAATCTCAAGGTTTACTAATCCCCCTAACTCTCTAATAAACTAGATTTTTCGATTTCAGGTCTGGGTAGTAGTATTCAAGTATATAAATATTGACTATGCATATCATATATTTTTATTTCAATTAAGTAATGTTTGAATTAATTTATACATACCTTTAATCTAATATGTTTCTCCAATTTGATTATTATTGTAGTTATCTACATTAGGATTAAGAAATTCATAAAAATATTACTTATTATTTGACCTTAAAAAAGTACCATTGCTTAAATGTGAATTTATGATTATGTATATATTCATATATTGTATGCTCATCTATTATTAGACTAACTCTTTAAAATTGGTGCATACCACTAATTATGTAAAATACTCTTATATTTTATAATAGATATGCTATCATCATTTTTTTAATTACATTATTTTCAATCTTTAAATAAATTTTTAAAAAACATAGTATATTTAAAAAGAAGATCCATATCACAATAATTAATAATATAAATAACTTAAAAATGAACAAACTATTATTATGTTTTTTAAAAGCATAAGTTTTTCTTAATTTATTAACTAAAAAGTGAGCATTATTTATAAAAAGAAAATCAATAAATAAGATAAATAAGCTGATATAATTAAAAACTAAATATATTTAAATATAGTCTTATATTTTTAGGAATAAAATAAAATTCTAAAGTTAACAATTTTTTTATCTTTAACTAAGATTCTTTATAAGCATTACGAGACTAATCTTAAGACACTTGTCCTCTATCATTTATTATCGCACCCAATCCCTGATTGTTAAAAAAAAATTAATAGTTTTATAAATATTATATTTATACTCTTATTATGGTTTTATTCAATTTTTGTGTGTGGAACACAAGGCTCCTGAGAAGCGCGTGGAGTCTGAGGCCAAAGCAGCGAAGCTGGACAAAATGCAAACCACAGTGGTTCCCTGGAGCTGACAGCTGCTACCCCACACCGTTACCATGAGCATTCCACACGCGCATTTGCAGGGCGTGTCAAATTTATCTATTTCTACCCTTAAATCGACAACAATATTCCCCTCCCTTTAGGCTCTTAGCTACTTCTCTTCTCATTTCTATTGCTTCCAAAATCTCTCTTTCCTTTTCTCTGGTGGGTATGTGTGTTGTTTAGTACTACTAGTTTGGTGTAGCTGTTCATTTGATTTTGCTCGCAGTCGCAGGTAATAGCGGCGAATCCCAATATATATCATACTCATACATATCAAATGAAAAAAATTAAAGATTGTATTGTATATATGTTTGTGGTTTTCATTAATTGTTGTTTGTTACAACGACAGCTCCAAATATGGAGGCGATCACTGCTTCCTTAGAGAGGTCTCTTCAAAACTGTTCCTTAAAAAACCACAATCACAACCACCAGACCAGGAGGGAAGAAGGTTCAGGTTCAGCCACAGACGCTGCAGATGCAGATGCAGATGCAGGCATAGGAATCTCATCCAGCTCAGATGATGTTCTAGGCAATCATATCTCCAACTCCGACACCACTTTAGAGCTCAACTCCAACATCTCACTCCCTTACCATTGGGAACAATGCCTTGATTTAAAGGTTCAATTCCTTTCTTCTTCCTCTTTTTCTTTTCCCTTCCCCTTCCCTTTTACCACATAAATATACAGTTTTCTCTAAAAATATATACTCTGTGCATGAAACTGGATCTTGGGTGTCTCTCGTGTCTTTTTACTCCACACAAGGGTTGGGGCCCATGTTGTTGTGCATTCAATGCCTTTTCCATAGCACTTTCTAAGAATGAGAACAACACTGCACACTGCACAGATGAAAACCCTAGAAAAGGATTCTGCTTTTTATTTTTCTCATTTCTTTTCATTTCCCTTTTTCCTCTATCAGGGAAGGGGCAACCTTTCTGGGTTTGACCATCCTGAAAATCATAGATAGCTTCCGTTCTATTATTTGAGAAGAGGAAAAAAAAAGGGAAATTTAATTTGTAAATATTAGATATGTTCCAGTCTTATAGAAGTGAGGGAAAGGAAAAAAAAGTATGGATTTCCTTGATTTGTTTGATCCTATTCTGTCATTCTGATCCGGGTAAGAGGGTGTGTTTATTTTTTTTGTATTTCCATGATTCCTTGGGTTTGTTTATTCTGAATTTGTTATATAGCTAGTGAAAAGATCATGTTTTGAAATTATATAGTGTGAATGAATATTAATTGATTATAACTTACAGACGGGGGAAATTTATTACATAAACTGGAGGAACGGGATGAAAGCAAAGGAGGATCCAAGAAGAGCAGGAGAGTATAGTATGAGTAGGGATTATGAGTCGGAAGAAGAGAGTTGGTACGACAGCGAAGAGTCTTCATCGGAGTCATGTCCCTCTTCATCCAAAGAGCACTATCAGGGACAAGTAGAGAAACAGAATGTTCTGGTAGTGGCTGGGTGCAAGAGCTGTCTCATGTATTTCATGGTGCCCAAACAAGTTGAAGACTGCCCAAAATGTAGTGGTCAACTCCTCCACTTTGATCGATCCGAAAATGGCTCTCCATGATCCCCATTTCTCTTCTCATTTCCACCCTTTCCCCTCCTTGTTTTTCTCTTTTTAGCTTTTCTTTTCTCTTCTTATTTCATTTCGCCTATGAGTGTGAACTAATACTTCTCTCTTTTTTGTTTACTATTAGCATGAAATTTTTCATCTTTTCAAGTTTCAACTAAGAGACCCTTCCTCGTGTTTGGATTTTCAAAATAGGTTTTTATTTCTTTTTTTTTAATTTTTAATTTTATTAAATTACTGTTATTAATTGTTCATTAATTTAACATTTTGTGGTTTTTCTCGGTCCTCAATAAATAAAATGACATATATTCGGTCAAGTTCTACAGTGCTGGCAGCAAGGTCAGTTTTAGAAGAACGAAAGAATAATATTTGTAATGATTGCGACGTGTAGCGTTCGTGCCTATTCATATATTATTTTAAAATAAAACTAAAATGTAAAATCAGTGTATTGTCCCCTCTCGTTGTTTTATGTTTCACCGTTTGAGGTCCAGTTTAGTTACTTTTGCGCCATTCATAGATTATTTCGTTTTTTATACATATGCATGGTTTTGTCTTTTCTTTCTCTCTCTTTACTTTTCATGATGAACCCAGGCATGCTGGAATCAGCATATGAATACCATCCCTTGTGTGTTACTGGCTGTTGAGGTGTCCCTATTGACAACTTATATCTCTTTTGTTGAAAGAGAAGCCTTGAATTCAAATGACTAAATAACGATCTCGTCTACACGTGCACTTATTGTGTTTTCGTTGATCAGTTGAATAATCTTACTTGAAATGGTTTTCCCTTGTAATACTTCTTGTATCCAACTCTATCCACACACCCACAAAAAAAAAGAAATTCCCAAAGAAGTTTATTTTAAGAAAATAATGATGATGGAGCATAACAACTTTAAAGAATTATGATGGGGCTGAGTATATAGACAATACCAACAAGTGTTTCCCAAACTCGGATAGTTTATGGTATCATAATAAACACCTTCTTAATTAAGTACCCCAAAAAAAAACAAAAAAAAAAACTCTTAATTCGATATTCTCGCTGTAAAAACAGGGTTTGATTTTTCATTTTTTTTTGTATAATGGGGTTTGATTTAATCATATGTATGGAGTCTAATTCAGGGGTTATTTTAGGAAATGTGATTTACATGATACACCTTCAGATGAATAATATAGAATTCACATTGAATAAAGTGGTATAATTTATAGTTTATTATTTCTATACTGAATTATTATAATCCACTTATGAATACATTTTTTTCCATATAACGCATGGTAAAGAAGTGATTCCCCCAAATCACAGCAACTGATTATGGTAAGAAGTGGGTTTTGCTTTGGTCAACTGCTTCGGCGTGTTTGACAAAACTCAAAGAATTAAAAAAAGATAAAGACAAAGAAAAAGATAAAAAAAAGAGTAAGGTAAGGAGGTTTGGCTTTGATGGTGGCTGAGTCGTGAGTGGGTGACTCAATGATTAGAGCGGCTGCGCAATTAACAATAAACCATTTTTCAGTTCGACCTAATGCCAACAACAAATACATTGGGTCAACGCTATATTATTTCTTTTGCGTAATCTTTTCTCCTTTTACATTTTCTCCAACCTTTGGTCAGTCCCGGAGAGCTTTTAGGTGTTTTTCTCTAGAAAAACGTTTGGCTAACAAGTAAATGCTTACAACTTTTGTTTATTATTTTTTTTAAAAAGTTATCAAATCAAGCTGTATGTAACTGTAACATTTTTGCGAGATACAATATGAATTTATGAACAGAGTGAAAAAAGAGTTAAAATATTTTTTGTGGACAAATAACGAGTCCATTTTCTTTAGCTTTATCCCTTCATTTTCCTCATGTGATTATATATACTCATTAATTATTTTTTCTTTGACAATACTCATTAATTAATTTTTAATTTTGCTTTTCAGGTAAATTCTAAGGTTTTCATGCGGCGGTCGATGAAGTGGATAACTTATAGAATAAAACTTAAGTTAATTTTTTTATGTTTATTATATTCATTCTACTAATTAAATTATAATATTGTATATTTTTTTTGAAAAAAAAGTAAAAAAAGAATATTAATAAATACATATTATAATTTAATTGATAAAATAAATATAATAGATATAAAAAAATAAGTCCAAGTTTCGTCCTAACATATAAGCTTTTATTTACGAGCATTAATTATGATTATGGTTGCTTTCTACCGGCAACCGGGATAGCATGTATTAAAGAAGTTGAGTTTATGATTTCAACCCACAAAAGCAAGAATAGGTAATCATGCTCATATGTAGGCAAATTCAATTTTCGGACAATTACAATTTACCAAGCTAGAAGAATGCCTGGATTCATATTCAAGCAATATGTTGGATAAAGGTGTAAACACCTTATTTTTGCAATATGATATTAACGAGTATGCAAGTAGTTGAATTAAATATTTTTAAGAGAGAATAAGTGGATATAATCGAGTATAAAAACTGTTTAGGTTTTTAAGTTTTGAAGATGATATGTAAATTAAATTTTTGGGTATGTATGTGTTTAGTAACCTTGATTTAAAATAATTGATTATCTTTGATAATGTGAATGTTTTTATTATATGGTTTATTTCCAAGTTCCTCAAATATTATTTGATTATCTTTATAAATTATTTTTGATTGATGATATGCATAATTATGATAGTTTACCATTTATCCCAATATTTGGGTCATATTCTTTTGAGTGTGTAATGAAAGTTTTCAAATTTGAATATCCTATAATATATTTTTTACTCATAATTTGATTTTTCTTATTATTAGAAACACGTCTTTTATGTCTCTTTATAATTGGGACAAACTTGTTTATGAGAATTAAAAGCTCTAACGACTGAAAATATGTGAGGTTGCTGTCATATATAAGCCAAATAAAATGAGTAACAATTAGAGTAACTATTGGACAAAGGAACAACTATTAGAAAACAGAAGGAACAACTATGTGTTTTTTACATGGATTTAATTCCCATGAATTAAAGGCTAATTTTCCTTAATATTCTCTTTCTCCAATAGCTAGAAAAACAAAAAGGAAGTCTTCCACTATAAATAAGAAACATTGGAGAAGATCCTCACACACAATTGCTCAAAAGAAAAGTAAGGAATTGTTACATCCTTTGTAATATATGTTTTCCTCCTCCTAGTTGATTCTAAATTTGTATACCACTCTATAAAGAAAGTTTTGTTTACGGGATCCATTGTAGCTCATCTTATGAGAGCATAAAAGTGAAAGTTAATCTCTTATTCTAACTAGTGAAATAGGTTACTCTTCTTCAAGTAGAAGCTAAGGGAGGTTTTGTGGTATTCTTAGGAGAAAGAAACCACCACTACAAAAAAAAAAGGTTAAATTATGGGGGTTTTATTGCAGAGGTTATCAAACGCTACAGATTAATATAAATTGCGGGGGGTTTTTTTTTATTAATGGAGGTTATTAACCTTCGTAAATTAAAAAATGCTGATTGATTTTTTTTTAGCTTTACCCTCGTCTGATTTCGTTTCCCCCCTCTCATTTGACTCACACCCTCTCGCTCTCACCCTCTCGCTCTCACACTCTCGCTCTCACGCTCTCCCTCTCACTCTCTCGCAGCTTTCTCCATTTCTGCCCCCTCTCATTTCTCCCTCTGACACCCATGACGCTAGTGGCCGTGCAACCACCAGCCGTTGAACCAGACTAGTAGCCACTCGAATCGGAGCCACCGCCATCGTCTCTCCTCCACTTCGTGCCAGAGCGTAACCAGCTACTCCGTCAACCTCCTATGCCAAATCAGAACCAACCCGATCAGCGATGAAACCACCCCTCTGTTCTCGCTATCGCAGGCCCAACATTGAGGGTTTAGGGTTCCACCCACAACACAAGCCTCTAACTATGGCGGCAAAGTCTTTAACTTTGAGGGTTCCAACATTGTCCCTTTGCAATCTCAAAGGGTCTCATAGGAGGCCAACCCCTCTCTCTCCGGTTCGCTTCATGGGTGTGGGTGTTCGCCCTCGACTCTCTCACTCTTTCACTTCATCTTCTTCCCTTTCCCACTTCTTTGGCACTTCCCGAATTAACCCCAGTTCTTCCAAGCTCTCCAATTTACGCCAAAATGGTAGAATAAACTTATCCGTTTTCGCCATGTCCGCTGAAGGTAATCTCTTTTCTCGAATATTTTATTTCATGTGCTTATGTTGTATTCTAAATTTCATTCAGCTTGGGAAACTACATAAAAGAAATTAAAGTGAATGTTTTTTATAAAAAAATCACAATTTTTTTTCCTTCAAACATACCCTCCTTAAGCGAATTGCATGTTTTTGGTTTGGTTCATTTGTTTATCATGCTTAAAATTTGTATGTATACTTGTAGTTTATCTGGAAGGATGGTATTCGAAGTTCTATTAGGAGTTAAGAACATCATTTGTCACACATAGCGTCTGGAAAGGACATTGTTGAGCTATAAAAATAGCTTGGCTCTTATGAGATGTCTTTTGGTGCAAGTTTATTCTATAAAACTATAAAGTTGTTTGCTTTCATCCTTTTGAAAATGACCATGACTCAACTCACACATACTTGGTGATCCTTTTTAACTTTTTTCTCAGAGACAAAGCATGCTATTCCGTTGGAGGAACACGAGCAGGAGGAGGAGGAGTACCATGATGCATCAGATGAGCAGAAAGGTTTACCCCTTGAATGTGTCTCTGGACATCAATTTGGTTCCTAAGTTTATGCTTGTTTTACACTATGAAGGAACAAATTGATGTTCTAAATTTTTAGAAGACCAACTTGATGTCCCATGTGTCCTTATAAAACCAATTTGACTATGTAGTCAATAACTTTTCATCACTATTCAGTTGGCCTAGACTGCCATTTGGTTTTGGCTTTTGGGAATTAATAATTTGTGTTGGGTCATGTTGTTGCTCTCTTAGTTTATTGCATTTTCAATTTGAGCTGAGGTTGGCATTTTGCAGTTTGCAATGATAAGGATCATATCAGGTAGAAATGCCATCACTTTCATGGTATTAGGATTTAATTTTGTATAATGGTTGGTTCGCATTCCTTAGTTCTTCAAACAACACAGAAAAACACAGTGCTTTGTTGTTCTAATGGTCTTATTTGGGTACCACTTCGTAGTCTGTTACCTTCAGCAGAGGATTGGGTATGCCTGTGCTATAATTTTTGAAAGCTTTCATGTTCACGTTCTAACTTGTTCTCTTTTTCCATGACATATCTTGCTTGTGGTGCTTATCTCACTATTATCTAATGAGCTCTCAATCAATGATTTGGTAGATGACTGCATTTGTTTAGCCAGAATTATCCTCAAATTTATAGTTTTCAATCTTTCTTATAGGTGAGTTAAAAAGCATTGGATCCCGTAGCTCCCATTTATAAGTATTGCTTGGTGTCAGTTTCAAACATACTTACCACAACTTGTCAATATGAGGTAAGCTGCATACTTTCTGTGTGCCTATACATTGTATGCTCATTAGAAGTTGCTATTGTTATTGCTGCAAGTTAATACCCATGTTTATTTGAATGGCCATATTTCTTACTCCAGGCCCTCAAATATGTCAATTTCCCTATTCAAACTCTTGCAAAGTGCGCTAAAATGATACTAATTATGGTAGGTCTAACTTTAATACTGTGTCCAATTTTAGAAATTTCTTTTATTGCTGATTGCTATATACATTATAGTCTTATTGATAGATATTCATATACTTATTTGTAGTTTATTTTTCATCTTCTCAGTTGTTGTTGCTTCTATTGATGAAGAATAGTAGTAATTGCTTTGTATTGTTCTTAAACACTGAATACTTCAGGATCTCTCTCTCTTCACAAGCATGTGTGATCGCCATCCTTAGTGGCCCCTTCCTTTGTTTTCTCCCTTCCTTTATTTGTTGAACATTCTTTTCAAATTAGTCAAATGTCCGGCCCGATTCTTTCCCCCGCCCCCCAAACAAAGAAAATATTTTTCTCGGAGTCTTTATTCTCCATTAGGGTAGACATGTTTCTTTTTTTTTTTTTTTCCATATGCCCAACTTTCCTATACTTGTTTTTGGGTCGGGTCGAGAGAGAGAGAGAGAGAGAGAAGCAAGGAAGGAAATTTCATACCTTTCCATAGTCACAATAACAAATTGACCATGAGTCCATGTCAAGCAAGAATTGTGTATCCTCTAGATTATGTTTTTGAACATGTCATTTGAAAATGATTAGTTAGATGAGTTTAAATCTATGATTGATGAGTTGAATTTAGTGTTTAATGATCCTAATATGATTAGAGACCATGATTAGGGTTGAGAAACACTTAGAATCCATGATTTGAGGATTAGAACTTGGTTAGAAATCAAAATTATGCAAAACCCGAATTATGCAGAAACAGGACAGCATCGAGTAGTCTGTGATGTTTGTTGCATAACTTGAGTTACAAACATCGTATTGACTTGATTCCAGATCCATTTGAAAGCTAAGACATAAGGTTTCATGTAGTAAAAATTTCAGAATTATTGAGTAACCTAATTAGTTCCAGTTTTGATTTGAAACCAAGCCAAATTCTGCAGAAAAAGCAATTTGACACCTGTTAAACCAGATTGCATAATTTCTTGCTCCGATGTCGTACTTACATGAAACCAGTGGCATTTGAAAGCTAACACATAAAGCTATTTGACTGTTAAATTTTAGATTTTTGAGTTCTTAATTTGTTCCCAGTTTCATTTCAAAGTCAGGTCATTTTCGGGTAAAACAGAGAATACCCTGTTTTAGCTTCTGCATAATGTCGCATAACTTTGGCTACGTTTATCCAAATGAGGTGAGGTTTATGGCATTTGAAAGATAGGAGGGAATGCTATATGACTGTAAAATCTCAGAATTTCTAAAGTTAGTATGTGCATTTGGCGCACTCATGAAAAACAGTCTTTTTAGGCAAAAATTGAGGTGTTTTTAAGAAAATTTGGACCCTAGAAACTTTAGTAGCTTCTTTAATAGTTAAAGTTCAATTATGAAAGTGTAGTAGAAATGTATTTGCTCCTTAATGGGTTAAACTTGAATTATATACACTTAGTATGGAATGAATGACATATGTGAATGATGTTGATGTTTAATGCTATGGTTTTAAATGATTATGTTATAATACATTGAATATACCTTGTATGGTATGGATGAGGTTGATAAGCATGATATTGGGAAGCCCATCTGTTGTATTTGCTGATGAACCCAAAATAGGTAAGCATGCATTTTTAGAATTTGCTTTGCACTTGGATTTGAAACTTTGCGTATAATATAGTACTCTTGGTGTATGGTGATAAAATAATCATACAAAGTGTATTCCTTATATTATTTGTAAAATAAAAATAGAGCAGAGATGAATCATACTTAGATATACACCTTTAAATATGTCTAGAGATATAGAACCTAGGATCTTTCTTATTCAAAACAGGAATAATTGTTGGTTTGGGGGAGGGGTAAGGGAGATTCTCATATCATGACCCATTGACATTATTCATCTTCATAGTACCATATACTCAATCTGCATTGCCACATCATCCTGTTAATAACATAACCTACAAAAAAAAAAGGATAATCAACTCACTAAATATACTTGATTGTCTTTTTTACTTGGCATTCTCAAGTTTTTTCCTTTTAAATGAAATGAAAATTATTTATAGCCTATATATATTTTTATCTATATGTAGTTTCTTACCAAATGTATTTTACTATTTCATCCAGGTGATGTTTCAAGTGAACTTACTACGTCATTGGATGCAAGAAGATCATCTGGCGATAGCAACACAAACCACCAACAACATATTTAGTGTTGATTTTTTATGTACATTTATTGTGGTACTACTTTAGGTTATTAAGGATTTTAAGTTGTAAGTTTAAGTTACAAGGGATGAATTTATTTAGCTTATTATGGATCTGACTTGTGATGTTGTATGTTACTATGAATATTTTTAATGCAATTTGATTCACATTCATATCAACAGTTTTATATTTAGTAAATCTTTTTTTCAAAAAAAATTCATCAGATGAATTATAGTGGTTTTAAATTTCAAAAAGTCAAATATGTTAAATAGCGGCGGTTTTAAACTTCTGCAATTTTTTTTATAAATAGAATCAGGTAACTAGATAGTGGAGGTTAAAAACCTCTACAAATTGAATAAAAATCGCCGCAAATTGTGGGGGTTTTAAACCGCCACAACTTATTGACTGTTGTGGGGGTTGCTTAAAAATCGCCACAACATATTGCGGCCAACGTAAATGCAGCGGTTTTTAAAATCGCCGCAATTTAATTAGCAGGGGCTAAAAACCGCCGCAAATTGAAAAAAAAACCGCCACAATTTAGCGCATTTTTTGTAGTGCACATTTACTCTGCTTTGGGAATAGAATTAGATGAAGGTTTGTCAAAATTCTTGTAAGTAACAATTTGACAAGAAGTGAAGAAAATCCCAAATAATTGTTAGAGGACTGAACGTAAGTCATGTGTTGTGGCTGAATCAAGATAAATTCATTTGTGCAATCTTCTTAATCATTCCAATCTCCTTCTTTTTTACATTCATATTATTTGTGTTGCATTTGTATAAGATTTAATTTTTAAATTTTCTATTAATTGAACCCATAGAACTAATTCACCCCTCTTGGTTCTATCAGAAACATTTATTGAGAAAAAAACACATTTTCTTCAGGGTTTTAGAAGGAATAAAAGTATCAATTTAGATAAACTTGGGTTTAATCTAAAAAGGAAAAGGACAAAGAGGTTTTATATATGTATCTTAGAGATGTTCTAAATTTTTCCAAGGACTGCTTATCTGTTTAGTTTGAACTCTCTTGAAGAATTACGTTGGGTTGTGATCTCTATTTTTTAAGGGTACGCGTAGTGGGCCTTTTATTTCCTATCATTTAAGTGAAGCCTATGAGATTTTCAGCCATGTGTGTTTCTCCATGATTGTACAAGTGTTATTTTATTATTATTATTATTAGGAGGTTAAATTAAAATTTTAGTCTTTATAATTTTCACTTATTTTCAATTTAGTTCCTATAGTTTTTTTCTTTTTAAATCAGTTCTTATACTTATAAAAGTTTCTAAAGTAGTTCATACCATCAATTTCCTTTATAATACCATTAATGTAGTCACTACTAAATATTTTATAGAGATAAAAAGAGCATTTAAAGGAGCATTTACTTAATATATGAGCATCTACTCAAAAGAAATGAAAACACCTACAGGAACACTTACTGTAATGCATGAGTACTTATTGGAATGTTTACAGAAAAGTGAGCATCTAAAGGAGCACCTAATTGATAAAGGAACACTTACTAGATTAGTCAATTGACGATGTTATAACGATATTATAACAGAAATTGATGATATAGACTATTTTAAAAATGTTTGTAAGTATAAAGACTGATTTGAAAAGAAAAAACTATAGGGACTAAATTAAAAATGAGTAAAAACTATAAGGACTAAAAATTTAATTTAACCTTATTATTATTATTATTATTATTATTATTATTATTATTATTATTATTAATGCATGCTTCTTTCTTCTTTTAATATATTATTTTTTAATCTTTGTCATGCATGAATATGTTATGTGATCTTTTCTTTTCTTTTCTTTTTTGTGCTTGTTGGAGTCAAAATTAGCCATTTCGACATAAGCAGTAAGTAGACAATAATAAGCCACAAAAAAAAAAAGAGATCAAGTCTTAAGAATCTGTCATAGACAATGATTGACGAAGCAGTCAACCAACATCAATAGTATTCTGAAAACTAGTTCAACCAAGATCCCAAGAGACAAAAGAAGACTATGCCGATAGTA
This sequence comes from Ormosia semicastrata, assembly GCA_029884595.1. Classification (NCBI taxonomy): domain Eukaryota; kingdom Viridiplantae; phylum Streptophyta; class Magnoliopsida; order Fabales; family Fabaceae; genus Ormosia; species Ormosia semicastrata. The sequence continues at coordinate 10,512,570 of JAQQTO010000027.1, read as the reverse complement.
AGAGGGAATCCAGAAAAGTTAAGTGTTGAAGAGTCATGCTTAAGTAAGTTGACAAGTGGATTTGAAAAAGGAGGTACATGTTGCGAAATTTGGCAAGTGCACCAAATCGACAAAAGTAATAAAGAGTGAGTAGAGTATCGTCCCACGAGGATTAAGTTATTAATTACTAAATTTGCTAAATCGACACTATTCAAGTTATTGAAAAGAGGGTTGATGCGAATTAAATTAAAAATAAAAATAAAAATTAGCAAACAATAAATCAAAGGGATGAAAAATAATGATGTTAAAGCGTTAGAGTTCAAATTTCACTTGAACTCTTTAGATGCACACTCAAATATTGGTTTAACTATATTCTATTTTAATGATTTATGGTCAATTCTCAAAATTAATTAATACCTAATCCCTTGGTATATTAATCCTCTTAAGCTGATTGGAATTAACTAATTCCTTAGTCTAACCCCAATTAGAAAGGCATTATCAAGAACAAAAGAATTAAAAGAAAGACCACATAACCTACAACGTCTATTCCTAGCGATTGCAGAAATTATGGTGTTTATCACAAGTTCTAAGTTCATGCAAATTTTTCCAAATCATACATAAACCCAAAAGATCACTCCCAAATTGATCAGGTTTAGAAAAGCATTAAGAATAGAGATAAACACGTAATCCATGAAAAAGAAACATAGATTAAACCCATAAAAAAAGTTACATCATCCAAGAATAAGATCCATCATCCCCCTAACAAAGGAAAAATTAGTTACACATGGAAAAAGAAGAATACAGAGGAAAGAATATGACAAACTCTATTGTAGAAAGGTGGAAAGGTTGAAGAAAACCCTTAATCTTCAAGCCTAATTGCGCCCACACCACATTAGGATTTGTGCCTCTTGACAGCTACTGCGTTCTGTTCAAGTGTCTCCAAGAGTGTGATGTAACTTATGAATTTATAAGAAAAAATGTGGGCTTTCTGCACAGTCAGTGCTCAGGCGCTACGTTACCAGCGCCTAGGCGCTGGCCCATTAAAACCACGGTGTTTTACGTATCGATCACTTAGGTGCTTTGACTTTAGCGCCTGGGCGCTGAACCACCAGAATGCAAAATTAGCTCTCTGTCCCATAAATTGTCCAGTCTTTTTCCATGCATAATTACCTATCAAAAACACATAAAAACACACAATTAAAACATATTTTAGAAAAACTAAAAATAAAAGAAACTTGAGACAAACTCAATCAAAAAGATTAAAAGAGAATGAAAATTCAATACTTTTGAACTATAAAAATATGAATTTTTGAAGGTTCATCACTTCCCCAAACTTAAACTTTTGCTTGTCCTCAAGTAAAAAGAAGAACAAAAACAAAAAAAACTAAACAAATAACAACTCAAAACACAACCAAAACATGGCAACACCAGGTAGTGAATATCATACATATCCTCAGAAATTGCTTCACAATCTAATTTCAAAGTGTCACACATGAACAATCCGATTGTCACATCATCTCTTACATGCAACTCTCATGCATCAATGACTTCCCAAAAACATGAATGAAAGACACAATCTCCTTATAAAGAATAAACTCAGATAGATTTTGCTTTCCATCTTCAATTACATGCTCAAAACGATGTAGTTTAGCTTAGGAGTCTCATAAGAGTTGTAGATTTGTGTCTTAGATTTTATTTGGGCTTAGTTTGACATCTATTGAACTCTTATAACTCAAGATATGGGCTGATGAGTACAAAGAGGTCAAGCTGTCAGGATCAGTATTCGGCCTCTTGCTTCAACTTCAATTTAAATTATCCAAACGTATGATTAAGTTCTTGAGGTCTTCATGAAACTTGTAGAGATTTGTCTTAGCTTTCCTAGAAGACCAGAATCACACCAATCATATATTTGAAACTCAGATTATAGTGAAAATACTGAACACTGCCAAATAGACAAATAAAGGCGAATATGCAATAATTCCTTCAATGATTCAATTAGGCCCAATATCATAAAATATGATAAAACTAATTTAATTAAGCCAAATTGAACCTTAAGACACCTAGTGAGAGAATCATTAAATGAATAAAATATATTACTATCAAATTCTCCCACACATAGCATTTTGCACTCCTAGGCAAAACATATAAGATCAAAACTAGGAAACAAGGAAAAATAATACAAACTCAAAAGCTAAAAAAAATCTAAAAGATTCAATTTCCAAAATTTCCAATGATATTAAAAAATGCAAAAGTTTGTAAGAAAGAAAAGAAACCAAAGATTCAAGGGATCAAAACATTCATAAGGTAACATTTCTTCACATCTCAAACCAACAAGTAAGGTAGCTTCAATTTGAAAAGCATGAATCAAGAATGATAGATCCTCAAAAGATACACTCTTAATCACTCAAGTGTTTAAAAGATAGGCATTTTACTCAATTCAACTCATGAAAATTGCACTATTATAAGCTTGCTTATCTTCTACTTCTCCATTACTCAAACACATGCATACAAAAATCAAGATGACTTTATTGAAGGTTGTAATGGGGTCCGTAAGGGAAGGAAACAATATGGATATGACAAGCTAAATACCCAAGAGAATAAAAGAGCATTGGGAAGGAACTCAAATGACAAGTATGACATTGTAGCCCCCCTAATTCTATATAATTGATGCGTGAAATCCGCAAGTGTACGGTTTCGTCGTCAAGTAATAAAAGATCGAATCCACAAGGACTGTGTCTATGAATACCAATTAATTAATTAATTCAACTACATTAAACAAAGGAAATATAATCTTTGATTGATGAGATCTTAGTAACCAAGCAATTAAATAAATAAATACTAGAGTGCAAAATTAAGAACAAAAACAGTAAATTATTAAGAAAGATTTTCAGATTCAAGAAAGCTTCCAAGATTGAGGCAACCACTATGATACAAGACTAATCCTAATTGACAACCTTTTTATTAAAATTGAAATCTAATTGAAGGTGAATTACCCTAAATTAGTTAATGTTCTTTCTCAAGAGACAAGAACCGTGCCCAATTAAACCAATTCCTACTCTCGTGGTAATTGAATTTAAATTAAATCCATTACGCTTTATGGTAATTCATTGAATCCTTAAAAGGCTAAACCTACTCTCGTGATTTAGACCTTAAGTTCAATTCTTATGGTTCCAACACCTAGGTAGATATCTATGAGATACAAATATGTGGCCAGCAAATTCACATGAATAAGCGCAATAAGAATTGAATAAAAAAACATTCAAGATTAATAAAAAGGGGTAAACAAAGTCAATTAATCATCATCAATGTATCAAAGGGCATTGCCCAATCCTAGAAATAAAAGAAACTACTCAGATATAGAGATGAAGAAACAAGAAATCAAATTCAAGAACATCCAAACCTGTAATCAAAGAGAGAAGAGAGAAGAAAGATGAAGATCAAAAGCCTCCAAGTGTACCTCCTTCAAACCAAATTGGAACCCCCTATATTACATTCAGAGCATCTATTTATACCCATAGGGTTTCAACTGGTCTAAACCCATCAAAAGAAATAAAAATGAAACTTAAAAACTGAGTTGGACTGCGATCTACGGCCGTGGGAAATTCCACAGCCAAGTCGTGGTACATTCCACCGCCAGGCCGTGGATCTTGCTGGATGGGCACACGTTGTTTCTCTGATACGTTCCACGGCCGTGGTGCATTCCACAGCCAGGCCGTGGTACATTCCACGGCCATGGGGCATTCCACAGCCAGGCCGTGGACTCTTCTGTCAAGTCACGTTTGCTTCTTTGCACAACTGCTCGATCCATGGCCGTGGTGCATTCCACCGGCAGGCCGTGGAACTCTCTAGAATAAGTCTTTTTCCCTAATTTGCTATCTGTAAAGTTCTAACTTCAATCATGCATGCTTTCCATCCATTTCAAAGCCAATTGAGTACCAATCTTGCACAACAACACCAAAAACATCGCAGTTATCCGAACTAAAGAAAAAATAAATGAAAAGAGAAACTAAAATACCTAAAATACCTAAAAATGCATGCAAAATAAGAACAAGATATGATGTTGTTTCACACACATCAAATCCCCCCAAGCTTAAGATTTTGCTTGTCCCCAAGCAATGACTAATGCCAAACCAAGAAGTGGGATCAAGAGACAATAATAAATGAGGAACCCGAGAAAATAACCAAACAAGTAATAGGCAAAGGCAAACCAAGAATTAGAGAGGTAATCAAAATCAAGTCCAATTAAAGGCTAAAGTTCTCAGAAATCATGCTCCTCACTAAATTGGGTTCACTCTACTAACCACACTCAAAGTGTTTAAGGGTGAAGACAATGCGCTTAAGATTCCTCAAAGAAAAAGCACTTCCATAAGCTTGACAAGAAACCAAATTTTCACTAACAATTTGCATGCATGTAAGAATCAAAAGGTCTTCCAAGGGTTGTAACGGGGCCATGGGAATAATGTTAGGTAGGGTAAAGAAAGGAAGGTATGCACAAAGGGCTAACAAAATTTTCAATAAGCACAAGAAATCTACTAAAACATAAATGAAGCAAAAAAAAAAAACATTTTTCAATCAAGAGAATAACTCCACATTTTCAAGCATTTTCTTCCTTACTTTTCCTTATTCTCTTTCTCTTCTTTTTCAAGCTTTCATCTCATGATTTTCTTTTATTTGCTTTTATTTTCTTTCCCTTTATATTTTTTTTCTTTTCTTTTTTTCATTTGAAAAAGAGAAGGGTCAAAAACATATGATTCCCAACACAACTTTACACAACTGTCAAACCCAATTTGCTCCATTTAATATTCTAAATGATTACCAACAATATGCAATAGGCTCAAAATGGGCAACTAGCTGATAAAAGTGTGACAATTATTTCAGAAGGCCAGAAAATACCTAAGATGTCTTAATCACATTCAAGCATGCAAACAAAAATTTTACCTCAAAATGGTTTCAAATTAAGTTCTAGAGCACAAAATAAATGAGGAATATCACTCAACACAAAGAATGGGAGCAAAAATCATATAGTGCATAAATCCCATACAGGCTCAAAACTCACATTTAGAGGTTTAAAAATCAATGAAAAGCACAAATTCAGGAAACATATGCTAATTATCAACTATCAAGAAATTACCTCTACTATCAATTAAAACAATGCCTGTTGCCTACCATAAGAATCAACAAATTGGATTCCAAATCAATACCATCTCAAAAATCCCCAAAAGAGAGGGGCACAAAATTTAACTAAAAAGCTGCGAGAGATATGATGGTTTGAAAATACAACATGAAGATGCAATGCAAAATGAGACATAAAAATGCATAAAATTAATGATCTAAAATGAAAATGAAAGTACCCCCAAGCTTAGAACTTACATTGTCCCCAATGTAACAATCTATAACTAGAGATGGGATAAAAGAAAAGAACTTACTACGGTGGTGGAAAATCTTCTGGTGTTCAATCCATGACCATGGAATTTTTCATGGGCTGGGTGTGAAACTTTCTAACTTCACCATCCTTTTAATTTGAGCTTCAAAAAGGGTCAAACCTAAACAAGATACATAAGATAAAGATCAAACCAGTAATCCAACACACAAAATCAAAAGAAAAAAATTTAAAGAAAAAAAATAAAGAAACTTGAGTTGCCTCCCAAGAAGCGCTTGTTTAAAGTCATTAGCTTGACTTTGGTCTAGTTTCTGTCCTCAGGTGACGTCAATGGAGAAGTGCTCAGTCCCCACTCCTTTAAAGTGTTTCACCTTCTGGCCATTTATCATGAAAGGGTTATGACCTTCTTTCTTCACCTCTAGCACACCGTAGGATAAAACTCGAACAATCTCATATGGTCCTGACCATTTCGACCATAACTTACTAGGACAGAAATGTAGAAGCGAGTTATTGACAAGAACTTTATCCCTGAGTTTAAATTCACGCTTCTTGACACACTTATCATTCTGCTTCTTAGGTCTTTTCTTGCAGGGCTTGGACTTCTCAAATTTTGTGGTACCTTTGGGCAAGATCTTTTCTAGCATAGCATCAGCCACTGATTCCTGTACACCTGAAAGCACAATACTATCCACAACTTTAGTAGCATCTATGCGATTACATGAATTTAAGGAATTCGAATTATTTTCAGATTTAAAAACATCAAAAACTACTTCCTCATCATTCAATCGCAAAGTCAATTTCCCTTCGTGGACATCAATGATCGCCCTTCCAGTGGCAAGAAATGGACGCCCAAGTATGATCGGCATTTTAGCATCAGCTTCCATGTCAAGCACAACAAAATCCACCGGCATATAAAACTTACCAACCTTAATAGGAACATCCTCCAAAATGCCTATGAGGTACTTGACAGACCGTTCCGCCAATTGAAGGGAGATAGTTGTGGATTTTAGTTCACCCACCTCCAACTTCTTATACACAGAAAGGGGCATAAGACTAACACTAGCCCCCAAATCACATAGAGCTTTATCAAAATTTATGTTACCAATCAAACATAGAATAGAGAAGCTATCTGGATCTTTTAGCTTAGGAGGCAATTTATTTTGAATTAAAGCATTACACTCCTCAGTTAAAGCTACTATCTCATATTCCTCTAGCTTTCTCTTATTAGATGAAATGTCCTTAAGAAATTTAGCATAGGTAGGCATTTATTTCAATGCCTCACGGAAGGCTACGTTAATGTACAATTTCTTAAGGATCTCTAGGAATTTCCCAAACTGCCTATCTAACTTGGCCTTAGCCAATCTTTGAGGGAAAGGAACTAAGGGTTGGTATGGTTCAGGGGGTACATATTTAGACACATTCTCAGTAGTTTCCTCTTCTTCTAAGGGTTGTGTCTTAGTCTCTTTATCCTTAATTCCCTTATCTTTTTCGCTCCCCCCTTACTCGTGGGATCCTCTAATTTCTTTCCACTCCTTAAACTCACAGCTTTACAATGTTCATTGCCTGGGTTTATTTCAGGTTGACCAGGAAACTTACCCTGTTGCCTATGTGAAGTGTTTGCTTGTTGGGCAATCTGGGTTTCCAACATCTTATTATAAATGGCCAAATTGTCAACCTTAGCTTACAACTCTCGAATGGCCTCAGTCACAATTTACCCATGTTGCCTAAACTCCTCATTTTGCTTAGATTGACTCTCAACAAAATTCTCAAGAAGAGACTCACGTCTAGATTTTTATACCTGTTGGAGTCTAGAAGAGGGTTTAGCATTACCTTGCCCGGCTTGGTACTGACTATTCCAGTAGGAGAAGTTAGGATGTGACCTCCAACCGGGGTTGTAAGTTTGGGAATACGGATCATTCCTCACCTTTTGGTTGAAGTCATGGAAATTGTGGCATGATTTCCACTTGCTCCACTGGTGCACCTTGTGAAGAGCCAATTCCAACTTGGTATTCAGCACCTATGCGTCCCTGTGCTCCACAAATCTCACAAAAAATGTTAGAAGCACCTATGGCATTAACATGAGCTTTTTCAAGCATGTCAAAATGTTTATTCAAAGAATCAAATTTTGACATGATTAAATCAACACCGTCTACCTCAAACTTACCTCTTGAGAGCTTTCTTGAGTTATGACCTCTTTTATTTGCCCATTGGTGATGATTTGCAGCTACACTCTCAATAATCTCATAAGCTTCTGTGAGCCTTCTATTCATCAAAGCTCCACTAGTTGCGGATTCAAAAGACACCTTTGAAGAATATTCTAAACCATTGTAGAAGGTATGGACGATCAACTATTTCTCTAACCCGTGGTGTGGGCAGGCTTCCAGCAAAGCCTTATATCTGTCCCAAGCTTTTGACAATGACTCTCCATCTTTCTGAATGAAGCTTGTAATTTGGGTCCTTAGATGAGCAGTCTTGGAAGGTGGAAAGAATTTGTCTAAGAAAGCTTGCTCCAATTGGTCCCAAGTAGTTATTGTCTCAGCGGGAACAGACTTCAACCAGGCCCTACCTCTATCTCTCAATGATAATGGAAACAGGCGGAGACGAATAGCATCAACAGAGGCGCCTTCAATCTTGAGGGTCTCACAGAACTCAAAGAACATATCCATATGATCATTCGGGTCCTCTGATGGCAATCCTCCAAATTGGTTCTGCCTTATCATAGAAAGTAAGGCAGGAGGTATGGTGCAGTGCCTAGCTTTAATGTCTGGTCGAGTAATTCCATATCTCAAATCCCGAGCATTAGGGGCTGCATACTCTTTTAGCGGTCTATTATCCTTAGCTTTAGCCATAACAAGTGTTGGTTCAAGTATTTCTCTCGCTCTTTGCCTTTGTTGTCTTCTCCTTCTACGAAGAGTTCTTTCAATTTCAGGATCTGCTTCAATAAGAGTCCCGGAACGTCTAGTACTTTGCATAAACAAGAGAAATTACCTGCAGAGAGTCAAAGAGAAATCAAGAACGTAAGAATATGATAAAAAGAAAAAAGGTTTAAAATAATTAAATTAAAAATTAAATTAATATTCAAGAAAAATACAGTCCCCGGCAACGGCGCCAAAAACTTGATGCGTGAAATCCGCAAGTGTACGGTTTCATCGTCAAGTAATAAAAGATCGAATCCATATGGATTGTGTCTATGAATACCAATTAATTAATTAATTCAATTACATTAAACAAAGGAAATATAATCGTTGATTGATGAGATCTTAGTAACCAAGTAATTAAATAAATAAATACTAGAGTGCAAAATTAAGAACAAAAATAGCAAATTATTAAGAAAGGTTTTTCAGATTCAAGAAAACTTCCAAGATTGGGGTAACCACTATGATACAAGACTAATCCTAATTGACAACCCTTTTATTAAAATTGAAATTCAATTGAAGGTGAATTACCCTAAATTAGTTAATGTTCTTTCTCAAGAGACAAGAACCATGCCCAATTAAACCAATTCCTACTCTCGTGGTAATTGAATTTAAATTAAACCCATTACGCTTTATGGTAATTCATTGAATTCTCGAAAGGCTAAACCTACTGTCGTGATTTAGACCTTAAGGTCAATTTTTATGGTTCCAACACCTAGGTTCACCTCTCAGTACGTCCCTAGATATCTATGAGATGCAAATATGTGGCTAGCAAATTCACATGAATATGCGCAATAAGGATTGAATCAAGGAACATTCAAGATTAATAAAAGGGGTAAACAAAGTCAATTAATCATCATCAATGTATCAAAGGGCATTACCCAATCCTAGAAACAAAAGAAACTACTCAGACGTAGAGATGAAGAAACAAGAAATCAAATTCAAGAACATCCAAACCCGTAATCAAAGAGAGAAGAGAGGAGAAAGATGAAGATCAAGAGCCTCCAAGTGTGCCTCCTTCAAACCAAATTGGAACCCCCTATATTACATTCAGAGCATCTATTTATACCCCTAGGGTTTTAACTGGTCTAAGCCCATCAAAAGAAATAAAAATGAAACTTAAAAACTGACTCAGACTGCGATCCACGACCGTGGTACATTCCACGACCATGGTACATTCCACAGCCAGGCCGTGGATCTTGCTGGATGGGCACACGTTGTTTCTCTAATACGTTCCACAACTGTGGTGCAATCCACAGCCAAGCTGTGGTACATTCCATGGCTGTGGGGCATTCCACAGCCAGGTCGTGGACTCTTCTATCAAGTCAAGTTTGCTTCTTTGCACAGCTGCTCGATCCATGGCCGTGGTGCATTCCACGGGCAGGCTGTGGAACTCTCTGGAATGAGTCTTTTTTCCCAGTTTGCTATCCGTAAAACTCCAACTTCAATCATGCTAGCTTTTCTTCCATTTCAAGGCCAATTGAGCACCAATCCTGCACAAGAACACTAAAAACACCACAGTTATCCGAACTAAAGGAAAAATAAATAAAAAGAGAAACTAAAATGCCTAAATTGCCTAAAAATGCATGCAAAACAAGAACAATATATGATGTTATTTTACACACATCAATAATGTGCATTCTTTTTACATATTCCTTCTCTTATTTTATTTTATTTTAATTTTTTTGAATTTCTTTTCTTTCACAACCTTCTTGCATTTATTCTTTTTTTTTTTTCTTTTCTTTTTTTTTTATTTTTTTCAATTACCTCTTTTTCTTTCTTTTTCTACCACCAAACACTTTGCATGTTGCACATCAAATTGCACAACTCCTACACTTGTATTATAAATTGTCCACAAGCAAAAGAGCTTATCCAATGAAAATGAACCAATGCTATCTTATTCCCTAAGGTAAGGTAAAAACATGATTTTTCACATAAAGCATATAATGAGCTAAGACAAAGGATAGGTAAATAGGCTCAAAGGGGTTAATCAAAGGGAAATGATGCAAGATTAGCTAATTCAAGAAAGAAGGCCTCAATTATGTTTATGCATGCAAGTGAAAATGTAACCTAAAAAAGAATCAAAGCAGGTTCTAGAGTGATCAATTGCCATGAGTGAATATCACACAAGAAAGAAGAAAATGACATAAATGCTAAATCCACCTATCAATAGGCTCAAAATCTCACAAACTATGTATCTATCAAACTCAATCTACCAATCAAACATCCAAAGCCAATCATGTCAAATTTAGAAAGGAAGATAATTTATTCAATCATGCTATGAGCCTAGAATTTTAATTGCTTCAAACTCACGAATTTCACAAATCCAAAAACATCATTTGAAGGCAATTAAAAATACACATTTTTTTCCTTCATAAACAGTAAAAATAAAATTTAAAAATAGCAAAATAGAATGTAAAATAAAAATAGAAAATAGAAAATAGAAACATAAATAGAAAACAAAAATAGTAAACAACAACAATAGAAAAATAGAATAGCATAATTGTAAACAAAAGAATTATAAACAACATGAAATAGAAAATTTAAACAGAAACAATAAAAAAGTTGACAGAAATAGTAGAAAATAGCAAAAACAAAAATAGCGAAAAAAAAATTAAGAACAAAATAGAAAAATAGAATCAAAATAGTAACAAAAATAGAAATAGAAAATTAAGATAGAAAATTAAAATAGAAACAAAATTAAACATAGAAAATAGAAAATAGAAATAAAACAAAAAATAGAATGTAAATTCCTCCCCCACACTTAAATTCTACATTGTCCTTAATGTAAAGCTCAAAAGAAAACAACATTCCACAATTATCATCAATTAATCTAGAACAAGTAAAATAAAAGAGAGAGAGAGAGAAGAAACATCCTTATCAAGTAGGGTAGATGGCTTCTTGTAAGTGAACCTCCTTCAATATGTCCTCTTAAGCTCCCTCATAGAATGGTTTGAGGCGGTGTCCATTAACTTTAAAAATTTTGTTTGTGGCCTCACTTGTAATCTCCACCGCACCATAAGGGAAGATCGTAGTGACTACAAACGGACCAAACCACCTAGAATGGAGCTTTTTGGGCATTAGCTTGAGGAAGAAGTTATAGAGGAGAACCTTTTGGCCAATGAAGAACTCTTTCCTTGTCAACATCTTATCATGAAGAAGCTTAGTCTTTTCCTTATAGATTAGGGAGTTTTCATAAGCTTCCAATCGAAGCTCTTCAAGTTCCTAGAGTTGGAGCTTTTTGAGGGATTTGGTTTGGTTCAAGTCAAGATTGCACTTCTTTACCACCCAATACGCCTTGTGTTTAATATCTACTAGAAAGTGGCATGCCTTACCAAAGACTATCCTATAAGGATACATCCCAATGGGTGTCTTAAAGGCAGTCCTGTAAGCCTAAAGGGCATCCTGTTAGGTTAAATAATTTTCTCCAGGATTTGTTTGATCTCCCTGTTTGAGACTTCGGATTGCTCATTTGTTTGAGGGTGGTAAGGTGTGGAAACTTTATGCAAGACCCCATATTTTCTCATCAAAGCCTCCATGCTCCAGTTGCAAAAGTGTGAACCTTAATCATTGATAATAGCCCTCGAAATACCAAATTTGCAGAAAATGTGTGATATAACAAAATCTACAACAACTTTAGAATCATCAGTCTGAGTGGCCTTTTCCTCCACCCATTTAGATACATAATCAACACCCAATAATATGTAAACAAAACTAAAAGAAATAGGAAAAGGTCTCATAAAGTCAATACCCCATACATCAAAAATCTCACAAAACAGCAAAGGCTGCTAGGGCATCTTATTCCTGTGAGAAATATTCCCTGTTTGCTGGCACTATTCACAAGACTTACAAAAAATATATGCATCATGAAATAGGATAGGCTAATACAATCCAGAGTCCAAGACTTTCTTGGCTATACGTTGAGGCCCAAAATGCCCACCACATGCAAATGCATGGCAAAAACTAAGAACAGATTGGAACTCATGATCAGGTACACATTGCCTAATAACTTGGTCACTACAAAACCTCCACAAGCAGGGATCATCCTACACATAATACTTAGACTTACTTTTCAAATTATTATTCTAAGCCCTAGTAAAACATGCAGGAAAAGCACTAGCAACCAAGAAATTAATTATATCAGCAAACTAAGGAGAGGAGATCTTACTTTGCAGCTGTAAAATATGCTTATCAGGAAAAGAATCCTGGATAGGAAGGGGATTTGAGGCTCTCTCAATCCTGCTCAGGTGATCAGCCACCAGGTTCTCTACTCTACTCCACTCTTATCTCGAATCTCCATATCAAACTCCTTGAGCAGCAGCATCCACCTAATCAATTGTGGCTTAGCCTCAAGTTTCTTCAAAAGTAACTTCAGAGCTGTATGATCAGAAAACACCACAACCTTATAACCAAGCAAATAGGATCTAAACTTATCTAATGTAAACACAATAGCTAAAATTTCTTTTTTCGTGGTTATGTAATTTGCTTGAGCAGCATCCAAAGTTCTAGAAGCATAGTAGATCATATAGGAGACTCTGCCCATTCTCTGTGCCAAGACCGCTCCCACAGTATAACACCCCAAAAATTGCCAGTTCCATGATAAATACTCATTTTATAATATTTGTGACTTTTGAGAATTTTTATGGAATTAATTGAATTGTTTGATTATTTTATTATATTCCTCGATTTACATACACTGAAACGAAGCCGGGACAATGAACTATTTTCACCAAGTTCGAAAAATCTTGGACTGTGGAAATGGTGATGGGAGATCTTACTAAACTCGAGGCCAGACACAGTTTACAAAGTTTTCATTTTTTGAGATTTTATCTGACGGATAAAATTTGGGTGCGCCTTATTGTCTATTGGACAATAGATACCAGCATTGATAATTGTAACTTTTAACCATTGGATAATACCTTGCAGTAAAAATCTAGTAGATTATTTCTATCTAGTCACTTTTATGATATCATCTAAGTGACATTGTCATATTATCACATGACAACATGATTTGACATTTTTGGGAAACGTGTGAAGCTTCTTAAAGCAGCTTTGGGAGAAGCTTGCAATGGAAGCTTTGCTCCATTTTCCTAGGAGGGCACGGTTTGTCAGGAAAGAAAAGATTACAAGTTGTCATCTTTTCTCCAAAAATCCATCACCTTTTCATTTCAAAACTATCTATCACTTTCTCTCTCTACCCTAAAGTTCCTATCTCATTTTCTCTCTTCTTCCTCTCCTCTCCAAACCACACGACCATACCTTTTTCTACACCTTCTATGTTTGCTTGATTTCAAGCAACCACATTACTTGAAACTACATGTTGCTTGAACACATTTTCTTGTTGAAAATCACTTCTTAAAGCTCTCATCTTTCATTTTCTCTCCTTTACCTCATGGCTACCACCTTCATCTTCCTCTTCCATTTTTGTTTTCTACACTCAATCACATTTCTTGGATCTACACATTTCATGGATGATTCTCTATGTTGAAACCATCATCAAGTTCTCTCATCTTCATCATTTTCTTCAAAAACCCTAACTTGAAGCTCTTAAGGTAAGACTTTGATTTCTATTTTCTCCTCTCATTTTTCTCTACACCTCACGGCTATGGCCACTTTTGGGGGGTCCATTCCATACTTTGTCTATGACTTGTTCATCCTTACATGTATGTAACCAAAGGCTAAACACAAAACTCCTTCCTTTTTCTCTTGGATAGGTCACGGCCAACACCCCAAAGACCATCACAAAGTCTTCAATAATTCAAGATAATCTTAGATCTTGAGTCTCTATAACATTCTAAGACACTCTTATTGATCTCTAGTTCATCCATCTTCAAGCATTTCTTTAAGCATTGCTTCAAATCTCAAGTTCTAAAGCCCTAAGGTAAAGTTCTTAAATCTTCCTTCTCATTTCATTTTAAAGGATGTAAAGCCATACTTTGACCTATGGTAATCTTATTCAAGCCCTAGGTACTAATTCTTGTATGTTTTCTTTGATTCTAAGAACCTTTTGGTGGAGAAAGTTTGCTACACAAGGACACACAAGGAGCTAGGAGGCTACACTTGAGGTAAGAGGGAAATTAACCTCATCAACCATGTTATGGTAGTGAGAGACGAATGAGTGTGTTAGGATTAGAGAGTCCACGTGAGGATTCATCCACCCGAATGTGTGATTTTGTTCTATGCTTGTTTGATTTTATATAACTATATGATGTTGTTGTATGCAAAGATAATTTTGATGACTTAATAATATTATGTGATCTTGATGATGAGCATGAATTTAATTGATTATGGTGATTAAAGTAAGTGGCATGCTATAATTGTGTTGAGAAAGAATGATTCATTTGACCTCCTTTGGCCCTTGAGACTCACGTCCACCTTGGCCCAAGAAGAGATATCTATGAGAACAATATTGGTTATCATTAGACTTAGATGATTAAGTGTTAAAGATATATTCTATGAGGTTACTAGTGATTGAAGGAAGAAACAAGTTTTACCATTATAGGAAATTGATTCTTGAGTGCGATATTTGATAATTAGAGGTAAGAGTGAATTGGAGACCTAACATACTTGATAATAAGGTGAAAGAGTAATTAGGGTATAAAGAATTTTATTTAGAAGTTGGATAATGGATGTTTTAGAAAGAATGTTAGGGAATATGGGTTAGATGATTTGGAAGATAAATTTGGGTTTAAGGATTTATAAGTAAGATGAGAAATAATTATAACGTCATAATCTGAGGAGTAATAACTTTTGAAGGTACCCATGGAAACAATTTTGGAGACAATTGGAAGAATGGAAAATGATTTATTAGAAGTGGATCTAGATGACATGATAATCGAGAAAATTTAATTAAGGACTCATAAAATAAAAATGGGGAGGAATGAATTTTTATAATTAAACAAAAGAGTGATTTTTGGTCTTGAGAGGAAAGACAAGCTTGAGAAGGAAATAGAGAAGATTGAAGGACTTAGATGAAAAAGAAAAAGAATGGTGAGGTAAGGACTTTGTGTTTTTTTTAGGTTTTCATAAATGATATGGGGATAGGTTATTCAAGGAACTTAGTTAGAAGAAGCTAGGGATTTGGATCAAATTCTACCTTTATTCTTGAGAGTATGATAATTAAAGACTAAAGAAGACCTAATGTATCTATATACTCGAGGAATTGTGAAAATGCTCCACGTGAATTGATAATAATAATTCTTGAATTTGCAAGACTGAAATCCTTTGTGATAGCATGCATTGACATTGTGCCTTGGGCCGATGAACTGGACCCCAGAAACATCAAATAGACGAATGAGTCAGATATGGTTTGCTTTTATAACTAGAAATATCAGATAGACGATTGAGTCAGATGTGACTTGTTATCACAGCATTTGTGCTGTTGGACCGACGAACTGGACCCCAGAAACATCAGATAGACGATTAAGTCAGATGTGACTTATTATCATAAGAAACCCAGATATATCAGTGATATTATGTAGTTGTATGGGCGGTTGCTTTAATATCATTGGGAACAATTCGATGGTGGTTTAGTTTCTTTAAGCATGCATTGAGTATTAGACTGTCGGCTTATGATGCCTAGGAGTGAGCATGAATTGGATAAGTGTGATCCTAGATGGATCTCAGGGGGCGTCAAGGCGAGGTGATCCACCTAGTGACCGTTGCCACATTGTATTGTTAGGAATTGCGGATCAAAATATCTCGCAGCGGAATAATAGGATTCCCACACAGGATCCATGCGAAAAGTCCATAATCCGAGTTTTTAAAATTTACCTCTTGAAGCGTGATAAACACAAGCGAGGTGAATCACCAACATAATAGCGTTGACGATGTTTCATTTGACGGTATCCACACGAGACTCACGTCCACTTGCAAAGAAGAGTCACGCCAATATTGTTTCGACTTAGTGCTAGTGTTAAAGCGAATAGAAGATTGAAGAAGAACCTTTTACCATTATCACTCACTTTCTTAGGTGCGGCTAGGGTTGTGATGTAACGTCTATAGCAGCCCCTAACATACTTGATAATAAGGTGAAAGAGTAATAATAGTGGCTACCTTTTAAGTGAGTGTGAGCATGTTTTAGAAAGGTAATGTTCAACCCTAAAACCCATCTGTAGATGAGTTAGGCCCACAATTGAATCCGAGTCCAACTTGGATCCTTATTGCTCCAATTTAGTCATAATCTAAGTGTGTGACCCTGCAAGTTCTCATTACATTGTTAATAATATTAAAATACCATTTTAATATTACAGCGATGTGGATCTAGCAACACGTCGCTCGACCCAAGTAATATTTAATGTCGGATTTGACATAACCTTTCCGTAACCAATGTTTCCGTGTCATTTAGTCCCTTTGTCAAGATATCTAGATTGAACACAAGGCATGGAATGCGTCACCCTTGTATAGTCCAATCATTCGTTTCCTGATACTCGAGTAGACTTTGTAACAATAAATGAGATCAATATCTCATATTGACTCATTTGAGCATGGCCATGCATTTCGCGTTTCACTTTTAATCGTTTTCAAAACGATATCGCTCTGTTATGTAGGAGTGACAAATTCTATCTAGGTCACTCACATCCCTTCATGATTTGCGGTATGTCCAATAACCAACTTTATAATCACCTTGTTACTATATGACGTTTGATGGCATTAAAACACAAACTCCTCATGTAGGAATCGTAGTGATTTCTTGTGTCAAAGGACCACAAACACCATTATCACTATGAGAATCGCTTATGACACTCACGTAACGATCCATGTAGCGTTCTCATGGTGGGTCACCAAGACATCATTACTCTAATATGTACCAATATGAAGACTTGATATCTCATATCCATGACTCGTGAGATGACGGTCATCGGTCTCTCACACATACTAGTCTCAATGTATTATTGTTGTCCTAATTAACAATAATACTTGACTAGACGGACATTTAAGAATAGTGTTGTAACCAAAAAAGGATCTCACGATCAAGTCATCCACTTGATGTCCTATGGCATCAAACTTACTATTCTAAGGACTTTATTATGTTTATTAAAAAAGAACACAATAAATGAAATGCCTCATATATAAAATAGTATAATAGAATATATGTAAATACTAAAATGTATTAGCCTCTAGGGCATACACCAACATGTATACCCCTGGACGTGGACACTATTGCAACGCACGATGAGGACCCGACAAGCACTATCCTTTTTGTGATCTGGCGTAGACTGTCTTTGAGGGGGGACAAGTCTTCTAGAGCATTCATCTCTGAATATTGACTCCATGGAGTAGGATTTTGGGTTGCATCGTGTATAAAGATGGTCAGCATACGCATCATACATGTACATGGTCAGTATATCTATTATTGTGGCATGATCCATGACATATACATATCTTGACGTATGCTGTTGAATTACTTATCAGTTAATAACATGATTATGTTGTTGCTTTATAAAAATCATGTATTGATATGATTATGCTGTTGCTTTAGAAAAATTCTATATTGATATGATTCTGTTGTTGTTCTTTAACATCCCTGTATTGATATGATTATATCTGCTATTACTTGATGTTGTTGTGTATGAAAGGCACTACTGTCTTTCGTTGTGTTTCTTGCTACCATGATAGTATTGAGGTAGGGGATCTCACCTCTTCTATTATATTATTTTGTCTGTTTCTATTTTTATATTTATGATGAAAAGGCTACGATGGCGGCAAGGCAAGACCCGCGAGGTTTCTTTAGGCTATGGTTCCATGGAGGCATCGGTGCTTGAAATGTTCAGTGGGACACCAGACGCATTCGGTATGACAGCTATGCCACCTTGAGTTGGAGTAGGACCCTGCATGAGACGGTCGCATTCACCTTTGACGTGGATGTGCACTTGGAGTTCTACATGCCCTTTGGAGAACTTTAGGATGATCGAAGAGCTTCCTATAGGGAGGGTTCTATGGAGTCGACTGCTCGGACTCCTGTTTGTAGTGATATGCCCTAGTTGGGGGCTTTGTCTTTTAGGGATCCCGATGGGGTTTTAGACGAAGATCGGGTGCAGGAACCCGTTCTTTAGGTGTTTGGACTTAGTCAAAGCTTAAATTTCTTTTAGTAGTCATATGTAAAGATATGTTTATTTTGAAGTACTTAAGTTTTATGCTTTTGAAATATGTACTGATGTGCTTAAGGATGTGGTAAACTTTGTTTTATGAAAAGCCTTTCATTTAGTTCTTATGACTTGAGTCTCTTATGTATTTCAGTTAACTTTTATCATCCATTAAAAGGTAATTATTGAATCTTACGTTTTATAATATTTACTACTTCATAGTTTGATAAGTTTTTACACAAAAAGAATAGTTTTAAAGTGTAAGTGTGATGTTTGACAAGTTTTAAAATAAGAGTTAGTCTATAAATGTGATGCCCTCTCGGGTGGGGGGGCATTACATTAAGTGGTATCAGAGCAGTTCATCCTGTTGAGCCGGGGTATGGACTGACTGTGCTCAGACATATAGAAATTTCTATATATGTGTGTTGTGCATTTCATTGTCTCTTGTTTGTGTGATTGAACCTATGTCTTTGAAGAATTATTTTGATGATAACAAATATGAAGATAAAAATGAAGATGAAGACCGAGTCCACGATCTTTTAAGGATAACTTTACGACTTAAAGTCTTTTTGTATAGAGCTCACTTTAAATCTCACTGTTTTGAAAGATAAGATAAATTGGCTTTAAAAAGGAACTTAAGTGTTTTTGAAATGAATATGGAACTATCTTAAAACTATTTTTAATTGTCTTATTTGGCTAATGTCCCTTTTATTCAAATAAACCCATCCAGCAGATTCTGGTTTTTAAATTGTTATTTGAATAACATCTGTATTATTCGAATAAAGCCTTTCAAATCTTGCTGCGAGCTTTTTGTTTTCAAACAGTTATTTGAATAACACATTAGCTATTCAAATAAAAGGTTTTTCCAAAACTGTCTTGCTAAATGAGTTATTCGAATAACTCAGTAGTTATTCGAATAAACCAGCTTTTCTCGAAACATTATTTTTAACAGTGTTATTCGAATAACATATAGGTTATTCGAATAACCCATATCAGACTGCTTTTTATGAAGGTTTTATAAAACGTGTTATTCAAATAACACATTGTCTATTCGAATAAACACGAACATATACGAACTCTGATATGGAAATAAATAGCCATATTTGTTTGAATTTACGAGTTTTAAACCCAACATCTATTTTCTTGATTTGCTCTATAAATAGAGGCTTTGGGTCATTTCTAAAGTAGCTTAACCTGCTGAATAATTCTTCTACTTGCTCTAACTCGTGAACTATATTTTCTACGCTCTTTTTCAATAAAAAATTGTGAGATATTCTGTGTGAGCTCCTTTAACACTTCAATTTGTATTATTTGCTCTGACTGAGAGTTTCTCTTCATCTATTCTTGCTCTTCTATATCGAGGGTGAGGTATCCCTTAAGGTTTGTATAAGGGTGAGGTATCCCTGCAGGCTGAGACTTTAGTACAAGGGTAGAGTTTCCCTGTGTGTGAAAAGTGCTCTATTTTTCTAATAGTAGCAAGCACCTATTAAAGCTTGTATACATAGTGAAAAATCTCGAACTGTGTTTCGGGGACTAGACTTAGACCACAAGTAGTCGGTGGTCGAACTAGGATAAATATCGTGCCTGCTCTTCTTCTCTTTATCTCTTTATTTAACGCAAATTTAATTTTATTCCACATTTATTTATTTACGTTTCTTAAATTTTCTTTTTCCTCATCTCGCATTTTCTCTTTTTATTTAATAACTTCTATATTTGTATTTATTTTAAAAGTGTTTACAAAAAGTTTTTTATTCAATTCACCCCCCTCTTGAGTACTGGAAGCCACTTGGTAATAAGTGGTATTAGAGCTAGACTCTTGTATAAAGAGTTTAGCAGCTTCAAGAGAACATGGCTTCTTCAAATAGTTTTTCAGAAGGATCTTCCATAAACCGACCACCCTTTTTCAATGGTGATGATTATGCATATTGGAAGGAAAGAATGAAAATCTTCATCGAAGCTATTGATCTAGATGTGTGGGATGCTGTAAAAAACAGGGCATTTATACCCACGCATGTGGTCGATGGTGTAAAGACCGAAAAACCAAGGAATAAATGGTCTGACGAGGACAAAAGAAAAGTTCAATATAATTTAAAAGCCAAAAATATTATTACCACTACTTTGGGATATGATGAGTTTTTTAGAATTTCAAATTGTAAAACTGCTAAAGAGATGTGGGATACTTTACAAGTTACCCATGAGGGTACTAGTGAAGTGAAAAGGTTGAGAATTAATTATCTAACTCGTGAATATGAATTATTCAGAATGAACTAAGGAGAAAACATTCAGGAAATGCAAAAAAAGTTCACCCACATCGTAAATCATCTTGCATCATTAGGTAAGAATTTTTCTAATGAAGATTTGATTAACAAAGTGTTGAGATGTCTTAGCTGGATTTGGCAACCCAAGGTAACAGCCATATCAGAATTAAGGGATTTGTCGATAATAACCCTAGCTACCCTCTTTGAAAAACTTCATGAGCATGAACTGGAACTAAGCAGATTAAGTCAAAGTGAAGAGAACGACAAAAGAAAAAGGGGATAGCACTCAAAGCCACTTCCTCAACAATTGACAATGATGATGAAGAAGATGAAGAAGACTCAGAAAACATCAAGGTAAATGAAGAGAATCTTAGTCTTTTGGTTAAAAAATTTGGAAAATTTCTCAGGAAGAAAGAAACGCAAAGAAGGCCTTCTTTTCCTCCAAAGAAAACCCATCACAAAGGGGAAGGAACATCGTCAACTCCAACTTGCTATGAATGCGACAAACTGGGTCATATGAAAATGGAGTGCCCAGTCTACTAAAAGAAAAAGGAGAAATTTGAAAAGAAACCCTTCAAAGAAAGAAAAGGGAGAAAAGCCTACATCGCATGGGATGAAAACGACGTGGATTCAACTGATAGCTCAGATAGTGAGGAAGCTCATCTATGTCTCATGGCCAAAGGAGAAGAAAAAGAAAGCAAAAATGAGGTGTGCTTGAAAGCTAGGAGCTCAAATTGGTATCTCGATAGCGGATGCTCCAAGCACATGGCCAGGGATGACTCAAAATTCACTTTGCTTATTCACAAGAATCATGGACACGTTACATATGGTGATAACAACAAAGGAAAAATTCTTGGAATTGGTAAAGTCGGTAAGAATCCAAATTCGTCTATTGATAATGTGTTGCTTGTTGAAGGCTTGAAACATAACTTGCTTAGCATTAGCCAATTATGTGATAAAGGAAATAGAGTAATTTTTGATTCAAACTTTTGCATAATTGAAGATAAAAATGATAAGCATGTTAAGTTCATTGGTCATAGAGTAAACAACATTTATATGATTAGTCTTGATGATATATCCTCAAAAGATGTGAAATGCCTTTTAAGTAAAGAAGATGAATCATGGTTATGACATAAGAGAATTGCATACATTCACATGGATCATCTAAAAAAGTTAGTCTCTAGAGAATTAGTAATTAGACTACCCAACCTCAATTTTATAAAAGATAAATTATGTGATGCATGTCAAAAGGAAAAACAAGTAAAGGTCTCTTTTAAAGCTAAAAATGTTATTTCAACTTCTAGACCCTTACAACTTTTGCACATGGATCTTTTTGGACCCTCTAAAACTATGAGCTTTGGTGGGAATTACTATGCTTTAGTGATTGTGGATGATTTTTCTAGGTTCACATGGACTTTATTTCTTTCTTATAAAAGTAATACATTTCTAGCCTTTAAGAAACTTGCCAAGGTTATCCAAAATGAAAAATGTTTTTCAATTACATCCATAAGAAGTGATCATGGTGGTGAGTTTGAAAATCATATTTTTGAAAATTTTTGTGATGAACATGGCATTGAGCATAATTTTTCTGCCCCTAGAACTCCACAACAAAATGGAGTTGTAGAAAGAAAAAATCGATCTTTAGAAGAAATAGAGAGAACTATGCTCAACGAAGCTTCTCTTCCTAAGTATTTCTGGGATGATGCAGTTAATACCGCGTGTTATGTAATGAATAGGGCGCTGATAAGGCCAATTTTAAAGAAAACTCCATATGAATTGTATAAGGGAAGAAAGCCAAATATTTCATATTTTCACATTTTTGGATATAAATGTTTTGTTTTAAATAATGAAAAGGATAATTTGGAAAAGTTTGATGCTAAGTCTGATGAGGGTATATTTCTTGGTTATTCCAATCATAGTAAGATTTTTTTGTATTTATAATAAAAGAACTATGACTATTGAAGAGTCTATTCATGTTGCCTTTGACGAATCTAATCCAAATGAGCCGAGAAAGGACTTTGTTGATGATGTTGGAGAAATCTTAGCAGAAACACATTTAGACAGCAAAGAAAGAGAAGTCAAGGAGCAAGAAGAAACTCAAGAAGATAAGCAAAGACAAGATGAATCACAAGTCTTGCACTTTCCCAAAGAATGGTGGACTTCAAAATATCGTTCTCTTGATCAAATTAGAGGTGATGTGTCTAAAGGTGTAAGTACTCGCAATTCCCTTAGAAATTTATGTAATCACTTAGCCTTTGTTTCTCAAATTGAACCTAAAGATATAATTGAAGCCTTTGATGATGAACATCGGTTTTTAGCTATGCAAGAAGAATTAAATCAATTTGAAAGAAATCAAGTTTGAGAATTAGTTCATAGGCCTATCAATCATCCTATAATTTGCACTAAATGGGTTTTTAGAAACAAACTTGATGAAAATGGATTAATAACTAGAAACAAAGTTAGGTTGGTCGCTGAAGGTTATAATCAAGAAGAAGGAATAGATTATGAAGAAACCTATGCACCTGTAGCTAGATTAGAAGCTATTAGAATGTTACTTGCATATGCTTGCATCATGAATTTTAAATTATATCAAATGGATGTTAAAAGTGCTTTTCTAAATGATTTTATTCAAGAGGTACACGTTGAAAAACCTCCAGGTTTTGAAAATCATGAACTACCTAACCATGTTTTTAAACTCAAAAAGGCCTTGTATGGCTTAAAACAAGCTCCTAGAGCTTAGTATGAAAGGTTGAGTAAGTTTCTTTTAGAAAATGGCTTTTCAAGAGGAAAAGTTGATACTACCCTTTTTATTAAAAATAAAAGGCATGACATTCTCCTTGTGCAAATATATATGGATGATATTATTTTTGGTGCTACTAATGAATCCCTTTGCAAGGAATTTGCTAAGACAATGCAGAATGAATTTGAAATGTCGATGATGGGAGAGCTTAATTTCTTCCTTGGACTTTAAATCAAACAAACAAAGGAAGGGATCCTCATAAGTCAAACCAAATACTGCAAGGAGTTTCCTAAAAGGTTCAAAATGGACAATGCTAAACACATGGCCACTCCAATGGGCACTTCTTGCTATTTGGACAAAGATGAAAGAGGTAAATCTATAGAAATAATGAAATACAGAGGTATGATTGGGTCTCTACTCTATCTTACTGCTAGTAGGCTAGATATTATATTTGGTGTATGCATGTGTGCTAGATATCAGGCAAACCCTAAGGAATCTCATCTAAGTGCTGTTAAATGAATAATGAAGTACCTAGTAGGCACTTCACAAATGGGCTTGTGGTACCCTAAGGGTGCCTCGTGTAATCTAATAGGCTATTCCGACTTTGATTTTGCTGGTTACAAATTGGATAGGAAGAGTACTAGTGGGACATGCCATTTGCTTTGTAGTTCTTTAGTTTCTTGGTATAGCAAGAAACAAAATAGTGTGGCTTTGTCCACTACTGAGGCTGAATATGTTGCAGCCGGGAGTTGTTATGCTCAAATCCTATGGACGAAGCAACAACTTCTAGACTATGGTCTTCAGCTTGATCATATTCCGATAAAATGTGATAACACTAGTGCAATAAATCTCTCTACGAATCCCATTTTGCATTCTAGAACAAAGCATATAGAGATAAGACATCACTTTATCAGAGATCATGTCCAAAAAGGGGATTGCATTCTTGAATTTGTTGAAACATCTAAGTAACTTGTAGATATTTTCACTAAACCCCTAGTAAAAAAAGCATTCTTTTTATATTAGAGGAGAATTGGGTATAATTGATCAATCCAATACATAAATGTTTGTATTTATTGCTCATCTATAGTTTTTATCTCTCTCGAATTATTACTAACTTGAGCATTAGAGATATCCCAAATCTTGTTTTTACAGGTATTTTATATTTGGGTAAGTTTTTCTCTCTTAAATTTCAATTCTGGACGTATGCTTTACTGTGTTTCTGATAGATTTATTCGAATAAATCTAAGTTTATTCGAATGAAAATAAATCAGCTACTTAAAAAATGTGTTGCGTATCAGTGTTATTTGAATAACACTACATTTATTCGAATAAACTGACCTTTAGCAACTACATTTTCTTCTTTTAATCTCTGCTTATTCGAATAAATCTAAGCTTATTCGAATAAACTGACTTCCATGTCAGTTCTCCTTTTGCTGTAGCCTCATCTCTATTCGAATAAAGTTCAGTTTATTCGAATAACCCGAGACTTGTTTTATCAATCTTTTATGTTACTCTCTGACTATTCGAATAACCCATAGGTTATTCGAATAAAATCTATTAAATGACCACGACGCTTGGCTTTCCCTACTCCTTTATTTGAATAGATATTCATCCATTCGAATAAACCCTAGCAGGCACCCATTGACCCTTGAGTTTCTACGAAGGGTTATTCGAATAACCCCTTGGTTATTCGAATAAACTCGGGCCTCTTATTTAAAAGGCCACCCTCACGCTGAAAAACGCTTCACTTCTCTCTTTGTTTCCCTTTCTGCTCTTCTCCTTCCCTGCCCACGCCTCCATCATTTCTCTTGTCACCTCCACCATTTCCTTTTCTCCCTCTCTCTCTCTCCACTAACCCTCTAAACATCATGGCCTATTCTTCTAGAAAGCGTCCTCACACGAAGACTACCCCCTGCAATAACCCACTTGATTTGCGAAAGCTCTCCACCATTGAAGAACACCATGGCCGCTTCATTACCCACTTCTGGGAGTGAAATCTTGTCCAACCCAAATACCTTGACCTATCTTTCTTTCAGCAGAACAAGGGTTTTGACTTTCTGACCCTGTTGCAAAATCAGGGAGTTTTGTAGCTCTGTTATCACCGGGCTATTCTCTACCCTGCTTTGCTCAAGATGTTTTATTGCAATCTGGCGATTGCTAGCCAAAACCTCCTCTCTGAAGTCTGTGATCAGAACATCGTCATCACTCTGCAGGACTGGCAGACAATGTTTGGGTTGCAGTTCGTTGGCACACCCATTGAAGAAGATGACAACCCTCTCCTCCTTGAGTTCGATAGAAATCGGATAATTGAAGACTTGTAGAAGCCTGGTCTTGCCTTGCCAGACAAGGGCCTTAAGGGAGGAATGCTGAAAAGCCAAGATAGGCTCTTGCATTATGCTTATGCACATATCTTGGCTCCACGTGGCGGGAATTATGCCTATATTTGTGAAGATGACATCTTCATGCTCTGGATCCTGAAGAGTGGTCATAAAATCAACTGGCCTGTGTTCATTATGAAGCATATGATGAAGGCCAAGGGCAAGGAAAAATCTGAACTGCCTTATGGTATTCTCATCACTACCTTGCTCAGCAAGTATCCTCAGGTGTTGGAGACTAAGCGTGTTATTGCCTTGACTTATCACAATGTCTTCGGAGCCCACACTTTGCGAAAAATGAAGATGATCAAGACTGATAAAGGCTGGGTGTACCCAGATGAGGTTGATAATGAGTTTGACCCAGTGGACCCTACTGCCCCTACTGATGCACCTGCTGCTGCCCTTATCATTTTGGAGCAGATCATGGCTACCTTGCACGATAATCGTGCTTATATGGAACACACTTTCTCTATTCTTTTTGACAGAATAGAAGGTGTTGAACGTGAGGTTGCTGCCTTGCGCGCTGCATCACATGCTCCTGCACCTGCTTCTCCACCTCTGCCACCAGATGCTTATTTTTAGGATCTTTTCTTTTGCTTTGTCTTATTTGCCTGTGTACTTGCATCACCATTGATAAATGAATAAATGATGTTTTTGTGCCTATTCAATGTGATTTACAGTTCATTATTTTTCCCTGCCTTATAAATTGCATGATTTTATAGGATTAACCCCTCCTTTTTGCTTATGACAAAAGAGGGAGAAAATTTTGTGAATTTATTTAAGAAAAGACAGGTAAAATTAACAAGAAAAATTGGATTCTAAAAGAAAGGGGGAGCTGCGTACATCTCTGATATATGTTACCTCTTATAATTAAAGAGGGGGAGTAAGCTTTTAATACCTCTTTGTGAATTCCAATTATATGCACCAACTCTTTTCTCATTGATAGTTTGTCATCATCAAAAAGGGAGAAAATGTGATTGAACCTATGTCTTTGAAGAATTGTTTTGATGA
Organism: Ormosia semicastrata; assembly: GCA_029884595.1. NCBI lineage: Eukaryota > Viridiplantae > Streptophyta > Magnoliopsida > Fabales > Fabaceae > Ormosia > Ormosia semicastrata. The sequence continues at coordinate 10,485,827 of JAQQTO010000027.1, read as the reverse complement.
TAACAAACATGAAGACAAAAATGAAGATGAAGACCGAGTCCACGATCTTTTATGGATAGCTTTAGGACTTAAGAGTCTTTTTGTACGGAGCTCACTTTAAATCTCACTATTTTGAAAGATAAGATAAATTGGCTTTAAAAAGGAACTTAAGTGTTTTTGAAATAAATATGGAACTATCTTAAAACTGTTTTTAATTATCTTATTCAGATAATGTCCCTTTTATTTGAATAAACCCATCCAACAGATTCTGGTTTTTAAATTGTTATTCGAGCATCTATATTATTCGAATAAAGCCTTTCAAATCTTGCTGTGAGCTTTTTGTTTTCAAACAGTCATTCGAATAGCACATTAGCTATTCAAATAAAAGGTTTTTCTTGAACTATCTTGCTAAATGAGTTATTTGAATAACTCAGTAGTTATTCGAATAAATCAGCTTTTCTCAAAACATTATTTTTAACAGTGTTATTCGAATAACATATACGTTATTCGAATAACCCATATCAGACTACTTTTTACGAAGGTTTTATAAAACGTGTTATTCAAATAACACATATTTATTCGATTAAACACGAACATATATGAACTCTGATATGGAAATAAACGACCATATTTGTTTGAATTTACCAGTTTTAATTACACCCAACGACATTTTCTTAATTTGCTCTATAAATAGAGGCTTTGGGTCATTTCTAAAGTAGCCTAACCTTCTGAATAATTCTTCTACTTGCTCTAACTCGTGAACTATATTTTCTATGCTCCTTTTCGATCAAAAACTGTGAGATATTCTGTGTGAGCTCCTTTAGCACTTCAATTTGTATTATTTGCTCTGAGTGAGAGTTTCTCTTCATCTATTCCTACTCTTTTGTATCGAGGGTGAGGTATCCTTCAAGGTTTGTATAAGGGTGAGGTATCCTTCAAGGTTGAGGCTTTAGCACAAGGGTAGAGTTTCCCTGTGTATGAAAAGTGCTCTATTTTTGTAATGGTAGTAAGTACCTATTGAAGCTTGTATACATAGTAAAAAATCTCGAACTGTGTTTCGGGGACTGGACGTAGACCACAAGTGGTTGGTGGACGAACCAGAATAAATATCGTGCCTACTCTTCTTCTCTTTATCTCTTTATTTAACGCAAATTTAATTTTATTCCACATTTATTTATTTTCGTTTCTTAATTTTTCTTCTTCCTTATCTCATATTTTCTCTTTTTATTTAATAACTTCTATATTTGTACTTATTTTAAAAGTGTTTGCAAAAAAATTTTCTACTCAATTCACCCCCCTCTTGAGTACTAGAAGCCACTTGGTAACAGTTTGAGATGTTGAAAAAGGATTGCATAAGTTAATTTAGGTTGGATGTTAGTAGTTACTGTTCATAGCTACATGATGTAGAGGATTGACTAACTCAATATGTATTATTCTGTGTGGACAGGAAACTATGACTTTAACTAGGCGAACTAGGGGAAATTGGAGTTCTTCTAGTGAGAGTCCAGATGGATGTCTGAACTCGTGCCCAATTATTCATACCTATACCTTTGGAATGGTACTTCTAGTGTGAGTAAAGTCCAAGTCTGAGTCTTTTGGGTTTATGGGAAGGTTATCTTGTTTGTGCTGTGTTTCTCTGAAGATAAACTCAGAGATGTATTGTTTGATTTCTAAAAGGAGACAACATTGTTTGAAATGGTTACTTCTTGTTTCCATTATGTTTTAACTTGTCTATCTTCGAAGGAAAGGCAAATGGCTTATGGTAAACGTACGCGTGGAAATGAGGAATGCAACAACGTAAGGATGGCTGCAACTGTAGAAGCAATACAAGGAATGGCAGAAGAGATAATACAACAGAATCAAAAGATCATTCAACAACAGGAATTGATAGCCGAGGTTCAGATCTTGTTGGAGTTGAATCAATCTCAAGATATGGAACCACATAACATTGGACCGTATTAGTTCCAAAAAAGGAGAAGTCGTAAAGTCAAGCGATTCTAGCAGAAATCGTGATCGCGACCACCAAGAAACCAATGTCAACAGCAAACGGTTGGAGGAAATACCAGCGATAACGGATTCTATCAGACCATGAAGTTTCTACAACATTGTAAGAAGTGCGGTAGGAATCACTTAATAAGGGATTGTACAAGCAAGGAAAGGATCTATTTCAAGTGCGGAAAACTAAGACATGTGTTTAAGAATTATGCTTCTCAAAGGACGAAATCTTTCGTTAGCAATAAGCATGTGACAAGGGCTTAATTCGGAGGAGGAATTGGTACGTGGTGTGGAGCAGAAGTCTCCTAATCTGAAGATCTACTCAAGTGAAAATGTACCATAGGAAGTAAGCCTTAGATTGTACTGTTTGATCCTGTGGCGACCCATTCTTTTGTTATCTATGACTGTGCGAACCAAATTAGGTTGTTTGTGTATTTGTTTCCTTTTGACTTGAATATTGCTATTCTCATTTCTAAGCCTACTATCATTACACAAGTTTGTTTGAACTGTCCTGTTATTGTTAGAACTTTGAAACCTTTTTGCTAATTTAATTGTCTGCCTTTTCATAAATAGACTTGATCTCAGAGAGGGATTGATTATTTCCTAACCATATCTCGTTATTCTGTTTTGATAAGAACCTTATTGTCTTTTGAGACAGAAATTCCTGGATTTGAATCCATGAAACTCATTTATAAGTTTTGTTGGACCTGATCTATGAAACATTTCCTATTAAGATCGAGGTTAGGTGATTTGACGGATCAACTGAAGGAAGTCATTATTTTCTCCAAGATCAGTTACATTCTAGTTATCATCAGGTTGTTCAAAAGAAGAAGATGTTTCCAAGATGGCATTTCTGACGCGTCATGAGCACTACGAGTATTTAGTGATGTCATTTCATGTAACGAACACTTCGGTAGTATTCACCGACTACATGAATATGATATTTCTTCCTTATTGAGATAGATTTGTCGTTTTCTTTGTTGTCGACATTCTGATGTACTCTCAATATCTGGAGGAACGTGCTGAACATCTCAGTGTGGTTCTTCAAATTCTGAAAAAGAAGAAGAAGTTATGCGTGAAGCCGTCGAAGTACGAATTCTGGTTAGAGGCAAATCAACTTTTGGGTCACGTGATTGCAAAAGAAGGAATTGTTGTGAATCTGTCAAAGGTTAGAGCAATTCTTCAATGGGAAAGATTAAAGACTGTATTAGAGATTCGTCACTGTGTAGGACTAGCTAGCTAGTATCAGAGATTCACAGCAGGATTCTCTAAGATGGCAGGACCTCTCATCCAGCTTACGTGAAAGAGTCAAGCTTCTGCATGAACTGATGCATGTGAGAAAATTTTCAAGGATTGAAGAGACATGTGACTATTTTGCCAGTGTTGACCTTGCCGAATTTCAACAAACTTTTCCAGACGTCTCGCGATGTTTCACGTTGGAGTTTAGAATGTATGCTCATTTGAAATAGAAAGAATGGTAACGTATGTTTCAAGACAACTGAGAGTATATGAAAAGAATTACTCTACACAAAACTTGAAGTTAGCTGTTGTGATTGCAATAAAGATCTAGAGACATTCTATGAGGAACAATATCCGCATGTGTTCTAAGATGGAACAATTTTTTAGGACAAAATTTCTTTTTAGAAGGGGAGAGTTGTAACACCCCGGAAATGGCTAGTTCCATGATAAATACTCATTTTATAATATTTGTGATTTTTGTGAATTTTTTTGAAATTAATTGAATTATTCGATTAGTTTAATATATTTCTCAATTTGCATGCACTGAATGGAGTCGAGAAAATAAAATATTTTCTTTGAGTCCGAAAAACCTTGGACTGTGGAAACAGTGATGGGGGATCTTACTAAACCTGAGGCCGAACTCAGCTTACGAAGTTTTCATTTTTTGAGATTTTATCTGACAGATAAAATTTGAGTGCGCCCTATTATCCATGGGACAATAGATACCGACATTGATAATTGTAACTTTTATCCATTGGATAATAACTTGTAGAAAAAATCTAGTGAATTATTTCTATCCAGTCACTTTTATGATATCATTTAAGTGACATTGTCACATAATCACATGATAACATGGTTTGACATTTTTGGGAAACGTGCAAAGCTTCTCAAAGAAGCTTTGAGAGAAGCTTGCAATGGAAGCTTTGCTCCATTTTCCTTAGAGGGCACGATTTGTGAGGAAAGAAAAGATGACAAGTTGTCATATTTTCACAAAAAATCCATCACCTTTTCATTTCAAAACTATCTATCACTTTCTCTCTCTACCCTAAAGTTTCTATCTCATTTTCTCTCTTCTTCCTTTCCTTTCTAAACCACACGGCTATACCTTATTCTACACCCTCTATGTTTGCTTGATTTCAAGCAACCACATTACTTGAAACTACATGTTGCTTGAAGACATTTTCTTGTTGAAAATTACTTCCTAAAGCTCTTATCTTTCATTTTCTCACCTTCACCTCACGGCTACCTTTTGGTGGAGAAAGTTTGCTACACAAGGATATACAAGGAGCTAGGAGGCTACACTTGAGGTAAGAGGCAGATTAACCTCATCAACCATGTTATGGTGGTGAGGGACGAATGGGTGTGTTGGGATTGGAGAGTCCACGTGAGGATTCATCCGCCCGAATGTGTGATTTTGTTCTATGCTTGTTTGATTTTATATAACTATATGATGTTGTTGTATACAAAGATGATTTTGATGACTTAATGATATTATGTGATCTTGATGATGAGCATGAATTTAATTGATTGTGGTGATTAAAGTAAGTGGCATGCTATAATTGCGTTGAGAAAGAATGATTCATTTGACCTCCTTTGGCCCTTGAGACTCACAGCCACCTTGGCCCAAGAAGAGATATCTATGAGAACAATATTGGTTATTAATGGACTTAGATAATTAAGTGTTAAAGATATAATCTATGAGGTTACTAGTGATTGGAGGAAGAAACAAGTTTTACTATTTTAGGAAATTGATTCTTGAGTGTGATATTTGATAATTAGAGGTAAGAGTGAATTGGATACCTAACAGACTTGATAATAAGGTGAAATAATAATTAGGGTGGAAAGAATTTTATTTAGAAGTTGGATAATGGATGTTTTAGAAAGAATGTTAGGGAATATGGGTTAGATGATTTGGAAGACAAATGAGGGTTTAAAGATTTATAAGTAAGATGAGAAATAATTATAACGTCATAATCTGAGGAGTAATAACTTTTGAAGGTGCCATGGAAACAATTTTGGAGACAATTGGAAGAATGGAAAATGATTTATTAGTGGTGGATCTAGATGACATGATAATCGAGAAAATTTAATTAAGGACTCATAAAATAAGAATGAGGAGGAATGAATTTTTATCATTAAACATAATAGTGATTTTTGGTCTTAAGAGGAAAGACAAGCTTGAGAAGGAAATAGAGAAGATTGAAGGACTTAGATTAAAAAGAAAAGGAATGGTGAGGTAAGGACATTGTGTTTTTTTTTAGGTTTTCATAAATGATATGGGGATAGGTTATTCGAGGAACTTAGTTAGAAGAAGCTAGTGATTTGGATCAAATTTACCTTTATTCTTGAGAGTATGATAATTAAAGACTAAAGAAGACCTAAAGTATCTATAAACTCAAGGAATTGTGAAAATGCTCCACGTGAATTGATAATAATGATTCTTGAATTTGCAAGACTGAAATCCTTTGTGATAGCATGTGTAACACCCCAACTTTTGGAATAATTACTATATTGTCCTGAAATGTACTGTTTTGTGAATTCTGTGTGTAGTAAATTAAATTTGATTGTTTCGTGAGTGTATTTGATTGTTGTATATGATTTACTCCGACCCAAGGAAATAATAATTTTCTGGCCGGAAAAATCTTATTTTAATTAATTAGAGCTGGGAGATCTTACTAAACCCAATTCTGATTGATATATAAATAATTTATATTTATTAAAATAATTTTATATTATTATAATATTATTTTATATTACAGTACCTACTGTCTCAAAAATAGTAGAACCTGCTTCAAAATGATGATGGATCTTTAAAAGTCTGTGGGACCCGTGTTTAGGAAAAACAGTCAACGATTCTGACTGGACAGATTTCTAGCCAATGAAAGCGAGTCAACGAAAATGGTTGGACTTTTTGAACTAATAAGAATAGGTCAAAGAAAGGAGCGTAGACTTTAATGTGGACCGTTGGATGAAGACTTAGTTAGAAAGCCTTTGATTTCAACCGTTGATCAAATCAATGGTCAGATTAGAATTCAAATTTTATGACTAATCAATATCTACCTTGGATTATATCTAGGGCTAGGAATTAAAAATGAAACCAATGGTTAAAATTAAGTCAAACATAGTGGCTTGAATTTGGTTAGTAGCTAATTAAATCTAATTTGGTTAATCTAAGGATCAAATTAATAAGCTAAGTAAACTAATTAATTAATCTTTGTGAATAGTTGTAACAATTTGAACTTCTGCCCATATCCGTCGAATTTGAACCATATCCGTTGAATTTGAACTTCTGCCCAAATTCGTCGAATTTGATCTTCTGACTATTTAGTACCATATCAATATCCGTCGAGTGAGGATGCTAATATCCGTCGAGTTAGAATGTCGATGTCCGTCGAGTTGGAATTTCTAACCATTCAGTAGAGAAACTTCTCTAATGTCAAAATCCGTTGGATTAGAATTTCTGACTATATAGTATTTTCGTCGGTTCCACACTTGGGAGGTTTCTCCAACGTCAACACCCGTTCATCGAATTAAGATTTCTGCTGACCTTCTAGTATATTCGATAGTTTTTGATCTTTGTCCGATAGAATCTTCATTCGACAGAACTTGATTTTTAGCCATTTATGTGAAATAATGTTCTTCCATCTTCCATCATTCTGTCGTGTAATTGTTCATCGAAAACTACTTAATTAGCAAGTAATTAGACTTGAATTAAAAGCAAATTGAGTCCCAAAATGCCCTTGAACCACACGGTTTTGCAGCAGCCTTGGGAGGCAAATTAGACAAGTTCTACATGGTTCTTGAACCATCTTGCATGCCCACTAGGTGGCCAAATGGTGATATAAGCCATATGCACCTAAATTGGATATTTGTTCAAGTAAATCTCTTTATTTTTCTTACCACACCTACACGGCAGCCCCCACTCTTTCTCACTCTCGATATTCATTTTAACTTTTACCGAAATCAAAGCTTTCTATTCTCTCCAAAAATACCAAGAAACCAAACAAAACTTTCTCTTCCATTTCTTTCTCTCTATTCGGCCAAGCACCCAACCCACACCACCAATCTTCTATAATTTTACCTCTTCATATTTCCTAAACCCAAATCATATTCTAAACACTTTTCATTCACAAAGTTTTGCCAAAAACCTACTCTATCTAGTCCAAAATCAAACCTTTTGCTTACTTTCTTAAGGGTAAGTCTTGATTCTATGGTTTAAATTTGGATTTCTAATTTTTCTAACCATGATTGTTCCATGGTTTTTCAATATTGAACCTTGTATGTGTTTTTACTAATTGTTTAAGAATTTTAGGGATTTGTTTGGGAGGTTGCACGAAATTTCAAAGAAAGGAGGAAACTAACCGATTAATTGTCTTCAAGAGGTAAGAGGGAGATTTAATCTCATCAACCCTAAGTGGTGATGGGAAAATGGATTTGTTTGTGTGTACCGAATCCATAAGGATTCATTTGTGTGGTTGTTTTATTATTTTTATTATTTGTGTGATTGTTTAAATGCATTCCTATTTGTGATTTATTTTTGTTATGCATGTCTATAGCTTTAAAATAAATTGTATGTTTATTGTATGTGTTTATATATATATGTGTTATAATTGTATAATTATTAAAGTAGGATGTGAATAACATGTAACGATTTGCATGAGTGTTCCAAAGAACACAAAATGAGGCTCACAGCCTTACATCAAAACAGAGAACCAAAATGTTCTCAACAATTTTCTAAATCACTGATTTAAGGAATCTAGGCAAAATAATAAGTTTAAGAATGATTTTGATTAATTATGGCCAACATGCCATCTAGTGTATAATTGAATGCCATTTTATTTTTGATTTTTGGCCAACATGCCATTTTATTTTTTAAGATAAGTTAGGTAATGGATTTACAAAATGAACTGATTCCAATAAATCTTTGAGAAAATAAAAGGAATAAATTTAGTCCTAGAATTCTAAATTAGCAGAATTTTAAGTAAGAAATAAAGCAAACGCTTGAAAAATACTAATGTAAAGCTCATTTTATGAAATTTTGAAGCGCGTTAGCAAGTTTCAAAGCGTAATTATTGGGTAAAAATAAAATAAACTATATTTAGTGGAAAATGTCAAAAATACCTTATGCTGATTTTATAGGCAAAATGCTGTCAAAATTTACTAAAATCAGGTGAATAAATGAAAAGATTCCATACTATATTTAGAACTCAAGGAAATACTCTACGTATATTAAATGTACTAGATATAGTTTTACACATTCTTAAAATAATGATTTTAAGCTATTCGGTTAAGAAAATGAATTAAAAATCTTACGCGATTGAGAAAATGATTTAAGAACATTACGCGATGTTTAAAAATAGCAAAATATCTTTACGCGATTTAAAAATGTTTGTAAAAATGATGAGATTATGAAAACGCAATAAAATTCCTATGCGACTAAATGAAATAGCAAGTTTTGCTGTCGGGCCAAAGTGGTGGACCCAGACATGTTGTGAGATAGTACTGTCAGGTGGGACAGGCTATATTTTGGTATTTTGTGACTAAGGGTAATTTCGTAATTATGGTAAAATTAGGATAATAAGGGTATTTTTGTAATGTTAGATAATGCTTAGAGTGTTATGTCAATTTGATTGATAATTGGCGATTGATTGATGAGGCGAATTACACCGTGTTTTGGTGTGACAAGCGTAGTGTGATTCATTTATGAACTTGGAGGCATTAGTGTGCGGAGAATTCCACATAGGGACAGTGGGTTGCTCCTCTAGGCCATGGTAACGGGCAACACACTAATAATCTTGACAAGCACTATTCTTAATCGGGATCTTGAGGAGACTATTACGTACTATGCCTATAGTGCACGGTGTATTGACTGTATACTACTACACGATGTTTGGACTGTGGATTATAGACACGATGTTTGACAGTGCAATAGTTTGGTTAGGCAGCCATAAAGTATTATTAGTTTCTATTCGGATTATTCTCTCAGATATCCGTGTTTAGCTCCATGGAGTAGGAACGAGTCAGTGTGTGTTCGTGCATTATCTGTATTTTACTGCTTACCATAATATGTGATGATATGTATGATTTATTGCTTTCCAATAATGCATGTGATATAATGATATGTATTACTTTGTTAAAAATTATGTATGATATATTAGTATGTACTGTTGTGATAATTGTATTGTACTGTCATTTTCTTTGTTACCATGTGGGTAGTGATGTAGATTTTCTCACCTCTCTATATGTTTTCTCGATATTATTATATTATTTTCGTAAAGAGTTTGAGGAAGAAGAGGATCAGCCTCTTGAAATAGAGTATCTGGACGAGCGACAGCTGGGTGAGCTATACAAGGAAAAGGAGCTGGTAGATCATCCTTATCATCAAGACTGATCTTAAGATCATGGCATTGCCGGGATTTTTCGGGTTTATGAGACTTGAGTTTCACGGAGGTTCTGAGGCCTGGCGTATGCGAGTGGATAGAGGGACAGTTATATACGTGGGATGTTTGACTGTGTCCCTATGTAGAGAGTATGATGGAGATGTCATATTTACTACTATGTTATATTTACATTTAGAGTTACCTCTGACTCTTAGGCGCTACTGGCAGGGAATATTCCATGCGCCTAGTGAGCTCAGTAGTGAGTTAACAGCCCGGACTCGTGTCCGTAGTGCTGTGAGATCTCCAAGATGTCAACTTTTCGATGGTCTTTCTAAGGATGATCCATCGGAGGGTTAGATATCTATCGAGATGCACTTGGGCAATACTATGTCTTAGTTTTGTGTCAACTTTTTGCTGCTTTGTTAAATACTTGTAGTTGTAAATTATGTGTGTACTAAAGAAGAATCATATGTATAATATGGCGTGATTATACTTTGTTTAATTTTGTGTTCTGTGTTATTTTATTTAAGGTTATCATTATAAAAGGAAATTTTTTTTACCACAAATATTAAGTATGTACCAAATGTTTTACAACTTGGGTAAGAGTTTTATTTTATTTTATTTTATTGTATTCATAAATGTGACATCCCCACAAGGGTGTTACATTAGTTGGTATCAGAGTCCAAGTTAGAGTCTTTTGGGGTTGTGGTTAGGTCTATTTTTGCTTGTGTTGTGTGATTCTCTGTGATTTGTTGCCGAAAGGTTACATCTGACATTGTTTTGTCTTGTTGAAGAAAGAAGATGTCTAGAGGAAGAGGAACGCGTGCAAACGCGGCACGTAATGTGGATCCAATGGTTGCACCTACTGAAGCTATGCAGCGAATGGCAGAAGTGATTACCCAGCAAAATCAAAGAGCAGCTCAACAGCAAGATGCGATTGCTGATGCTCTGAATTTGTCTGAGTTTAGGCGCAACAACCCACCGCAGTTTAGAGGCGAGTTTGACCTTAAGAAGGTGAGTCTTTGGATTCAAGACTTGGAGAGAGTATTTGAAGGAATGAGGTGCGCAGAAAATAAGAAAGTAACATATGCTGCTTTCATGTTAAGAGGAGATACTGAGAATTGGTGGAGGAATACTCACCAATTATTGCAAGCTGAAGGAACTGAGATCACCTAGGAGGTGTTTTGCGAAGTATTTTTGGAGAAGTACTTTCTTGGTACTGCTCGACATGCCAAGGAGATGGAATTTCTTAATTTACGTCAAGGGAATATGACTGTTGGAGAATATGTTGCCAAATTTGAGAGTTTGTCACAATTCTCAAGGTATTTCCAAATCCGACCAGATGAGGTATGGAAGTGCCAAAAGTTTGAAGATAGGTTAAGGGTAGAGCTGAGATGTGCAGTGCTACCAATGAGGATGAGAGAATTTCCTGTGTTGATGGATACTTGTCGACGACTTGAGGAGTTAGAGCCGTCCCGAGATCAGAGGAATTGTAACTTTGGACCAACTAGGTTCCAAAGGGGAGGTAGTAGCAGTAATAACTGGTTTCAGTGAAAGCCTTATGCGAGACCATCAGGAAGTCAGCCTCAACGTTCGTCTGTTGGGGGAAGTTCTAGCGAAAATCGAGCTGGTTAGAATGTGGCATTTACACCGACATGCTTTAAATGTGGCAAAGTGGCCATATATCTATAGATTGCTCGATCAAAGGAATGATCTGTTTCAGCTGCAGAAAACCTGGACATGTTTCTAGGGATTGCACACAGCCGGAGAGGAAGCCTGCAGTGAGAAATGTTCGTGCTACTCAGCCGAGATGTGGAGGGTGAGTGTATACGATGACTGGAACTGAAGCTTCTCAATCTGAAGATCTTATTCAAGGAGAATGTGTCATTGAAGGTAATCACCTGACTTTGCTATATGATTTGGGTGCAACACACTCATTTATTGCATATGATTGTGTGGAGCGATTGAAACTGCCTGTATCTTCTTTGAGTTTTCAATTGATTGTTTCTACACCAACTGCCGAGCCCGTTGTTACATCCAAAATATGTATGAACTGTCCTATTATTATAAAGGATCATAAGTTCTCGGTCAATTTGATTTGTTTACCTCTTGTTGAGATAGACATAATACTAAGAATGGATTGGTTATCTTCTAACCATATCCTGATAGACTGTGCGAGCAAAACCATAGTTTTTCCTAAGGAAAAAAGTTCTGGATTCTTGACTGCTATTAAGGTCAAGTCATTATTGAGGGATGGAGCTCAAGGGTTTATGTTGCTATCTTCTTTAGAAGTCAAGTGTGAGAAAGATGTGAGCACTATTCCTGTCGTTAATGAATTTCCAGAGATTTTTCCTGATGATGTACTCGGTTTGCCACCGGAAAGGGAGATCGAATTCTCTATCGACTTAGTGCCAGGAACCAGTCCTATTTCGATTGCACCGTACTGAATGTCACCTGTAGAGTTGGCAGAGTTGAAGAAGCAATTAGAGGAACTGTTAGAGAAGCAGTTTGTGCGACCTAGTGTTTCGCCATGAGGTGCACCAGTACTACTAGTCAAGAAAAAGGATGGAACTTCACGTCTTTGTGTTGATTATCGTTAGCTGAACAAGGTGACTATAAAGAATAAGTATCCACTACCGAGAATTGATGACTTGATGGATCAATTGAAGGGAGCCGCTGTATTCTATAAGATAGATCTACGATCAGGTTATCATCAGATTTGTGTTAAGGTTGATGATGTACCTAAAACAGCTTTCCGAACTCGTTATGGGCACTATGAATATCAAGTGGTGCCGTTCGGAGTGACGAATGCTCCTGTAATATTCATGGATTATATGAATAGGATTTTTCATCCGTACTTAGATAGATTTGTCGTTGTCTTTATCGATGACATTCTGATCTATTCTCAAAGTCAAGAAGAGCATGCTAAATATCTCAGTATAGTTCTTCAGATTTTGAAGGAGAAGAAGCTGTATGCGAAGTTGGTAAAGTGCGAGTTTTGGTTAGAGGAAGTTCAATTTCTAGGTCACGTAATTTCCAAGGAAGGTATTACGATAGACCCAGCAAAGGTGGAGACTGTTTTGCAGTGGGAAAGGCCTAAAACAGTGACTGAGGTTTGAAGTTTTGTTGGATTAGCCGGATATTACCGAAGGTTTATTGAAGGTTTTTCCAAGATAGCTGGACCACTTACACAACTCACGAGGAAGAGCCAAGCTTTTGATTGGACGGAGGAATGTGAAGCAAGTTTCCAAGAGCTGAAGAAAAGATTAGCGACTGCACCAGTGTTTATTTTGTCGGATCCTAACAAATCTTTTGAGGTGTATTGTGATGCATCTTATCAAGGGTTAGGATGTGTGTTGATGCAGAATCGGAATGTGGTAGCTTATGCTTCGAGACAGTTGAAGGTTCATGAGAGGAACTACCCAATGCACGATTTGGAGCTAGCTGCAGTAGTTTTCGCGTTGAAAATGTAGAGGTATTTACAGTATGGAACTATGTTCAATGTCTTAGCGATCACAAGAGCTTAAAATACTTGTTTGATTAAAAAGAATTGAATATGAGGCAGAGGCGATGGTTGGAATTTTTGAAGGACTATGATTTTCAGCTTCAATACCATCCAGGAAAGGCAAATGTGGTGGCAGATGCCTTGAGCAGAAAGGTGGTCAGTGTTTCTACTATGATGATAAAGGAGAAGGAGCTGATTAATCAATTCAGAGATCTATGGTTATCAATAGAATTGGTACCTGAAAAAATTCGTCTAAGTAGAGTTGTGGTTTTAAATGACTTGCTAGAAGTAATCCGAGAAAAACAAGATGAGGATTTGTTTTTACAGAATGAAAAGGAATTGTTGAAGCAAGGTCATAAAGCGATAGTGGAAGAAGGATCTGATGGAATCTTGAGATTTGAAGGACGAGTTTGTATACCTGATGATCCCGAACTCAAGAAAGCAATTTTGGATGAAGCTCATACAAGTAATTTGAGTATGCATCCGGGGATGACAAAGATGTATCAAGATTTAAAACGATTGTTTTGGTGGCCAAGAATGAAGAGGGATGTAGCAGAATGTGTGACGTCTTGTCTTGTCTGTCAGAAGGCAAAAGTGGAACATCAAAGGCCTGCTGGTATTTACAACCTTTGACTATTCTAGAGTGGAAGTGGGATAGTATCTTGATGGATTTTGTTACCGGATTACCAAGAACAAGGAAGGGTCATGATTCTATATGGGTTATAGTTGATAGGCTTACGAAGTCATCGCATTTCTTGCTGATCAATATTAAGTATTCGTTGGAACGCTTAACCCAGATATATATCGACGAAGTTGTTAGACTTCATGGTGTACCTGCAAGTATAGTTTCTGATCGAAATCCAAGGTTTACGTCGAGACTCTGGCAAAGTTTGCAGGAAGCCATGGGAACTTAACTACGATTGAGTTCTACATATCATCCGCAGACAGATGGTCAGACGGAGAGAACGATTCAGTCGTTGGAAGATTTGTTGCATGCTTGTGTGTTAGAGAAACAAGGGAGTTGGGATGAATTTCTGTCTTTGATAGAATTCACCTACAACAATAGTTTTCACCCGAGCATAGGGATGGCACCCTATGAAGCACTTTATGGACGACGATGCCAAACACCTTTGTGTTGGTATCAGGATGGGGAAAGTATGACTATTGGGCCTGATCTTGTGCAGCAGACTACAGAAAAGGTGAAAATGATACAAGAGAAGATGTGAACGGCTCAAAGTCGACAGAAAAGCTATGCTGATAAACGGAGACGACCTTTGGAATTTGAAGAAGGCGATCATGTGTTCTTAAGAGTTACGCCTACGACTGGTGTCGGAAGAGTTATCAAGTCTAGGAAGCTTACTCCTGAATTCATAGGACTTTATCAAATTATTCGTCGGATTGGTCCTGTAGCTTACCAAATAGCTTTACCGCCTTTTCTATCCAATCAACATAATGTATTTCATGTGTCTCAGCTGAGGAAATACATTCTAGATCACACTCATGTTATACAGCCAGATGAAGTGCAGTTGAAGGATAATTTGACATATGAAACACTTCCTGTTAGAATCGAGGACAGGAGAGTGAAGCAACTTCGAGGAAAGATGATTGAGCTGGTGAAAGTAGTGTGGAATGAGGTAACGGGAGATGCGACATGGGAGTTAGAGGATAGGATGAGGGACCAATACCCTCAATTATTTGATGTATGATGAATTTCGGGGACGAAATTCTTATTAGTAAGGGGGAGTTGTAACACCCCGACTTTTGGGATAATTACTATATTATCCTGAAATGTACTATTTTGTGAATTCTGTGAGCAGTAAATTAAATTTGACTGTTTCGTGAGTGTATTTGATTGTTGTATGTGATTTGCTCCGACCTAAGGAAATAATAATTTCCTAGCCAAAAAAATCATATTTTAATTAATTAGAGCTGGGGGATCTTATTAAACCAAATTCTGATTGATATATATATTAATCCCGTAATTTTTAGGATTTAACTGTGTAATAAAATAATTCTATATTATTATAATCTTATTTTATATTACAGTACCTACTGTCTCAAAAATAGTAGAAATCTGCTTCAAAATGATCACGAATCTTTAAAAGTCTATAGGACCCACGTTTAGGAAAAATAGTCAACGATTCTGACTGGACAGATTTCTAGCCAATGAAAGTGAGTCAACGAAAATGGCTGGACTTTTTGAACCAATAAGAATAGGTCAAAGAAAGGAGCGTAGACTTTAATGTGGACCGTTGGATGAAGACTTAGTTAGGAAGCCTTTGATTTCAACCGTTGATCAAATCAATGGTGAGATTAGAATTCAAATTTTATGACTAATCAATATCTACCTTAGATTATATCTAGGGCTAGGAATTAAAGATGAAACCAATGGTTAAAATTAAGTCAAACATAGTGGCTTGAATTTGGTTAGTAGCTAACTAAATCTAATTTGGTTAATCTAAGGATCTAATTAATAAGCTAAGTAAACTAATTAATTAATCTTTGTGAACAGTTGTAACAATTTGAACTTTTGCCCATATCCGTCGAATTTGAACCATATCCGTCGAATTTAAACTTCTGCCCAAATTCGTCGAATTTGATCTTCTGACTATTTAGTACCATGTCAATATCCATCGAGTGAGGATGCTAATATCCGTCGAGTTAGAATGTCGATGTCCGTCGAGTTGGAATTTCTAACCATTCAGTAGAGAAACTTCTCTAATGTCAAAATCCATCGGATTAGAATTTCTGACTATATAGTATTTTCGTCGGTTCAACACTTGGGGGGTTTCTCCAACGTCAACACCCGTTCGTCGAATTAAGATTTCTGCTGACCTTCTAGTATATTCAACAGTTTTTGATCTTTGTCCGACAGAATCTTCATTCGACAGAACTTGATTTTTAGCCATTTCTGTGAAATAATGTTCTTCCATCTTACATCATTCTGTCGTGTAATTACTCGTCGAAAACTACTTAATTAGCAAGTAATTAGACTTGAATTAAAAGCAAATTGAGTCCCAAAATGCCCCTGAACCACACGGTTTTGCAGCAGCCTTGGGAGGCAAATTTGACAAGTTCTACATGGTTCTTGAACCATCTTGCATGCCCACTAGGTGGCCAAATGGTGACATAAGCCATGTGCACCTAAATTGGATATTTGTTCAAGTAAATCTCTTTATTTTTCTTACCACACCTACATGGCAGCCCCCTCTCTTTTTCACTCTCGATATTCATTTTAACTTTTACCGAAATCAAAGCTTTCTATTCTCTCCAAAAATATCAAGAAACCAAACAAAACTTTCTCTTCCATTTCTTTCTCTCTATTCGGCCAAGCACCCAACCCACACCACCAATCTTCTATAATTTTACCTCTTCATATTTCTTAAACCCAAATCATATTCTAAACACTTTTCATTCACAAAGTTTTGCCAAAAACCTACTCTATCTAGTCCAAAATCAAACCTTTTGCTTACTTTCTTAAGGGTAAGTCTTGATTCTATGGTTTAAATTTGGATTTCTAATTTTTCTAACCATGATTGTTCCATGGTTTTTCAATATTGAACCTTGTATGTGTTTTTACTAATTGTTTAAGAATTTTAGGGATTTGTTTGGGAGGTTGCACGAAATTTCAAAAATAGGAGGAAACTAACCGATTAATTGTCTTCAAGAGGTAAGAGGGAGATTTAATCTCATCAACCCTAAGTGGTGATGGGAAAATGGATTTGTTTGTGTGTACCAAATCCATAAGGATTCATTTGTGTGGTTGTTTTATTATTTTTATTATTTGTGTGATTGTTTAAATGCTTTCCTATTTGTGATTTATTTTTGCTATGCATGTCTATAGCTTTAAAATAAATTGTATGTTTATTGTATGTGTTTATATATGTATGTGTTATAATTGTATAATTATTAAAGTAGGATGTGAATAACATGTAATGATTTGCATGAGTGTTCCAAAGAACACAAAATGAGGCTGACGACCTTACATCAAAACAGAGAACCAAAATGTTCTCAACAATTTTCTAAATCACTAATTTAAGGAATCTAGGCAAAATAATAAGTTTAAGAATGATTTTGATTAATTATGGCCAACATGCCATCTAGTGTATAATTGAATGCCATTTTATTTTCAATTTTTGGCCAACATGCCATTTTATTTTCTAAGATAAGTTAGGTAATGGATTTACAAAATGATCTGACTCCAATAAATCTTTGAGAAAACAAAAGGAATAAATTTAGTCCTAGAATTCTAAATTAGTAGAATTTTAAGTAAGAAATAAAGCAAACGCTTGAAAAATACTAACGTAAAGCTCATTTTATGAAATTTTGAAGCGCGTTAGCAAGTTTCAAAGCGTAATTATTGGGTAAAAATAAAATGAACTATATTTAGTGGAAAATGTCAAAAATACCTTATACTGATTTTATAGGTAAAATGCTGCCAAAATTTACTAAAATCAGGCGAATAAAATGAAAAGATTCCATACTATATTTAGAACTCAAGGAAATACTCTACATATATTAAATGTACTAAATATAGTTTTACACATTCTTAAAATAATGATTTTAAGTTATTCGGTTAAGAAAATGAATTAAAAATCTTACGCGATTGAGAAAATGATTTAAGAACATTACGCGATGTTTAAAAACACAAAATATATTTACGCGATTTAAAAACATTTGTAAAAACGATGAGATTGTGAAAATGCGATAAAATTCCTATGCGACTAAATGGAACAGCAAGTTTTGTTGTCGGGCCAAAGTGGTGGACCCGGACATGTTGTGAGATAGTACTGTCAGGTGGGACAGGCTATATTTTGGTATTTTGTGACTAAGGGTAATTTCGTAATTATGGTAAAATATGGATAATAAGGGTATTTTTGTAATGTTAGATCATGCTTAGAGTGTTATGTCAATTTGATTGATAATTGGCGATTGATTGATGAGGCGAATTACACCGTGTTTTGGTGTGATAAGCGTAGTGTGATTCATTTATGAACTTGGAGGCATTAGTGTGTGGAGAATTCCACATAGGGACAATGGGTTGCTCCTCTTAGCCGTGGTAACAAGCAACACACTAATGATCTTGACAAGCACTATTCTTAATCGGGATCTTGAGGAGACTATTACGTACTATACCTGTAGTGCACGGTGTATTGACTGTGTACTACTACACGATGTTTGGACTGTGGACTATAGACACGATGTTTGACAGTGCAATAGTTTGGTTGGGCAGCCATAAAGTATTATTAGTTTCTATTCGGATCATTCTCTCAGATATCCGTGTTTAGCTCCATGGAGTAGGAACGAGTCGGTGTGTGTGCATTATCTGCATTTTATTGCTTACCATAATCTGTGATGAAATGTATGATTTATTGCTTTCCAATAATGCATGTGATATAATGATATGTATTACTTTGTTAAAAATTATGCATGATATATTAGTATGTACTGTTGTGATAATTGTATTGTACTGTCGTTTTCTTTGTTACCATGCGGGTAGTGATGTAGATTGTCTCACCTCTCTATATGTTTTCTCGATATTATTATATTATTTTCGTAAAGAGTTTGAGGAAGAAGAGGATCAGCCTCTTGAAATAGAGTATCCGGACGAGCGACAGCCAGGCGAGCTATACGAGGAAGAGGACCCGGTAGATCATCCTTATCATCAAGACTAATCTTGAGATCATGGCATTGCCGGGATTTTTTAGGTTTGTGAGACTTGAGTTTCACGGAGGTTCTAAGGCCTGGCGTATGCGAGTGGATAGAGGGACAATTGTATACGTGGGACGTTTGACTGTGTCCCTATGTAGAGAGTATGATGGAGATGTCATATTTACTACTATGTTATATTTACATTTAGAGTTACCTCTGACTCTTAGGCGTTACTGGCAGGGAATATTCCATGCGCCTAGTGAGCTCGATGTGAGTCAACAAATGGACTCGTGTCTGTAGTGCTGTGAGATCTCCAAGATGTCAACTTTTCGATGGTCTTTCTGAGGATGATCCATTGGAGGGTTAGATATCTGTTGAGATGCACTTGGGCAATACTATGTCTTAGTTTTGTGTTAACTCTTTACTGCTTTGTTAAATACTTGTAGTTGTAAATTATGTGTGTACTAAAGAAGAATCATATGTATAATATGGTGTGCTTTTCATTCACAAAGTTTTGCCAAAAACCTACTCTATCTAGTCCAAAATCAAACCTTTTGCTTACTTTCTTAAGGGTAAGTCTTGATTCTATGGTTTAAATTTGGATTTCTAATTTTTCTAACCATGATTGTTCCATGGTTTTTCAATATTGAACCTTGTATGTGTTTTTACTAATTGTTTAAGAATTTTAGGGATTTGTTTGGGAGGTTGCACGAAATTTCAAAAATAGGAGGAAACTAACCGATTAATTGTCTTCAAGAGGTAAGAGGGAGATTTAATCTCATCAACCCTAAGTGGTGATGGGAAAATGGATTTGTTTGTGTGTACCAAATCCATAAGGATTCATTTGTGTGGTTGTTTTATTATTTTTATTATTTGTGTGATTGTTTAAATGCTTTTCTATTTGTGATTTATTTTTGCTATGCATGTCTATAGCTTTAAAATAAATTGTATGTTTATTGTATGTGTTTATATATGTATGTGTTATAATTGTATAATTATTAAAGTAGGATGTGAATAACATGTAATGATTTGCATGAGTGTTCCAAAGAACACAAAATGAGGCTCGACGACTTACATCAAAACAGAGAACCAAAATGTTCTCAACAATTTTCTAAATCACTAATTTAAGGAATCTAGGCAAAATAATAAGTTTAAGAATGATTTTGATTAATTATGGCCAACATGCCATCTAGTGTATAATTGAATGCCATTTTATTTTCAATTTTTGGCCAACATGCCATTTTATTTTCTAAGATAAGTTAGGTAATGGATTTACAAAATGATCTGACTCCAATAAATCTTTGAGAAAACAAAAGGAATAAATTTAGTCCTAGAATTCTAAATTAGTAGAATTTTAAGTAAGAAATAAAGCAAACGCTTGAAAAATACTAACGTAAAGCTCATTTTATGAAATTTTGAAGCGCGTTAGCAAGTTTCAAAATAGCGTAATTATTGGGTAAAAATAAAATGAACTATATTTAGTGGAAAATGTCAAAAATACCTTATAATTGATTTTATAGGTAAAATGTCTTTTTGCCAAAATTTACTAAAATCAGTAATAAAATGAAAAGATTCCATACTATATTTAGAACTCAAGGAAATACTCTACATATATTAAATGTACTAAATATAGTTTTACACATTCTTAAAATAATGATTTTAAGTTATTCGGTTAAGAAAATGAATTAAAAATCTTACGCGATTGAGAAAATGATTTAAGAACATTACGCGATGTTTAAAAACACAAAATATATTTACGCGATTTAAAAACATTTGTAAAAACGATGAGATTGTGAAAATGCGATAAAATTCCTATGCGACTAAATGGAGAAGTCAATGCAGAAAGTTTTGTTGTCTTCGGGCCAAAGTGGTGGACCCTGACATGTTGTGAGATAGTACTCTTGTCTTTGTGGGACATCTAGCTATATTTTGGTATTTTGTGACTAAGGGTAATTTCGTAATTATGGTAAAATATGGATAATAAGGGTATTTTTGTAATGTTAGATCATGCTTAGAGTGTTATGTCAATTTGATTGATAATTGGCGATTGATTGATGAGGCGAATTACACCGTGTTTTGGTGTGATAAGCGTAGTGTGATTCATTTATGAACTTGGAGGCATTAGTGTGTGGAGAATTCCACAAAGGGACAGTGAGTTGCTCCTCTTAGCCGTGGTAACAAGCAACACACTAATGATCTTGACAAGCACTATTCTTAATCGGGATCTTGAGGAGACTATTACGTACTATACCTGTAGTGCACGGTGTATTGACTGTGTACTACTACACGATGTTTGGGTGACTCATGTCCGTAATATAAAAATCAGGACTATAGACACGATGTTTGACAACTTGGGCAATAGTTTGGTTGGGCAGCCATAAAGTATTATTAGTTTCTATTCGGATCATTCTCTCGATATATCCGTGTTTAGCTCCATGGAGTAGGAACGAGTTTTATCCTGGATAAAATGTGTGCATTATCTGCATTTTACTGCTTACCATAATCTGTGATGAAATGTATGATTTATTGCTTTCCAATAATGCATGTGATATAATGATATGTATTACTTTGTTAAAAATTATGCATGATATATTAGTATGTACTGTTGTGATAATTGTATTGTCTCTTGTCGTTTTCTTTGTTACCATGCGGGTAGTGATGTAGATTGTCTCACCTCTCTATATGTTTTCTCGATATTATTATATTATTTTCGTAAAGAGTTTGAGGAAGAAGAGGATCAGCCTCTTGAAATAGAGTATCCTGGACGAGCGATCAACCCAAGCTTTGAGCGGTTTCAGCTATACGAGGAAGAGGACCCGGTAGATCATCCTTATCATCAAGACTAATCTTGAGATCATGGCATTGCCGGGATTTTTCAGGTTTGTGAGACTTGAGTTTCACGGAGGTTCTAAGGCCTGGCGTATGCGAGTGGATAGAGGGACAATTGTATACGTGGGACGTTTGACTGTGTCCCTATGTAGAGAGTATGATGGAGATGTCATATTTACTACTATGTTATATTTACATTTAGAGTTACCTCGACTCTTAGGCGTTCATCGGCGGGGAATATTCCATGCGCCTAGTGAGCTCGAGTGAGTCAACAAATGCCTCATTGGACTCGTGTCTCCTAGAATAGGCCGTGTGAGATCTCCAAGATGTCAACTTTTCGATGGTCTTTCTGAGGATGATCCATTGGAGGGTTAGATATCTGTTGAGATGCACTTGGGCAATACTATGTCTTAGTTTTGTGTTAACTCTTTACTGCTTTGTTAAATACTTGTAGTTGTAAATTATGTGTGTACTAAAGAAGAATCATATGTATAATATGGTGTGATTATACTTTGTTTAATTTTGTGTTCTGTGTTATTTTATTTAAGGTTATCATTATAAAAGGAAATTTTTTTTACCACAAATATTAAGTATGTACCAAATGTTTTACAACTTGGGTAAGAGTTTTATTTTATTTTATTTTATTGCATTCATAAATGTGACATCCCCACAAGGGTGTTACAGCATGCATTGACATTGTGCCTTGGGCCGATAAACTGGACCCCAAAAACATCAGATAAACGAATGAGTCAGATGTGGTTTGCTTTTATAACTAGAAACATCGGATAGACGATTGAGTCAGATGTAGTTTGCTTTTATAACCAGAAACATCAGATAGACGATTGAGTCAGATGTGACTTGTTATCATAAGAAACCCATATATATCAGTGATATTATGTAGTTGTATGGGTGGTTATATAATATCATTGATATTAGTGGTATTAAATAATTATATGGACGGTTGCTTTAATATCATTGGGAATAGTTTGACGGTGGTTTGGTTTCTTTGAGCATGCATTGAGTATTAGATTGCCAGCTTGTGATGCCTAAGAGTGAGTGTGAATTGGATAAGTGTGATCCCGGATTGATCTCAGGGGGCGTCAAGGCGAGGTGATCCACCGAGTGACAGTTGTCACATTGAATACCCCTGACCATGGACACTGTTGCAACGCACGACGAGGACCTGACAAGCACTATCCTTTTCATAATCCAGTGTAGACTGTCTTTGAGGGGGGATAGATCTTCTGGAGCGCTCATCTCTGAATGTTGACTCTATGGAGTAGGACTTTGGGTTGCATCATGTATAAGGATGGTCAACATACGCATCATACATGTGCATGGTCAGCATATCTGTTATTGTGGCATGATCCATGACATATACATATCTTGATGTATGTTGCTAAATTACTTATCAGTTAATAACATGATTATGCTGTTGCTTTATAAAAATCCTATATTGATATGATTATGCTATTGCTTTAGAAAAATCCTGTATTGATATGATTATGTTGTTGTTTTATAACATCCCTGTATTGACATGATTATATCTGCTATTACTTGATGTTGTTGTGTATGAAAGGCACTACTCTCTTTCATTGTGTTTCTTGTTGCCATGATGGTATTGATGTAGGGGATCTCACCTCTTCTACTATATTATTATGTCTGTTTCTGTATTTATATTTACTATGAAAAGGCTGCGATGGCAGCAAGGGAAGACCTGCTAGGTTTCTTTAGGCTACAGTTCCATGGAGGCATCAGTGCGTGGAATTTTCAGTGGGACACCAGACGCATTCGGTATGACGGCTATGTCACATTGAGTTGGAGTAGGACTTGGTATGAGGCGGTGACTTTCACCTTTGACGCGGATGTGCACTTGGAGTTCTACATGCCCCTTGGAGAACTTTGGGATGATTGGAGAGCTTCCTATAGGGAGGGTTTTATGGAGTCGACTGCTCGGACTCCTGTCCATAGTGATGTGCCCCAGCTGGGGGCTTTGTCTTTTAGGGATCCCGATGGGGTCTTGGACGAAGATCGGGTGCAGGAACCTATTCTTCAGGTGTTTGGACTAGGTCAAAACTCAATTTTCTTTTAGTAGTCATATGTATATGTATGTTTATTTTGAAGTACTTAAGTTTTATGCTTTTGAGATATGTACTGATGTGCTTAAGGATGTGGTAAACTTTATTTTATGAAAAGCCTTTCATTCAGTTCTTATGACTTGAGTCTCTTATTTATTTCAGTTAACTTTTATCATCCATTAAAAGGTAATTATTGAATCTCACGTTTTACAATATTTACTACTTCATAGTTTGATAAGTTTTTACACAAAAAGAATCGTTTTAAAGTGTAAGTGTGATGTTTGACAAGTTTTAAAATAAGAGTCGGTCTGTAAATGTGATACCCTCTCGGGGGAAGGGGCGTTACACATAGCATGGTTAGATGCATCACACATGAACTCAAACAGGAATATCCAGTCAGGTGGCTGGATGATAAGGGTACTGGTCAAAGCCTGCTTCAAATGATCGAAGGCTTCTTTGCATTTCTGGTCAAACAAAAACTTTGCATCTTTTTGCAGAAGGTTGGATAGCGGAAGGGCTATCTGGAAATCTCTAATAAAACGCCTGTAGAAACCTGCATGCCCAAGAAAAGAATGAATTTCTCACATGCATGTAAGGTAAGATAAATAGGTAATGACATCTATTTTCGTAGGATCTACCTCAATACCCTCGCTAGACACTATATGACCTAAAATTATACCTTGCTTTACCATAAAATGACATTTCTCAAAATTTAGAACAAAGTTAGTTTCAATGCATCGATGCAACACTCTAGATAAGTTATCGAAACAAGAGTCAAAAGAAGAACCATATACAGTAAAATCATCCATAAACACCTCCATGCGCTCTTCTAAAAGGTTTGAGAAAATACTTACCATGCATAACTAGAAGGTACTAAGGGCGTTGCAGAGGCTAAAGGGCATTCGATTATAAGCAAAAGTGCTGAAAGGACAGGTGAAAGTGATATTCTCTTGATCCTCAATTACAATGTGGATCTGAAAGTAGCCAGCGTAGCCATCCAAGAAGCAATTATGTGATTTCCCAGCCAATCACTCTAGCATTTGATCAACAAAAGGCAGAGGATAATGATCCTTTCGAGTGGCCTGGTTGAGCCTCCTATAGTCAATGCAGACACTCTAGTTGTTCTGTTCTCTGGTAGGGATCAACTTATTCTTCTGGTTTGCTACCACTGTAACCCCTGATTTCTTTAGGACAACTTGCACAGGACTCATTGAAGTGCTATCAGATATGAGAAATAATGCTAGCCAACAATAACTTGGTTGACTTTTTCTTTACCACATCTAGAATCAGAGGATTCAGTCTCCTTTGGGGCTGCCTCACTGGTTTAGCACCTTCCTCAAGTAATATCCAATGCATGCGATTTACAAGAGAGTCAGGGTATATTCTAAGATAGATTGGATATCAATCACCGCATTTTTGGGGGGAAGTATCTAGACAGATTTGTCGTTGTTTTTATATAGAAGGGTTAATACTAGGAATATATGCAATAGTCCATTCAATTACTTTCTTATGCTTTCGCAAAATTTGTAGCAGTCTTTCCTCCTGTTCAGCAAGGAGGTTCTTGGCCACGATCACAGGAAGCTACTTGTCATTCGCCAAGTATACATACTTCAGATGCTCAGGAAAAGGCTTAAGCTCCAATTTTGATGGCTGCACTATGGGGGGAGTAATCTAGGAGGATGCACTATTTCTGCAGACTGCATCTCCTCAAAACCAGCTGCTGCTGCATAATCTTGAAAAATAGAATAATCTCTTAAACATGTAGAAATCTCAGCACAAACAACACATATAATATCTCCATGACAATTAATATATGAGTTGCAATGGATAGAATCAGTAAAATCAGAAAATTCATCACACAACTCATCATAAGTTTCCTCAACTAAATCAATAATTAAATCAATATAGAAAACAGAATGCTCCTTTATAGGGTGCTTCATAGCATAAAAAATATTAAATTGAACAATAGAGTCTCCAAACTCCATTGATAGAGTTCCTACATGCACATCTATCTTGGTTCTCGTTGTTTTGAGGAATTACCTCTCTAGAATGAGTGGAGCCTTGTTGGATGGTGACTCCCCCTCTATTTCCAGAATATAAAAATCTGTAGGAAAAATTAGCTCATCAACTCTTACTAACACATCTTTAATCAACTTGGGTGGATACTGTAACATCCCAAAAAATACTTATTTCATGATAAAAATTATTTTCTAATATATATGATTTTTAGGAATTTTTCTGAAATTTTTTGAATTTTTTGATTATTTTAATATTTTTCTCGATTTGCGTGTGCACTGAGCGAGGCTGGGAAAATGAAATGTTTTCCCTGTGGCCGAAAAACTTTGAACAGTAGAAATGTCGACAGGGGATCTTACTAAACCCGAGACTGGACACAGTTTACGAGGTTTTCATTTTTCTAAATTTTATCTGATGGATAAAATTACAGTATATTTTATTATCTGTGGGATAATAAAATATTATTTCTGCTGACTGTAACATTTGTCCACTGGATAATAACTCTAGCAGATTATTTCTATTTGATCACTTTTATGATAGCATCTAAATGATATCATCACCCTTCACTTTATCAAGAAGCGTGCGAAACTTCTCAAGGAAGCTTCCTATCAAGCAACACACATACTTTCTCTCTTCTCTTTTGGGCTCCACGGCTGGAGGGAAAAGATGACCAAAGTCATCATCTTTTCCCCATTTTCTAATTTCCCATTTCCAACCCATTTCACGTTTTCTCATCTCTCTCCCACGCCCTCTCCTCTCTTCTTCTCTTCTCTCACATGGCCACACCACCATTGGTAAGCAACCAAGGTTTTCTTGTTAAGCCAACCTCATTTCTTGCTTCCTCTCATCATCCTAAGACTCTTCTCTTTGAGGGTCATCCCCTAAATCCATCTTCATCTTCTTCCACCATTAAAGCTCAAAGCTTGAAGCTTTTGAGGTAATATTCTTGATCTTCACTTTCTCTTCTCATTTTCGTGGTCCTTGGCCACCATTGTGATCAAGGACTCTTTTTTCAAGCTTTGATTTTGGATTTCTTAGGTTTCATCATCTAAGGGTTTTTCTTGGAGGTGTTGGACGAATTTCAAGAGGCATCAAGGAGCTTGTTCTCTTGTCTTTTCTTGAGGTAAGAGGGAGATAATCCTCTTCACCCAATCTTGGTGGTGAGGGAAATGTCTTTGGTGTTAATGGTGAGGAATCCATTATGGGTTTCTCACTTTGTTTGTGATTTTTTATAATGATTTAGTTGTATGATTTTCTATGCTTGTCATCATAAATCTTGATGGATTTGTATGTGTCTAAATGCTTAAATATGTATATGGATTGGTACCCACTTGATTTAGAAGCTTGGTGAAGCTTATTTTCATGGTTTCTGGTTTAGATTCACAGGCTGTGTGGATTTACATGGCCCAAGCCGTGTTCCCCATTGAAAACACAGCTAAAAACGCAAGACAGAGTGTTACACGACCTAGGCCGTGTAATATTACACGGCCGTGTAATCGGGCATCTCCATTTTTGCACGTTTTCTAGTTCTTCCGGAGGAGTACACAGCCTAGGCCATGAAATTTGACATAGCCGTGTACTCCAAGCTGTGAAACTTGACATGGCCGTGAAATCAAGGGTAGTGAAGAATTGTTTAGCTTTTCTAGTCCCTTGGAGGCTCACAGTCTCATTGGGCACTCATTGTGAGGCTTTATAACAAGCTAGAACTTAGCTAACTAAATGAATAGGCGCTTAAGTAGGAATTCATAATGTGGAAAGGATAATGAACACAACCTTATTATACAACTTAGTGTGAGGTTGGATAAAGAGAGAACATGAGTGTGAGGAGGGTTGTGAGGAACTCAAAGTAAATATTCCAAGAGAATTTAACACAAAAATATAATGGAATTGAGGCATAACTTTGGTAACAATTTTAAATAGTTTGTGTTCACCTTTGAGGATTTAACATTGAGTTGATGTGGGTCCGTGATTGGGATTAAAGCTTTTGGATGAATGATTGGGCTCTATATGGCATGTGAATTTGGATGAGTTACGCTATCATTGTGATTCTATATATGTATATATATATATATATATATATATGTATGTATGTATGCATTGATTGCATATGCATTGAGACATGATTGATATAGTCTGACATGACGAGCATGATTGAAGCATGCATTGACATTGTGATTATGGAACCGAAGTACCAGACCAAGAAACATCAGGTAGATGATTTAGTCAGATGTGGTTTGCTTTTATAACTAGAAATATCAGGTAGACAATTTAGTCAGAAAGGACTAGTTATAAGAGGAAACCCAGTTAACAGTGGTCCTATGTAGTCGTATGGACGGTTATATAATATCACTGATGAAAATGGTATTGACCAATTGTATGGATGGATTGCTTCAATACCATTGGGAATGGTACAACGGTGGTTGAACTATTGTTAAGGCCATGTTGCCTAGGAGTTGAATCACACCTTAGTGCGGGTGCGAATAGACAAGTGTAGGTCTCTTATTGACCTTGGGGGTGTCGGGGTGCAGGTACCTCGTAATGGACAGTTGGTAGCTGATCTGTCCGTGGGGCAGATCGATGCAAACACATTGATGATCCATATCGAGACACTGTCCTATATCGAGATCTGTGTAGAATGTCTTGTACAATGCCATGATGTGCACATTGATAAATTGAGAATTTTTAGCACTTGAAGGCCTCGGCAGCCGCGATACAAACATATCTCCTGATCATTCTCTCTGACGTTTTTGTCTAGCTCCATGGAGTAGGAAATGAGTACATTGTACATGAGAATGGTCAGCATACGCATTGTACATATGCATGGTCAGTTCACATAATTGTCATGACATGGTCAACATACATATTGTGGTGACATAATTTATTATTTATATATCTATGGTGGATATCTGTTGTTATAGTGCTGTTAATATTTATATTATTGTGGGATATGCTTTTTGATGATATATATATGTGAAATTGATAATTTGAATATATCTGCAATATCTGTATATATGGAATGACTTCGTCATTCGTATTATTTTTCCTTCGCTGCCATGTTGATAATGATGTAGGATATCTCACCTCTTGCTTGTACTATTCTTCTTCTATGTGATTTTTAGGTAAAGACTGTAAAGGGGACGAGGTTGAATTTCCTAGACCATACTTGGTATGATCTCCTATATTTGACGAGGGAAACAAGGAGGGGTTCTGTTGATTTTTCATCAAGATTGTGTTCACCAGGGGTGCCAATGCTTGGCTAGTCGACTGGGTCAGTGAGCATAAATGGTATTAGTGAGGATCTAACCTTGACCGTGAAGAGGATTGCGATTGAAGATCCTATCATGGTTCTCACTACATAGGTGCATTCAGAGTTGCCTTACTCATTTGGGAGCTATGGAGTGATCTAATTCATACCCTCAGAGAGGATGAGGAGTCGATGGCGTCAGCTGCGAGGGTGCCTGCCCATGAGACCGCACACCGTTCTGCTTTTGTGTCCTCAGATGAACCGGGGAAAGGATCCCGAAGTGGATCCGATGGAGAGCCCAAATCCTTAGTTGTGGCGTTATTGTGAGTAGTTTATACTTTCTTTTGCATTAACTGTATAAGGGCTATTTTGAGTATATGTATGTTTTAAGGTAATTAACTAGTCTTATATGTTGTATTTTGGGTATATCTTGTCGAACTATATTTTTAACAAGACACAATGTGTAACTATTCATTCGTGGCTCATATTTTCTTTACATGCAAAATGATTAAATTTAGAAAACTTGTTATACAGATACACATTGCTCCTATTAGCCAGTTGAATTACAACACCTGTAGCATGCAAAGGTCCAAGTCCAAGAGAGTTAAAAACAGACATAGGCATTACATTAATAGAAGCACCTAAATCTAGCATTACCCTTCAGCCATCTCTTGTAGGTGCATAATTCCTTAAGAAACTTGACATATTTTGGAATCTGCTTGATTACATCCAGCAAGGGAATATTGACTTCCACTTTCCTGAAAGTGTCAAGAAGCTCTCTATCCTTCTCAGCCTCATCTATCTTTCTGGACTGAATGACTCTCTGTGGAAAGGGAAGTGCTACTGCATGCTACTGTTGCTCATCAATATCCACTGATTTCTTCTTACTCTCATATTTTTGGGCTAGATAATCAGAAATTGATTTTTCTTGTAACACCCTCCAAAGGGAATTACATTTAAGGCCAACCTTTTATTTTAAAACTTTATTTTATTTTTAAAAACTTTACCCAAGCCATAATTAAGATTTAATATTATAATATACATGTTTTGAAATTCTTTTTCACAAATAACATAAACTTAATAGAACATAAATAAACACAAGATATAAAGAACTGGATAAAACATTTCACACACATACACACACACACACACACACACACACACATATATATATATATATATATATACACACATAAGGAACTAAATAAAACATAAGTACTTAAGACTTACATACCAAAAGGATGTAAATATAACTTAACAACAAACTCAAACTGGCCCAAGTTCATTATACCTAAGGGAAGGGTATTCCACTTGATCCTCCTCAGGATCTTCAATAGACAAATTCCCTAGCAAGGGAATGTCTCGATGAAAGGGAGTCCGAGCAGAAGATATCTCAGAAACCTCCCTAGGAGAATAGTGAAGATCACCCCACAAATCCCTTAAAGGCATATGAAACTCTAGATGAACTGTAGCATTAAAAAAAAGTAGTGACCCTATGGCGGGTCCTACTCAAGGATAGAGTAATATCTCCAAAATACTCTATACGCTCCGTATCCAAATGAATGCGCTAGCCATCAGTGCCTCCATGAAACTGGACTCTCACGTAACCCAGTAGATCTCTCCTCACCGCCATCGCAGTCTTCAAGAGCATAAACATAAAAAAGAGCAGACAGAACAAAACCATAAAGAGGTGAGATCTCCTATATCACATACCAGTATGGCGGCAAGAAACAATAATAACAATAAAGTCACATAGTACAGAATTAAAAATTATACCCATGATATTTATCAGCAGATAATTCAACAATGTAAATATATATCATAACAACATGTCCAATGACTATGCAAATGCACAATGAATCGACACCTACTCCATGGAGCTAAAACCAAACATCGAAGAGAATGATCAGGGAGTCATATCTGTATATCGTCAGCCTTAAATCAGGTGCTTTCAATTATATCAACGTACACATCATGGCTTATATAAGACATTCTACACCGGATCGGGAATAAGAATAATGTCTCGTCGAGATCGTCGATGCGTTGCACAGTCACCACGGCCCAGTAGAGCTAACTGGCCATTTGTGGGATACCCATGCCCTGACGCCTCCTAGGTCATTCATAGACCTTCATTACGTAATTTGTACTCGCACAAAGGTGTAATTCATCTCCTAGGCATACAGCCTTAACAACAAGCCACCAAGACTTTCACAATGCATGATCACATGATTCAAATAAATCAATACTCATTAACAGCATAAATTCCTTGAAAAATAAGCCACCATTGGCTTAAGTCATCAACTAACATCTCCAGGTCCAGTATGTTGGCCCGACAGTAAAACTACTATTTTTCTCAAAACTTGAAGCATTTTCACTATTTTATCACAAACGCCTAACACTTCTTGTTACGTCACAAAACCACGTAACATCTTTACATCATTTTTTAGCCTCGTAAACATTTTAAAACATTTTATTTTATGTTTACTAAAAATTCACTTAAATAAAATACTTTAAATTTCAAAACACCCTTTAAAACTTATTTCCATTATCAAAATTAATTATTCTTAAATAAAAAAACTTTGTTCATCTTCTCTTTTAACTTGTAAGTCCTTAAATCCTATTCTAGTCCCCTAATCAACTAAGTTTTCGATTAATAAAACATTTTTGCCTTGGATACCCTATTTTGGGCTACATGGCCATGAGCCACAAGCAAATTTTGGAACCAGAAAGCTTGCCTTTCACACATGATTCAAAGCATGTAAAGTATTTCAATCATCAATTCATGTAATAACAATCTCATGCATACCATAAAAAATCACATGATCATATATAGCCAAACAAACATAAATCATCAAATACACACAACCAAGTGAATAAATCCTCACATGGATTTTTCACCAACGAATCACAAAATTCGTTCCTCACCACCAAGATGATTGATGAGGTTAATCTCCCTCTTATCTTAGATGATGATCAAAGCTCCTTGATGTCCTCTTGAAAAAGCTTCTATTTCCAAAGAGATCCTTAAAACAAAACAAACATACAAGCATTAACATCTAAGGCTTGAAACAAGATGACCATGAATCAAGATTATGGTCTAGAATTTGAGAAGAAAACTTAGAAATGAAGATAACAAACTTCACCTAGAACCTTCAAACTTCAAGCTTTGAGAAAGAGATTGAAAATGGATGATTTTGAAGAAACTCACGACAAGAAAGTGTCTCAAAATGGTGTTTAGATTTAAGAAATGAGGTTAGTTGGAATTAATCAAGATTGAATGGTGGTTTTTGGGTGATGGCCGTGGCTCACAAGGAGAGAAAAAGGAGAGAGTTTTGATAGATGGTTTCACAAAAACAAAACAAGAAAAGCTTAAGAAAGATAAGAAACTATTTTTAGTCACAAAGCTACTCCTAGAAGCTCCCTTGGCCGTGGCCACAAGGGTATTTTTGGACAAGGCTTCTCCTACAAGATTCACTCCAAGCTTGTTTAGGAAGCTTTCTTCCAAGCTTGTCTTAGAAGCTTTCTTCCTGTTGGCTAAAAAACAAGTGAGCCATGAAAAGAAAAGATAAAAGGTTATGACTAGGTTCAAAACTAGTCATCTAACCAGATATTTATCGGTAACTATTACCTAATGGACAAAGGCTACTGCTAGCAAAACCAGTATTTATTATTTAATGGATAATAGAATGTACCTAGATTTTATCAGTCAGATAAAATCTCAGAAAAATAAAAATTTTGAAATTCGTTCCTAATTTCGGGTTTAGTAAGCTCTCTCGGCCCCGCGTGAATAGTTAAATTTTTTTCAGTTCTGAAATTTTTTTATTTTTTCGGCACCGCCTCAAACACACAAAAGGCCAAACATAATAAAATAATCAAAATAAAGCAAACAATTCACAAAAATCACAAAAAATATAAAAACACAAGTAACAGGAAAAATGAATTTCAGGGTGTTACATTTTTACTAGTTCTTGCTTACTTGCAGGTAGAGGTTCACTTGGTGCTTCTATAGACTTGCTAGACCTCATCATAATGGAACTCACATTCCCCTTTGGATTGGGAATTGTTTGTGAAGAAAGTTGGCCAGAACCTTGGGCCTGCAGTTAACTCAGTGAAGAAGCCAGTTGTCCAATGTGGGTTTCTAAATTCTGTATAGTGGCCTCTATCCTCTGTTGGAATTGAATATTGTCGGTGGCCATTTGCTTCACCAAATCCTCAAATGAAGGTTCAGGTTTTGGGGCTGCTGGACTTAATTAGTGCAAAGGCTGCTAGAATGCCAGCTTACTTAATCTAACATGAGGCTATTGAAATTGTGGTTGCCTAGGTGGTCACTGGAATTGCTATTAGAATGGCTGCCGATACTGCTGTGGTTGCTACTGTTGTGAGGTTGTATTGCCATACCGTAAATTTGGATGATCTGTCCAGCCAGGGTTATATATGCTGGAGTATGGATCATATTTAGGCTGTTGTTGCTACTGGTATTATGGTTTACTAGGAAAGACACCTGTTACAGCTACAGAGTGATCATGAAATATGGAACCATCTTCTTGAAGTGTAGGACATGCATCTGTGGGATGAGATGAATTAGAACAAATGCCACACACACTTGCAACTGTCTGCACAGGTGATTGTTGTCCCACTGCTAATTGTCTCACCAAAAAAATCAGTTCATCAAGTCTATGCTCCATTCTCTGTTGATTAACATGAGACAATTGAACCTCATTGACTCCTCTGGTTGAAGTAATAACTTGTATGCCAAATTGTTGGGCATTTATGGCTATATTTGCTATTAAATCTCTTACTACAATAAATGTTTTGACCACTAAGGCTCCTCTAGAGGCAGCATTTACCATGCTTCTATCCATAGGCAATAAGCCCTCATAGAAGTACTAGATTAATAATTGGTCATTGACATGTTGATGAGGATAGTTTGCATATAACTTCTTAAATCTCTCCCAATATTAATGCAAAGTCTCTCCTGTCATTTGTCTTATACCACATATGTCTTTTCTAATGGCAGCATCTCTAGATGCAGGGAAGAATTTCTCTAAGAAAAGCCTCTTCATATCATCCCAACTCATGAGTGAACTTGGTGAAAGGTAATACAACCAATCCTTGGCTGCATTAGCAAGGGAGAAAGGGAATGCCCTCAGCTTGATGTGCTCCTCAGGTATCCCTTGTGGCTTCATAGTTGAGCATATCACATGGAACTCCTTTAAATGCTTATGAGGGTTCTCACCCATAAGACCATGAAACTTAGGCAACAAATGTATCAATCCAAATTTTAATTCAAAGTCAGCATTAAGATCAGGATATTGAATGCACAAAGGATGGTAAGTAACATCAGGAGCAGCAAGTTCCTTAAGGGTCCTATTCTGCATGTTATCACCCATAGTTGCAATATCACTTAAGCTCTCAGGTATACTTTTAATTTCAATATCAAAATCAAGTTCATATGAAATTCTTTCACTAAGCCTACGTGGCCTAATAAGTGTATGCAATGTGCTTTCAATGTCAGGATCAATATCAAGTAAAGAACTAGTGGAAGACCTAGTCATGCAACATAGAAAACTCAAAAACACAAAACAAGCAAAATTAACTACATAACACTAAAAATATACCAAAATAAATCTAGTTAACCTATCTAAATATTTTTAAAAATTATGGGACTTGTACAACATGAAAACTACACAAAAATGAAACTAAAAAATGTAATAAAAAAATTTCAAAAACTGAAAAAATGGGTTAAGCAAAGGAATTTGAGCAAACTAGGGTGGACCTCAATGACATTTTAGACTTGTATATGTGTACAAAGATAGCATATGACTTGCTTAACACGCCTGTTTGGTTTTGTGACAAGTTGAGTTGGTTTAGGAACTTTGTTGCAACACAGAAGGTGAAAAGTAGCTTAAAATGACTCAGATAATAGCATAAATTGTTTAGATGAGGGAAGTAAATATGAATAATTTATTTATAAGTCACAAATGTATGAAACAATATGTAGTTAAAGTTTTGAGGTAAACTGAATTAGTTTGGTATTTTTAGGTATACTGGTTGTGCACTTAATACTTGATTGACTAGCAACAAATATGAAAAGATTAAGATATTGGTCAAATAACTTTTTATATGAATCTTAGTATTTATTTTAAAATTGTTGGAAGTTGAAAAACTT
This sequence comes from Ormosia semicastrata, assembly GCA_029884595.1. Taxonomy (NCBI): domain Eukaryota; kingdom Viridiplantae; phylum Streptophyta; class Magnoliopsida; order Fabales; family Fabaceae; genus Ormosia; species Ormosia semicastrata. The sequence goes on along the minus strand of JAQQTO010000027.1, from coordinate 10,450,741 downwards.
GATTTAGTTAAATCTTAGTGTTTTTAACATATCAAGAAGAATTAGTGAAATATCAATGTTTTAAGTCACTCACGGTTCTGGCAGCTTCTTGTGCTAACTTATATAACATGATATTTCATTCACTTTTTTTTTTCTCTTACCAAGATAGCAAGCACAACAATAGAAAGCAAGGAAACCAAAGAGGAGAAAGCTAAGGAGGAAGAGGAAAAGAGAAGGAAAGGAAAAAGGAAAGCCCAAGCTTGATCATCTACCATCTTAAAGGACCTAAAGGTAGGGGATTAAAGTCCTTTTTCACTTCTTTTCTCCATTTTCACCATTGATGCATATATGATGCATAATAGGTCAATTTAGATTTTAGAGGTGTTTGGAGTGTTTTTCTTGCTTGAATGTGTTTTAAAGGTTGTTTATGACTTGTCCATGGTATGAGTTTGAGTTAGAAACTTGGAACTCTTCATTTAGACTTTTGATGCACAAAGTGGGAAAATAGGTTTAGGATGAGTGATTTTGTTCATGAATCCAAAGTTAGTGGTTTGAGTTGGTTGTTAATGATTTTCTATATGTTAGTGAACTGTTTAGGGACCAAAAATCATATTTTGGAATGGCTAATTCCATGTGATGCACCAATGTAACAGTGCACAGTGTAATTTTCTACAGAATTCTACAAAAAACCCTCTCGCGCGACAGTGTGATTGAGCTACGCCGAGGTGTGAGAGGCAGAGAGCTAGACGCCGCAGTGTGACAAGGTTGTGCCGACGCGTGAGCTCCAGAATTTATCAAAAATGTTATTCTAGATGTATTGATGTTTCCTGCTAGATGAGATCATTTATGTATGTTTTTTAATGTGTATAAAGACACAAATATGGATATTTTAAGGGGGAAATTATCACTTAGCAAGTGTAAGAAAACTTAGTCCTTTGAGCATCTAAGAGTAATGGTTTGCCTTAGGTAAGTATCTAGCACCTTAGGCCACTTATTGTGGTATTTGTATCACTTAAGATGTAATGAGTGATGATGTGGTGTTTAGATGCATGTATGTAGGGTGGTCTGATAGTATTAGTCTTTGTGAATATCCTTTGATGATGTGGACAATCATTTTGGCCAAGGGAGATAAGTGAGAAGTTTGTAAAGGTTCCTTTGAGCCTAGATTTAGCCCTAACTTCTCGATAGTGCCAGGGTAAGTGTAATGCGAGGATGAGTTTTCCCTCTATTTACCACAAAATAATACACTAAACCAGAAATCCAAGTTAAACATCTTGGTTCTAAGTTGGACTAAGTATGTATGATAAAATATATGTCAACTTGGTATCTTTAGTTACTAAAGTATGACCTTGCAAAGTTTAAACATATGTTATTTAGCATGTGTTAAGATTATGTTTATTATGCTATGTATAACTGGTTTTGGTTTACTCATACTAGGAATTGTTGATTCTCACTCCGCTGTGTTGCCATGTAATTCTAAATGAATGTTCTTCAAAGAAAAAAAAGAAAAAGGAAGCTAAAGAATTAGACTAACTTTAGTTTTATTGCTTATGTTACAATTTTAGTATCTTTTTATACTTCTTTTGTAATGTAAAGAGTTATGTATTACTTCATGCCCCCTGGGAGGCTAATGTTGAATATATATGCATTTTGTTATAAGTTTTATGTTTTCTGCATTCCATAAGGCTCTCTATAACGGCTCCAATGTACATTATAGATATATTATCAGATTATTACGTATGTAGTAACATTGTAATATTGTTTAATGGAAAAAATGTTGCATTTATTGAGTCTTCAGTATTAGGATGTTACAGCAATGGTGCCGAAAATTTGATAACTGCTGAGACTATCAAATTATATCAATTTATAGCTGATTCACCCAAACTACTTGTAGTATAAGGTAACACCGGGTCGAACCCTTAGATCACTCTGATTATTGAATCAAATTAAGAGATTAATAAACAGGGGGAATAAGTTTGCAAGATTAATAAACAGAAAGCAATTAAAATGTAAAAACATAAACAAAATTAGGAAAACAACCAATCCAAGGGAATTAACTAATCTTGATTTTAACCCATCCTTGATCACTATGGATCCATTCAATCATTAACCGAATTCTTCATTTTAGATCACATCAAGAAGCCTCAAGATGATCCATGGGTCCTCTACTAAATAATCATTCAAAATTCGATCAATCAAGGTTAGACAAATTAAGCATCCATCTAATCCCAAATTGATCTAAGAAACAGGATCCAACCAAGCTAAACATTTCATCAAACACATTTGATACCTTGCTTAATCTCTATAATCCTCCATTAACATATGGTAATTACACAATTATCATGTGAAAAATCCTAATTAAATTAAGCAACTCAATTAGAGTTAAACAAAGAGGAAGGAAAAAAACTTGATTGATAATTGAATGTAGAATAATTAAAACATAATCTTAGAATTAAGCATCAAGAATGTCAATCCCTTGGATTGATTAAAGGCTTTACTTCTCCGTGAATAGGAGGGAAGAACTCAGAAAAAGAAAGAAAAATCTAGAGAAAAGGGAAAGAAGAGAGATCTAGGGAGAGAGTGAAAAATGCTGAATGAGAAGATGGTTCTCAGACTTCTACTCTAACCCCCTTAAACTAACTCCTAATTTAGCCTTACATAATCAGAATCCTATTGAGTACAAAGTTGGGTCAATTAGGAATCATTGGGCCTAAGTCCTATGTCATTTAGAGCCCTAAAACTCAAGTTATGCTCAATTAAGTGGCCCAACTTGTTACTAACCTGCCTCTGCTTTCCATCTCCAATTGCATGCCCAAAAAGATGTATTTTAGCTTAGGAGTCTTCATAAGAGAGATGAGAGATGAGTGCATAGAGGTCAAGTTATCAGGATCAGTATTCTGGCTCTTACTTTAACTTCAATTTAAATTATTCAAACATATGATTAAGTTCCTGAGGTCTCATGAAACTTATAGAGATTTGTATTAACTTTCCTATAAGATAGTATCACACTAATCAAATATTTAAAACTCAAATTATAGCTAAAATATTAAACACTGCTAAACTGACAAATAAAGGCCAATTCATGCAATAATTCTTTCAATGATCCGATTAGGTCCAATATCATAAAATGTGACAAAACTAATTTAATTAAGCCAAATTGAACCTTAAGACATCTAGTGAGAGGATCATTAAATGAATAAAATATATTGCTATCAAACACTCCTAAAACATGAATATCCTATGCCAATTATTAATATGTTAGTAGATTTAGCCTTCGGTTAAGAAATTTTAAGTTTCATGGATGGTTATTCAAGATATAATTAGATTTACATTGCTGAAGAAGATGTATCAATAACATCATTTTGATACCCAAGAGCAATTGGTACGTATGAATGAGTTGTAGTGTCTTTTGGTTTGAAAAATGATGGCACTACTTATCAAATGGTTATGAATACTATTTTTCAAGACTTGATTGGTAAGTTTATAGAAGTTTATTTTGATAATATTGTAGTAAATTCGAAATCAAAATAGAAACACTTAGCCTATCTAAGACAGTCATTCAAAAGAATGAGGAAACATAGATTAAAAATGAATCTTATTAAATATACAGTTGGTGTCTCTGCATACAATTTTCTTGTCTTCTTAGTCCAAAAAATAAGTGTTGAAGTTGATAAAGATATGGCAAAGTCTATCTTGGAGGCGTCTCCTCCTTCGAATAAAAACAACTTTAGTCTCTATTGGGTAAGATAAATTTCCTTCAAAGGTTCACTTCAAACTTATCAAGAAAGACTAAGCTATTTTCTCGACTAGTTAGACTCAAATCAGAGGGGGAGTTTGTTTAGAAAGTAGAGCACTAGGAAGCCTTTGACAAACTCTAGGAATACTTGACCAATCCACTAATAATAACCACTCGAATTATAGGGCATTCTTTAAAATTATATATTTCAACATCAAATGAGACAATTGGGAGCATGCTAGACTAAGAAGATGAGAATGGAATCAAATAGGCTATTTATTATCTCAGTTGAGTTCTTAATGAAGCTGAAACTAGATATAGTGCTATAGAAAAATTGTTTAGCATTATATTTATCATGTACTAAGTTAAAGTACTATATGAAGCCTTATCATATAATTTTTCTTTCGAGAATAGATATAATAAAATACATGTTATCCAAACCTATCTTGCATGGTCGAATAGGTAAGTGGGCTCTTGCTTTAATTGAATTTTCTTTACAATATATGCCTCTAAAGGTTGTGAAAGGTAAAATTTTGGCTTATTTCCTTGTCGACCATCCATATGTCGAAGTTGAACAACAAGAAAATGATTTTGTTGGATTGGAACCTTTGAAATTATATTTTGATGGGTCAAAATATAGTGGAGGTGTTGGATTAGGGGTTTTAAAGTATGAATGTTCAAACAGTGACACTGAGTATGAAGCCCTTATAACTAGCTTAGAAATCTTTGTCATGCTCAAAGCAGGATACATCAAAATAATTGGAGATTCCCAATTAGTTATTAAATAGCTCACTTATGATTATAAATGTATCTACAAAAATTTAATAAGATATTTAGCCATTGCAACCAGATTACTTAGTAAGTTTGATGATGCTAGAGTCAAACATATGCCAAGAGAGTGTAACCATGAGGCTAATGAGCTGGCATAAATTGCTTCAAGATATAAGATTTTGATTGATGTATTATTAAAAGTAATCAAAATCAAAGAGAATTTATATCCATTCGAAGAAGCGCAAGTATTAACTATTGAAAATTTTAGTTTAACCAAATTGGAGAAACCCAAATGTTGATTATCTTTAAAACCCAAATTCATCAATTGAAAAGAAAACAAAGTATCGAGAACTTCATTTTGGAATAATGAGTGATTCTTTATATAAGAGATCAATTAATGGCAACCTGTTATTTTGCTTAAGTGAATTTGAAGCATATATTGCTTTAGTTGAAGTTCTCAAAGGTATATGTGTTGCTTATCAAGCTAGTGAAAAAATGAAGTGTATTGGCCTACAATGGCTAAAGATTGCATTTTATATAGTATGGCTTATGAAGAATGTCAAAAGCATTAAAATATTCAACATGTTCCTACAAGTGAGTTGCATTCTATAGTCAAGGCATGGCCATGTTGAGGGTGGGCTCTTGATTTGATTGGTTAAATACATTCACCATCATCTAAAGGTCATAAGCATATTTTAGTTGCTATCAATTATTTTACAAAATAAGTTAAAGCTATCCAATCGAAGGATGTTATTCAGCAAGATATAATTGATTTTATAAAAGAGTTTATCACTTATCAAGTTAGTATACCTCATACTCTAACTATAGACCAAGGAACAATTTTTGTTTGTCGAAAAACAATTCAATTTTTAGAGTCAAGAAATATGAAAATGGATTACTATGTGTGTGTAATTTAGAATGCATAAAAAATTATGTGATTATGAGGACTAAATTATAAAAATTATATAAATACGGGGCCATTATATAAATATAAATTTTGATTATATGCTTTGGACTAAAATGTAATTCATATGTTTTGAGGGACAAGATCGCTTATTATGACCAAGCAGATAGGTAAGTTAAAGTAGTTAATAAAATAATCATTAATTTGATTAAGAATCATGTTGGTTGAAAACCTAAGAATTAGCATAACACATTAAGCCAAGTTCTTAGGCTTATTGAAATTCTCCTAAGGAAGCAACAGGAAATTCACCTTATAAATAGGTATGTGGGCACGAAGCTGTATAACTAATTGAAATTAATCTTCAGTTAATAAGGTTACAACATCAAGAAGAGTTACCTATTGAAGATTATTGGGAACCTATGTTTCATGAATAGTTTGTTGAAAGTTTGGAAAATTAGTTAAGAGGCCTTCAAAGAATCCTTGAGCTTTATGAATGATTTCCTTGGCATTTAAAATAAGTTGTTCATCAATCTAACTAAGTTGTTCAAGTAGTGAGATCATCTTCTATTTCAAATTCTCATTGGTCATTAGATGATCGACACTATCATTCAAAAGATCTTTTAAGTCCTTTAATAAGACAAAAACATATGAGCTTTGAACTTCAATTTCTAATTAAGTAGTTGATTGTTGATGTTAGGAATTTTTGCGGATGCATCACGCAGTGGAAAACAGGGATTCCCACCGAGGATCCATGTGAAAAAGCCATAATTTGAGTTTTTAAATGATTTACCTCTTGAAGCGTGAATCACGAACACCGTAATAGAAACGATGTCTCTATGGTATCCACATGAACAGACTCACGAACGTCCAACATCCACAAAGAGGAGCCTCACGTCTCTTACACAGTGCTAGCTGCGAAGAGAAGAGAATAAACTTGTTGCTCTCTCACTCACTTTTTTCTGTAGGTGCGGCTAGGGTTCTGAATTGCGTATGTTAGCAGCCCCCTTAGCAGTACTATTTATAATAGTGACTGCCTTAAGTGAGTGTGAGCAAGACATCAAGCAAGGTAAGGCAGCAACCCTAGACCCATCCGTTATGAGTCAGAGCGAAGTTTTTGGCAAAATTTTTCGGCCGAGTGTCTGGCAACATGCCTAAGGAGATTTCCAACTGGATTTGAGGCAGGAGCAATGGCTAATGGCCGAAGTCTGTGATCAAAAGCTTGTCTAGTTTGGTACTTAGCCTATATTTGAATCCGAGTCTAACTTGGATCCATTGCTCCAATTTTAGTCTACTCTATATGTGTGACCCTGCAGGTTCTTATTACGTTGGCAGTAACATTAAAATTCTATTTTAATATTACAAGCAGTGAGCGGTATCTAGCAACACATCGCTGCTACCCAAGTAATAAGAATGTCAGTGATTTAACATAACCTTTCCGTGACCAACGTTTCTGTGTCGTTTAGTCCCTTTGTCAAGATATCTAGATTGAACACAAGGCATAGAATGCGTCACCCTTGTATAGTCCAATCTTTCATTTCCTGATACTTGAGTAGACTTTGTAATAACAAATGAGATCAATATCTCATATTGACTCATTTGAGCATGGCCATGCATTTCGCAGTCTTACTCAATCAGGGGGCCCGAAGATATCGCTCCTGTTATGTAGGAGTGACAAATCCCATCTAGGTCACTCACATCCCTCTGCATGATTCGCGGTATGTCCAATAACTACTAAGGTATCCCCCCTCATTCTCGGCCATGTGTGGACCAGACCGAACAAGATTACAATTAAGGTATCCCTACCGCTTTATAATCACCTTGTTACAGATGACGTTTGATGGCATTAAAACACACAACTCCTCATATAGGAATCGTAGTGATTTCAGGTCAAGGGACCACAAATACTATTGTCACTGTGAGAATCGCTTATGACACTCACGTAACGATCCATGTAGCGTTCTCATGGTGGGTCAGTCCAGTACATCATTACTCTAATACGTACCCATGTGAAGACTTGATATCTCATATCCATGACCCGTGAGATGTGGTCATCAGTCTATGCACATACTAGTCTCAATGTATTACTGTTGTCCTAATTAACAATAATACTTGACTAGGGACATTTAAGAATAGTGTTGTAACCAAAAGGATCTCATGATCAAGTCATCCACTTGATGTCCTATGGCATCAAACTTACTATTCTAAGGACTTTATTATGTTTATCAAAAAAGAACACAATAAATGAAATGCCTCATATATAAAATAGCATAATAGAATGTATGTAAATACAAAAAATGTATTGGCCTCTAGGGCATACACCAACAATCTCCCACTTGCACTAGAGTTAATCAGGCATATATCTAATGCCTAAAGACCTAGTGTGACCCTCATGCTTCTGCTGTGCAAGAGGCTTCGTCAGTGGATCAGCAATGTTATCATCTGTTGCTACTCTGCATATCTTCACATCTCCTCTATCGATGATCTCTCGAATGAGATGGAAGCGCCTAAGTATATGTTTGGATCGCTGGTGAGATCTAGGCTCTTTAGCTTGTGTAATGGCTCCATTATTATCACAATAGAGGTCCACTGGGTCCACAATGCTAGGAATAGTGCCAAGTTCAGTAATGAACTTCTTGATCCAAATGGCCTCCTTTGCTGCATTGGAGGCAGCAATATACTAAGCCTCTGTGGTAGAATCGACGACTGTCTCTTGCTTTGAACTCTTCCAGCTCACAGTCCCACCATTTAGGCAAAAAACATAACCCGATTACGATCTGGAGTCGTCCTTATCGGTTTGGAAGCTAGCATCAGTGTAACCTTTTACAACTAGCTCTTCCTCGCCTCCATATACCAAGAACGAATCCTTAGTCCTTCTTAAATACTTAAGGATGTTCTTGATAGCAGTCCAGTGACTCTCACCGGGATCGGGCATTTTGTGTGATTACCTACTCGTCATGCTCAAAGCATACGAGATGTCTGGTCGAGTATATAATATGGCATACATGATAGATCCAATTGCAGATGCATATGGAATCTTGCTCATGCGATCCCTCTCATCCTAGATGGAAGGGGATTGAGCCTTAGATAGGCTTACACCATACGATATAGGCAAGAGTCCTTTCTTGGATTCATGTATGTTAAATCGTCTTAACACTTTGTCTATGTATGTACTAACGACTTAGGCCAATTCTAATTAGCTAAAATATGTCTCGGTGATCTATCTCTATAGATCCTAATTATACTTAATACATAGGTGGCTTTGCCCAAGTCCTTCATCGAGAGAAGCAGTTCCCTAACTAAGTCTTTACTTTGATCCATGCAAAGTCAAGTTGCAAAGTGACTAATGACAAGTGATTGTCCATGTGCATTTAAAGTTTGATAATTATTCCCAATTTTACTAAGTCTTTACGTAATCTCTTTATTGATTGTCAGAGTAGAATGTCATTTCCAATAAGTAGTATGTCATCTACATACAATACCAGAAAGACAATAGTGCTCCCACTAACCTTCTTGTAGACACAAGATTCTTCTTCATTCTTGATGAAACCAAACTATTTTATTGTATAATCAAAACGAGGATTCCAGCTTGTTCAAAACTTTCCAACCTTTTCCTAAAGAAGCTTGCTTCAATCCATAAATAGATCGTTGCAACTTGTATACTTTTCTAGCATCCTCTGGAGTGGCAAAACCCTCAGGTTGTGTCATGTACACATCTTCGAGAAGATTTCCATTAAGGAAAGCGGTTTTGTACATCCATTTGCCGATTTCATAATCATGGTATCTTTTACATGACAAGCAAGATCCGAATGGATTTAAGCATCGCAACTAGGGAAAAAGTCTCATCATAATCTACACCATGAATTTGTTTGAAACCTTTAGCCACCAATCACGCCTTAAAGGTATGCACATTACCATCCATGTTAGTTTTATTCTTGAAAACCCACTTGCACCTAATGGGTTTTACCCCTTCAGGTGGGTCAACCAAGGTCTATACCTGGTTGGCATACATGGAATCCATCTCAGATCTCATGGCCTCAAGCCATTTCTCAGATTCTGGGCCAATAATGGCTTCCTGGTAAGTCACAGACTCATCTTGATCCATGAGCAATACGTCACCTTGTTGGGTCATGAGAAATCCATATCTCTCTGGTTGATGACATATCCTGTTAGACCTACGCAGGTCTTGTGCTACTAGAGCAGGTTGTTGTTCCATAACATTTTGTAGAGGCTGCTCTATTTCCACCATTGGTTCATTACTGCTTTGTGAAACTTAAACTTATTCAAGTTCTACTTTTCTCCCACTGGTTCCTTTGGAGATAAACTCCCTTTCTAGTATATATTATACGGTTGAAGACATTGAGCTGATGTTAGAGCTAAACACAGGTTGTCCGTGCGATAAACCCTTTGCCCTCGGTAGGATTATAGAAAAAGTATCCCTTGGTTTCCTTTGGATACCCCACAAAGAAGCATTTATCTGATTTAAGTCCAAGCTTATCAAAAACTTGACATTTCACATAAGCTTCGCAGCCCCAAATCTTCAAGAAAGACATACTGGGCCGTCTCCTAGTCCATATCTCATATGGTGTCTTTTGAACCATCTTAGATGGAACACGGTTAAGTGTGAAAGCTGCTGTTAACAGAGCATGTCCCCAGAAGGAGCCTAGAAAGTTTGCATGACTCATCATGGATCGGACCATGTCCAACAAGGTCCGATTCCTCCTTTCAGAGACACCATTCTATTTTGGTGTTCCTGGTGGAGTGAGTTGAGATATTATCCCACACCCTTTCAGATGATCATCAAACTGTTGGCTTAAGTATTCTCCTCCTCGATTTGATTGAAGGATTTTAATACTCTTGCCAAGTTGGTTTTGTACTTCATTCTTGAACTCTTTGAACTTTTCAAAGGATTCTGATTTGTGCTTCATAAGATATACAAATCCATATCTACTGAAATCATCAGTAAATGTAATGAAGTATTGAAAACTGTCCCTAGTGAGTGTGTTTAGTGGCCCACATACATCACTATGTATAAGGCCTAAAAGATCACTAGCCCTTTCACCTTGTCCAGTGAATGGGGCCTTTGTCATCTTCCCCAATAAACAAGATTCACATGTCTCATATGATTCGAAATCTAACGAGTCCAAGAATCCATCTTTATGGAGTTTGGAGATGCGTTTCTCATTTATGTGGCCCAAACGACAATGCCAGAGAAAAGTTGGGTTCAGATCGTTTGATTTAAACCTCTTTGTATTTATGTTATAGACGGGCGTTTCGAGATCAAGTACATAAAGTCCATTACTCAATTGTGCACTACCATAAAAAATATCATTCATATAAATAGAACAACACTTGTCCTTTGTAATAAAAGAAAAATCTTTCTTGTCCAAACAAGAAATAGAAATGATATTCCTACTAATAGCAGGCACATAATAGCAGTTCTCTAACTCTATTACAAGCCCAGTCGGCAAAGATAATAAATAAATCCCTACAGCTAATGCAGCAACCTTTGCTCCATTTCCCACTCGTAGGTCGACTTCGCCCTTCGTCAATGGTCTACTACTCTTTAGATCCTGCACATTTACACAAATTTGAGATCCACATCCAATATCTAATACCCACGATGCAGAAGTAGATAAATTGACTTCAATAACAAAATACTTAAAGTGGAAGTCTCACTTCCCTTCTTCTTTTTGAGCTCCTCCAGGAACTTGGCACAGTTCCTCTTCCAATGTCCGGTCTGAACACAATGGAAGCATGTATCTTCCTTAGCCACTCCACCCACTGGTTTCAAGCCAGAAGTGCTAGGCTTGGACTTATCCTTGCCCTTGCCCTTCCAGTTGTCCTTAGGCTTTTTCTGCTGTTTCTTGCCCTTATTCTTTTGGACTATCATTATGGCCTTCCCTTTGCCTTTGTTAATGTTCTGCTCAGCAGTTCTCAATATGCCTACAGCTCTGGTAGTGATTTTTCAATCTCATTCATGTTGTAGTCCATGATAAATTGACTGAAACTTTTCGGCAACGATTGCAGGACTAAGTCAGTGGCTAACTCTTGGCCCAAAGGAAAACTGAGTCTCTCTAGGTTTTCAATGTACCCAATCATCTTGAGTACATGAGTACCAACAGGGCTTCCTGCTACCAGCTTGCACTGAAATAGTACTTTAGAGACATCGAATCTCTCATGCCTGGCCTGCTCTTGATAGAGCTTCTTAAGGTGTACGATCATATCGTATGCATCCATGTTCTCATGTTGCTTTTGGAGCTCAGAGTTCATGGTGGCCAGCATTAGACATCCAATGTCCAAGGCATCATCTTGATGCTTCTTATAAGCATCTCTTTCAGTTCTAGGGGCATTAGCAGCAGGTGGCTCAGGAATAGGCTGTTCCAAAACATACAGCTTTTTCTCTTGCTTGAGGATAATCCTCAAATTCCTGTACCAGTCTAGAAAATTCGTTCCAGACAACTTGTCCTTCTCAAGGACGGATCGCAATGATAAAGTACCCGATGTGTTTGTTGCCATGGTAATCTATTAACAGAAATATGCAAAATATAAGTATCATGCCATAAACATATTTAATGAGGTCTTTTAATTAAATATGCCTCCCACTATTTTATTCAAGTCAATGACCCTCAGCATTGACTCAGAAAATCCCATCGTAAGATTTCTTAGTGGGCCAAAATCCATATTTCACCTAGTTTTGAGTCAGCTTTGGCTGATCACCCAAAATTCAGTTATTTAGGTAGGAAACACTTTCCAATTACATCACATGTAACTCTTGGATAGTTAGGTGAATAACACTTATTCAAGTCCATATAATGGACCAAAGCCCAACTTCATGCCTCTAAGTCCCATTGCGTCTTACTAATATAGATAAAGGCATCCTGCTTTGGCAGACCTGCACTTGATCGATACTAGTCTTGATGAGTGCCACACATTGGAAGGCATCACATAGTGACTTAATATTTGCTTTGAGGGAATTTTATTATTATTATTATTATTACTAGATCTCACCATTTATTAAACTGTTTATCATACCATAAACATTATCCATGCATCTTATACATAAAAAGCATATAATAAAAGTGATATGGTTATGGCCCCTAAGAGAGTAGCATTAACTAAGCCAACTTCACCAAGCATCTCCCATCAACGTGTTCACTTAATGCCGTCTTCTTGCCTCCATATCACAATTAAATTATATAGAAACCTCTTTTACATTCGAGGGGAGTTAGGTGAGAAGAGAATGTACAATTAGAATGTAGAGAGAAAGGCACGACACGCAGGTCGTATTTATAAAAACCAAAATAGCATAAAAAGAGGACTAAGGCCATAACCATGCACCATGCATCACAAAAACATATAAACTCATAACAATAATGCATTATTATTTTCACGAGTCATAAAATTGGATATAAAATATTGCGTTTTCAAAAAACACCCTACGCAGAGGTAGCACGGGGGTCCCGTTGCCCGGTCAGCAGGTGGGGGTCAAGGGGAGGCCGCCCCTTGCGGGGTGCGGGGTAGTGCCCCGGCCCAAAAAATTAGACCAAAAACAAGAGCTGAATCTCTTATGCCTCCCTTGAGCTTTTGTGCCGCGCGGAACCCTAAGCCTGAACAACATGAAAACTTCATGTGTCGCGGGGAATTCTTGCGCCATCGTTCAACACTTGAACCTCAGGTGCCTCCTTGACGGCTTCACATCAACACTTGATGCTGCTGCCGCAAAATAAGAATAGGATTTCCAAAACCCCTTGCGCTGCGCCTCTTGTGCAGAAACAAGGATTCTATAACCCCTGCTGCCGCAAGCCAAGAACAAGGTTTCCTAAACCCTTGCGCCACATTGAGAATAAGGATTCCATAACGCTTGTTTGTTAGTATCACATACATACCAGAAAGCTTCGCAAAAACATACATCTTAATACAAAACGATTTTCACAGAACATATGAACATCTTTATGAAGTTTTTGAAAACAACATCACAGTTTTGCATACAACATAAGCAACAGAATATGTTTTCGCAAAGGGTTTCATACGGTTTTCAAAAATAACATATTAAAGATCATATCTTTTGTCAAAAACAAGAACAGAAAACATGTTATCTCATGTAAACAAAAATAGAAAATCGAATCATGGTTTCGCAAGACGCTCTGATACCACTGTTGGAAATTTTTACAGATACATCACGCAGCGAAAAATAGAGATTCCCACCGAGGATCCATGCGAAAAAGCCATAATCTGAGTTTTTAAATGATTTACTTCTTGAAGCGTGAATCACGAACACCGTAATAGAAACGATGTCTCTGCGGTATCCACACGAACAGACTCACGAACGTCCAACATCCGCAAAGAGGAGCCTCACGTCTCTCACACAATACTAGCTGCGAAGAGAAGAGAATAAATCTGTTGCTCTATCACTCACTTTTTTCTATAGGTGCAGCTAGGGTTCTAAATTGTGTATGTTAGCAACCCCCTTAGCAGTACTATTTATAATAGTGACTGCCTTACGTGAGTGTGAGCAAGCAACAAGGTAAGCTGTGCAACCCTAGACCCATCTGTTATGAGTCGGCCCATATTTGAATCCGAGTCTAACTTGGATCTATTGCTCCAATTTTAGTCTGCTCTATGTGTGTGACCCTGCAGGTTCTTATTACGTTGGCAGTAATATTAAAATCCTATTTTAATATTACAAGCAGTGAGCGGTATCTAGTAACACATCGCTGCTACCCAAGTAATAAGAATGTCAGTGATTTGACATAACCTTTCCATGACCAATGTTTCCGTGTCGTTTAGTCCCTTTGTCAAGATATCTAGATTGAACACAAGGCATGGAATGCGTCACCCTTGTATAGTCCAATCTTTCATTTCCTGATATTTGAGTAGACTTTGTAACAACAAATGAGATCAATATCTTATATTGACTCATTTGAGCATGGCCATGCATTTCGTAGTCTCACTCAATCAGGGGGCCCGAAGATATCGCTCCTGTTATGTAGGAATGACAAATCTCATCTAGGTCACTTACATCCCTCTGCACGATTCGCGGTATGTCCAATAACCAACTTTATAATAACCTTGTTACAGATGACGTTTGATGGCATTAAAACACACAACTCCTCATGTAGGAATCGTAGTGATTTCAGGTCAAAAGACCACAAACACCATTGTCACTATGAGAATCGCTTATGACACTCACGTAACGATCCATGTAGCGTTCTCATGGTGGGTCAGTCCAGTACATCATTACTCTAATATGTACTTATATGAAGACTTGATATCTCATATCCATGACCCATGAGATGTGGTCATCAGTCTATGCACATACTAGTCTCAATGTATTATTATTGTCTTAATTAATAATAATACTTGACTAGGGACATTTAAGAATAGTGTTGTAACCAAAAGGATATCACGATCAAGTCATCCACTTGATGTCCTATGGCATCAAACTTACTATTCTAAGGACTTTATTATGTTTATCAAAGAAGAACACAATAAATGAAATGCCTCATATATAAAATAGCATAATAGAATGTATGTAAATACAAAAAATGTATTGGCCTCAAGGGCATACACAAACAGTTGAGACTTCAAAGAAATGGAAAGTTACCATATTTTTTAAGAATCCTGCAGGTTTCTTTTCAACAAGAGAGGCAAAATCATCCATCAATCAGCCATCTCTAACACATTTGACACACTTGGGATTGTAGGGATAGTAGCCTTTAGGGCAACTTCCTTCAATACTTCAACTAAAATTTCTTCAACAACTTTAGATGGTTAGATGGAGAAGGGAATAGTTGAAGCTTGCTCCAACTGAGCTTTTAGAAGTCGAGTTTCTTTTATTTCTGCTTGAGAAGGATATGGTGAGGAATGAGTAGCTTCATTTTCTGATCGAATTAGTAAATTTGGAGGTGGAGAAGGAGTCCTCATTCTTCTTGATACTAGTGCTAGAGAATCTTCAAGGTTC
Source organism: Ormosia semicastrata (assembly GCA_029884595.1). NCBI lineage: Eukaryota > Viridiplantae > Streptophyta > Magnoliopsida > Fabales > Fabaceae > Ormosia > Ormosia semicastrata. The sequence goes on along the minus strand of JAQQTO010000027.1, from coordinate 10,435,390 downwards.
ATTATTGAAGGCTCATTTTCGACATCCTATAAAATATTAAGTTATGAAATTTCAAAATATAACATAATATTTCGTTATGAAATAATACAAGGTTATACCGTAGCTTGATTTCCCTCAAGGATAGAATCCGTTTTAGATGAATTTATAATTTGTTTAGCATCCAGAGCATATAATTCTTTGGATTGTTCTTTGGGAGAACCAACAGTTTTGACACTAATAATGGTCAAATTGTCAGTCCTTTTTCTTTTGCCAACAAACTTAATGCGCGAAGGCCTAGCCTTAGAAACCTTTATAGTGGTTGAAGATGTAGTATGCGTAGAATTAGTTGAAGTTACAAACAAAAAAAGAAAAGTAAAGGCAAGTTTGCTCCTCGAAATATAATACAATCTTGTACCTTTGTCTTGGTTTGTTATGGTTCCTTTTTAACTGTCTTTGGAGCTTCATTAGTCGAAATTGGTTCCTTCTAAGTTTTAGTGGTTGCAAGTGTAACTTTTTGGCTCTTCACCCTAGATTTGGTAATGAATACTATTATTTTCTTTTTCTTTGGTCGAGATGTGTCTTCTTCATCAGACGAATTTTCTTCTCTACCCTTAAGGTCATCCATCAATTTGATGTCGTTTGCTGCTGCAAAAGAAAATTATTTTATTCAAATATAATAACACAAAATATAAATTTCAAAGAAAAAAAGGTTACCATGAGGAGGGTACTTTATGACTCGAGTGTTACCATATAAGAAATCTCAATAATTATACAAATAATGCTTTTCAAAAGTGACTTATTTTTTCTTAGTTTCATAATAAACTCCAATGGCTTCGCCAAATAGATTTGGGAATCAGTTATCCATACCAAAAGGAGCATTAGGTAATGAAGGATACTTTGGAACAGGTTTGTCGAAGTCATCAAATTTTGCTAAAGGATTCAAAATTAGAGCACCAATGAACTTGGCATGACATTTTTTATAATGTTCAGCCTTCTTGTGTCGAAGAACTTATTTAGCCTCTTGAACTACTACTCTCACATTTCGATGATCCCATTTGATTTAAAAGCATTTTTCAAATTTATAAATTTCTTAGAGGTGCATACCTTCAGTTTTCTTCTTTGGACTACTAGTCTGCAAAGAAGGATTCAAATCAATCATTCATTGAAAACAAATATCCAAATCTACATGATGCTTGGAGCAATATTTATTCCACTAATTTGAAAATTAAATACTTGAGAAAGAGCTGGTTTTGCAATTGAAAGGTTTCCTTTCATTTTTCATTCATACGAAGATAATGTTTACGATTCTTAATCAAAGACAAATTGCTATCATAAAGCAAATATTCTTCTTTCATCAAAAAAGGAGCTAGAAGGGCTTGATAAAAGACAAATTGATGAGACAAAGTATTTGGCAAATAAGAAACTATGTCTGTTCCTTTAAGTCCTAGGAGACTTGAAGTAAGAACTTGTGGACAAAGGAAGTTTCCCCACAAATCAAGATTTTTTGTTTGTGCCCAGGACTATCACTAAAAAAGGGATTGGTGAACCATTATAGATCGTGTGTTCAATTGCCAAAAAGGGATCAAGTCAAGTTATCAACATGGTGTTTGACTCCATGAAAAAGAGATAAGAAGATTTTGAATTCCTCTAATTCCTGTCCCTTTCAAGAGTTAGAATTGAGGTGCACCTAAATCCTTCAATATTTCTTGAGATGTCTTGTGGGGCACTATTGGAGTGGTGAGGCTCGAAATGGCATTCAACTAGAGTTGGAGAAGCCCGAAAGGGCCTTTTAGGTTAGTTAATTTTTTTGGTCGAGCTCGAAGGGTATTAACAACTTCTGCCATTGACTAGAATAATTGAGCAAGGATCAACTAGTTCAGACAAAGTTTATCACCCTCATGAAGAAATGTTGCAAGAAGGATTAAAGGTCTTGGGACTTGAAGAGACTTAGTGCAGAAAACATAGGCACTAAGCCAATAGAGAAGGAAGGTCATATGCTCATCATCTGATACCTACTCAGTGTTTTTTGTAATGTACTAATTCGAGTTACTACAGTATATTTCGAAATATACTTAGTAAACAGGATTAGACTCATTACCTACTACTTTTAAACATCATAAAAGCTTTGTAATAACAAAAAAATAATTTTGATTAACTTTAAAAATAGAGCCTCGAAACACATCATTTGATTAATACAACATAACTTTTGATTCTTTACTGAATTATCAAATTTATACATAATACATCAAAAAGTGTTTAAACAAATTAGGCCTTCATACCATATATACAACATATACAAATAAAAAAAAAAGGTCTTATTCAAAGCTATAACTTTATTTCCCTATCTTGGAAGAATTCTGATTTTGATTTGTAAGTAACATACAAACAAAGGGGTGAGAATTCGAAAATTCTCAGTAGCATAACAATACATACAACAACAATATTATTATAAATTCATGATAGATACATATAAATAAAATTGAAATATGCAATTATGTATTGATGCTCATGAAATGATCAATGCTGATGTTTATGAAATGTAATATGATGATGTTTATGAAATGTAATATGTTAATGCTCATGAAATGTCATGTCCTTTATCAAAGTGCTCGTCTGCAACTTTGACAAGCTTATGGAATGTCAATACTTTTGACAAAGTGACCGTTTGTAACTTTAGCCTTTGACTAAGTGTCCATACATAACTTTGCCTTCGACCAACATCGAAAGAATTCCTCATGCTTTATGCAACTTTAGATTTCGACTAAGTACCCGTACGCAACTTAACCTTCAACCAACATCGAAACAAAAAAAAATTCATTGCCTTTTCTACTATAATAAAAAATATACCTTTCAAATGCTTTCGATATTCATTTAACCTTGAACATATGCTCTTCGAATAGCTCTCATGGCCTATTCGAGCAACTTCCAAAAACATCAATCATGAATTGCCCTTTTCGAATAGTCCTTAGCCTATTCGATTATCATAAAAAAAAATATACATTTGAATAACTATCATAATCTTTTTTCTAACATTGAAATCTTACCAATTAAATAACACACGTAGTCTACTCGATCAGCCTTAAAAGTCATGCCATTTGTATTGCTCACTTAGTATACTTAATTTATCCTCAAAATCATGCAATCTCGAATAGCTAGCACATCAAAATTAGAACATTCTATAATGTTATATTCAAGTAGCCTCTTGGCCTATTCGAATAGAACACTACAGTAATGCCCTTTGGTACATCAGAACATCACTTTTGTATCTGATGCAAATTGAAAGTTACAAACCCAAGTGCAGGTTGTTTTAAGTAATAAATTCTCGAGAGTCCGAGGTCGATCCACAAGGAATTGATGAAGAAAAATTTATTTGACGTAAGAAAATATTTTGTGACAATAATAAAGGTGATAAAACTTAGTCACAAATAAAAAGGATTTACTTGGGTTAGGAGATCCACTCTTGGTAAATAAATTAAGAACAAGATTAATTCTTTTTATAACTCAATTAGAATCCACGCATAATGGAGGTTCCAATTGGAAAATACAACATTCAAAGTTCATTTAAGATTATATACGTAATTATATTATGATTCCTTTAATTATCTATTAACACCACCACTTATAAATTAGCTCAAGCATTCATTGTGCCAATATCTTGTCTATGACAAATCAAGATTTCCACTTTACAAGAAGGGTTTCTAAATTGATTGGAAACAAAATACAATACATATAATGACCACTTGATAATATATCATTTAAGCACAAGAAAGAGATTATTCTAACCTTATTTCATTACCAAGAGCTTCACCCTTTCACCCAAGTAAAATGAAAATTAGTCACTCATAGACAAGAAGAAAGAAAGAAGAAGAAGAAGAAGAAGAAGAAGAAGAAGAAGAAGAAGAAGAAGAAGAAGAAGAAGAAGAACATAACTTCAATTTAGAACAAAAGAAAACTGCAACAAAATAAATAAATAACACAATAGCATGATCTTGATCTCTAAGACCAAGATCCCTAAATGATCAGCCAAGGCTCCTTTTTATAGAGGATTAGAGATACAACATGACAAGAGGGTTGATTAATGAGTGAGTGGATGAGTGGAAAATGCCAAATGACTTTTGATGAGTGGAACATTATTGACATTCTTTGTCTCTGAAATCATTCAGTGCTGAACTCATTGCATTCATCCTTTTATCACCAAGTGGTCTTCATGAAAGTTGTAGAGTTGGATCTTAACTTTCAAATTCCGTTAGTTTAAGCCCAAAATCATTCCTACAACTCGAGCTATGGTCTGATTACTATACACTACTCAGGCCCAGCTACAATTCCTCTGTTCTGACTTGGAAGTCCAATATGACCTCTAAGAAATCCGAAATGAGTCTTGTGTTCTTCATGAAAGTTGTAGATATGGGTCTTAAATTATAGATGCCAAAATTTTAACCCAATTAAGTTCTTACAGCCTAAGTTATGCTCTAATTACTGTACACTATTCAGGTTCCAATCACAAAACTCATGTTCTGACTTCCAAGACCAATTAGCTCTATTAGATGTCTGATTTTGACCTAGAGCTCTCATGAAAGTTGTACAGATCTTTCTTATCTTTCCTACAAGGTAAAATACATAACTATTAGACATTTAGAACTCAAGATATGACCAAAATACAAAATTAGTGTAAGATGTAAATCTTGCTGAAAAAATTAATTAAGTCCAAGTTGAGTTCAAATTTACAAAACATAACCAAGCTCAATCAATTAAGTACATGGAGAGTGTAAATGACTAAAAATGAGAGTTTATTAATGTATTAAATATGTGATTATCAGTATCCATAAATCATATAAAACTATGGAAAGTCATCAAGTTCTTGTAGATGTATTCATGCTTATGCATGTTCAAATACATGTATGCTCAAATCTCATTAGATACATATAACTCAATACACAGAATCATGATTTTCTTAGAGTATCATGAAAAACTCCTTGTTGTTCATTTGTTGCGAGATTTTGACTAGTAGAAAATGATACAGCATAAACACAACAACCCCCAACCTTAACTCCCTAAAGATGGTGTTCATTTATACTTTCTGGTTCTTCCTTTGGTTCTTCTTCCTCTTACTTTCTACTGCACTTTCTTTCTTTTTCTTCTTTCCTTTCTCTGTTTCACATTTTCTGTTTCTCTCTTTTGTCTCTCTTTTCTTTTCTTTCTTATCTCTTCTTCTGTTACTAACAACTATATAACATAAGAAAAAGTGGAATATTTATCTTAAGGTCAAAGACGGTGGAAAGAAAGATGAAAAGGATAAGTTCGTTTGACTTTGGGGTGGTTCTTTGGAAAATCTGTAGCTCTATACGACATTTTAGTCCACTATGTTAATTGAAAATGGTCAACTAACTTATACTAATACTAATGCATTTCTATAACCATAATTTAAACTAATAGGTTAGGGAGGATGATACATTTCTCCCCTCTTTTCTAAAATCTTTTTCTTAAAATTTAGTTATCTAATATGAGAAGTTCCAAGGAAATAAAATTATACAAACATAATTCATCAATCCTCACCGTATTTTGAATTAAGAGACTGGATTGTCTCTTTGCCTCTCAAGATATAAACTCTCCTTGTGGTTATGGGTCTGGAATTAAGATCTTCTCCCATTTTCTAAAGACATTTCCTAGCATAATGTCCTATCTTACCACAATTGTAACATTTTATTTTATCCAATATGCATTCTCTAGTACCATGATAATTTTCACATTTTACACATTATGATTTCCTAAATTCATCTTGAATATGTTTTCCTTTATACAATAGAAACTTGGGCTTCTCAACATCCTCTTCAATCCTATTATCCGACCTATTTCATTTCAGAAAACTCTATGATCTCTGCTCTAATTGAAATTTAAAGTCACTAGATTCTACAATCTTACACTTATTCACCAAAGAAGGAAAATCCCTAATTTCGAAATGCTTAATTGTTCTTTTTATGTCATCTCGAAGACCAGCTTCGAATTTAACACATTTCTAGTTCTCATCTAGATTGTACCGAAAATAGGGAAAATTTCGATAGCTCTTTGAATTTGGCTTCATATTGCCCTACTGACATATTTCCTTGCTTGAGCTTCAGAAATTCAATTTCTTTATATTTGTAAATTCTTTGGGAAGTATTTTTCCAAAAAGGTTGATTGAAACACTTCCCATATTACTTGAGTTCTTGCCAGTTCCATTAATCTCCTAACTCCAGTCCACCAATACTCTACTTCTCCCTTTAACATATAGGTAGCAAAAGAAATCTTCTGATCCTTTATGTAATCCATCACTGCAAAAATCTTCTCTAATTTTCTTAACCATTCTTCAGCCTTTGCTGGATCATAGTCTCCCCTGAAGGAAAGAGGATCTACTTTTCTAAATTCAAAAAGGTCATGGAAATGTTGGTTTCTCACAACTATTACATCTTCGATTGGCTGTGGAGGTGGATGTGTGATGCGGATTATAAGTTGCAAACCCAAGTGCAGGTTGTCTCAAGTAATAAAATCTCAGGAGTTCGAGGTCGATCCACAGGGAATTGATGAAGAAAAATTCTTTGAGGTAAGGAAAAGTTTGTCACAACACTAAAGATGATAAAAGTTGTTTATAAATGAAAAGGATTGGGTTAGGAGATTCACTCTTGGTAAGTAAATTAAGGATAAGATTAATTCTTTTTATAACTCAATTAGAATCCACACATAATGGAGGTTCTAATTAGAAAATACAACATTCAACTTTCATTTAAGATTATATATATAATTATATTATGGTTCCTTTAATTATCTATCAACACCACCACTTATAAATGGGCTCAAGCATTCATTGTGCCAATATCTTGTCTACAACAAATTAAGATCTCCACTTTACAAGAAGGGTTTCTAAAATTATTAGAAACAAAATACAAAAGATATAATGACCACTTGATAATATATCATTTAAGCATAAGAAATAGGTTAATCTAACATTATTTCATTACTAAGAGTTTCACCCTTTCACCTAAGTAAAATGAAAATTAGTTAATCATAGACAAAAGGAAAGAAAGAGAGAAGAAGATGATGATGATGAACATAACTTCTATTTAGAACAAAAGAAAACTACCACAAAAGAAACAATCAATACACAAGCATGATATTGATCTCTAAGATAGCCTCCTCAAATGATCAGCCAAGGCTCCTTTTTATAGAGGATAAGGGATACAAAATGATAAGGGGCTGATTAATAAGTGAGTGGATGAGTGGGTGCATGAGTGGAAAATGCCAAATAGTAATTTGATGAGTGGAAAATTTTAGAGATTCTTGTCCCTGAAATCATTCAATGCTTAACTCATGGCATATGTCAAAATCTTGCCAAGTGGTCTTCATAAGCATTGTAGATTTTGTCTTACCTTTCCAATGCCACTAATTTTAGCCCAAAAGCATTCCTACAGCTCGAGATATGGCCCAATCATTGTACACTGCTGAGGCCTAGCTACAGCTCCTCTATTCTGACTTCTAAGCCTAGTATGGCCTCCAAGCCATCCAAATTTCCTCTTGTGTTCTTTATGAAAATTGTAAATTTGGATCTTAACTTTCGAATGGCACTATTTAGGGTTAATTGAACTCCTACATCTTAAGATATGGTCGAATGATTGCATAGAGGTCAAGCTGTTAGGATTAGCACTCTAGATCTTGATTCAACTCCAATTTAAATTATCCAAACGTATGATTGAGATCTTGAGGTCTTCATGAAAGTTGTATAAAATTGTATTACCTTTCCAAAAAGACTAAAATCACATCAATCAGATATTTACAACTCAAATTATAGTCAGTTTACTGAAACATACAATCACCTAGATTAAGGACAATTCAACCAATAATTTTTTCAATGATCCAATTAAGCTCAATTTCATAAAATGTGACAAAACCAACTTAATTAAACCAAATTGAACCTTAAGAAGCCAAATGAGAGGATTATAATGAATAAATTATATTACTATCGAATTCTCCCATACTTGACTTTTGCACTCCCAAACAAAACACATAAGACCAAAACTAGTGAACAAGGAAAAATAACACAAACTCAAAAAGTAAAAAAAATTCTAAAAGACTCAATAATATTAAATAATGAAAAGTAACCAAAGATTCAAGGGATCAAAACATTTATGAGGTAACTTTTCTTCACATCTCAAACCAACAAGCAATGAAATTTCAATTGAAAAGCATGAGTCAAGAATGATAGATCTTCATAGGATTCACTCTCAATCCCTCAAGTGTTTAAAATGTAGGTATTTCACTCAATTCAACCCATGAAAAATTGTACTACCATAAGCTTACTTATATTCTACTTCTCCATTACTCAGAACACATGCACACACAAATCATGATGACTTTATTCAAGGTTGTAATGGGCTCAAGGTAAAGGAGGAGGTAATATGGATATGACAAGTTAAATACCAAAGAGAATAAAAAAGTATGAGAGCTGAGTTCAATTAACAAGTATGAAAGTTCATCCTAACTTCACCTAATATATTTTTTAATTAAACATTTTTTTTACCAACTATTTTACACACACACCCCCACACTTGTTCAAGAACTCATCCAATGACAAAGCTAATGTTCTCTTACTCCCTAAGGTTAGGTAAGAACATGTTTTCCTTTTAAGGCACATAATGAGCTCGAAACAAAGAATGGTCAAATAAGCTCAAAGGGGTTAAGCAAGGGGAAATAGACCATTTCCAATGCCTTACATTGGCAGGAATTAGAGAATTTTCAAGAAGTCATAAGAGTGCTTGATATCATATTGAGACAATATGCTGTTGAGCAAGACTGCCTATTTGTGTACTAATCATTCTTGACTATTTGGTTAAAGTAGTTATTTTAAGAAAAATGCCTCAATCATGTTTATGCATGCATATGAAAATGTAGTCTAAAAAAGAATCAAAACAAGTTCTAGAGTAACAATTCTATGAGTGAAAATCACACAAGAAAAAAAAGAATGATACAAATGTTTAATCCATTCATCAATAGGCTCAAAATCTCACAAGGCATATTCTATCATTCTCAGTCCACCAATTCAACATCCATAACTAAGCATGTGATTTTTAAGAAAGAAGACAATTTACTCAATCATGCAATGTTCTCTGAATTTGAATTGCTACTTCCATACAACATAGTTATCTACCTAATTACTCCTTACTCTGCCACCAATTTTGATGCATCTTAAGAGCAAATTTACCTTTAGGGAATAATTTACTCCTTACTCTGTCATCCTTAATTACTTTTGTTATTAATAAATTGCTGACAAACATATTAATAAACATACTTCCTAATTTTTTTTTTCAATTTTTTTTCACACAACTATCCTTCCCCCCAATCAGATCACAACATTGTCCTCAATGTCAAAACATAGATAAGTTAAGGATAGAAGATATTACCTGTTGTTGCAATTACTGAAAAGAGAAACTTTCACAAATTTAAACAGAAATAAAGTATGATGAATAAAACCAAAGGTAAAGGAAAGTTATAGATGAAGTATCAGATCACATTCACGTTCCTTGCTGCTTCCTTCTAACTAATCTATCTGAGCTATTATTGGTTCAAGTTCATAAAAAAAAATTTGTAATTTATCAATTAATTCATCAACAGTGGAAACAAATATAAGGAGTCGTCTTGCCGAAGGTGTGATAAAGTTCTGTTCCACAGCATAGTCAACAAAAGATAACAAATTGTCAAAGAAATTTCTAACATTCAACAAACCTATGGGTTTATAGTGGATGTTCAGTTGGGCCCAAGAAATAATTTGAAAAACTTCTTCCAAAGTACCAAAACCACCCGGTAAGGCAATGAATGCATAAGAGTTTTCAAGCATTGTCCTTATTTGTCCATGCATAGATGATACTTGAAGTTCTAGCCCAATTGTCTTTCGAATGATGCTCCTTCGAGTTAAAAGTTCAGGAATGATACCTAAACCTTGACCACCTCTTAGATGTGTAGAAAATGATACAGCCCCCATTAACCTAATGCTACGTCCCCCATATACTACACAAATGTTCCTCGTAGCAAATGTTCTACTAATAGTGCTTGTTACATTTACAAACTCTAAACCTTTCCCATAAGTAGTCCACAAAATACATAGATACTGGTAAATCTATGAACCGAAAAAGAAGTTTCTTCCATTTATACATTCACACTCCTTTTAAATGATTATGAGTTGGAGGAAAGTGAAAAAAATGGAGTGTTTAAATAGGGAATAGTTGGCTCCTATATGGGTAGGTTGGTTGTTGTTAGAAAAGTTTAAAATTAAGAATCTTTATTTATTTTTTATTTTTATTTTTATTTTTTTAAAAATAAAAATACTTTCACACAATGGGAATAAGCATAAAAACCTATGCCTTTAAGCCAATTAGGGTGACTCTTAACGAGAAGTTGGCTCTAAGACTACAATACCCCCAAAGAACCTTTCAAACAAACGGGATAAGGATCCATGCACAAGGATTTCATGGACTAAATACCAAGTTATTAACAACCTGATGAAAGGTGAGTGTATACCCACTTAAGAATAGGATGAAGGTAGTCTGCTCTTTCAGCTTTATGCCAAAGCATTGTTGACCAATATTAGACCCATTCAAGACCAATGTAACATAGGGCTCCCAAAAGGGACAAGTAGCCATAATGCGACTGGCTACCTCAGATGTGGGATACAATCTACCTACTTTGTTTAACAATGAAGAAGGCTGGATCAGGATGCGCGCATTTCCCCATTCATGTTTTGTGTTTATAAAGGCCAAACCTAAGATGTGCACATACTTTATCTTTTTTTTTTAAATAAGAAGAACAAGATAATATATATATGTTGTTGTGATTGTGACTCACCTCTTCCTCTAGTTTTACGTCCAGTAACGGCTTAAACGCCTTCTATGAGTCGAGGATAAGCTTCCTATCCAATTTTCTTATAAATTGGCAAACAGAGTCTTTTTGAGTCAGATTCCCAAGACTGTAATATTCTTGTTCATCCTTGAAGAGATTCCACAAGTTAAGAAGTTCACGCTGCATATATCCACAAGAATGTATCTCAAGAGTCAATAAGATATTATCTATTGACTCCTTACTCAGTCCATTCTTAATGAAGAATATTTTATCATCTCTGTTTATGGAAACCATCCCCAAAGAACGACATCGCTTGTTACAATTCCATTGTGCACATTTGTGACAAACTTGTAACCTTTTTGCTCTTCTCCTTTTAGAATACGAACTTCTACCGAGACCTATCATGTAAAAGTCAAATGAAATTTAAGATTCACCTGCTAGACGGACCTTTGCTTCGATTATCTAGCGTACATATTTTGACATGCCCTTGTGCATTAACAGTCTCAGTCTTTCACATTTAGCTTTGTAAATTTTTGTTAGAGCATTTTGAGGAAGAGAAAGAAAATGCTTTCTTAGATTTGAGAGAATGACATCCATTTTAAAGGAGAAAGAATCAATTATTATGGGAAACTGAAAAATAAACCGACTTGAAAACCACGAAGTACCATTATCCACCACTTAACCGGGGTGATAAAGAACTGCAAAAATAAAGCCATAAAATTAGAGTAAATTCTTCTCATAACAAGGAGTAGAAAGGGAAATGAATTCTACCTCAGCAACTTGATTTTCTAGAAATGGTTTAAGTCTTTGTCCATAGACCTTTAAAACATTATCATTCCTAGAATTCTCAATGTCTATGACCCCATAAGGATACACATGTTTGACAATAAAAGGGTCAGTCCACTTAGATCTCAATTTTCCAGGGAATAGATGAATACGAGAATTATAAAGCAGAACTTTTTGACCAATTTCAAAAGATTTTCTCAAAATTGACTTGTCATGAAAAGTTTTTGTTCTATCTTTATAAAATTGAGTTTTCATATGCATCATTTCTCAATTCCTCAAGTTTATTTATTTACAATTTGCATATTCTGCAAGCATTATCAAGATTTAAATTGAAAGCTTTAATGGCCCAAATTGCTTTATGCTCCAGTTCTATAAGAATATGACAAGGTTTTTTCATAGACTAACCGATAAGGTGACATGCTTAAAGATGTTTTGAAAACAGTACGATAAGCCCAAAGTGCATCATTTAGTCTTAAAGACTAATCTTTACGATTTGGGTTAATCGTTTTTCCCAAAATTTGTTTAATCTCCCTATTTGCTAATTCTACTTGTTCACTTATCTAAGGGTGATAAGGGGTGGCAATTTTGTGGGTAATACCATATTTATTCATTAAAGATTCAAATGGTTTATTGTAAAAATGTATTCCCCCATCACTGATGATAGCTTGAGAGATTCCAAATTAACTTAAGACATTTTCTTTTAAAAATTTAAGAATAGTTTTATGGTCATTGTGTCAACATGAAATCGCCGTAATCCATTTTGAGACATAATCAATCGCAACTAAAATATACAAAAATCCAAATGAAGATGGAAATGGATCCATGAAATCAATTCTCCAATAATCAAAAGTTTTAATGACAAGGATAGGGTTCAGAGCATCATATTTCTTTTAGAAATAGACCCAACTTTTTGACAATTTTCACAACTTTTACAAAAGGTATAGTTGTCCTTAAATAAAGTGGGCCAATAAAATCCACACTGCAATATTTTTGTAGTTATTTTCTTTGAAGAAAAGTGACCTCCACATACTTCTGAATGAAAAAATTTAATGACATTACCTACCTCATTGTCGGACACACATATCTGAAAGATTTGATCAGGACAATATTTGAATAAATATGGGTCATCCCAATAAATTTTTTTCACCTCAGTCAAAAATTTCCTTTTGTCTTGGTCCATCCATTGAGACAGCATTGTACTTGTTACAAGAAAATTGACTATGTTTTGCAAACCAAGGCATGGAATTGACAGAAAATAAAAATTCATCAAGAAAAGAATCATTGATAGGTGTGTTATCAAAAGATGAGTCTGTTGTAAGTCTGGACAAATGATCTGCAATAACATTTTCAGATCTTTTTTTATCTTTTGTTGTGATGTTGAATTCTTGAAGCAACAAGATCCACTATATCAACTTAGGTTTGGCATCCTATTTAGACATTAAATATCTAACAGCAACATGATTGGTGAAAACAACAATAGAAGAACCAATTAAATAAGCTCAAAATTTATCCAATGCAAAAATTACAGCAAGTAGTTCCTTTTCAGTAGTGGTGTAATTCATTTTTGCACTATTTAAAGTTCTACTTGTGTAATAAATCACATAAGGCTTACATTCCTTTCTTTGGCCTAAAACAGCACCAATAGCAAAATCACTAGCATCACACATCAACTTAAAAGGCAAAAACCAATTAGGAAATTGCATAATAGGAGCAGATGTCAAAAGACTAATTAATTTTTCAAAAGATTTTTGACATTCTTGAGTCCAATCAAATAGTGCATCTTTTGTCAGAAGATTACATAACGGTCTAGATATGGCACTAAAGTCCTTAATGAATCTTCTGTAAAATCCTGCATGTCCTAAAAAGGAGCGAACTTCTCTGACTATTTTTGGGGAAGACAAATGAGCAATTAATTCAAATTTGGCCTTATCAACTTTAATTCCTTTAGAAGATATCACATGAACTAACACAATTTCTGAGGTAACCATGTAATGACATTTTTCACAGTTTAACACAAATCCTTTTTCTTCGTAACTTTTAAGAACTTTTTTCAAATTATCAAGACAATTTTCAAAAAAATTTCCAAAAACTGTTAGGTTATCCATGAAAACATCTAAATAATGCTTAATCATACCACTGAAAATACTTAGCATACATATTTGGAATGTTGTCAGAGCATTACAAAGGCCGAAAGACATTCTTCTATATGCAAAAGTGCCAAAGGGGCACATAAAATTAGTTTTTTCTTGATCCTCCAATGCAATTGGTATTTGATTATACCCTGAATAACCATAAAAAAAATAATAGTAGGGATGTCTTGCTACTCTTTCTAAAATCTGATCAAGAAATAGCAAGGGGAAATGATCTTTCCTAGTGGCTACATTTAATTTTCTTAAATCAATACACATACGCCAACTGGATGAAACTCTGGTAAGTATTAATTCACCTTTTTCATTTCCAACCACTATTATTCCAGATTTGTTAGGCACAACTTGTGTAGGGCTTACCCACTGGCTATCAGAAATAGGGTAGATAATTTCACCATTAAGTAATTTAAGAACTTCAGCTCTAACTACCTCTTTCATGTATGGATTTAATCTTCTTTGAGGTTGTTGAGATGTTTTAGTATTATCCTCTAAAAATATTCTATGTGTACAAATTAATAGATTAATACTTTTTATATCCTTTGATGTCCATCTAATTGCACTTTTATGCCTTTTAAGTATTTCTAACAATATACCTTCTTGTTCTCCAGTAAGGGTTGAGGAAATTACTACTGGGAAGCTTTGTTCTTCTCCCAAAAATGTGTACTTCAATCCAGCATGTAATGACTTTAGTTCCAGTGTGGGTACTTATTCATGGGTATTATCATTCATGGATTGTAGATCTTTGAATTTTGGCTTCCATCCTTTGTATTCCATTATCTGTGTACAATCAAGCAAATAGCATATTTCAGAAATATTATCATCTAATTGCATACATGAATCAAACGAATAAATTAAACAAACTTTTAATGGATCAGAAGAACTCCAATTTTGAAGATGATCATCTATAATGGCCTCAATCCCATCAGCTTCCTCCTTTTCATCATATACTTCTTGTGGTTGCTTGCACATGTTGAAAACATTAAGCTCCAGTGTCATGTTTCTAAATGTTAGCTTCATCAATCCATTTTTGCAATTTATTAAAGCATTAGATGTTGCTAAAAATGAATGACCTAAAATAACAGGAATTGACTTGCAACTATTAACCAAAGGTTCAGTTTCCAAGACAATAAAATCCACAGGAAATAGGAATTTATCAACTTGTACCAACACATCTACCACTATTCCTTCTGGAATTTTAATTGATCTATCAACAAGTAGAAGAGTTACAAAGGTTAGTATTAACTCACCCAAGTTGAGTTACTGATAAACTGAATATGGAAGCAAATTAACACTAGCACCAAGATCAAGTAAAGCTTGTTCAATTTTATATTCTCCAATAATGCATAAAATCATAGGACAACCACGGTCTTTATGTTTCAAAACATTATTGCTTTGAATAATGGAGTTTACCTATTTAGCCAAAAATGCATTCTTTTTCACATTTAATTTCCTTTTAAAAGTGCATAAGTCTTTCAAAAATTTGGCATAACAAGGAATTTGTTTGATAGCATTTAACAACGGAATATTGACCTTCACTTACTTAAAAATTTCATAAATTTGAGTATGGAGGTTCAATTTCTTTGGTTTATTTAATGCTTGAGGAAATGGGGGTGGAGGCGAGAGTTTGGTCTCATTTTGGATGGATGGCTTATCAACCTCTTCCTTATCTTGGGGAATTGACTCATCATTTCTCTCACAAGGTTCAGGAACTTGTTTTTCAACAACTTTTCCACATCTAAGAGTTACCACTGACTTGACTCATCAACCTCTTCCTTGCTCATGTACAACTTCGTTAAAAATAGGAATTTTTGGACATTCATTTGTTGAGTATCTTAAATCATCACAAATACCACAAATTTCTTCATTTTGCACAGATTTGATTTCTTTCACTTTGCTTGATTCCATGGCTTCAACCTTTCTAGCCAAAATGTCGTACCTAGCATTTAGATCTTCTTCTTGACTAAGATGATATTTTCTTTTACTAGCATTTGCAAGGTTATATCTAATTGAATTTTCAGAAGGATTAGTACTATGCCAAGATTGAGAATTTTCAGCCAAATGGTTTAAATAATCTAAAGCATCTTCAGGTTCTTTATCAAGAAACTCGCCATTGCACATTGTTTCCACAAATTGTTTTGTTTCAGGTGTTAAACCTTCATAAAAGAAGCTTATAGTGCTCCATTTTTCAGAACCATGAAGTGGCAAGAGATTAACAAATCTTTAAAATGTTCCCAACATTGAAAACATGCTTTATTTGAATTTTGGAAAAAATTTTGGATTTGTCTTTTCAAAGCATTGATTTTATATGTTGGAAAAAATTTCTTTAAAAACTCACCTTGCATTTCTTGCCATGTGCTAATTGATATTGGTTTCAAAGCATTAAGCTAAGTTTTTGCTTTATCTTTCAAAGAAAAAAGAAACAATTTAAGCCTAACAATTTCTTCAGTGCAAGTTTGATCATTAAAAGCGATAGATACTTCCTCAAATTCTTTCAGATGTAAATATGGGCTTTCAGATTCTAAACCATGGAAATTAGGAAGTAAAGGAACCATACCCGGCTTAAATCTAAAATTGTTAGCATTAAGTGGAAAGACAAAACATGACGGACAAGAATTTCGAGGTGGTTGCAAAAATTCACGCATGGTTCGTAACAGTTGAATTTCATGTTCATCATGTACTCTTTCATTTTCAGTCATTGTGTTTATTGTGTGTGATTGTGACTCAAACAAATTAATATATAAAGTACCAGGATTAATTTTAACCAAATGACTAGAATTTAAATCACGATACCAATTAAGCATAAATAAGTGACTTAAAATAAAATGAAAAATGTACAAGCTGGAGGTATAAACTAGCCATTAAATATTATCAAGGATATAGTATAAACCAGCCACCAAATAAATATTAAGAAGTAGTAAGTTAGTAAGCTGATAAAGTAAAATGTTAGTAAGTTAAAAATAAAGTGCAGAAAGTAATATACAGAAAATAAAATACAAAAAATAAAGTACAAAAAGTAAATTTAAAACATGAAAACCAGAGAATCGACAACCCGATTTTTTGCTCTAGCGAGAGAGAAGAGAAGAAGAAAGATTATTTCATTAATGATTGGAGATTACAGAGGGAGAAAGGGAAAATGGAGAGTTTCTGTTACTAAGTTAGTAAGTTAGTAGAGTAGAGAAAGAATATACCAGACAATGAAGTTTACTTAAAGAAAGAAAACCTCAATAAATTAAAATTTCAAATCAAGTCCCCAACAATGTGCCAAAAACTTGATATGGATTATAAGTTGCAAACCCAAGTGCCAGTTGTCTCAAGTAATAAAATCTCAGGAGTCCGAGGTCGATCCATAGGGAATTGATAAAAAAAATTCTTTGAGGTAAGGAAAAGTTTTGTCACAACACTAAAGATGCTAAAAGTTGTTTACAAATGAAAAGGATTTACTTGGGTTAGGAGATCCATTCTTAGTAAGTAAATTAAGGACAAGATTAATTCTCTTTATAACTCAATTAGAATTTATACATAATGGAGGTTCCAATCGAAAAATACAACATTCAACGTTCATTTAAGATTATATATGTAATTATATTATGGTTCCTTTAATTATCTATTAACACCACCACTTATAAATGGGCTCAAGCATTCATTGTTCCAATATCTTGTGTACAACAAATCAAGATCTCCACTTTACAAGAATGGTTTCTAAAATTATTGGAAACAAAATACAATAGATATAATGACCACCTGATAGTATATCATCTAAGCACAAGAAAGAGATTAATCTAATCTTATTTCATTACCAAGAGCTTCACCCTTTCACCCAAGTAAAATAAAAATTAGTTACTCATAGATAAAAGGAAAGAAAGAGAAAAGAAGAAGAAGATAAACATAACTTCTATTTAGAACAAAAGAAAACTACCACAAAGGAAACAATTAATACATAAGCATGATATTGATCTCTAAGTTAACCTCCTCAAATGATCAGCCAAGGCTCCCTTTTATAAAGGATGATAGATATAAAAATGACAAGGGGCTGATTAATGAGTGAGTGGATGAGTGGGTGAATGAGTGGAAAATGCCAAATAGTAATTTGATGAGTGAAAAATTATAGAGATTCTTGTCCCTAAAATCATTCAATGCTGAACTCATGGCATGCGTCAGAATCTCACCAAGCGGTCTTCATAAGAGTTGTAGGATCTTGTCTTAGCTTTCCAATGACATTAATTTCACCCCAAAAAAATTCCTATAGCTCGAGATATGGCCTAATCACTGCACACTACTCAGGCCTAGCTACAACTCCTCAATTCTAACTTCCAAGCCCAATATGACCTCCAAGCCATCCGAATTTCCTCTTGTGTTCTCATGAAAGTTCTCGATTTAGGTCTTAAATTTCAAATGGCACTAGTTTGGGGTTAATTCAACTCCTATATTTGAAGATATGGTTGAATGATTTCATAGAGGTCAAGCTTCCAGGATCACCACTCTAGATCTTGCTTCAACTCCAATTTAAATTATCCAAACGTGTGATTGGATCTTAAGGTCTTCATGAAAGTTGTAGAAAATTGTCTTAACTTTCCAAAAAACTATAATCACATCAATCAGATATTTGTAACTCAAATTATAGCTAGTTTACTGAAACATGCAATCACTCAGATTAAGGACAATTCAAGTAATAATTTCTTCAATGATCCAATT
Source organism: Ormosia semicastrata (assembly GCA_029884595.1). Classification (NCBI taxonomy): domain Eukaryota; kingdom Viridiplantae; phylum Streptophyta; class Magnoliopsida; order Fabales; family Fabaceae; genus Ormosia; species Ormosia semicastrata. Next base: position 10,416,926 of record JAQQTO010000027.1, on the reverse strand, counting down.
AAGCTCAGTTTCATAAAATGTGACAAAACCAACTTAATTAAGCCAAATTGGACCTTAAGAAGCCAAGTGAGAGGATTATAAAATGAATAAATTATATTACTATCAATGTACGTCCATTCTTTTGAGCACTCTATTAGTGATATCAGTTTGTGCCCTCATTACATCTGCCATTTGTCGAAAAACTCCCAACATATCTGCCACATTTTTGTCGATAGATTCCTTATTTCTTTAGGAATGCCTTGGAGATGCCATAATCTCTTGTACACATAAAACAATACATATTGAGTTTATCAGTCTCAATATCATTTAACAATATGATAGTAACTATTAACGTTCATACGTAAGGCTGTTATGCAATTCTTATACATCTCACTTTAAGATAAGAAAATGTACAACACAAAACAAGAATATCAAAACATACCAAAAGTATAGTCATTCTATTGCCTGGCTCAATATGATGAACTGGTCTGATACCATAACATAATGTCCTAATTCGAGTTATTATGGTATATTTCAAAATATACTTAGTAAATAGGATTAGACTCGTTACTTACTACTTTTAAACATCATAAAAGCTTTCTAATAAAAAAAATTTTGATTAGTGTAAAAAATAGAGCCTTGAAACACATCATTCGATTAATACAACATAACTTTCGATTCTTTACTGAATTATCAAATTTATACATAATACATCAAAAACTGTTTGAAACAAACTAGGCCTTCATGGCATATGTACAACATATATAAATCAAAAATAAAGGTCCTATTCGAAGCTACAACTTCATTTCCCTGTGACGAGCGCCGAACTCAATTAAAATTAAAACTGAGTTGTACCTATGGCTTGTAGCATAGGAGTTAACACCAAATCGTCTCTTAAGGATCTTAGTTTGCAAATTAATCAGACCAAGCCGAGATTGGAGGGGTTGAGTGAGAATAGAATACGAAAATAACAGAACTAAGGGAAGAACAATTAATTAAAAACATAATCAATCCAGAAATCTATCCGAAATTGGGTAGATTCTATCATAGATCACTAAACAAACATTTGGATTGCATTTGAATGATTAACTTGGAATTAACCAAGATCTTAGCATTAAATCTAGAATTCTTACTAGATAATCATCTAGAATCCAATTAACAATTGATACACAAATTCGCAATCGCAAAATTCATGTTAGATCTATGTTAATTTTAGATCCAAATTCAATTAATCTAAGCACAAATAAGCACTTAACTTCTAATTCCATGACTAAGCCAGATTAATCAACCTAATTCAATCAGAATTCTTAATCCCAAATCAAGATCTAATCAGATCAAGAAAACGAAAAAGAAGGGGAAGAAGAAGAATCCAAATACAATTCAAAATAAGAAATTAGAACAAGGTCTCAAGAATCCAAACCAAAATTTCTTCAAGAATCTCAAATTGACTACAAGGTATTTAGCCCTCCATCAAAAGAGGAAAACCCAGAAACGAAATTAGAGAGAAGAGGAAGGAGAGAAGAGAGTTCTAGAGAGAAGTCAGAAAAGTATGGAATGAAAAACTGATTTTCGGATCCCTACTCTCCAACTATAAAACTGCCCCCAAAATTAGCCTCTCCTTACACTTCCCAAACACAGCTAGGCCTTGTAGGAATGAAATGGCCCAAGTTTCATCTGAATTGGACTTGAATTGACCAAGATATGCTCACTTTAATGCCATATGCTCCTCAAACCCGAGTCTGAACTTCTAGGCCCAATTAGGCCTACTAGACATCTAATTGAGACTTTGAGCTCCCATCAAAATTGTAGAGCTTCCTTTCAGCTTTCCTACAAGATAAAATGCATAATTTTTAGATGTCTAGAACTCAAGTTATGGATAGAATACAGAAACAACATCAAAACTCAACAATGCTGAAAAAATTCAATTAAGCCCAAATTTAAGCCCAACTTATAAAACATGTCCAAGGTCAAACAATTAAGTACATGAAGAGTGTAAATCACTAAAAATGAGGGCTTATGAATGTGTAAAATATGTGATTATCACCATGTCTTGCAAGAATTCTGATTTCAATTTGTAATTAACATACAAACAAAGGGGTGAGAATTCAAAAATTTTCAGTAGCATAACACATACAACAATAATATTATTATAAATCCTTGATAAATACACATAAATAACATCGAAATATGTAATTATGTATTGATGCTAATGAAATTATCAATGCTAATGGTTATGAAATATAATATGATAATGTTTATGAAATGTAATATGTTAATGCTCATGAAATTTCATGATCCTTTATCAAAGTTCCCGTCCACAACTTTGACATGCTTATGGAATGTCATGACTTTTGACAAAGTGCTCGTTCACAACTTTAGCCTTCGACTAAGTGTCTGTACGTAACTTACCCTTCGACCAACATCGAAAAATGGTTCCTCATACTCTTAAAAAAAGAACTCATTGCCTTTTTGAATTGTAATCGAAAATATACCTTCCAAATGCTTTCAATATTCAATTAACCTTGAACATATGCTCTTCGAATAGCTCTCATGGCCTATTCAAGTAGCTTCCAAGAACATCATTGATGAATTGCCCTTTTCGAATAGCCTTTAGCCTATTCGATTATCATAAATAAATATACGTTCGAATAAGTATCATAATCTTTTGTCTAACATCGAAATCTTACCAATCGAATAATACACTTAGTCTACTCGATCAGCCTTGAAAGTCATGTCATTCGTATTTCTCACTTTGTATACTCAATTTATCATCAAAATCATACAATCTCAAATAGCTGACACATCAAAATTGGAACATTCTGTAATGTTCTATTCGAGTAGCCTCTTTGCCTATTCGACTAGAGCACTGTAGAAATACCTTTTGGTACATCAGAACATCACTTTTGTATCCATAAATCATATCAAATTGTGGAAAATCATCAAGTTCTTGTAGATGTATTCATGCTTATGCATGTTCAAACATATGTATGCTCAAATCTCATCAGATACATATAACTCAATACACAAAATCATGATTTTCTAAGAGTATCATGAAAAACTCCATGCTGTTCATTCCTTGCTAGATTTCGACTAGCAGAAACTGATACAGCGTAGCAACAAACTCAATAACCCCTACCTCAACTTCGTAAAGATGGTATTCAATTCTACTTTCTAATTCTTCCTTTGGTTCTTCTTCCTCTTACTTTCTACTATACTTTCTTTTTTTTTTCTTTTTTCCTTTCTCTATTTCATGTTCTCTGTTTCTCTCTTTTCTCTATCTTTTCTTTTTTTTCTTATCTCTTCTTTTATTGCTAACAGCCATATAACATAAGAAAAAGTGGGATATTTATCTTAAGGTCAAAGATGATGGAAATAAAGATGAAAAGGATAGGTTAGTTTGACTTTGGGGTGGTTCTTTGGAAAATCTATACCTCTGTAAGACATTTTAGTCCTCTATGTTAATCGAAAATGGCCAACTAACTCAAACTAATACTAATGCATTTCTATAACCATAATTTAAACTAATAGGTTAGGGAAGACATTATATCTTTTTGCTAGTTTTCAATGAAACTAGTATAGATGAGCTTGCCTAGATCGAGTTCTGGGAGGTTTTTAAGTTTGGGGATTAGGGTAATGATTTTCCCAATTGGTTTAAGACTTGCTATTGTAGCAAAGTCAAATAAAGTAGGGGCAATCGTCCTATAAGAGACATGAAAGTTTTTGGTAGTCTTGTTCCAAAAAAAGAAGGAACACACAAGCATCAAAAGATTGAGATTTATAGGATATCGACTGAGTTGAATAAAGTCAAAAATACCAATTCACTTACACAAGTCAACTTTCTTATTTTTTTTACCCTATTCAACTAGTTCAAATAATTGGTTTTAGGAAAAAGGAGAAGATTTTCTAAATACTTTAGAGTAATAATCTAAAGAAATCAATGGGAATATTTTCTTTCAAGACAATAATTTCTTCACCTTCTAGACAAGGGAAGAAATAAGAAATGATTTTAAGTTAATCTAGAGGAAGAATGAGACCTAAGAACGCATGCCTAGAATTAGCTATGGAAAAAGGTACCAATACATGTGATTTCCAAGACCAAGAGTTATCCACCAAAGTATTAGGGGCATAAAGAATCCTACTAAGATTAGTTGAGGCACGAGCTGTACTAGTATCACAAAGGTTTTGTATTCATTCCTAGAAGATATGGGTCTCTGGCTTGAGATGCAAATTATAAGTTACAAACTCAAGTACAGGTTGTTTCAAGTAATAAATTCTCGTGAGTCTGAGCTCGATGCACAGGAAATTGATGAAGAAAAATTCTTTGACGTAAGGAAAATATTTTGTCACAACAATAAAGGTGATAAAACTTAGTCACAAATAGAAAAGATTTACTTGGGTTAAGAGATCCACTCTTGGTAAGTACATTAAGGACAATATTAATTCTTTTTATAACTCAATTAGAATCAACGCATAATAGAGGTTCTAATCGGAAAATACAAATTGAAAGTTCATTTAAGATTATATACGTAATTATATTATGGTTCCTTTAATTATTTATTAACACCACCACTTATAAATGGGTTCAAGCATTCATTGTGTCAACCTCTTATCTACAATGAATCAAGATCTCTACTTTACAAGGAGGGTTTCTAAATTGATTGGAAACAAAATACAACACGTATAATGACCACTTGACAATATATCATTTAAGCACAAGAAAGAAATTAATCTAACCTTAATTTATTACCAAAAGCTTCATCCTTTTACTTAAGTAAAATGAAAATTAGTTACTCATAGACAAGAAGAAAGAAAGAGAGAAGAAGAAGATCATAACTTCAATTTAGAATAAAAGAAAACTACAACAAGATAAACAAATAACACAATAGCATGATCTTGATCTCTAACACCAAGATTCCTAAATGATCAGCCAATGGTGCCTTTTATAGAAGATTAGGGATATAAAATGATAAGGGGGCTGATTAATGAATGAGTGGATGAGTGGGTGGTTGAGTGGAAAATGCCAAATGACTTTTGATGAATGGAAAATTATTGAGATTCATTGTCTCTGAAATCATTCAGTGTCAAACTCATTGATTCCATCAGAAAATTGAAAAATGGTCTTCATAAAAGTTATAGGTTTTTGTCTTAGATTTCAAATGCTATTAATTTTAGCCCAAAATTATTCCTACAGCTCGAGATATGACCCAATCACTGCACATTGCTCAGGCCCAATTATAGCTCCTCTGTTCTGACTTGCAAGCCCAATATGACCACTAAGAAGTCTATGCTGGGTCTTGTGTTCTTTATAAAAGTTGTATATATGAGTCTTAACTTGTAGATGCCAAAATTTCAACCCATAGGAGTTCCTACAGCCCGCGTTATGCTCTGGTTGCTACACACTATTCAGGTTCCAATCACAAAACCCGTGTTCTGACTTCCAAGCCCAATTAGTTCCACTAGATGTCTGATTTTGACCTAGAGCTAGCATGAAAGTTGTAGAGCTCTCTCTTATCTTTCCTACAAGATAAAATATATAATTTTTAGACATCTAGAACTCAAGATATGACTAAAATACAGAAATAGTGTAAGACTTAAATCATGCTAAAAAAATCAATTAAGTCCAATTTGAGTCCAAACTTACAAAACATAACCAAACTCATTTAATTAAGTACATGAAGAATGTAAATGACTAAAAATGAGGATATATTAATGTATAAAATATGTGATTATCAAATTCTCCCATACTTAACTTTTTGTACTCTTGGGCAAAACACATAAGACCAAAACTAGGGAATAAGAAAAAATAACACAAACTCAAAAGCTAAAAATTTTAAAAGCCTCAATTTCTACTAATATTTAAGAATGAAGAGCAACCAAAGATTTTAGGGATCAAAACATTTATGAGGTAATGTTTCATCACATCTCAAACCAACAAACAAAGAAATTTCAATTGAAAAGCATGAGTCAAGAATGATAGATATTCACAGGATTCACTCTCAATCCCTCAAGTATTTAAAATATAGGTATTTCACTCAATTCAACCCATGAGAAATTTCACTACCATAAGCTTGCTTATCTTCTACTTCTCCATTACTTAAAACACATGCACACATAAATCATGAGGACTTTGTTCAAGGTTGTAATGGGGTTAAGGTAAAGGAGGAGGTAATATGGATATGACAAGTTAAATACTAAAAAGAATAAAAGAGCATGAGAGCTGAGTTCAATTAACAAGCATGAAATTTCATCCCAACTCCACCTAATACAAATTCCCTTTACATATTCTTTTCTTTTCCTTTATTGCCTTGTTGGCCATTCTTTACACATTTGTTTTTTGTTTTGTTCTACAAGATGAACATAATATATACATTTTTTTAATTAAACATTTTTTCAACCATTCTGCACACACACCCCCACACTTGTTCAAGAACTTATCCAATGACAAAGCTAATGTTCTTTTCTTGCCTAAGGTTGGGTATGAACATGGATTTTCATATAAGGCACATAATGAGCTTGAAACAAAGAATGGTCAAATAAGCTCAAAGGGGTTAAGTAAGGGGAAATAGGCCATTTCCAATGCCTTACATTGGCAGGAATCAGAGAATTTCCAAGAAGTCATAAGAGTGCTTGATATCATATTAAGACAATATGCTACTGAGCAAGGCTGCCTATTTGTGCGCCAATCATTCTTGGCTATTTGGTTAAAGTAGCTATTTTAAGAAAAATGCTTCAATCATGTTTATATATGCATGTGAAAATGTAGTCTCAAAAAGAATCAAAGCAAGTTCTAGAGTAACAATTCCATGAGTGAAAATTACACAAGAAAGAAGAGAATGGTACAAATGTTCAATCTATTCATCAATAGGCTCAAAATCTCGCAAGGCATAATTCTATCATTCTTAGTCCACCAATTCAACATCCATAACCAAGCATGTGATTTTTAAGAAAGAAGACAATTTACTCAATCATGCTATGTTCCCTGAATTTGAATTGCTACTTCCACACAACAAAGTTATCTACCTAATTACTCTTTACTCTGCCACTAATTTTGATGCGTCTCAAGAGTAAATAATTTACTCATTACTCTGTCATCCTTAATTAGTTTTGTTGTTGGTAAGTTGTTGAAAAACATATAAACACAACAAACATATTAATAAACACACTTCTTGATTTTTTTTATTTTATTTTTTTGAATTTTTTTTCAACTATCCGTCCCCCCAACCAGGTCATAACGTTGTCCTCAATGTCAAAACATAGATAGGTAAAAGATAGAAGATATTACCTATTGTTACAATTACTGAAAAGAGAAACCTTACACAAATTTAAACAGAAATAAAGTACGATGAATAAAACCAAAGGTAAAGGAAAGTTAAAGATGAAGTGTCAGATCACACCCACATTCCTTGCTACCTCCCTGCAAGCTTCCTCCTGACTAATCTATCTGAGCTATAACTGGTTCAGGTTCATAAACAAAAGTTTGTAATTTATCAATCATCAATAGTTGAAGTAGATATAAGAAGTTGTCTTGTCGAAGGTGTGATAAAGTTATGTTCCACAGCATGGTCAACAAAAGATAACAAATTATTAAAGAAATTATTAACATTCAACAAACCTATGGGTTAATGGTGGATGTTCAAATGGGCCCAATAGATAATATGAAAAACTTCTTCCAAAGTACCAAAACCACCCGGTAAGACAATGAATGCATCAGAGTTTTCAAGCATTGTCCTCATTCGTCCATGCATAAATGATACTTGATGTTCCAACCCAATTGTCTTTCCAATGATGTTCCTTCGAGTTAAAGGTTCAAGTGTGACGCCTAAAACTTGACCACCTCTTAGATGTGCAGAAAGTGATACAGCCCCCTTTAACCCAATGCTACCTCCCTCATATACTACACAAATGTTTCTTGCAGTAAGTGTTCTACAAATAGTGCTTGTAGTGTTTACAAACTCTAAACTCTTCCCATAACTTGTTCTACAAAATACATAAATATTGGTAAGTCTACGAACAGAAGAAGAAGCTCCCTCCATTTCTATACTCACAGTCCCTTTAAATGATTATGAGTTAGAGGAAGGTGAAGAAAATGGAGTGTTTAAATAGAGAAGAGAATGAAAAAAAAAGTAATGATAGAACCTATATGGGTAGGTTGGCTGCTGTCAGAAAAGTTTGAAATTAAGAAACATAATTTTTTTTATATTTTTTTGTTTTTTGTTTTTTTTTTTTAGACTTCAAGAAAACCATCAGGGTAAAGAAGTCTAGAAACCCCTGAAGGACCCCGCCCAAAGGATCGTCTGTCCAAAACCAAAATATACTAAATCATACAAAGATAAAATTATAATAATAAATGATGAAATACCTTTATGTACAATTTTTATGGTGTATCTTTATACTACGTGATGAACCTGTAAAAATTTATATTTTTATGATTCAAAGTCTTGGGTTTTCATACTCTTTTATTCTTTTTACTTGAGTTTGTGCTTAAGTTTCTTTTATTTTTAGTTATTTTAAATTATGTTCTAATTGTGTGTTTTTATGTGTTTTTGTTAGGTATTTGCATATGGAAAAGACTGGACACTTGAATGATGAAGAAAAGCTAGAAAATTAAGTCAAGAGATCCAGCGCCTGAGCGCTAGAGTTCCACCGCTTGAGCGCGCAATGTGCGCTGGAGAGTTCTGCTTAACCGTTAAGCACCTGAGCACTGGACAGTGAGAGCTTGAGTGCTGATTGCATATGCTGCACCGTGACTTGAGTGGCTGAGCGCCTGAGCGCTGGAGAATTAGAGCTTGAGCGCTGGACGAGTAACAACAGCGTGAATTTCTTATAAAAAAGAAAGTTTTTGCCAAATTGAAGAAACTCTTCAGACTTTTATACTTTTTACACACTCTTATACACTTGGACAGAAGGCACTAGTCGTCAAGAGGCACAAATCCTAATATGGTGTGGACACAATTAGGCTTGAAGATTAGGGATTTTCTTCAACTTTTCCACCTTTCTACAATGGAGTTTGTCATATTCTTCCCATTGTGTTCTTCTTTTTCCATGTGTAACTAATTTCCCATTGTTAGGGGGATGATAAATCTTGTTCTTGGATGATGTAACTTCTTTTATGAGTTTAATTTATGCTTCTATTTCATGATTTACGTGTTTATCTCTATTCTTAATGCTTTTCTAAACCTGATCAATTTGGGAATGATCTTTTGGGTTTATGTATGATTTGAGAAAATTTGCATGAACCTAGAACTTATGATAAACACCATAATTTCTGCAATCGCTAGGAATAGACGTTGTGGGTTATGTGGTCTTTCTTTTAATTCTCTCGTTCTTGATAATGCCTTTCTAATTGGGGTTAGACTAAGGGATTAGTTAATTCCAATCAGCTTAAGATTATTAATATACTAAGGGATTGAGTATTAATAAATTTTGGGAATTGACCATAAATCATTGAAATAGAACATAGTTAAACATATATTTGATGTGCATCTAAAGAGTTCAAGTGAAATCTGAACCCTAACTCTTTAACATCATTGTTTTTCATCCCTTTGATTTATTGTTTGCTGATTTTATATTTCTTTTTAATTGAATTTGCAACAACCCTCTTTTCGATAGTTTGAATAGTGTTGATTTAACGAATTTAGTAATTAATAACATAATCCTCATGGGAACGATACTTTACTCACTTTTTTTACTTTTGTCAATTTGGTGCACTTGCCAATATCCACATCAAGTTTTTAGCGCCGTTGCCGGGGATTATTGTTATTAATATTAAATAGTAATTGAAAAGACACTAATTTGAGCATTTTTTAATTGTTTAATTTTAATTTTAATTGTTTAATTTTAATTTTAATTTTAATTTTTCTTTAAATTTTCTTTTATTTATAGATAATTATTTTTCTTATTTAATTTCATTTTTGTTCATTTCATTTTCTTTTTTATTTGTTTCTTTTATTTTTGTTTTCTTTGTTTATTTTTATTAGTCATTTATTTTTATTTTATTTTATTTTATTTTTATTTTTAATTTCTTTCTTTACTTCACTCTGGTTTGCTTGTTTGTTTGTTTATGCAAGGTTCTTTGGAATCAGAAGAATTACTTTTTAATCTAGAGATTGAGAGAACAACTAGAGCAAACAGGAAAGCAGCTAGAGAGAGGAAGAAGTTTGAAGAAGTAGAGTAAAAGATGGCAGAAATTGTGATAACTGCAGAGCGAAGACGCACATTAGCTGACTATGCTACTCCATTTGCTGAAAATATTTTTACCAGTATTGTGCGCCATGCTATTCAGGCTAATAATTTTGAGATTAAACCAGCACTTTTATAGCTGGTGCAACATAATCAGTTTGGGGGAGGTCAAGCAGAAGATCCAAACTTGAACATTACAAACTTCTTGCAGCTCTGCGATACTATTAAGTATAATGGCATTACTGATGATGCCATTAGATTACGACTGTTCCCATTTTCTCTCAGAGACAAAGCAAAGAGTTAGCTACAAGCCCAGCCATAAGGGAGCATTTCTACTTGAGAGGATCTGGTTGGCAAATTTTTGACTCGATACTTTCCTCCATCAGTGTTTGTGAAGATGAGGGGTGAAATTGCTTATTTCACTCAAAATCAAGGAGAATCTTTTTATGAAGCATGGGAAAGATGTTGGGAATTTTTGCGGATATAACGCCCAAATTCCATGCGAAAAAAGCCATAATCGAGTTTTTAAATGATTTACCTCTTGAAGCGTGAATCACTAACACCGTAATAGAAACGATGTCTCTGCGGTATCCACACGAACAGGACTCACGAATGTCCAACGTCCGCAAAGAAGAGCCTCACGTCTCTTGCACGGTGTTAGGCTGCGAAGAGAAGAGAAGATACTTTCGCTCACTCACTCACTTTTCAGTAGGTGCGGCTAGGGTTCGGTGTCTCTCAAAGCAGCCCCCTTAGTAGTACTATTTATAATAGTAATCGCCTTAAGTGAGTGTGAGCAAAAGACAGAAGGTAAGTCAGCAACACTAGACCCATCTGTTATGAGTCGGCCCATATTTGAATCAATGAGTCTAACTTGGATCCATTGCTCCAATTTTAGTTTGCTCTATGTGTGTGACCTGCGGGTTCTTATTACGTTGGCGTAATATTAAAATCTCATTTTAATATTACAAGTAGACTAGCAACACGTCAAAGCTACCCAAGTAATAAGAATGCCAGTGATTTGACATAACCTTTCCATGACCAATGTTTCCGTGTCGTTTAGTCCCTTTGTCAAGATATCTAGATTGAACACAAGGCATGGAATTCGTCACCCTTGTATAGTCCAATCATTCATTTCCTGATACTCGAGTAGACTTTGTAACAACAAATGAGATCAATATCTCATATTGACTCATTTGAGCATGGCCATGCATTTCGCATCTCAAGAAGATATCGCTCTTGTTATGTAGGAGTGACAAATTCCATCTAGGTCACTCACATCCCTCTCGCATGATTGGTATCTCCAATAACCAACTTTATAATCACCTTGTTACGAGATGACGTTTGATGGCATTAAAACACACAACTCCTCATGTAGGAATCGTAGTGATTTCAGGTCAAAGGACCACAAACACCATTGTCACTATGAGAATCGCTTATGACACTCACGTAATGATCCATGTAGCGTTCTCATGGTGGGTCAGTCTAGTACATCATTACTCTAATATGTACCAATGTGAAGACTTGATATCTCATATCCATGACCCGTGAGATGCGGTCATCAGTCTCTACACATACTAGTCTCGATGTATTATTGTTGTCCTAATTAACAATAATACTTGACTAGGGACATTTAAGAATAGTGTTGTAACCAAAAGGATCTCACGATCAAGTCATCCACTTGATGTCCTATGGCATCAAACTTACTATTCTAAGGACTTTATTATGTTTATCAAAAAAGAACACAATAAATGAAATGCCTCATATATAAAATAGCATAATAGAATATATGTAAATACAGAAAATGTATTAGCCTCTAGGGCATACACCAACAAAAGATTCAAGGAGCTATTAAGGAGGTGTCCTCATCATGCATTTGAGGTTTGGCAGCAGGTGTAAATTTTCTATAATGGTTTAAATCATCCTACCAGAGCTATGGTGGATGCATCTGCAGGTGGATCTCTGAATACTAAGACTCTTGAAGAAGCTCAAGAACTATTTGAGACCATGGCGACCAATGAATATCAGTTTCCTAGTGGGAGAGCAGTCGTTAGACAAGGAATGATGGAGCTTGGTACTCTCGATGCCTTACTTGCTCAAAACAAAAGTATTTCTCAATAGTTGGCTAACTTGACTAAGCGTGTTGAGAGTATGCAAGTAAATTCTGTGAACCACCAAGTGTTAATTTATGATTTTTGTGGTGGTGATCATGCTAATGGTGGATATGAGGTAAACAATTCTAGTTTCAGCTCTCATGAACAAGTAAATTATATGGGTAATCTTTCCAGACCTTAGGGTATTCCATTTTCAAATACATATAATCCAGGGTGGAGGAATCATCCTAATTTTTCTTGGAGCAATCAAACAGTGCCATTGAATCCTTAACCAGAGAAGAAGTCTCCTCTTGAGATTATACTTGAGAAACTCTCTGTACAGATATCTGCTTTTATGCAACAGACTTCTATTTTTATGGAGGAAACAAGTGTAAATTTTTAGAATCAAGGAGTTGCGATTAAAAATTTAGAGAATCAAGTAAGCCAGATAGCAAAACAGCTTCAAGAGAGACCTCCAGGCGCCTTCCCAAGTGATACTGTTGTCAATCCAAAGGAGCAATGTCATGTAATTACACTAAGAAGCGGCAAGACTTTGGATGGACCAGTTAAAGAAATTGATGTTCCTGTTGCAAGTGTTCCATCTCAAGAGTGCTGTAATGAAGAAGCTAAAGAGGAGCACCCAAAGTGGCAGAGGAAGAAGAAGGAGCATGAACAGAAAATAGTTGATCCTTCACTTTATGCTAAACTTCCTTATCCTCAAAGATTCAGGAAGGAGATTCAAGAAAAGTAGTTTTTTAATTTCTTAGAAGTTTTCAAAAAGCTACAGATTAACATTCCTTTTGCTGAGGCACTTGAGCAGATCCCTTCTTATGCAAGGTTCATGAAAGATTTACTGTCAAAGAAAAGGAAGTTGAAAGAAGATGAGACTGTGACGCTTTCTGAGGAGTGCAATGCTATTATTCAGAGGAAACTACCACCACAATTGAAAGATCCAGGTAGTTTTACCATTCCTTACACCATTGGAAAGCTGACTATTGAGAAAGCTCTATGTGACTTAGGGGCCAGTATTAATTTGATGCCATTGTCTATCTTGCACAAGCTGGGAATTGATAAAGTTAAGCCTACAATGGTTTCTCTTCAATTAGCAGATCGATCAGTCAGACATCCATACAGTATTGTGGATGATTTGCTAGTGAAGGTTGATAAATTTATTTTCCCAATTGACTTTGTAGTCTTGGATATAGATGAGGATGCTGATATCCCATTAATTCTGGGGAGACCATTCCTAGCAACATCAAGAGCGTTGATTGATGTCCCTAGAGGAGAGCTTATTTTGAGGGTAGATGGAGATCAAGTGACTATAAATGTTTTTAATAATTCTGCCTCAACATTAGATCTTTATGTCCCTGTTAATTGCATTCAAGGTACATTTCAAAAGGGGTTGGATGGTAAGAACTCTTCTTTGTCCATTAATGCTGATTCTCTTACTCTGAAGATTGTTGATGAAAAGGAGAAAGTTCCTTCTACCTCTGAGATTACTGGTACAGAGAAAGGTCCTCCCATTATCTATGGTTCATTGCAAGCTAATCCTTTATCTATTGAAAAATTGAGACCTCCATGGCTTGATGAGATTTCAAATGCTAAGGTGTCTTCTGGACAAGTAAGTACAACTCCAGCTTCCATTAATGTATTGCAAATTGATTCTAAAGGCAGTGACAGAGTATGGAGGCAACGAGATGATAAGAGAAAAATGTCATCCTACTTCTCTTGCTTTAAGCCACCTTGATGAATAAAAGGCAACGTCGAAGTAATGACGTTAAACAAGCGCTTTTTGGGAGGTAACCCAAATTTTCTCTCTTTTTCTCTTTTGTTTTTATTTTTGTTTTTATTTTGTTATTTTCTTATTTTATTGATTAACATTTTTCTTTATTTTGGAGTTTGCTAATGTTGAGTCGGCTTAGGTGCCTCCTTGAGTTCAGCCTTTGTAGGGGGATGTATATAGTTGTCGGCCATCAAAATGATTTTTCTTCTTTCCTTTAGCTTTTAATTTCCACATTTATTTATTTGTTTTTTTATTTTATTTTGTTTCCATCACCCTATTGTGTTTTGAGTCATTTTGTGCATACTGGTGTGTTGATCTGAATATCCAATGATTGTTTGAATTGTGGATTGATTTGATTTCTTGGGATAGCACATGAAAATCTATGAGTTATGTTTATCTCTATTGTTTTAATTGTGTATGGATGTTTTTCCCATCTTTATGATTGATATACCCTGGAAATTAATTGCATGTCAGGCTTAGAGAAAGTTTATGGGAATGCATGTGTATGGATGATTTACATCTAGAAGTTGTTTGATTCTCTCTTGAGGTGAAATCCTAGGCAGTGCATGATTGAGGAAATGATAAGGGCCTTCTTTGGACCGTTTGAGCCTTTCAAGCCAACCTGTATACATAGTATATCCTTAGGTCCCTTTTGCAGCATTGTTGTTGTTTGGCCTTTATTTCTTTTCTTTACTCACATTTTTTTCCCATACCCATGAAAAAAAAATTCCTCTCTTACGTAACCTTTGTTAAGTGCATATCTTGTATTATTTTATTATTCAAGTCTTCATTATTTTTGTGCATGAAGTTTTGTGGAGCTGAAAAATTTCAAAGAAAAAAAAAAGAAAATTTCAAAGAAAAAAAGAAAAGAAGAGAATACTACCCAAAGTATTGCAAAGAAATAAGTTTGGGGCTGGAGGTTGTTGAAAAAGAAAAGAAAGAAAAAAAAAGTGAATGTTGTGTTGATTATTTTGCTCCATTTTGAACTTGTTCAGTGTTTTGAGGCTTGAATTATGAAATTTGCATGATTTTGTATCTCAACTCTTGCTTTCATTATCTTACCACTTCTTTCTTAACCCATACCCTTGGCCTTACATTACAAGCTTTTAAAGACCCTTTTGATCTTTGATTGTGTGTTGTTTACATTAGTGGAGAGAGAGATGAAAAACAATCCTATGGATATGGGTTTGATATGCATTTGCAGTTTTATGAACCTATCTGAGTTTGTACTTTTTGAGGAGATTGAGTCTTTCATTCATATTTTTGGGAAGTCATTTGTACATGAGAGTTGCATGTGAGAGATGATGTGATAATTGGATTGTTCATGTGTGACACTTTGAAATTAGATTGTGAAGCAATTTCTGAGGATATGAATGATTTTTAATACCCGGTATTGTCATGTTTGAGTCTGTTTTGAGTTTTAGATAGTTTTATTTTGTTTTGTTTTTCTTTTACTTGAGGACAAGTAAAAGTTTAAGTTGGGGAGTGATGAACCTGTAAAAATTTATATTTTTATGGTTCAAAGTCTTGGGTTTTCATTCTCTTTTATTCTTTTTGCTTGAGTTTGTGCTTAAGTTTCTTTTGTTTTTAGTTATTTTAAATTATGTTTTAATTGTGTGTTTTATGTGTTTTTGTTAGGTATTTGTATATGGAAAAGACTGGACACTTGAATGATGAAGAAAAGCTAGAAAATCAAGTCAAGAGATCCAGCGCCTGAATGTTGGAGTTCCACCACTTGAGCACGCAACGCGCGCTGGACAGTTCTGCTTAAGCGTTGAGCGCCTGAGCGCTGGACACTGAGCGCTTGAGCACTGATTGCGTATGCTGCACTGTGACTTGAGTGGCTGAGCGCTTGAGCGCTAGAGAATTAGCACTGGACGCGTAACAACAGCATGAATTTCTTATAGAAAAGAAAGTTTTTGCCAAATTGGAGAGACTCTTTAGACTTTTATAATTTTTACACACTCTTATACACTTGGATAGAAGGCAATAGTCGTCAAGAGGCACAAACCCTAATGTGGTGTGGGCGCAATTAGGCTTGAAGATTAGGGATTTTCTTCAACCTTTCCACCTTTCTACAATGGAGTTTG
Source organism: Ormosia semicastrata (assembly GCA_029884595.1). NCBI lineage: Eukaryota > Viridiplantae > Streptophyta > Magnoliopsida > Fabales > Fabaceae > Ormosia > Ormosia semicastrata. The sequence continues at coordinate 10,400,805 of JAQQTO010000027.1, read as the reverse complement.
TCATATTCTTCCCTTTGTGTTCTTCTTTTTTCATGTGTAACTAATTTCCCATTGTTAGGGGGATGATGGATCTTATTCTTAAATGATGTAACATCTTTTACGGGTTTAATTTATGCTTCTATTTCATGATTTACGTGTTTATCTCTATTCTTAATGCTTTTTTAAACCTGATCAATTTGGGAATGATCTTTTGGGTTTATGTATAATTTGAAAAAATTTGCATGAACCTAGAACTTATGTTAAACACCATAATTTCTGCAATCGCTAGGAATAAACATTGTGGGATATGTGGTCTTTCTTTTAATTCCCTCGTTCTTGATAATGCATTTCTAATTGGGGTTAGACTAAGGGATTAGTTAATTCCAATCAGCTTAGGAAGATTAATATACTAAGGGATTAGGTATTAATAAATTTTGGGAATTGACCATAAATAATTGAAATAGAACATAGTTAAACCAATTTTTGAATGTGCATCTAAAGAGTTGAATGAAATATGAACCCTATCTCTTTAACATCATTGTTTTCACTCCTTTGATTTATTGTTTGTTGTTTTTATATTTCTTTTTAATTGAATTTGCAATAACTCTATTTTCAATAGTTTGAATAGTGTTGATTTGGTGAATTTAGTAATTGATAACATAATCCTCGTGGGAATGATACTTTACTCATTCTTTATTACTTTTGTCGATTTGGTGCACTTGCCAATATCCACATCACTGCGTGTCATGAATGCAGTAGCCTTCACAATCTTACCGCTCCTTGAAAGAGACATCGAATTCCCTTAAGGAATTTCAAACTTAAGGCACTCTTCCTGCTTGTGGGATATCCCATCCTATGCATTGTCTTTCTAGTTAAAGAGAGAAAATTTGAATACGATGACTAGTGACCACAGCCAGTGGAGCTATGCTCAGGAACCCAATAAATCAATACCAGGAATTAAGTTCAAAGGCATTGTCACGCGAGAATGCAAACACGGGACGCTTCTATCTGTCCATCAGCAAGCATAGCCTACGGTTAAAACTTGGGAATGCTTGCGCGGCTCTCTATAGAGCACGACACACGAACCTTATTTACAGACCGACGTGCGAAGGTCCACCCAAGTCAATGACGGGTCTGCCATTGGCAGAGGCTCCACACTCAATTAAAAGCATGGTACTCTTTCGATCGCCCTCTTTTGTTTTTATTTTTTATTTTTATTTTTTTTATTTTTTTCAGATATGAACAAGATAATATATACATGTTGTTGTGAGTGTGGCTCACATCTTCCTCTAGTTTTACGTCCAGTAACGGCTTAAATGCCTTCTATGAGTCGAGGATAAGCTTCCCATCTGATTTTCTCATAAATTGGCAAACAGGGTCTTTTTGAGTTAGATTCCCAAGACTGTAATGCTTTTGCTCATCCCTGAAGAGATTCCATAAATTAAGAAGTTCTCGATGCACAACTCACAAGAATACGTCTCAAGAGTCAATAAGATATCATCTAATGACTCCTTACCCCGTCCATTCTTAATAAAGTATATTTTATCTTCTCGGTTTGCGAAAACCATTCCCAAAGAATGACATCGCATGTTACAATTCCATCGCACACACTTATGACAAACTTGCATTCTTTTTGCTCTTATCCTTTTTGAATATGAACTTTTACCAAGACTCAGCATGTATAGGACAAATGAATCTGAAGATTCACTAGCTAAATGAACCATTGCTTCGATTATCTAGCGTATATCTTCTGGGATGCCCTTGTACATTAACAGTCTCAGTCTTTCACACCTAGCTTTATAGATTTTTGTTAAAACATTTTGAGGGAGAGAAGGAAAATGATTTCTTTAATTTGAGAGAATAACATCCATTTTAAAAGGAGAAGGAATAAGTTATTATGGGAAACTGAAAAATAAACTGACTTGAGAGTCACGGAGCACCGTTATCCGCCATTTAACCGAAAACACAAAGAACTACAAAAAGCAAGTAAAATAAATAAATAAATAAATAAAATAAATTCTACTCATAATATGGATTAGAAAGGAAAATGAATTCTACCTGAACAACTTGGTTCTCCAGAAATAGTTTGAGTCTTTATCCATTGACCTTAAATATTTTAGTCATGACAACTATTACCAAAGAGGGGGGTGAATTGGGTATTAAAAACTTTTCACAAAAGTTCTTGAAATAAACACAAATATTTAAGCTATTAAATAAAAGAGAAAGAATTACGAGATAAAGAATAAAAGCTTTAAGAGCAGCAAATGAATAAGTGTGCAATAATATAAAATTACGTAAAATAAAGATTGCATAAAATAAAGAGATAAAGGAAAGAAGAGCAGGCACGATATTTATCCTGGTTCGACCACCAACCACTTGTGGTCTACTTCCAGTCCCCGAAACACAGTTCGAGATTTTCCACTATATGTACAAGCTTCAATAGGTGCTTGCAACCGTTACATAAAAGAGCACTTTTCACACACAGGGAAACTCTACCCTTGTGCTAAAGTCTCAGCCTGCAGGGATACCTCACCCTTATACAAACCTTAGAGGGATACCTCACCCCCTTTACAAATCTTGAAGGATACCTCACCCTCAATGTAGAAGAACAAAAATATAGATGAAGAGAAACTCTCACTTAGAGCAAATAATACAATTTGAAGTGCTAAGAGGCTCTCAAGGATATCTCAAAGTTTTAGCAAAAAGAGCACAGAAAGTAAGCATAAAATATAAATCACATTTTTTAGAGCAAGCGCAAATTAAACAAATAACTGGGATACTTACAGATGAGACCCACGGTCTCTATTTATAGAGTCAGAAAGAAAATAGCCGTTAGGTGTAATTAAAACCGTGATTATTACGAGAATATGGCCGTTTGTTTCCATATTTTAATTCGTAAAAGACGTGTTTATTCGAATACCATAAATCAGTATTCGAATACTACTGTTTATAAATCATCATGAAAAGCAAATTTATATGGGTTATTCGAATACCACTATTTAGAATACGTTAGAAAGGCTGTTCTGAAGTTTGTTATTCGAATACTAAAAGAGGTATTCGAATGTCTCTATTTAAAACACGATAAAAAGGCTGTTCAGAAGTTTGTTATTCGAATACCAAAAGAGGTATTCGAATGCCTCTATTTAAAACCCATTCTGGAACGTTTTCTAAGCTGTGGTATTCGAATACCACATGTATTCGAATACACCTTCCTAATTTCAACAACTGACTTCAAAAGGTCACAACTTCTTCATTTCTTATCCGTTTAAAGCAAATGACCAGTCATTGGAAAGATCTTTGAGTCTATTTTCAAATGAAAGAAGTTTCAAAACAAAATTCAAAATATTTTGAAATATATGATCAAAAGAGTGACCAAATGTCAGTTTTGCAAAACTCAAACTTTGCTATTTTTCATAGATTTGAACTATTACCATAACTAGCTTTCCAAAACTTATTTGTTGGACATTTTAACATGTGAAAACCATTTGTAAAGATTTTGAAAAACATATTTGAGATATCCATAAGGCTTCTTACATAAAGACCCTAAGTCCTAAAAGCTATACCATTTAAACTTCCTTTGGACTTGGTCTTTGACATGACTTTGATGTTATCAATACCTTCATGAGATAGGCATTCATATTCTCCTTGTGTTGAGCTTAATATATATCTTTTGCTTTCTTGTTGCAATGCTCACTCTTGGTACTTGGACTATCCTACAAAGTATTGCTCACTTAAACAAGCATAGTTAGTCCAAAATTATAGTTCAATATCTTCATATGCATGATTCATAAAAGTATAACTCTAGTTAGTTAATCATACATATTAAACTTTCATATACACATCTAGAAAAGATATTTATCAATTACTAATGGATATGCTCTATATAGGATGCAACAAGGAACATAAGCAAAGTATTCTTTTTGTCTTGTATTTGTCATCATCAAAACTTAACATATAAAATCATTTGGGGCAAACTTATATCCACAATCTCCCCCTTTTTGATGATGACAAATCACTAAAGAAAAAAATATGTTGATGAGCAATATTCAAGAATGGATATTCATGTAAGCATATCAAACAATAAGCATATCAAGCATATATTTTTCTTTCCAATTTTCACTCTCCCTATTTGATATCAACAAAAAGGCTTAGAAAAATCTTCTCCCCCTTATAGATTTTATATATGATTCAAGAATAGAGAGATGATGTAAATATGCTTGCAAGATATAGAGGATTATTCATGCAATGCTTGTCATATATTTGTATATCAACATTTAGCATATGATAGCAATAAAACACTTTATGCAATCAAACAAGGATGTAAGGCAAGAGATATAAACAACTCAAGAGCTAGGCTCCCCCTCAAAATATGCATATTATCAAATATACATCTTCTTAATTCCTCAAACAAAAAACATTTTAAAACTTCTCCCCCTTTCAAAAAGAATTTTACAAGAGCACATTATATTTTCAAAAGCATTTTGGAAGGGTAGAGATATTTTATATTAAAAAACACATATATTCCTTGGAAAGCATCTAGTCATTTAAGATTAATTTATCAATAAGTATCATACAATTCATATGACATACCATAAAAGCTAAGGGATAGAGATACTTATTGAGTCAGATAAAGAGTGATGATCATTCTTTATTAGTCCTTTAACTTTAAGCTTTCTTCTTTTGAATTCTTCATTCCATTGCACTAGAAGAAAGTCTTCTTTATCTTCCTCTTCATTTGAACTCCATTCAGCTTTTCTCATTTATCCATATATGCTCGTATGTACAAAATCTGATCACTATAATTGAAATACATAGAGAGACTTGCAAAGCTACCTTTAAAAGTCCTCTAAGACATAGGTTAGCATCAAATATCATATAAGCCCATTTATAAGCATAATTCAGTTTGATAAATAATTTTAAAGCATGTATTACATTATCAATCATGCAATATTAGTTCTAACAAGAATGCATGAAGCACATATGCACTTGAATCCAAAAAAAATAGTTTAAGCATTTTAAGACATGATTCAAGTTTATCAAGAAATACATGATCAATATCAAAACTTATATAAGCATTTTGGGGCAAACAATGATCGTGTTAGGCATGTAATATCAAGTAAGGAATTTTAGTACGCACATGCCAATCAAGAACAAAAAGTCCCTTATTATAATGAGAGAATTGAAAAACCATGGAACTATAACTTTGAGACCATTTATGATTCATTTCAAGATATACTTCATAAAAAAAATTGAAGTTCAAAGGCGAGTTCAAGGCACACAAAAAAAAAAGAATCATTTACTTCTTGTTTTCAAGATATAAATATATCAAGCAATTTCAAACAAGAAAACATATAACATTTTACTTTCCAATCTCCAAGTGAGTATATAACACAATTAAGCATCAAAGAGAAAGGATTAAAACTACTTATGAGCATGTGAACTGTCATATTTAAACTAAGAGAGATGGTCACAAGCTCAAGATAAGAAATATTATTATAAAACATGTCATTCCAAATAAGGTATGTACTTATCTAGCATGTTAGCATATGTAAAGATACTTTTAAAACATAATGCTACAACTTAAGACATGTTAAGGCATAAAAAAATAAATATCTACTTATCCAAATATCATATGATATTCAATTTAAAGCTTAAATAAGGATAAGATAATGATGTCACCGAAAGTGTACTCTTTGAGCTTTTGCGAGTGACTCTCACTTCCACCAACTTCCAAGCTTCAAGTTTTCATGTGGGAATAGAAATTCTTTGCACTCCCTTTAAAAGTTGAATCCTTTTACTATCCTCAAGTTGAATGAATTTATTTCATTTAAATGCTTGCTTGAGGAAGTTGACACCCTACAAAATAATTCAAAGTACTTTCTTTGATATCCATCAATTTTGGATCCATAGAGGTTAGTCATTATGCCAAACTCATAAGCAAATAAGCATTCAAAATAGTAAGGGCAAAACAACAAATGAGTTTACAAGAAAAGAAAAAAAATATTTCATTCCATTAATCAAATTAGCTAAGTACATATATTCATCAAAATAATAACCAATTACATTTGGTTAAGCATTTGCATTTTTTATACATATCATTAAGTGTATATTTTCAGAAAAAATAAACAAAGAATTTAGCATATATTGATTATTAATGCTAGGCAACATATACAATAATAAATGCAACAGAAACTTTTAAAATAAAGCAGGGGTAGGAAAAACAGCAGTAGCAGCAGCAGAGGCAGCAGGGGCACCCTTCTGATAGAGGGTATTCGAATACCTACCCAGGTATTCGAATAGATGGCCATACTGGTTTGGCTCCCAAACGATGGTATTCGAATGCTTTTCACAAAGTATTCGAATACTCCTGAGAGAAACTGAAACAGGAAGCCGCAGGGTATTCGAATATCCCTGATGGTATTCGAATACTCTCAGAAAAAGAAGAGAAGGCCAGAGGAGCAAGTATTCGAATACTTCATAAAGGTATTCGAATACTCCAGAGAAGCTGAGTGAAAACTGAAAAGGATTGGCCTTAGGGTATTCGAATGCTTCTTAGGTATTCGAATACACCAGCTTTTAGAAAAGCTGTACTGAAGTAAGGTATTCGAATAACCATGTTGGTATCCGAATAGCCTTGACAGAAAAACACAAATTTTCACGTATAACACCAATGGAATAAGGTATTCGAATAAGTAAACAAGAAAAACACATATCTATGTCCAGAAAAAGCATTTTTGAGAAATAAAAGCATACCTGTTGATGGAAATACTTTATCTAGCATATTGACGTGTAGAAACATGTTCAAGATATAAGGCTAGAAAATCATAACACAAGTTTCACTTATTCAATGATTGCAAGTCCATGCTTCATGGAGACAAGGAAGTGAGCTTGAAATTATTTCTGGTCTTTGTACTTGGAGCAGCCACTTTCAAGATATCAAAGTCACTTCTTGGCCTTCAAGCACACCTACAACACACTTTAATTTTTGACTTTTGGTACCCACATTTTCTTGGGTCCTTGTGTGTTAGTTTTTTTTGAAAATTAATCTATTATGCTCTCATAAAGATTAATTTTTCCATAATATGTAAATTGAACACAATAAATTAAATAATTAAATACCATTGAGCACATAGTTGATAGCATGCTTACTTTCATGATGTATAGACAATTTTAAAGCATAGCAAACATACATAGTCATAGATTATCTTATGATCAATAAATATACAAGACAGTGAGCAAAGGGTGTAGCAGGAATATAATCATGTGCTAAACATAATATTCAAATTTTATTAAGTACACATGATTCTATTAATCAATTAAGGCCTACAAGGAATATATCTCAAATTTATTGACTTTGCATGTGAGTGTGCATAAGAGGTAAAAACTTTTGATACCTTAGCCTTGGTAATCAAGGAAATACTTTTTCTTATCCATTGCTTCTCTTTTGGAGTCTTGAACTTTGCAAGTTCTACATTTTGTACTTGAGAAGTTTTGGTTGAAGCCATCTTCCTTCTTTGACCAAAGTTTCTATCATTAGGCTTTAGAAGCATTCTCCTTGATGATTCCTTTTTATTTTGACAAATTTGTCCATCCTTTTAAGAAATATTCTACATAATTGAAGCACTAGGAGGACACTTTGGTACCCTCTTCATTTTGGGTCCTTGGATGTTAGTATTAGGGCCTTTAGGATCTTTAGGAACCCATACCATATAATTTCTCATATAATGATTTCTTCTATAATTGCATAAATGCGAAATATGTCCTAGATGACCACAAAAATTATAAATAATTGAATTTAATGATGGCTTAATCATTTGAATATCATTTTTGAAAAACTTAAGCATTTTATTGTTATTATATTCTAAATTAATTTTGCCATAAGCCTTGCTTGAATTTTCACATGTAATAACATTAATTTTATTCTTATTAACAGGTATAGAATTTAAGCAATTATAATCATTAGCTTTGGCAAATTCAGAATATAAGTCCTCAACTTGATTTTCTAAATTAGCGCATTTTTCACAAGAAGATGAGGTTTCATATTTCAAAGATATTTCCTCATTAAGAAAAACATATTCATTTTTTAAAGTCTCAATTTCATTTTCAATCGAGGAAATGTTTTCCAAACACAATAAGTTTTTCTTTTCTAAATTCAACAAATCATCATACAATTCATTATATGCACTTTGCAACTCATCATAGGAAGGACTATAATATAATTTAGAATTATTTACCTCAAAGTCCTTTTTAGCCATATAGGAAGTAGTCGCAATTTCTAGCACACTTGGCTCTTGAAGGGAATCACCTTCTTCCTCATCAATTTTATTTTGCTTTGCCTCTTCTTCAAATTGAGCACCATCGTCACCAAGAGGCATTTGGCTTGCTTCATGTTTGAACATCTCTTTGAGCATGCGTTTCATGACAGGCTTCCTTCAATGACTTTTGCTCTTCTTGCTTTCTATATACAACTTTATACACAAAATCATCGTTAGCAAGATAAATAGCATTAAGAGCATCCCATATATCTTTAGCACTAGAGCAACTCTTAATTTTACCATAAGCATCATCATTCAAACAACTTCTCAAAATTTGCATAGGTCTAATGTTTAAAGAAAAACATTTTTTGTCAAAACTATTCCAAATTTGTTTTGATTTGTAAGTAAATCCATTTAGCATAATATCCCACAAATCTAAATCAATAGATTGCATATAAAACTCTATTCTAGTTTTTCAATAAACAAAATGCACACCATCAAAGAATGGTGGTTTATCAATTTCAAAACCTTCCATTTTAAAAAATTTTTAAGGTTGCTAATAAACAAGGATCTTTAACTCTAAGCGGTTAAGTTTTCACCAGAGCACGAAGCTCTGATACCACTTGTTAGTCATGGCAACCATTACCCAAGAGGGGTGTGAATTGGGTATTATAAACTTTTCACAAAAGTTCTTGAAATAAACACAAATATTTAAGCTATTAAATAAAAGAGAAAGAATTGCGAGATAAAGAATAAAAGCTTTAAGAGCAGCAAATGAATAAGTGTGCAATAATATAAAATTACGTAAAATAAAGATTGCATAAAATAAAGAGATAAAGAGAAGAAGAGCAGACACAATATTTATCTTGGTTCGACCACCAACCACTTGTGGTCTACGTCCAGTCCCCGAAACACAGTTCGAGATTTTTCACTATATGTACAAGCTTCAATAGGTGCTTGCAACCGTTATATAAAAGAGCACTTTTCACACACAGGGAAACTCTACCCTTGTGCTAAAGTCTCAGCCTGCAGGGATACCTCACCCTTATACAAACCTTAGAGGGATACCTCACCCCCTTTACAAATCTTGAAGGATACCTCACCCTCAATGTAGAAGAACAGAAATATAGATGAAGAGAAACTCTCACTTAGAGCAAATAATACAATTTGAAGTGCTAAGAGGCTCTCAAGGACATCTCAAAGTTTTAGCAAAAAGAGTACAGAAAATAAGCGTAAAATATAAATAACATTTTTCAGAGTAAGCACAAATTAAACAAATAGTTGGGATACTTGCAAATGAGACCCACGGTCTCTATTTATAAAGTCAGAAAGAAAATAGCCGTTGGGTGTAATTAAAATCGTGATTATTACGAGAATATGGCCGTTTGTTTCCATATTTTAATTCGTAAAAGACATGTTTATTCGAATACCATAAATTAGTATTCGAATACCACTGTTTATAAACCATCATGAAAAGAAAATTTATATGGGTTATTCGAATACCACTATTTAAAACACGTTAGAAAGGTTGTTCTGAAGTTTGTTATTCGAATACCAAAAGAGGTATTCGAATGCCTCTATTTAAAACACGTTAAAAAGGCTGTTCAGAAGTTTGTTATTCGAATACCAAAAGAGGTATTCGAATGCCTCTATTTAAAACCCATTCTGGAACGTTTTCTAAGCTGTGGTATTCGAATACCTCATGCTGTATTCGAATACACCTTCCTGATTTCAACAACTGACTTTAAAAGGTCATAACTTCTTCATTTCTTATCCGTTTAAAGCAAATGACCAGTCATTGGAAAGATCTTTGAGTCTATTTTCAAATGAAAGAAGTTTCAAAACAAAATTCAAAATATTTTGAAATATATGATCAAAAGAGTGACCAAAGATCAGTTTTACAAAACTCAAACTTTGCTATTTTTCATAGATTTGAACTATTACCATAACTAGCTTTTCAAAACTTATTTGTTGGACATTTTAACATGTGAAAACCATTTGTAAAGATTTTGAAAAACATATTTGAGATATCCATATGGCTTCTTACATAAAGACCCTAAGTCCTAAAAGTTATACCATTTAAACTTCCTTTGGACTTGGTCTTTGACATGACTTTGATGTTATCAATACCTTCATGAGATAGGCATTCATATTCTCCTTGTGTTGAGGTTAATATATATCTTTTGCTTTCTTGTTGCAATGCTCACTCTTGGTACTTAGGCTATCCTACAAAGTATTGCTCACTTAAACAAGCATAGTTAGTCCAAAATTATAGTTCAATATCTTCATATGCATGATTCATAAAAGTATAACTCTAGTTAGTTAATCATGCATATAAAACTTTCATATACACATCTAGAAAAGATATTTATCAATTACTAATGAATATGCTCTATATAGGATGTAACAAGGAACATAAGCAAAGTATTCTTTTTGTCTTGTATTTGTCATCATCAAAACTTAACATATAAAACCATTTGGGGCAAACTTATATCCACAAAATACATTACCATTCCTAGGGATCTCAATGTCTATGGTCCCATGAGGATACACATGTTTGATAATAAAAGGGCCAGTCCACCTAGTGTTATCTATGGCAACTATTACCCAAGAGGGGGGTGAATTGGGTGATGACTGATTTTAATGCAATTTGAACAAATTATGCATTTTGAATAACTCAATTAATAAGTGCAGCGGAACATGCATAGCAAATGCACAATTATTAAGGATTACTCAAATATAACTTGGGTTATGGGATAAATCATACAAATAAGCTAGGTATCAAATTTGACTCAAGCATATATAGTTAAAAGCACAAATATAAAGAGATAGAGTTGAGAATAGCAAACACTAGGATTTATCCTGGTTCAGCCACCAACCACTTGTGACCTACGTCTAGTCCTCAATGAATCACCTGAGATTTTTCACTATGTCTTTAAGCTTCAATAGGTGCTTAACAACCTTTACAATTAAGAGCACTCAACACACCTTGGGATGCCTCACCCTTGTGCTTGAGCCTCAAATAGGGATACCTCACCCTTTACAACTTTTGAGGGATGCCTCACCCTCAAGGGATACCTCACCTTTTTCTCTAGAGGGATACCTCACCCTCTCTTTATAGGTTATACAAAGATGTAAATGATAGAAACTCTCTCAAAGAGTAGATAATATAAATTGAAGCACTATGGGTATCAAGGATTCATACACTTACGGCTCAAAACAGAGTTTTGGAGAAATAGAGAGTGAAAAATGGATTTAATACTCAAGAGTAATTTTCATATTGTTCTCTAATATTTCTTTGATGCCCAAACACTTGTATTTATAGCCCATTAATATTTAGAGCTGTTGAGTAAAGATTGGAAATAAATTCTTTATGAAAACTAGCTGTTTTATGACCATTGGGAACGTTTCTCGACAAATGTTATTCGAATAAGAACACTGTTATTCGAATAAATATAGTGTTATTCGAATAACACATTTGTTATTTGAATAAATCCACTTATATCACTGTTTTCTGTAACTTGTTATTCGAATAAGACTTGTGTTATTCGAATAACACTTTAGTTATTCGAATAAATCATCAAAAATACGTTCTGTGTAACACCCCAATTTTTGGGTAAAAGACCGTTGTGTTCTGTTTTACTATTTTTTTTTTTTTGGTTTTTCTATGTGATACTGATGTTTGATATTACTTGTCTGTGATTTTATTTGGACTTTTTGTGTGATTTGCTCAAGACGGAAAATAATAATTTTTCGACCGAAAAAATATTATTTTAATTAATTAGAGTGGGGGATCTTACTAAACCCGGTTCGATTGATATATAAATTAGTTTAAGTAATTTTTAGAATTTAAGCGTGCGATAAAATAATTTTTAGTATTATTTTATTACTCAGTATAAATTTTGACAGTGGACCCGATACTGTGTGTGTGCGGAACTCACGTATAAATAAAGTAACCAATAGAAACAAGAAACTTGGACCAATAGAAATAAGACACCTAGAAGTCAAACTAATAAAGAGAAGTCAACAAAAGTGGCTTGACCATTTTGGACCATTAGATTTAATCTTGGTGGATAAGCTTGAATAATGACCATAGATTTGATAAATGACTAGGATTGAATCTTGATGGATAAGCTTGGATGATGACCATGGATTTGATCAATGGATAGGATTTAAAGAAGAATCAATGGCTAGGATTAAGTCAAAAATTTGTAGACTTGACTTTAGGATTAGTAAATTAATTAAGCTTAGTTTGACTAGATTAATTATTTAATTAGCAAACTAATTAAACTAATTTAGTTATTAAATAATTATAATATAAATACTAATTAAATATGCTAATATTGTTTAGAGATTATAAATTATGTAATTATTTGTTTAATTAACTAGTTATGTAATTAGAATAAACAATTAAGTAAACTAGTTTAATTCTTAACTAAGTATAATCTAAAATATTAATTGAAAGTTCTAAAATTAATTAAAGGTTATGATATATGTTAGTATATGTTAGATATATTAGTCATAGGATTAAAATGTTAATTAGGATTTAATTAGGATATTTAGTCAAATAGACTTCCTAATTAATTAACATGTAAATAAACAAATTAAACTCTTGAATTTGGACTTGGAGGATACGTTGGGCAGCAGCCTTTAGAGGCTTGTAGGATAAGCTTTACAAAGCTTCCTAAGCACACCAACTAGCTATGATCCCAACCATTGAAGGGATGGATGGCTAGGATAAATTGCATGTGTTTTTAATGACTTAAAACCACCAAAAAGTCTCACACGGACACATGGGCAGCTGGTTGGAGAGGATAGTTATGCCATAAAATCCTTATTTTATCACCACAATTACTCACGCATGGCAGCTGTACTTATACACTCAATTTTGGGTAATTATCCAAGCAATTTTCTTCTTTTTCTTTCCATAATTTACACGGTTTGTGCGTGACTTCTCCACATCTTCATTTTTCATTTTTATTCCTCAAATATAAGCCCTTTTGCCTTCCAAATATACACGGCCAGCATCTCCTTGAATCCTCCTCATTCTTTTGTTTTTTACACTTATCAAATATAAGCCAATTTCTCTCCCAAAACACCAAGGAAACTCACGCACTTTCTCTCCCATTTTCTTTCTTTCCATTCGGTCTTCACTTCCAAACCACACCATCCAATCTTTAATCCTTCATCTCTTGGTTTTATTTTAATTCAAGTTGTGCTTTAACTATTTCTTCTCCAATTTTCTTCTCTTTTATTCGGTCAATATCTCAACCCACATACTCACTCCTTATAATTTTTATCAACACCATTTCCTAAAGCCTAACACCATTCTAAGCAATTTTTATTCTCAAGGTTTTGCTAAAAAACCACTCTAGCTAGTCCAAACTCAAGCTTTTTGCTTATTTCCCTAAGGGTAAGTTTTGGTTTCTTTGGTTCAAATTTATTTTTCTGAATTTCTAAGCCATGATTATTTCATGGTTTGTCATTCTCAAACCTTGTATGTGTGTGTGTGCTAATTATTTGAGAATTTTAGGAATTTTGGTTTGAAGTATACGAATTCTAGAAGGAAAGGAGGAAAGCTTAGAAAGCTTGTCTTCAAGAGGTAAGAGGAGACTCTACCTTACCACCCATGTTACAGGTAGTATGAGGATGGTATGTTTGGTGAAAAATCCCTAAGGATTTATTCACCTATTGTTTGAAGGTCTTTATTTGTATTGATTTAATTGTATTGAGATGTGTCGATTGTGTTTGTGTGTTTGAATTTGTACTTGGGATGTGCACCTTGTATTTCTATGTTTGTATGTGTAGCATCTGTGAGATATGATTTTATTTTAAAGTTTGCCTATATCTTTGTAACGCTTAAGAAATTGATAATATGTATGTATGTGAAATATATCTTGTAGAGAAACTTATCTTTGTACGTATGTGGATTTGATCTTGTAAATTTTATGAGAAAAGGATTCAATTTTAAATGTTATGGAAATATGGGGTCATTATGTAGGTATAAAAACTTTGAGGGACTATAGTGAAAATACTATGCTTTGAGGGACGAAAATGTGATTTATGTGTTTTGAAGGACGAAAATATAATTATTCTATTTTTAAGGGACTAAAACGTAATTTATATGTTTTGAGGGACAAGAAAGTAATTATTCTATTTTTAAGGGACTAAAACGTAATTTATATGTTTTGAGGGACAAGAAAGTAATTATTCTATTTTTAAGGGATTAAAATGTAATTTATATGTTTTGAGGGACAAGAAAGTAATTATTATATTTTGAGGGACTAAAAATGTAATTTATATGTTTTGAGGGATAAGGAAGTAATTATTCTATTTTTGAGGGCCTAAAAGGTAATTCATATGTTTTGAGGGACCAGAAAGTAAATATTATGATTTGGAGGGACTATTTTGTAATTATGAATTTTATAAAGGATTATTTTGTAAATATCATTTTTCTAAGGGACAATTTCGTAAATATGAATTTTACGAGAAATTATTTCATAAATGTAAATTTTATGAAGGACTGTTATGAAAATATTATTTAAATAAGGATTATAAAGTAAATATTATGTTTTGAGGGATTATTATGCAAATATGAAAAATGGAATTGAATTTTGAGGAAAATAGTATTTTTGATTTAAAACATATGAGAAATGATGAAAAATTGATATGTGATTTGAAAACGTGACAGAAGTTGTTATGTGATTGAGAAAATGCGAAAAATATAATTTCACGATGAAAATACAGTAATGATACTGTTGGGCCAATTTTGAGGACCCCGAGTATGAGATAAAGAAAATGAATTGAGAATATGAAATAAAGAAAATTGAATTGAGAAGATGAGGGAATGAATTGAACTGAGAAAGGTACGTTCAAATGTGCATTGAAAAAAAGTCCGATGGGTTGAATAAGGCTGATTGCCGAAAGAAGGAAAGAATACACCTCCTGAGTGGGTGCGATGTGCGTAGTGTAGGTCACTCGTTGACCTTGGGGGCATCGGGGTGCGGGTTGCCTACAATGGACAGAGAATAAAGCTTCGTGTACTGTAGGTTAGACCGATGCAACACAGATGATCCCAGGGCCCGAGACACTATCCATAATCGAGATCTGAAAAAGACTGTGATGCATATGCTAGATGTGCAAATGCTAAATGAGCAAAGAGAATGAGCACGTGGTCTGAGGCATGTAGTGCAGACAGATTCTTTTCGATCACTCTTTCCGACCTGAGTCTTAGCTCCATGGAGTAGGAAAATTGAGTCTAAGTGCATGAGTCTAGATACATATATAGAGATACTGAGGGTATTATCATAATTATTGATTTTGATAACCGAATTATTGAATAAATGAATATTGATAAGAACATGGATGTGATTATGAATTATCGTAAGAATTATGATGATAAATGATATGGTGGATATGATGGGTTGATATGAGATATGATATGTGTTAGATAAATGATATTGATAACATAATTGTAATTATGTATGATGTATTGATATGAGATATGATGTATTGATATGAGAATTTGTATGTGTTTATCTTCATTGCTACCATACTGGTATTGGCATAAGTGATCTCACCTCTTGTCTGTCTATTTCTGTATTGTATTTATAATTGTAAAGAGATTGACCAAGACGTTGAGTGAGAACGCATAGGAAGATCAGATTTTCGAGAAGGAAGTTGAGTTCGAAAGAAATGGAGATCTTTGAGTTTTTCGTAAGGTATTTGGGAACCAGAGGCATAGTGCGTCGAGTTGGACGGAAAATGTATTTCTCACATAAACGCGTAATAGGGAACTTACTACCGTACTCTGGTACGGTTAGTATTGTATATTTTGTGTCAAGTTGGATTCCTCTCTGTTGAGGAATCGAGGAGGACCCGTCGAGGGTTCGCATGTTTAGAGTTACTTGGGCATTATGTAGTTTAATTATTGTGTAAATATTTTCGAGTCCAGTTTGTAATATTTACGATATGATAGTGTTAAAGACTTGTATATGTATAACAAGAGATTTGGATATGTATAAATGATGTAAATTATTTGTAATGATCTTTGTGATATTTTATCTTCTCTAAGTTTATTTTCTTGTTATTAAGAAATTTTAAAATTTCGTATTTTTCCCTACAAAGTACGTTATTTTTTAAGGTTAATTTGGTAATTATGTAACATAAATGTGGCATCCTAAGGTGGGTGTTACATTAGTTGGTATCAGAGCCCAAGTTAGAGTCTTTTGGGTTTGTGGGTAGGCTTGTCTTGTTTGTCTTGTGTGAATCTCGATGTTGAACACGAGAGATATATTTTGGTTTAGAAAGGAGACGATGTTATGTGAAATAGTTGCGTTAAGTTCGTCGTGTTTTGATTTTATTTATCTTTGAAGAAAGATAATGGAACGTAGCGAACATGAGCATGTAGACGCGAGACGTGATGAAGATCGTATTGCCGCAGCTAGAAGTGTAATGCAAAAGATGATTGAAGTAGCGATTACAACGAGAGACAGATGATCACTCAACGGCGAGGAACCCGATAATCGAACTTCATAGCTTATTAGGATTGGAGCGACCCTTGGATGCAAGAAAGCGTAATTTAGAGTCTTCAATAATACAAGATGGAAGGAAGCGTAAAGTCGATCGTGTTCGACAAAAGTCGAATGTACGACCATTGGGAAAGTAACAACAAGCAAAGAGGGGAGTACTAGTGGCAACAATTTTGGTCAGACTGTGGCATCATCACTGAAATGTTTCAAGTGTGGAAAAAATCATCTTACCAAAGATTGTCAGCATAAAGGGGTTATTTGTTATCGATGTGGGAAGCCTGGACATTTCTCCGAGAGATTGTGATCAATTGAAGATGGAACTTTCCATTAGTGATACACGTATTTCAAAATCTCAAGAAGAAGAAAGAGCGGTGCGAGAGAGTGTAGTGAGAAACGTTCAAATACAAAAAACTTAAGAAACGAGGAAGTTGTGCATAGAGGGTAATCTTAAAATTGTACTGTATGATGTGTAAAGTAACCCAGTCTTTTGTGATCTGTGACTGTGTAAATCTTTTGGGGTTATCTGTGTTTTGTTCTTTTCATAATACTACGTCAACTTCTAAACTTGTTCTTACCATTTGAGTTTGTATAAAACTATCCTGTTATTATTTGAGTTTGAAACTTCCCTATTAATCTGGTTTGTCTATTTCTTTTTCAAATAGACTGAGTAAATCAATTCGACTTATCTGTGTCTTTGTTATAGTGTGATCAGAGTATTTCTACGCTTCTTGTTAAACTTGTTGTTTATACTCAAGTTTTCTAACGTTTTTCATATCTATTGAATATCAAATCTTTTACTGTTGATTTGATTTGTTTATCTAAAATTTCATCTATTTGAGAACGACTTTATAAATGGATTGGTTATTTTCCAACCATATCCTACAAGATTGTTACAATGTAACCTTAGTGTTTCCTTGACACGAGATTTTTGGATTTGAATCCGAGAAAGTTCATTTCTAAAATTATTGGACTATGTTCGTTTCAAAATCTATTAGACCATCTCAAATTCTTTCTTTGGACTAATCTAGTAATTCTTGAAAAGTCTTATTACTTTTCCTTATGACCTTCATATAGTGTCTTTCATGTATCTCAATTAAAAAGGATCATTCTGATTCAACTTGTGTCATAATATCAAATACGGTACAATTAGAAGAAAACTTGATCTATGAGACAATTTACATTAAGAGTAAAAATAGGCAAGTAGAACAACTTATCTTGATGAAGAAAATGCAGGATGATGTGACTACGGGAGAGCCGAGAAGATCAAATGAAGGGAATCATTCTTCATTCCAAGATCGACTTGTGTCTTGGTTGTTATCGGTTCGCGTGAAGGTAGAGAATGTTCCAAGACAATCTTTCGGATGCGTTACAAGAACTGTGAATAGTCAGTACTACCATTCGAGGTAGGAAATGTTTTGACAATGTTTGTGAATTCTATAAATAGGATCTTTCTTTTCATCTAGGCAAAATTTGTCATTATTGGCAATATTTTGACCTATTCTCGAAATTCAAGGAGCATCTTGAAGAATCTCAATGCAGTTCTTCAATTTTGAAGAAGAAGAAGGAGTTATGTGTAAAATTAGTCAAACGTAAGTTCTGTTAGAAGAAGTTCAACTCGTGGATTTAGATTAAGTATTGACACCGAATAGAAAGGTGGTGACGTATACTTCAAGACGGTGGAACGTGCATGAAAAGAATTATTCGAGTTACGTTCTAGGATACGCGATAGTTGTTTTGCAAGGAAAACCTAAAGACGTTTTCTTTCTTATAAAATTCATAATAATTTCAAGGGCATGAAGTACCTGTTCAATCAAGAAGGACTTGGATATCAGCAAAGAGACGAATAGTTAGAATTTTCAAAGGACTCATTAAGATGAATTTCTGGTATTGATAGAATTCATATACAACGATAGTTTCATTCGAGCATGGGGATGACACCCTGTGAGACATTATATGGGAGACGCTGTAGAACGTCTTTGCATTGGTATCGTACTAGTGAAAGTAACATCGTGGGACCAGAAATTGTGCGGCAGCTAACTAAGGAAATGAAGATACTTTGATATAAGATGAGGATGATTCAGACGCGATAAAAAGAGTTATACAGATAAAAGACGAAGACTGCTTGAATTTAAAGAAGGTGACCATGTATTTCTATGTGTGACGTTTATGACTAAAATTGTACGAGCGATTAAGTCAAGGAAACCCACTCTGAAGTTTATCGGATCGTATCGGATACTCCGTTGGAGATTGTACAAATGAAGGAGAATTCAACCTACGAGATGTTTCCAGTCAAGATTGAAGATCAAAGGACAAAACAACTTCGAGGTAAAGAAATCGCATTGGTTAAGTGGTTTTGAACGATATACGTGGTGAAGCAATATGAGAATTGGAAGATAAGATAAGAAAGTAGTATCCGTTTTTATTTTAAGTGTGTCAAGTTTCGAGGAAACTTTATTTTAGAGGGGGAGAGTTGTAACACCCCAATTTTTGGGTAAAAGACCGTTGTGTTCTGTTTTACTATTTTTTTTTTTTGGTTTTTCTATGTGATACGATGTTTGATATTACTTGTCTGTGATTTTATTTGGACTTTTTGTGTGATTTGCTCAGGGACGGAAAATAATAATTTTTCGACCGAAAAAATATTATTTTAATTAATTAGAATTTGGGGATCTTACTAAACCCGGGTTCGATTGATATATAAATTAGTTTAAGTAATTTTAGAATTTAAGCGTGCGATAAAATAATTTTTAGTATTATTTTATTACTCGATATAAATTTTGACAGATGGACCGATCATCTGTGTGTGCGGAACTCACGTATAAATAAAGTAACCAATAGAAACAAGAAACTTGGACCAATAGAAATAAGACACCTAGAAGTCAAACTAATAAAGAGAAGTCAACAAAAGTGGCTTGACCATTTTGGACCATTAGATTTAATCTTGGTGGATAAGCTTGAATAATGACCATAGATTTGATAAATGACTAGGATTGAATCTTGATGGATAAGCTTGGATGATGACCATGGATTTGATCAATGGATAGGATTTAAAGAAGAATCAATGGCTAGGATTAAGTCAAAATTTGTAGACTTGACTTTAGGATTAGTAAATTAATTAAGCTTAGTTTGACTAGATTAATTATTTAATTAGCAAACTAATTAAACTAATTTAGTTATTAAATAATTATAATATAAATACTAATTAAATATGCTAATATTGTTTAGAGATTATAAATTATGTAATTATTTGTTTAATTAACTAGTTATGTAATTAGAATAAACAATTAAGTAAACTAGTTTAATTCTTAACTAAGTATAATCTAAAATATTAATTGAAAGTTCTAAAATTAATTAAAGGTTATGATATATGTTAGTATATGTTAGATATATTAGTCATAGGATTAAAATGTTAATTAGGATTTAATTAGGATATTTAGTCAAATAGACTTCCTAATTAATTAACATGTAAATAAACAAATTAAACTCTTGAATTTGGACTTGGAGGATACGTTGGGCAGCAGCCTTTAGAGGCTTGTAGGATAAGCTTTACAAAGCTTCCTAAGCACACCAACTAGCTATGATCCCAACCATTGAAGGGATGGATGGCTAGGATAAATTGCATGTGTTTTTAATGACTTAAAACCACCAAAAAGTCTCACACTGACGGCTTGACAGACATGGGCGGTGGTTGGAGAGGATAGTTATGCCATAAAATCCTTATTTTATCACCACAATTACTCACGCATGGCAGCTGTACTTATACACTCAATTTTGGGTAATTATCCAAGCAATTTTCTTCTTTTTCTTTCCATAATTTACACTGGCAGCAACTTCTCCACATCTTCATTTTTCATTTTTATTCCTCAAATATAAGCCCTTTTGCCTTCCAAATATACACGGCCAGCAGCTCCTTGAATCCTCCTCATTCTTTTGTTTTTTACACTTATCAAATATAAGCCAATTTCTCTCCCAAAACACCAAGGAAACTCACGCAGACTTTCTCTCCCATTTTCTTTCTTTCCATTCGGTCTTCACTTCCAAACCACACCATCCAATCTTTAATCCTTCATCTCTTGGTTTTATTTTAATTCAAGTTGTGCTTTAACTATTTCTTCTCCAATTTTCTTCTCTTTTATTCGGTCAATATCTCAACCCACATACTCACTCCCTTATAATTTTTATCAACACCATTTCCTAAAGCCTAACACCATTCTAAGCAATTTTTATTCTCAAGGTTTTGCTAAAAAACCACTCTAGCTAGTCCAAACTCAAGCTTTTTGCTTATTTCCCTAAGGGTAAGTTTTGGTTTCTTTGGTTCAAATTTATTTTTCTGAATTTCTAAGCCATGATTATTTCATGGTTTGTCATTCTCAAACCTTGTATGTGTGTGTGCTAATTATTTGAGAATTTTAGGAATTTTGGTTTGAAGTATACAATTCTAGAAGGAAAGGAGGAAAGCTTAGAAAGCTGTCTTCAAGAGGTAAGAGGGAGACTCTACCTTACCACCCATGTTACGGTAGTATGAGGATGGTATGTTTGGTGAAAAATCCCTAAGGATTTATTCACCTATTGTTTGAAGGTCTTTGATTTGTATTGATTTAAGCGTATTGAGATGTGTCGATTGTGTTTGTGTGTTTGGGTTTGTACTTGGGATGTGCTGCTTGTATTTCTATGTTTGTATGTGTAGCATCTGTGAGATATGATTTTATTTTAAAGTTTGCCTATATCTTTGTAACGCTTAAGAAATTGATAATATGTATGTATGTGAAATATATCTTTGTAGAGAAACTTATCTTGTGCGTATGTGGATTTGATCTTGTAAATTTTATGAGAAAAGGATTCAATTTTAAATGTTATGGAAATATGGGGTCATTATGTAGGTATAAAAACTTTGAGGGACTATAGTGAAAATACTATGCTTTGAGGGACGAAAATGTGATTTATGTGTTTTGAAGGACGAAAATATAATTATTCTATTTTAAGGGACTAAAACGTAATTTATATGTTTTGAGGGACAAGAAAGTAATTATTCTATTTTTAAGGGACTAAAACGTAATTTATATGTTTTGAGGGACAAGAAAGTAATTATTCTATTTTTAAGGGATTAAAATGTAATTTATATGTTTTGAGGGACAAGAAAGTAATTATTATATTTTGAGGGACTAAAAATGTAATTTATATGTTTTGAGGGATAAGGAAGTAATTATTCTATTTTTGAGGGCCTAAAAGGTAATTCATATGTTTTGAGGGACCGAAAGTAAATATTATGATTTGGAGGACTATTTTGTAATTATGAATTTTATAAAGGATTATTTTGTAAATATCATTTTTCTAAGGGACAATTTCGTAAATATGAATTTTACGAGAAATTATTTCATAAATGTAAATTTTATGAAGGACTGTTATGAAAATATTATTTAAATAAGGATTATAAAGTAAATATTATGTTTTGAGGGATTATTATGCAAATATGAAAAATGGAATTGAATTTTGAGGAAAATAGTATTTTTGATTTAAAACATATGAGAAATGATGAAAAATTGATATGTGATTTGAAAACGTGTGAATCATTATGTGATTGAGAAAATGCGAAAAATATAATTTCACGATGAAAATACGATAATGATACTGTTGGGCCAATTTTGAGGACCCCGAGTATGAGATAAAGAAAATGAATTGAGAATATGAAATAAAGAAAATTGAATTGAGAAGATGAGGGAATGAATTGAACTGAGAAAGGTACGTTCAAATGTGCATTGAAAAAAAGTCCGATGGGTTGAATAAGGCTAATTGCTGAAAGAAGGAAAGAATACACCTCCGAGTGGGTGCGATGTGCGTAGTGTAGGTCACTCGTTGACCTTGGGGGCATCGGGGTGCGGGTTGCCTACAATGGACGAGAGAATAAAGCTTCATGCCGTAGGTTAGGACCGATGCAACACACCGATGATCCGGACCAGAGACACTATCCATAATCGAGATCTGAAAAACGTGATGCATATGCTAGATGTGCAAATGCTAAATGAGCAAAGAGAATGAGCACGTGGTCGAGGCATGTAGTGCGAGATAGATTCTTTTCGATCACTCTTTCCGACCGAGTCTTAGCTCCATGGAGTAGGAAAATTGAGTCTAAGTGCATGAGTCTAGATACATATATAGAGATACTGAGGGTATTATCATAATTATTGATTTTGATAACCGAATTATTGAATAAATGAATATTGATAAGAACATGGATGTGATTATGAATTATCGTAAGAATTATGATGATAAATGATATGGTGGATATGATGGGTTGATATGAGATATGATATGTGTTAGATAAATGATATTGATAACATAATTGTAATTATGTATGATGTATTGATATGAGATATGATGTATTGATATGAGAATTTGTATGTGTTTATCTTCATTGCTACCATACTGGTATTGGCATAAGTGATCTCACCTCTTGTCTGTCTATTTCTGTATTGTATTTATAATTGTAAAGAGATTGACCAAGACGTTGAGTGAGAACGCAAGGAAGATCAGATTTTCGAGAAGGAAGTTGAGTTCGAAAGAAATGGAGATGCTGAGTTTTTCGTAAGGTATTTGGGAACCAGAGGCATAGTGCGTCGAGTTGGACGGAAAATGTATTTCTCACATAAACAGTAATAGGGAACTTACTACCGTACTCCTGGTACGGTTAGTATTGTATATTTTGTGTCAAGTTGGATTCCTCTCTGTTGAGGAATCTGAGGAGGACCCGTCTGAGGGTTCTGCATGTTTAGAGTTACTTGGGCATTATGTAGTTTAATTATTGTGTAAATATTTTCAGAGTCCAGTTTGTAATATTTACAGTATGATAGTGTTAAAGACTTGTATATGTATAACAAGAGATTTGGATATGTATAAATGATGTAAATTATTTGTAATGATCTTTGTGATATTTTATCTTCGCTAAGTTTATTTTCTTGTTATTAAGAAATTTTAAAATTTCGTATTTTTCCCTACAAAGTACGTTATTTTTTTAAGGTTAATTTGGTAATTATGTAACATAAATGTGGCATCCTAAGGTGGGTGTTACATTAGTTGGTATCAGAGCCCAAGTTAGAGTCTTTTGGGTTTGTGGGTAGGCTTGTCTTGTTTGTACTGTGTGAATCTCTGATGTTGAACACAGAGATATATTTTGGTTTCTGAAAGGAGACGATGTTATGTGAAATAGTTGCGTTAAGTTCGTCATGTTTTGATTTTATTTATCTTTGAAGAAAGATAATGGAACGTAGCGAACATGAGCATGTAGACGCGAGACGTGATGAAGATCGTATTGCCGCAGCTAGAAGTGTAATGCAAAAGATGATTGAAGTAGCAGTACAACGTGAGACAGATGATCACTCAACAGCAGGAACTGATAATCGAACTTCATAGCTTATTAGGATTGGAGCGACCCACTTGGATGCAAGAAACGTAATTTAGAGTCTTCGATAATACAAGATGGAAGGAAGCGTAAAGTCGATCGTGTTCGACAAAAGTCGAATGTACGACCATTGGGAAAGTAACAACAAGCAAAGAGGGGAGTACTAGTGGCAACGATTTTGGTCAGACTGTGGCATCATCACTGAAATGTTTCAAGTGTGGAAAAAATCATCTTACCAAAGATTGTCAGCATAAAGGGGTTATTTGTTATCGATGTGGGAAGCCGGACATTTCTCCGAGAGATTGTGATCAACTGAAGATGGAACTTTCCATTAGTGATACACGTATTTCAAAATCTCAAGAAGAAGAAAGAGCCGGTGCAGAGAGTGTAGTGAGAACGTTCAAATACAAAAACTTAAGAAACGAGGAAGTTGTGCATAGAGGGTAATCTTAAAAGTGTACTGTATGATGTGTAAAGTAACCCAGTCTTTTGTGATCTGTGATTGTGTAAATCTTTTGGGGTTATCTGTGTTTTGTTCTTTTCATAATACTACGTCAACTTCTAAACTTGTTCTTACCATTTGAGTTTGTATAAAACTATCCTGTTATTATTTGAGTTTGAAACTTCCCTATTAATCTGGTTTGTCTATTTCTTTTTCAAATAGACTGAGTAAATCAATTCGACTTATCTGTGTCTTTGTTATAGTGTGATCAGAGTATTTCTACGCTTCTTGTTAAACTTGTTGTTTATACTCAAGTTTTCTAACGTTTTTCATATCTATTGAATATCAAATCTTTTACTGTTGATTTGATTTGTTTATCTAAAATTTCATCTATTTGAGAACGACTTTATAAATGGATTGGTTATTTTCCAACCATATCCTACAAGATTGTTACAATGTAACCTTAGTGTTTCCTTGACACGAGATTTTTGGATTTGAATCCGAGAAAGTTCATTTCTAAAATTATTGGACTATGTTCGTTTCAAAATCTATTAGACCATCTCAAATTCTTTCTTGGACTAATCTAGTAATTCTTGAAAAGTCTTATTACTTTTCCTTATGACCTTCATAGTGTCTTTCATGTATCTCAATTAAAAAGGATCATTCCTGATTCAACTTGTGTCATAATATCAAATACAGTACAATTAGAAGAAAACTTGATCTATGAGACAATTTATATTAAGAGTAAAAATAGGCAAGTAGAACAACTTATCTTGATGAAGAAAATGCGGATGATGTGACTACAGGAGAGCCAGAAGATCAAATGAAGGGAATCATTCTTCATTCCAAGATCGACTTGTGTACTGGTTGTTATCAGATTCGCGTGAAGGTA
The DNA here is from genome assembly GCA_029884595.1 of Ormosia semicastrata. Lineage (NCBI taxonomy): Eukaryota > Viridiplantae > Streptophyta > Magnoliopsida > Fabales > Fabaceae > Ormosia > Ormosia semicastrata. Next base: position 10,375,310 of record JAQQTO010000027.1, on the reverse strand, counting down.
GAGAATGTTCCAAGACAATCTTTCAGATGCGTTACAAGAACTGTGAATAGTCAGTACTACCATTCGAGGTAGGAAATGTTTTGACAATGTTTGTGAATTCTATAAATAGGATCTTTCTTTTTCATCTAGGCAAAATTTGTCATTATTGGCAATATTTTGACCTATTCTCGAAATTCCAAGGAGCATGCTGAAGAATCTCAATGCAGTTCTTCAATTTTGAAGAAGAAGAAGGAGTTATGTGTAAAATTAGTCAAACGTAAGTTCTGTTAGAAGAAGTTCAACTCGTGGATTTAGATTAAGTATTGACACCGAATAGAAAGGTGGTGACGTATACTTCAAGACGGTGGAACGTGCATGAAAAGAATTATTCGAGTTACGTTCTAGGATACGCGATAGTTGTTTTGCAAGGAAAACCTAAAGACGTTTTCTTTCTTATAAAATTCATAATAATTTCAAGGGCATGAAGTACTGTTCAATCAAGAAGGACTTGGATATCGTGAAAGAGAGACGAATAGTTAGAATTTTCAAAGGACTCATTAAGATGAATTTACGGTATTGATAGAATTCATATACAACGATAGTTTCATTCGAGCATGGGGATGACACCCTGTGAGACATTATATGGGAGACGCTGTAGAACGTCTTTGCATTGGTATCGTACTAGTGAAAGTAACATCGTGGGACCAGAAATTGTGCGGCACTAACTAAGGAAATGAAGATACTTTGATATAAGATGAGGATGATTCAGACGCGATAAAAAGAGTTATACAGATAAAAGACGAAGACTGCTTGAATTTAAAGAAGGTGACCATGTATTTCTATGTGTGACGTTTATGACTAAAATTGTACGAGCGATTAAGTCAAGGAAACCCACTCTGAAGTTTATCGGATCGTATCGGATACTCCGTTGGAGATTGTACAAATGAAGGAGAATTCAACCTACGAGATGTTTCCAGTCAAGATTGAAGATCAAAGGACAAAACAACTTCGAGGTAAAGAAATCGCATTGGTTAAGTGGTTTTGAACGATATACGTGGTGAAGCAATATGAGAATTGGAAGATAAGATAAGAAAGTAGTATCCGTTTTTATTTTAAGTGTGTCAAGTTTCGAGGACGAAACTTTATTTTAGAGGGGGAGAGTTGTAACACCCCATTTTTGGGTAAAAGACCGTTGTGTTCTGTTTTACTATTTTTTTTTTTGGTTTTTCTATGTGATACAGTGTTTGATATTACTGTCTGTGATTTTATTTGGACTTTTTGTGTGATTTGCTCCGGGACAGGAAAATAATAATTTTTCTGACCGAAAAAATATTATTTTAATTAATTAGAGCTGGGGGATCTTACTAAACCCAGTTCTGATTGATATATAAATTAGTTTCGTAATTTTTAGAATTTAACTGTGCGATAAAATAATTTTTAGTATTATTTTATTCCTCAGTATAAATTTTGACAGTGGACCCGATACTGTGTGTGTGCGGAACTCACGTATAAATAAAGTAACCAATAGAAACAAGAAACTTGGACCAATAGAAATAAGACACCTAGAAGTCAAACTAATAAAGAGAAGTCAACAAAAGTGGCTTGACCATTTTGGACCATTAGATTTAATCTTGGTGGATAAGCTTGAATAATGACCATAGATTTGATAAATGACTAGGATTGAATCTTGATGGATAAGCTTGGATGATGACCATGGATTTGATCAATGGATAGGATTTAAAGAAGAATCAATGGCTAGGATTAAGTCAAAAATTTGTAGACTTGACTTTAGGATTAGTAAATTAATTAAGCTTAGTTTGACTAGATTAATTATTTAATTAGCAAACTAATTAAACTAATTTAGTTATTAAATAATTATAATATAAATACTAATTAAATATGCTAATATTGTTTAGAGATTATAAATTATGTAATTATTTGTTTAATTAACTAGTTATGTAATTAGAATAAACAATTAAGTAAACTAGTTTAATTCTTAACTAAGTATAATCTAAAATATTAATTGAAAGTTCTAAAATTAATTAAAGGTTATGATATATGTTAGTATATGTTAGATATATTAGTCATAGGATTAAAATGTTAATTAGGATTTAATTAGGATATTTAGTCAAATAGACTTCCTAATTAATTAACATGTAAATAAACAAATTAAACTCTTGAATTTGGACTTGGAGGATACGTTGGGCAGCGACCTTTAGAGGCTTGTAGGATAAGCTTTACAAAGCTTCCTAAGCACACCAACTAGCTATGATCCCAACCATTGAAGGGATGGATGGCTAGGATAAATTGCATGTGTTTTTAATGACTTAAAACCACCAAAAAGTCTCACACGGCAAGAAGCACATGGGCAACTGGTTGGAGAGGATAGTTATGCCATAAAATCCTTATTTTATCACCACAATTACTCACGCATGGCAGCTGTACTTATACACTCAATTTTGGGTAATTATCCAAGCAATTTTCTTCTTTTTCTTTCCATAATTTACACTACAATGGCAAAGCAGACTTCTCCACATCTTCATTTTTCATTTTTATTCCTCAAATATAAGCCCTTTTGCCTTCCAAATATACACGGCCAAGACTCCTTGAATCCTCCTCATTCTTTTGTTTTTTACACTTATCAAATATAAGCCAATTTCTCTCCCAAAACACCAAGGAAACTCACGCACTTTCTCTCCCATTTTCTTTCTTTCCATTCGGTCTTCACTTCCAAACCACACCATCCAATCTTTAATCCTTCATCTCTTGGTTTTATTTTAATTCAAGTTGTGCTTTAACTATTTCTTCTCCAATTTTCTTCTCTTTTATTCGGTCAATATCTCAACCCACATACTCACTCCCTTATAATTTTTATCAACACCATTTCCTAAAGCCTAACACCATTCTAAGCAATTTTTATTCTCAAGGTTTTGCTAAAAAACCACTCTAGCTAGTCCAAACTCAAGCTTTTTGCTTATTTCCCTAAGGGTAAGTTTTGGTTTCTTTGGTTCAAATTTATTTTTCTGAATTTCTAAGCCATGATTATTTCATGGTTTGTCATTCTCAAACCTTGTATGTGTGTGTGCTAATTATTTGAGAATTTTAGGAATTTTGGTTTGAAGTATACGAATTCTAGAAGGAAAGGAGGAAAGCTTAGAAAGCTGTCTTCAAGAGGTAAGAGGGAGACTCTACCTTACCACCCATGTTCTGGTAGTATGAGGATGGTATGTTTGGTGAAAAATCCCTAAGGATTTATTCACCTATTGTTTGAAGGTCTTTGACTGTATTGATTTAACTGTATTGAGATGTGTCTGATTGTGTTTGTGTGTTTGGACTGTACTTGGGATGTGCCTGCTTGTATTTCTATGTTTGTATGTGTAGCATCTGTGAGATATGATTTTATTTTAAAGTTTGCCTATATGCTGTAACGCTTAAGAAATTGATAATATGTATGTATGTGAAATATATACTGTAGAGAAACTTATACTGTACGTATGTGGATTTGATACTGTAAATTTTATGAGAAAAGGATTCAATTTTAAATGTTATGGAAATATGGGGTCATTATGTAGGTATAAAAACTTTGAGGGACTATAGTGAAAATACTATGCTTTGAGGGACGAAAATGTGATTTATGTGTTTTGAAGGACGAAAATATAATTATTCTATTTTAAGGGACTAAAACGTAATTTATATGTTTTGAGGGACAAGAAAGTAATTATTCTATTTTTAAGGGACTAAAACGTAATTTATATGTTTTGAGGGACAAGAAAGTAATTATTCTATTTTTAAGGGATTAAAATGTAATTTATATGTTTTGAGGGACAAGAAAGTAATTATTATATTTTGAGGGACTAAAAATGTAATTTATATGTTTTGAGGGATAAGGAAGTAATTATTCTATTTTTGAGGGCCTAAAAGGTAATTCATATGTTTTGAGGGACCAGAAAGTAAATATTATGATTTGGAGGGACTATTTTGTAATTATGAATTTTATAAAGGATTATTTTGTAAATATCATTTTTCTAAGGGACAATTTCGTAAATATGAATTTTACGAGAAATTATTTCATAAATGTAAATTTTATGAAGGATTGTTATGAAAATATTATTTAAATAAGGATTATAAAGTAAATATTATGTTTTGAGGGATTATTATGCAAATATGAAAAATGGAATTGAATTTTGAGGAAAATAGTATTTTTGATTTAAAACATATGAGAAATGATGAAAAATTGATATGTGATTTGAAAACGTGACAGAACTGTTATGTGATTGAGAAAATGCGAAAAATATAATTTCACGATGAAAATACATGATAATCTTGTTGGGCCAATTTTGAGGACCCCGAGTATGAGATAAAGAAAATGAATTGAGAATATGAAATAAAGAAAATTGAATTGAGAAGATGAGGGAATGAATTGAACTGAGAAAGGTACGTTCAAATGTGCATTGAAAAAAAAGTCCGATGGGTTGAATAAGGCTAATTGCCGAAAGAAGGAAAGAATACACCTCCTGAGTGGGTGCGATGTGCGTAGTGTAGGTCACTCGTTGACCTTGGGGGCATCGGGGTGCGGGTTGCCTACAATGGACGAGAATAAAGCTTCGTACGTAGGTTAGACCGATGCAACACACCGAGATGATCCGGACCGAGACACTATCCATAATCGAGATCCGAAAAAGACGTGATGCATATGCTAGATGTGCAAATGCTAAATGAGCAAAGAGAATGAGCACGTGGTCTGAGGCATGTAGTGCGACAGATTCTTTTCGATCACTCTTTCCGACCTGAGTCTTAGCTCCATGGAGTAGGAAAATTGAGTCTAAGTGCATGAGTCTAGATACATATATAGAGATACTGAGGGTATTATCATAATTATTGATTTTGATAACCGAATTATTGAATAAATGAATATTGATAAGAACATGGATGTGATTATGAATTATCGTAAGAATTATGATGATAAATGATATGGTGGATATGATGGGTTGATATGAGATATGATATGTGTTAGATAAATGATATTGATAACATAATTGTAATTATGTATGATGTATTGATATGAGATATGATGTATTGATATGAGAATTTGTATGTGTTTATCTTCATTGCTACCATACTTGGTATTGGCATAGGTGATCTCACCTCTTGTCTGTCTATTTACGTATTGTATTTATAATTGTAAAGAGATTGACCAAGACGTTGAGTGAGAACGCAAGGAAGATCAGATTTTCGAGAAGGAAGTTGAGTTCGAAAGAAATGGAGATGCTGAGTTTTTCGTAAGGTATTTGGGAACCGAGGCATAGTGCGTCGAGTTGACGGAAAATGTATTTCTCACATAAACAAGGTAATAGGGAACTTACTACCGTACTCTGGTGCAGTTAGTATTGTATATTTTGTGTCAAGTTGGATTCCTCCCTGTTGAGGAATCTGAGGAGTACCCGTCTGAGGGTTCTGCATGTTTAGAGTTACTTGGGCATTATGTAGTTTAATTATTGTGTAAATATTTTCAGAGTCCAGTTTGTAATATTTACAGTATGATAGTGTTAAAGACTTGTATATGTATAACAAGAGATTTGGATATGTATAAATGATGTAAATTATTTGTAATGATGCTATGATATTTTATCTTCTGCTAAGTTTATTTTCTTGTTATTAAGAAATTTTAAAATTTCGTATTTTTCCCTACAAAGTACGTTATTTTTTTAAGGTTAATTTGGTAATTATGTAACATAAATGTGGCATCCTAAGGTGGGTGTTACATTCTGGAACTTTTTCTGAGTTGTGTTATTCGAATAACATATTTGTTATTCGAATAAGCCTTTAAAAAATACGTTCTGGGAAGTTTTCACGGGTGTGTTATTCGAATAACACATCTCTTATTCGAATAAACCACTCTGGTTTTGAAAATTGACTTTAAATGGTCATAACTTCTTCGTTTCTTATCCGTTTTAAGTGAATGACCACTCATTGGAAAGATCTTTGAGTCTATTTTCATATGAAATAAGTTTTAGAGTAAAAATAAAAGTACTTTAAAAGATATGATCAAAAGAGTAACCAAAGGTCAGTTTTACAAAACACAAACTTTGCTATTTTTCATAGAAATAAACTACCACCATGACTAGCTTTCCAAAAATAGTTTGTTGGGCATTTTAGAATGTAAGAAACACTTTTAAAGATGTTAAAACATATTTTGAGCTTAGTGTGAATCTCATTTACCTTTACACAAGATCTTAGTCCTATAAGCTATTCTTGAAGATGTTGGACTAGATCTTTTGCCACCATCACTTCTTGATGTAATCCAAGCTTTCAAAAAAAATCTTCTCTTCAAGACTTGCAAATGCTTGGAACATCTTTTCATTTTCATTCTCCTTGGGTTGAGCATAGTTGTATTTTTTGCTTTCTTGTTGCAATGCTCACTCTTGGTACTTGGACTATCCTACAAAGTATTGCTCACTTAACCAAACATAGTTAGTCCAGATTCATAAATGTATAACTCTAGTTAGTCTAACATGTATACAAGACTTTCATAGACATATCCAATATTAATTCATTTATGACTCATATAAAAAATTATTGGATATATTATATGATGAATGTTACATATATCTCATTGCATGATTATTAAGTGAAATATAATTAGATAAAATACATAATCATGCATGATACAATATATCTCATTAAGCACATTTATGTAATATGATCAATATTCTTTTGTGATGCATTTGTTATCTATAAAGCACATTTATTAAGCATAAGCATCATTCTTTTTGTCTTGTATTTGTCATCATCAAAACTTAACATATTAAACCATTGGGGCGAACCTATTTCCACAATCTCCCCCTTTTTGATGATGACAAATCACCAAAGAAAAATATGTTGGGCAAAATAGAATAATAGATATTCATGTAAGCATATCAAACAATTAAGTACAAGAACATATTTTTCATTCCAATTATCTCTCCCCCTATTTGACATCAACAAAAAGGCTTAGGAAGGAAATATAATATTTTCTCCCCCTATAAATAGAACTAATGTTGTCAAAGAGATGAAACAAGCTTGCTTTCAAGATATAAAATATTATTCATGCAATACTTGTCACATTTTGGTACATCAACATTTAGCATATGATATCAATAAACTTAAGAAATTATGTCTAGCATATAATATTTTGTATACCACATGATAAATAAGTATTACTTGATATCACTTGTTAGGAGTTACAAAATATTCATGTAAGATCATGGAATTGAGGTTTTCAAATAAAGGATCATATAACTTGTCACATATCAAGTATTTCTCAATGAAAGAATCAAAAGATATGAAGTTTAAGAATGTTTACCTTCTTTCATTGATATAGGGAAATAGAATAAGAGAGGATCTTTGTTGACATGTTGATAGTATTAACAATAAAATACTTCATGTCAAACAAGAATATAAGCCAAGAGTTATAAACAACAATTTAAGTGCTAGGCTCCCCCTCAAAATATGCATATTATCAAAAAATAAAACATAATAACTCAACATAGATATGCATATATTTAATCAATAAGGATATGAAAAAAAGATATGTAAGATAAGTAAGATAAGCTCCTCCTTATTGAAGCACAAGATAGATAAAGGGAAGTATGCATGTCAAGATCATGTAAGCACATTATCAAAAAGCAAGGCAATGATACATATTCTTCATCCATCAATCAAATATTTTTAAGACTTCTCCCCCTTTCAAAAAGACTTTTATAATAACACATTACATTTTCAAAAGCATTTTAGAAGGGTAGAAAAATTTTATATTAAAATCACATATTCCTTGAGAGTGATCAAATCCAAG